>CAJGYO010000002.1:113160035-113760035 GCA_904845875.1 Miscanthus lutarioriparius
CCTCACCTGTGCTTCTCGCCTTGGTGGCGGATTGGTCGTGGATTCCTTCTTAGTTGGGCCGGCCGGCGAGTTGCTGGGCCCTAGGTGGGCCAAAGAGAAAAGAAACGGGCCTTTGTGGCTTGTGCTTCCCCGGTGGGTGGAGAGTCCGGATTCGCTTGGGGAAGGCGGACCGTCCGCCGAGATTTTTGGGATGAGAGATAGGGATCATGCAGCTGTGTCCGCGACGTGACGCTGTGGGCGTGGCGTGGCGACCGGAGATCGAGGCGGACGGTTGCTCTTCTCGCATCTCGTCGCCCCTATAAAACCGCTGGGTTCGCCTCAGTGGTCCCGTGGTTTCACTCCCTTCCTTTGCGCTTCAAACATCCGCCGCCAATCTTCCCAAATTTCTCTTATACCAGACGCCACCACCGCCGACCGCCAAGGCTTGTGTTTCGGCCGCCATTAAGCTCGCTACCGCCTCTTCCCCTCCCCGCTTCAATGGAGTTGTGGGGCAGATCAAGCATCACTTCAAGGCCCTGAGGGCCTCGTCCGCTGTGGCCTTCTCCGCCACTATCCGTCATTCAGAGTGGTTACTCCCGGGCGACGAGGGTGAGCCGAGGCCGCCTCAAGGGTATGTCGTCTCCTTTGCCATCTTCCATGAGCGGGATTCGGGTACCCGCAAGACAGATTTCTTCGGGGCTATTAGATTACTATGAGGTAGAGCTGCAGCATCTCACTCCCAATGGGATTCAAAGATATATGGCTGTTCGTTGCTTCTGGGCGAGGGTTTCCGGGATCGATCCCCATTTTGATATGTGGCGGTATTTCTTTAGCATTAGTCTCACAAAGAGGAAGATTGGGGGAAAGAAGTGAATGCTGGATGGGGTGTGCAAGATTCACCGCGCCATACCCGGTCGCAGGTTATTTCGTGACATGCGCCCTGCTACATCCAACAAGGGATGGCATTCGCAGTGGTTTTATGTTAAGGATGATGTGAGTGCCACCCTCACCAAAGTACACCGGACGCCTTATTGTGGATGCTTCGAGTCATGGGGTGGGCGCCCGACTAAAGACAAGAAACATATCTCCGACCTTCTCTCCGCCTCCATGCCCCGAAGGGTCGGGGTGTAAAGGGGTCGGGAATTATCGGGCGCCTACCACGCGAGGAGGGTGGCACCACCGATGGCGCTGGAAGCTTCCTCGCATCGGATGATGCCCGGATATCGCTCGAGGGGATTTGTGTTTCGTTGACGAGGCGCTCCTTATTCGGAAGTGGCGAACGTATCAAGGAGGCAACGGAGCCGACGGCGATTCCGCGGCAGGTCCTCGACATCGTGTATCCGGTGCCCGGCATCTCCAATGCGGCCGGAGCTCGGGTTCTTCGAATTGTAAGCCCTCTTCTCCCCGTGATTCTTTTCTTTCTCCCGAATCTCCCTCTTTAACACTTGCTTCAGTAATGTTGGGGCTAGCCGAGGGGGCTAGTCTTCAAGGATAGCCCAGCCCCCACCGCCAAGGACAAGGTTGTGGCGGCGGCGAATCGACTCATGCAAGGCCGAGCGGGACAAGGAGGCAAAGGAGGAGATGAAGAAGGCGAAACGATCAAGCAGAGAGGCACGGATCGGGAGAGGACGTGAAGCAAGGAGGATGACGATGATGATGATGATGACGACGGCGACAACGCAGGTAGCCGCCGACGTGGATTGGGTCGCCCCTGGAGGATGAGGAGATGTCGACAAGTGGCCACCCACCTGCAGTAGGGGCCCTTCGCCTTTCACGCGGAGGGAAGTGAATCGATGAGGTCAAGTGGAGGCCGGCGAAGTCCGCCTCTTCAAGACGGGCGTGTCGGGCCGAGGACCGGTGGATGGGGAAGGGCGAATCTGTCGCCGCCATCCCCGAGGCGACGATGAAGGGGAGCAGCCCGTGCCGCACCCGTGAGACGATGGAGGGGACGGCCCGTGCCGCGCCCGACGAGACGATGGAGAGGGAGCGACCCGGGCCGCTACCGACGAGATGGACCCCTACCCCGGAAAGCAGGGTAGGTATGAAACGGTCCCGCCCAGATGAGCCAGGCAGGGGTCCGGGGATCCATCCCCAAAACGCTTCACGGCCGAGGACGCCAACGTAAGCTCGTTGATTCCTCTGTTTTCATCCTTCTTCCTTTTTATTTTGACTTAATGGTTATTACCTTTGCGCAGTTCTGCGGACGGGTCACCTTCGGGCCGGGCGCCAAGAAGAGTCTCGCCTTCAAGTGGGACAGACGGCGTCGCCTGAGCCACCCCTGTTTGAAAGCAGGAGGGTGCCGGCGTCGGGGCCATGGTTTAACCGACGGCGTCCAAGGTGGCTCCCACACCATGAGAGGTTACCGAGCGAAGCGGTCTCTTCCACAAGGGCGTGGAAATGCGGGCCGAGGGACCGTGATACCTCCGGTGACGGTGGTCGTGGATCGCGCGTAAGCCAGATCAGCCGGACGCGGTCGTGTGGTGGCACCCGAGGGCGTGGTGCAATCCGCGTCGCCAGGCGCCCAGGTGGATCCACCCGTGGCGCTCGAAGCGGCCCAGACGGAGGAGGGTCCAGCCGGAGGGTCCTCGAGTGCAGTGGTGGTGCCGCACAGGGTCAGGAGGGAGCCGCCACCAGCCCCTTTGTCAGGAGGAAACCGCTCCCCTGCGCGGGGAGAGCCGCCGCTCCAGTGGATGGATGCTCAGGACCCGACGTCGGCTCTTTTCTCGCTCGATGATCATTCTGAGAGCATGGAGCGGGAGGGTCTTGACATCGGGATCTCGACCTTGCCGAACGCCTCGACCAGCCGAGGAGCCTCCGTGAGATCGTTATCCCTACCACTCTGTATTTTCTCGGACTTTCTTCTTTCTTCATGTGTTTTTGTGTTCTCGATTCTCGATATCAGCCTTCTTCCTCCTCAGATTCTTGTTGCTCGTGGCGGGATAAATCCCAATTCCTCCATGAATGTATAGGCGGAGAGGATCGCTTTCCGAGGAGGCCCGTGCAATGAAGCAGACTTGGCCACCCAGCTTGCTATTGTCCGAGAGCGGGAGGCCCAAAGCGCCAGGGATGCGGAGGAGGCGACGGAATGTTCGAGGACCATCGGCGAGGTCTAAGCTGGATGGAGAGGAGATTGCCGGACTCAAAAAGAGCGAGACGAAGCCGCAGAGGAATGCCGCGGCCAATGAGAAGGCCAAACAAGTCCGAAGGAGCCGGAGATGGAGCGGGACCTCCGCGGAAGGCCGAGAGTAGGGCCACAGACCCTCCAATGGAAGGTGGACGAGGACGCCGAGGTGGTCCGCTTTCTCTCCGGGAGGAGCTTGACGACGCGGTGAAAGGAAAGTCGAGTCTTGAGAACGCCGCCACCAAGCTGGAGAAAGAGGTCGCTTATACGCTGCAGCAGAGCCCTTCAGCCGAGAGTGATGAGCACGATCTTCTACAAGCTGCGGTCGGGGTTGTTCTTAACGCCTGAATGTGACGGAGCTGGTGGAGACCAGCCCGCCATGCTCGTGGTCGGAGGTATCAAGGCTCGGGTGGGCCAGCTTGAGGAGAGTGCCTTTCACGCCGGGATTACCTGTGCCTTCACCGCCACGCCCACTATGAGAAGGAAATAAACCCAAAGTGATGAGCGAAGGCTTTCAGTCCACCTACGAGGATGAAGAGCTGGAGGAAATGGAGCAGATGGTCGCTCCCTTGCAGAAGAACCCGGGCGCATAATCTGAAAGAGATGGTTCTCCTCCGCGGAAGTAATTAGTGAACAATTTTGAGAATAACTTATATGTAATATGTGAACAAGTGTCGGTATTTTCGAAGTCCTGGACGCCTTTCATGCTTTTAAGCGCCTTAATTTCGCTTTTTTTTATTTTTGCGATTTCATTTTTTACGGTCTTACCAATATGTTCCTCGAATTATGCCGCCGATTATAATGCGAGGAGATTGTTCGAAAGAAGGAGAGGAGGTAGCTGCACTTAACAAAAATTTCGAGTAAGGTCCCACCCCGCGACCTGCTGGGTCTGGGTGTTACCGGAGACCGAATCGGTTTCGGTGATAATGGATGCCATCGCAATAATCCCCTCACTGCCTTCCAATAGAAATCCTAACCGGGAACTCTATGGGTTTCGGCAAGGTGGGGCCTTTGTCCCGCATTGTTTGGCCCGAGCCCCGAGCCTTGTCAAGGTCCGATAGGGTCGGCCGTTATTTGCGTGTTACTCCGTCCTCGGTTTTACGCAATCGGAGGGGCCGAGTGAACGACACTTGCCTCGACGGCTTGAGTACCAAGGCCAACGAGCTCGCTAACGGCACGTTGTATGCGAATCCGGGTCCATCATTTGTCGATGGGGTCGGCAGAGCCCTCCGTGGCACTCCACAACTTCTTAACCCGCCTCCCGTGAGATGCCTCGAGTCGCTCGATAAGCTCTGGGGCCCGATGGCCTCTCCTCGATGGAGATTCTCGTGGGTTTGGCTCGAGGTTAGAATCGAACGAGAAGGTCGAGACGCCCCTGTTTCGCTTCTCGAAGTGGGCGGGCAGGCTGCTGGGCTCTGCCTCGGTTATCTCTCCCAGCTCTGTTTCGGCATGAGGCGGCCTCGAGCCCTTCAAGGGCCGACCTTCGAACCTCAAACTGTGGTTGCCTATATCGGATAAGGCGACAACAAGCTTGCAGTGCGACATTTAATCATTGGGATGCAATTTTTTGCATATGAAATGTTTTGAATGCTAGATTTAATTGAAAATAAAGGTGGTGACGTTACCTTGGTGGTATGAGTGGCGGAAAAGCTCCTACCGGATGGGTTCGGGTCCCGACGCTTGTGACGAGGTTGGAAAAACTCGCATAAGAATTGCCATTCTTTGTTTTGTGTCTCGGTGAAGATCCGAGCTGTTCAATTAACTCGGGCAACCTGGTTGTTGTAAGGCGGACCCTTCGATCCCTTCTTTGAGAAAGGCGGACGTCGAAACCGTAGAGACGCGAGAGGCGTTTGAGCATGATTTTTCCGGTGAATAGAAACATTGTAGCTATCGGGCGAGGGGTTTGCTAGTTCGCCCGCTTTTACTCAAAGCTTTGTGCCCGTATGTCGCCTTAGTTTCAAGCGCACGGAGGGGTCGGGTGAAGAGGATGTCCGGATTGGTAGTCATCCTCGACAGCCCCCGAAAGTGATGTTCGCGTCCACTTTTCGCTGACGGGTCGGAATCTTGCGAACAAATTCTAACGCATAAAAAGTGAAAGATGAGAGGCTTATCTTTCTTTGGTCGTTCGTTCGTCGTGTCTTCTGGGCCGAACGGTCGACCCAGGAGAACTGAAGGGTCCCGCCATCGGGTCGTCTGTGTAGTCCGCATGGGAAGGCGAAAAATTTGTCTCCGCTTATGCGGGTGCCTTAATCGCCGCGTCCGGAGCGGGTCACAAGGGCCATACCAGCAAAGGTTCAGTTTGACCAAAGAGGGACGCTTCAGAGACCGGGTTCGTCCCCGCTACTTCAAAAGCGCCCCTCGAGATATCAATCAGCATTGATTGCGATTTAAAAGGGAAAGGAGAGGGTTTTTCGTCCGACCTTTCGCCTTTCCTTAGTTATCGCGCCTCCTCTTTAAATAGGGAGGGGAGAGAGTTCTCACCCCACCTCCCCTTTCGCCTCCGAGCCGCTATCTCTCCTTCTTCTTCCTTTCCGCCAAACGCGTCTGCAAGGCCGTGGTGGTTCCGAGTGAGGCGTAGTAATGCCGAGAGATAGAGAACTTACAAACTTGCTCGTGATTCGTGCGTGATGTCGAGCCGGAGGTTATCCAACGTAAATGAGATGGTGCGCGCGCGCCTTGCCGAGGAGTCGCCGCTGGCGGCGAAAGGAGGCGTCGGTGGGCGTGACGTCGTTGATCGCGCTGCCGTTTTGCGCGCCCTCCCTTGGCGGAGGCGCTTCGCCCATATGCCGTTATCGTGGTTATGGTGGGGATGATGGCATAGTCTTCGACGCGTCATGGCGGTGGCGTCATTGCCGCCGGTCGCGGCCGACGACAATGGCGTAGTCCCCGGACGTTTCGGCTGGAGGCGCTGTTGTCGGGGTCGCGGCTGACGACGATGGCGTGGTCCCCGGACGTTCCGGCGGAGTCGTCGTAGATGGTGGCGCCTTCGAGGATCCAGCGAAGATGTCGCCGACGGAGAGCGTGGCACGGCGACCGTAGTAGACGAGCTGGCCCGTGTACACGCCCCGGACGTCGCCGATGGAGAGCGTGGTACGGTGACCGCAGTAGACGACCTGGCCCGTGTACACGCCCGAGACGTCGCCGATGGAGGGCGTGGGCTGGCGATCGCAAAGCAACACTTGTGGTAGAGCTGAGCCGAGACTGTAATGAAATAACGTTGTGGGGAAGCCCCCGTGTAAACAGTCCTCGGAGTATATTGTTCCTTTTTTGTAATGACATCGCTTTGTAAGTGGTGAATTTGTGCAAAAAAATGAACAAAATTGCATCCTTGGCTTATGGCAAGTCATTTTAACGCTTTCCAACCCTTCTCATGGTCTAAGTCATAGGAAACTAGGAACGTATGAACTAATTTCGATTGAACTGGTGAGCAAAGAGGTTGCAACCGCATTGGGGCGTGGGTGCCTTGCAGTCCTACCAGCTTGTATTCGTAATTGGTTCCTAAGATCTTAGCCCTCAAACTCGCTATTTAGGCTTAATGGAAAACTTAGAAAATGTTTGCAAGTATAACAGAGGATTTTTTACAAAGCGTAATAAGTAATACTCAGTATACACATGACATATGTTACGATCATATGCCGCCCCCCAGTGAGGTCGACCCTCGCGATTTGCGGTGGGCCGGTAGTCACTAAGGATCGGGTTCTGTTAAGACAAAAACCGATAAGGAAAAGTGTAAGCTTATTTTAAGGATAGAAACGACGTAGTCGCTCAATGTTCCAGCGTTGGTGAAGACCTCGCCTTTGATGGTTTTCAACCGGTAGGCGCTCGGGCGAAGTATTTCCGCTGACGATGTAGGGCCCTTCCTGTATGGGAGAGTTTGTGGCGATCCTTGTTGCTCTCGCACAAGGCGGAGGACGAGGTCTCCGACGTTGAAGGCTCGACCCGCACCTGTCGGGCTGTGGTACCGCCGTAATGCTTGGTTTGGTACTTGGCTGAACGGAGGAGGGCGATGTCGCGGGCCTCATCCACCGGGTCCATGGCGCCTTGGTGAGATGCCTCGGCTCCTGCTCATCATATGCTCGA
The DNA here is from genome assembly GCA_904845875.1 of Miscanthus lutarioriparius. Lineage (NCBI taxonomy): Eukaryota > Viridiplantae > Streptophyta > Magnoliopsida > Poales > Poaceae > Miscanthus > Miscanthus lutarioriparius. The sequence goes on from CAJGYO010000002.1 coordinate 113,167,216, forward strand.
TTCTTGGCGCCCATAGTCGAGGTCCGTCGGGAGAACGGCCTCGGAGCCGTAGATCATGAAAAAGGGTGTGTAGCCGGTGGTCGGCTAGGAGTCGCCCTTAGGCTCCAGAGCACAGCCGGGAGCTCAGCCGAGCCAACGCGCTACGAACTTGTTCAACCGGTTGAAAATTCGGGTTTGAGGCCTTGAAGGAGCATGCCGTTTTGGCGCTCGCCGACCGTCCGTTTTCGTCCGAGGGTGCGCGACGGCTGCCCAATCGATTCGGATAAAGTTGTTCATCACGTAAACGAACGAATTTCCTATCGGTGAACCGCGTGCCGTTGTGCGTGATGATGGAGTTCGGCACTCCAAAGCGATGGATGATGTCGAGAAAGAACAAAACAGCTTGCTCGGATTTGATTGTGGATATTGGCCGAGCTTCAATCCATTTTGTGAACTTGTCTATGGCGACAAGCAGGTGGGTAAAGCCTCCGGGCGCTTTTTTAATGGCCCAACCAGGTCAAGCCCCTGCACCGCGAAGGGCCACGTGATGGGGATCATCCGGAGAGCTCGGGCCGGAGGTGCGTTTGTCGAGCGTAGTATTGGCACCCTTCGCAGTGCGCATAATTTGCTCGGCATCGCCATCGCGGTGGGCCAATAGAAACCTCTGTCGGAATGCCTTCCCAACCAAGGTTCTTGGTGCGGCATGGTGTCCGCATGCCCCTCCGTGGATGTCGCCAAGAGGGAGTTTTCTCTGCTCGCCAGGATACAAAGTTGAAATTCGATGTGACTTCGTTTGTAGAGTTTGCCCTCTACAAGAACGAAGGATTTAGCGCGCCGCGCGAGCCATCGGGCTTCGTCTTGTTGGTTGGTAGTACGTCGTGGAGGAGATAGTCGATCTAAAGCGCTTCTCGGTCATTGGGAGGATCGGACTCCATTCTTTGGGTCTTCTTCAATCTCCATGACCTCGGGTCGGGAGGAACAGTTGGCGGATCGGCCTTGGGGTCGGACTAGAAGGGCCATCGTCGGCTTGTTCCGACCCGCCAGAAGCGCATCGAGGGTTTGTGTTGGTCGGCCGCGAAGATGCCGTTGGAACCGGCTCTCGGTGGATCGCTTTTTATGAGTGTATCGGTTAAACCGTTGAGGCGCTCGGGGATATGATTGAGTTCGAGGCCATCGAATTTGTCCTCCAGACGCCGGACCTCTTGACAAGATGCCTCCATCTTGGTATCGTGGCAGCCCGACTCTTTCATGACTGGTTGATTTGACCACCGAGAGTCGCCCACGACGTCAAGGCGTCGGATGCCCACCTTCGATGGCGATTCAGTAGGCCGTTGATGAGCGCTTCAGATTCTGCAGTATTGTTTGATGAGGGAAAATGAAGCCGAACCATGTACCTCATGTGGACCCGAGGGGGATACAAAGACTAGTCTGCTCCTGCGCCCTTCTTCATCAGCCGATCCGTCAAGTACATTATCCAAAGACTCTTGATCGACGGTCATTGCTTTGGTGGCATCTGGACCTCGGTCCACTCGCGATGAAGTCGGCCCGATGCTCGAGATTTGATCGCCGTTCGGGGACATCGAAATGCCCCGATCCATCACTCGAGTGCCCACTTTGCGGTTCTTCCCGTAGCGTGTGTATACTCTGAACGACCTCGCCGAGGGGAACGACGTCACCATGTCACGGGGTGTGACTCAAGTAGTGGTGTAGCTTCCTTTTGGTGATGAGGACGGTGTAGAGGAGTTTCGGATCCGGGAGTAGCGGGTTTTGGAGTCGGATAACACCTCGCCGATGAAATATACAGGTAGCCGCACCTTGAAGGCGTGCCCTCTTCTTCTCGCTCTACTATTAGGCGGAGCTAACCACTTGGGTGGTGGCGATATATATAGTAAGAGAGATTCTCCATCGCATGGAGGGACTAGGACCGGCGGCTTAGTTAAAAATCGTTTAACCATGTCAAGTGCTTCTCGAGCCTCTACCGTCCACTCGAAGCGGCCGATTTTTCTTCAGAGTCGAAAGGGGAGTCCTCGTCACGAGGCGTGAAATGAATCGATCGAGAGCGGCAAGGCACTCGGTGATCCGCTGAACCCCTTTATGTTTTGGATCGGGCCCATCCTCGTGATGGCTGATATCTTCTCCGGGTTGGCTTCGATGCCACGTTCGGAGATTTATAAAGCCGAGCAAAGATGCCCTCGGGACCCCGAAAACACATTTTCGGGATTGAGCTTGATGCCGTTCGCCCGGAGTTTCGCAAAGGTACGTTCAAGGTCGGCGACAAGGTGGTCAGCCCGCTTGGATTTGACTACGATGTCGTCGACATAGGCCTCAACGGTTCGCCCGATGAGGTCTCCGAAGCAACTAAGCATACAGCGCTGGTACGTTGCCCCAACGTTCTTCAAACCAAACGGCATTGAAACGTAGCAAAATGATCCGAAGGGCGTGATAAAAGATGTCGCGAGCTGGTCGGACTCTTTCATCGCGATCTGATGGTAGCCTGAGTATGCGTCCAGGAAACAGAGGGTTTCGCACCCTGAGGTGGAATCGACTATTTGGTCTATTCGTGGCAAAGGAAATGGATCCTTTGGACATGCTTTGTTGAGGCCAGTATAATCAACACACATTCTCCATTTCCTGCTTTTTTCGAACAAGAACAGGATTCGCTAACCACTCTGGGTGGTACACTTCCTTAATGAATCCTGCGGCCAGTAGTTTGGCTATCTCTCGCCGATGGCCCCGCGTTTCTCCTCGTCGAAGCGGGCTTGAGCGTTGTTTCACCGGCTTGGAGCCAGGAAGGATTTGGAGAGTATGCTCGGCGACTTCCCTCGGGATGCCCAAGCATATCCGAGGGTTTCCACGCAAAGATGTCCTTGTTGGCGCGGAGGAAGTCGACGAGCGCGCTTTCCTATGCGGAGGAGAGCGCGGTCCCGATTCAGACTTTTTTGCCCTCGGAGCTACTGGGATCCAAGAGGACGTCCCTAGAACCCTCTGCCGATTCGAACGATCTGGACGACTTCTTTGCGTCGGGTGTCCCCTCACTGACCTCCTCCCTGAGGGTGACGAGCTCTTCGGATGCGATGACCGCGGATGCGTGTCCGCAGCATTCAACCTCGCACTCATAAGCGCGCTGGAAGGAGGTGCCGATGGTGATGATCCCACGGGGGCCCGGCATCTTCAGCTTCAGATATGTGTAATTGGGTACGGCCATGAACTTCGCGTAACATGGTCGCCCCAGAATGGCGTGGAAAGTCCCTGGGAACCCCACTACATCGAAGGTGAGGGTCTCGGTCCGGTAATTGGATCGATCCCCAAAAGTGACGGGCAGGTCAATCTGCCCTAGTGGCATGGCTTGCCTTCCTGGTACGATGCCATGGAAAGGTGCTCGGACGGGGCGGAGGCGCGTTCGGTCGACGCCCATCTCGTCGAGCGTCTTGGCGTACATGATGTTGAGGCCGCTGCCCCCATCCATCAGTACCTTGGTGAGCCGCTTTGGACCGACGATCGGGTCGACGACAAGCGGATACCTTCCCGGGTGTGGGATGGCATCCGGATGGTCGGTCCGGTCGAAGGTTATGGCGGATTCCGACCACCGGAGATAGGCTGGCATAGCCGGTCCAGTGGTATAGACCTCTCGACGCGCGACCTTCTGGCGGCGCCTGGAGTCGTAGGCCGTTGATCCTCCGAAGATCATGAGGGCACCGGTCGGAGTTGGGAAGGTGTCGTCCTTCTCCTCCGTGTCGTTAGTGGTGGGAACGGGCTCCTTCCCCTGCTCCTCCTTGTTAAGGCCCCCAGCCAAGTATTTGCGCATAAGGCCGCATTCCTTGTATAGGTGCTTGGCCGGGAAGGCGTGGTTTGGGCATGGCCCCTCGAGCATTTTCTCGAAGTGGTTGAGTGCCCCCGCGGGCTTCCGCCACCTTTGGTCGGCGGTGGCCATGAGTAAGTTGTCGCGCGCGTTGCTTCTTATTTTTCCCTTTGGCGGGGACGGTTGAGGCGCCTTCGCTGGCGCCCTCGTCCCGCCTTTGTTTTTCCGTCGACACGATCAAAGATGGCCTCAACCGCCTCTTTCTCCGTGAGGCGTGACTAGTGGCGATGTCCAGGAGTTCCTTGGTAGTTCAAGGGCCCCCTGCGGCCCTAGCTTGTGGACGGGATTCGCAGGTCGTTCCGGACAGAAAGGCTCCTATTACGTCGGCGTCGGCGACGTTCGGGAGCTCATTGCACTGTCGGGAAAAGCGCCGGATGTACCCGCGGAGGGTTTCACCGGCTTTCTGACGGCAGTTCTTGAGGTCCCATGGGTTTCCAGGGCGTTTGTACGTGCCCTGGAAATTACCCACGAAGATCTCAGTCAGATCCGCCCAACTCTGAATAGCATTGGACGGTAGGTGCTCCAGCCACGCTCGTGCTGAGTCGGCCAGGAACAGCGGGAGATTGCGAATAATGAAATTATCATCACTAGCACCACCGGCCTGACATGCAAGCCGATAGTCTTCGAGCCAAAGCCCGGGGTTTGTTTCGCCAGAATATTTAGGAATGTTCGTAGGCGGTCGATACCTTAGAGGGAACGCAGCGTTGAGGATGTGCCGGCCAAAGGCCTGAGGGCCTGGCAGGACGGGGCTCGGGCTTCGGTCCTCGTTGCTGTCGTAGCGCCCGCCACGTCGGGGATGATAGCCGTGGCGCGCTGCTTCTCCCTCGTCGCCGTGGGCACGTCTCCGAGCGTCGATGATGCTACGTACGTCGTGGCCACGCGCCGAGGCGTTGATGTCTGAGGACGATGGAGGGCTGCCCGCCGCCGCGGCGGTGTTTGGTGTCTGGATGCGTCCTTGGTGGGATGCACCGAAGGTGCGCGCTGGCTGGTGTCGGGTTTGCGTCGTCGAGACAACGAACTTTCCGCTGGCCGCACGGCAGTGCGGCTTTCGAGCAACGGCGAATCTCCCGATAAGCGCGTCGATCCTCGGACGTCGTGGGCCTCCGGAGACCATGCAGCAAGGCGGTCGGCGCGGCGATGTTCGGGCCGGCTCGAGCAAAGTGAGGAAAGGCCCCATCGTCGGTGAGGATCCTTTGATGTACGGTGCGGGCCATGTATGCGCTGCTGCCTTTTGCGGCGTTCAATCTCGCGATTGATGTTCGCGATTCCCGTCTGAGCCCTTGCCCGCCTCATCGATCTCTTTGCCGACGAGCCCTTAGTCGCTCCATCCTCGGGCGAGATGGGGCTGTCCCTTCTTCCCGGATCTCTTTGTCCGATTGTTCGTGGGGTGGCCTCTTCCTCGAGGCGCTTTCGACGTGACCCTCGGGGTCTGCGTCATGTAGCATTCTCGGGAAGGGTGGTGGCTCCCTTCGCTGGAATCCGAGCCGAGAGCGATCATGAGCCCTCGCTGAGGAGCTCGTAGAGGGTCTCCGTATCCCGCTCAATCGCCCCCATGAACTCGATGTCCGTGGGTGGTTGAACCACACGAAGCGCCGTAAGACGGCCAATGGTTGTTTAACGCTATGAAGACCGAACGGAACGCGTCGGGCGCCCATACGGACCCTTCCGGACACATGGTGGCGTTGTGAGAGGCTTCTTTGGGTGACGGGACTCCCCGGGAGTTGCCCGGTGGACCCTCAAGCCTGAGACGGCTGAGGTTGATGGAAGGGGGAGATGGGGCGGCTGAGTGAGTCGCTGCCGCTCTCCTTCTAGTGTGATGATGAAATCCAGGTCGCCAAACGCACGTGCGCGCCCGGGCCTGTGATTGCGTGGTGGTCATCCGAGACTGGTTTGGAACGCGCAAAGCCCCTACCTGGCGCGCCAACTGTCGGTGTTTCGTACAAGCACCGGCAAGTGAATTTATAGTAGTGCGCGTTAGGCTCGGATGGTGCGCTAAAGGACACAGGATTTATACTGGTTCGGGTGAAACGCCCCACGCCCGCTTTGTTGTTGCTTGTGTTATTAGCACCGTAACGATCCGTAGTAAGGGATACAAACTGCCGAGAGAGGGATCGGTCCCAAGTCTCGATCAAGGATTGAAAGGTGGTCAAGAGCTTCAGAGCTGCTTGAATGTGTGTGAGTGCGTTCTATTGTTTTGTCCTCCTTTTCTTCCGTCCCCTTGATGGAAGAAGCGCATCCCCTTTATAGATGAAGGGGCGGCTTTACAAGGGTAAGGGCTCCAGGACGCGACTCTACTTAGTCTTGTGGCTCACGCTCACCTGGTCGGGTCCTCCACTCGATGAGTGCGAAGGAAGATAAGTGTTTACAATGTCGCCGATGTCTCTCAGAGGGATGTCGAGGTTAGTCACAGAATGTTGCCTGCTTGCAGGTATGGGCTGCGCGAGATGCTGGTTTTGACTTATGAGCCTCCCCAGCCTTTGCCCGCACGCCTCGGGTTCTCATGAGTCCTCGTTGGGAGAATGCGGGGTCGGGGTCGGTGTAACGCCGTGGTCAAGGCCCTTCGACTGGGGAGGACCGAGGGGTCGGAAGCGGGCGCCGCTCCCTCGGGTCCACCGTGTGGTGACGGAATACCCATCGTTCGTGGAGATAGCAAATCCTTTTCCGGAGCGTAGCGGTTGTCGATATCTTCGTCGGGTTCGTGTGTCCCAGAGTGAAGGCGGCGCCTACAACTCTACAGGTGAGGTGCACGCACTGTAATACCTTTTGGGCTCTGCGGCGCCCGGAAGGGTCTAAAGCTTTCGATCATGTCGTTCCTCGGCGGTCCTTTTCTCGCCAGGCGCAGGTATGGTCGTTGGAGCCATGGTTGACCCGAACGCCTTGTCTCGCCCTGTACCCATCATTATGAGGATAGATATCGATCGAGGCGAGGCTCGCTCTGGGCCGTCGGGTGAGGTGACCCCCCCCTCCCGGGTCGGGCGAGACGGAATTCATCCCTCAGCCCTCGGGCGAGACCGAGCCCGCCCTCAAGGCGTCGGGCGAGGCGGAGTTTATCCCTCGGCCCTCGGGCGAGACCGAGCCCGCCCTATAGGCGTTGGGCGAGACGGAGATTAGCCTTGAGCTTTTGGGGCGAGGTGGTTATCCTACAAAGGCGTCGGGCAGGTCGACCCGCGCCTCCGGGGTCGGCGAGACGGAATTCATCCCTCAGCCCTCGGGCGAGACCGAGCCCGCCCTCAAGGCGTCGGGCGAGGCGGAACCGAACTCCTATCACTCGAACAAGGGATGACATGGAGCCCTTATGCATCTAGAAGTTTTTCACGTTCGGTGGTCATCGGTTCCACCTTCTAGGGTACCCTGGTATTAGGTCCCCGACAAAGCCACCCAAGGATGTAAGAGAGAACTCAAAGTTTTCAATGAGATTTGGTTAGAGGTTCAAGGGAGGTTTATCCAAGATCGTCAATGTATTGATAGTGTTAATGGAGAAGGTTTTAAGTTCGGATCAAGAGACCTCAGCTAAGTATTTGATGGAGAAAAAAGGGTTGGAGTAAAACCTATGTATTAGCTTTGCCAGATTAGGACAAGAGCTTTATATCCACTATGATGCACCCTGTCAAGGTGTGGAATGTATCCTTATGCAAGAAGAAAAAGTATAGGCTTATGCAATAAAACATGAGATGGAACATCTAACGTATGATCTAGAGTTATCCATTGTGGAGCATGAAGTACTATCTACTTGGGCATAACAAGTGACATCTAGGTGGATCACAAGAATATAAAGGACATCTTCACTAAGCTAGTTTTGAGCTTGTGACATCATTGTTGGATTGAAGTAATCAAGGTTTTATGACTTGGAAAAGTGTTATCACTTGGAGAAGCAAACGTCGTTGCCGATGTCTTTAGCAAAGGAGAGTTATGCTAAGAGGATTTAGACGACACCATGAAAATTGTGTTTGAAAATTGAGCAACTTAACCTGAGCGTACATAGTCATTAATGTTTTAAAGTTGGTGACATAACCTACTTTGGACCAAGAAAGTGAAAAGGCTCCGTTGGAAGGTGAACATATGAAGAAAGAGATTTGATAGAATGGACTAAAAAGGAAAAGTGGCCTAGTGTTTGGAGTTACCTGAGAGTTGATTGAAGTACGTGTCAAATCTTGGAAATACTTGAGAAAGTACTTGGAGTAAGGTGATCGGGGTACTCAATTTACATCTCACTTTTGGCAGCAAGTACATCGTTTGTTGGGGACAAAGTTGAATTTTAGTACAGCATATCACCCTCAGACAGATGGACAGACGGGATGGACAAATCAGATTTTAGAGGACATGTTGAGAGCTTGTGCGTTGCAGTACGGTACAAGTTGGGACAAGAGCTTGCCTTATGCAGAGTTTTCATATAACAACAGTTATCAAAAGAGTCTCAAGATGGCGCCTTTCGAGGCTTTGTATGGATGAAAGTGTAGAACCCCGTTGTTTTGGAATCAAATAGGAGAAACTCAAGTATTTGGACGGATGTTTTAAGAGACACAGAGGAGCAAGTAAGGATGATTAAAGATAACTTGAGAGTGGCGCAGTCTCGACAGAAGAGTTATGCTGACACTCGGAGAGGGGAATTGGTTTTCAGAATAGGGGACTATGTTTACCTGAAAGTGTCACCTAGGAGGAGTTCTCGGTAAAGATTTTGGAGACGGCAGAAAGGGTTACGAGGAGCCGAATTATAAAGATGTGTAAGGTTTAGTGGAATCGATATATAGAAGATAAGGCTAGTTGGGAAAGAGAAGAGGATATGAGAAAAACGTACCCATAGCTTTTTGAGTAAGCATCAGCCGAATCTCATGGACAAGATTCATTTTAAGGAGGGTAGAATTGTAACACCCTAAAATTTGCATCAGTTAAAAATAGGTTAATTTGATTTATTTATGTATTTATGTGAGCATTAAAACTTAGAGAAATAATAACTTTTGTTAAATTAAAATCAACTATAAGGTCTAGCTACATGTTTGTGCATACATGCTGCTGCATATTATTTTGTATTGAGTGGTTTGATTCAAAACTCAAAAGAGAATTCAAAACTCATTTGAAAATTGCTTTGGAAATTTATAAAAGAAAAAGAAAAAGGAATTCTTCCCTCTCCCTCCGTGGATTTTGGCCCGCTTGGCCTTGCCTTCCCCGCTGGCCCAGCTTCCCTTCGGAGCCGCCTCCTTTCTCCCCCGTGCTAACCCGCTGCCCAGCTCCCTTCCCATCTCTTGCGGCCCATTCCAGCAGGCAGTCCTAGTAGTCGAGCCGTGCCCCCCATCTCCCTCTACTAGCTGACGAGCAGGCCCCACGCCCTGTGCCACTGCCACCCTAGGCCCGCGTGTCAGCCGCGTCTCCCACCTTCCGCTCGTGCCCGAGCCGAGCTCTACTCTGAGTCGGAGTCCGCCGCCGAGCCGATTTCCATGGAGGTTGGCATGACCCGCATGCCACCCGCCCCTTAAATAGTAGCCCCATGTCTACAACCTCCTTACCGAGCCCTAACGCAAGCCCCCATGTCACCTTGAGCCCTAGCGCTGTCGCTTGGATCTCGCCGAGTAGAAGCTCGACGCCGCCGTGCTCGCCTTGCCGCTTGGCCGGCGACTAGAGCACCCTCCTAAGGTTCGCAAGACGGTAAGTGGGCTGCTGGTACCGACCATGCCCTCCTTCTCGCTCTCTGTCTCTTGCTTCGCATCGCCAGGATTCCACCGACGAACCTGAGCCACCAAATCATGCCTAGCGTCGCCTCAGTCCATCCGCTAGCTTCATCGATGCCCTAGATGGATCCGCTGTGCTCCGCTCTCCCTCCCTGTGCACTCCCCTCGGCTAGTGACCGCTCGGAACGCCGTACCGGCGAGAATCCAGCAAGGTCGGGCCATCTTCGGCCATGGCGCCACCATCTATGGCACTGTGCCGGCGACATCCAGTCCTAGAACCTGTCAGAGCTGTCCATCTCTTAACTAACGGCATAGATTAGAAGATACCCGTTCGCTGGAGTTTTTGTTAAAGAGGCCCTTGGCTTTTGAATATTTGAACACGTAGTCCATAGCATATTTCCAGAATACATCTTTTTCTTTGGAAAGCGTAGTTTCCTTTGGTTAGATTCAAAATATGTTTTTGTCTATTTACAGTTTTGCCGCTAGCCTTGTTTAGGCCATAACTTCTTCGTTTTAACTCCGTTTTGACTGGTTCAAATTGCGTTAGATTCATAACAACGTAATCTAAGTTATAGTAGCATTGTTTAACATGCTCTATGCTTTCAAATAAAATGTTAATTTGATCAATCTATATGCAATTAGTTTTCCAATTAAAAGCAACTTAGATTTTCTACTTCGATCTTTTCTAAGTAAAATAAGATTAGATCTATCTTGGTTTTCCAAATCAAATATAATTTGGTTTAATTCAATTTAGATATTCTCTGAAATATCTTATACATGCTTTTGTGTTGCTAAAATAAATGAAGCTTAAAGCTTTCTTTTTCTTTATGAAGTAAATCTTTCGGTAGTTGTTTCTTTTGCATCATAGCTCCGATTAGAGAGCTTTTTTGCGTCTGTGTGCTCGTAACAATGCGTAGATTAGTTTTTTAAACCTTTTTATTGTCTGGTGTATTGTTCTAATTTAGTTTTATTGTTTGTTTCATGTATGATTGCATGGTTGCTTGTGTGGTGTTCTATGATCATGTCCAGTCGGTGAGCTATACGTGGTGAATCCAGAAGCAATTCATTGAGGGTTTGGACTAGAAGAAGGATCCGAGTTTAAGGCAAGTATAGCATGGGATCTTCCTTGTTGACCTATACAACTTTAATCATTTAATTCATACTGCATGTGCCTACCTTGACTACCACTAAGAATTTCCTAGTACTTTGTTACCTTGTACCTTGATTCCTATGGATTTATGCATTAGGCAATATGATGCTCGTGCTCAAACTAAGACCATGATCTTGTAACTTGACTAATGGAATACGCAATAAACACAAAAAGATGCTTTTTAGCAACCTGTAACAAGGGGACTAGAGCATAGTTTTTGTGATGCTCTAGATTCCTCTCCCTAAGGACTTATCTGTAAGTGATCATTCGGGACTTACAGTATAACTATGGGGGCCACATAGCTCTGGCTTTAGTCAAGTAGGAGGACCTTTTCTAGCTTGTTAGTGGTTACCTTCATGTCACAAAAGGGGCTTGCCGAGTCGGGTATTGGACAACCTCTAATCTTATGTGTATAGCCGTGAAGGAATTATGTCATTCGAAAGGGGGTTCCTATATCTGCTTGTCAATTGGAAACCTAGCGGCCCTAACTTGTTAGATGAACCTTTAAAAGGCTTCATAGTGAACCGTACCGACCTTCCTTGGTAGTGGGCCAAGAGGCTAATCACCTCCGGCGAAAGGGTAGATCACGACTCATAGTGATTGTGTACAACCTCTGCAGAGTGTAAAACTATTATAACAGCCATGCTCATGGTCACGAACGGCCTTGAAACCCTTACAGAATAGACGATGAACACTAATGATACTGATGATACAGATGCTCACTTATGATTATTGTTTTTGCTATTCATTATTCATGTTTACCTGATCATGTGTTTATACGGGCTTATGATAAATTTGATGCTACTCAACTGCTTAAAATCATGACTCATTAAAAGCTAATCGCAGTTAAACCAGTGTCAGCCTTTTGAGCCTCATAAACCCCATGTTATATTTGTTGAGTACGACATGTACTTACGCTTGTTTTACTTTTTAATTATTTGGATAAAAATCCTAGATGAGTACCAGATTACAAGAGTTTGAAGAAGTTAGGCTTGTGATCAACCAGTTAGTTGTCCCTGTGGAATTGGAGTCTTCACCCGAAGATCAGAGTTGTGTTTCCGCTATTTGTTGTCTAAGGTTATATCCTTTTATACTAAGTATGTTAAGCATTGTCTATTGATATTACCTCTATTTGTAGCTATATGTGAGATTTGACTTCCTAGGCTCACATATGATGTGCATCTAGTTTTGTTTTTAAAACCGGGTGCTACACTAAACACAAGGGATTTACTCAAAACAAATTTGGAGCAAAGGTGGGGCTAGTGGGGCTAAACTCTCGGGTTGCCCAACACTAGGGGGGGTCGCTCGACCCACCCAATGGGCCCCACTACCCTAAAATCCTAGTGAAGCCATAAAATACACTCCAAAGCATTTTTTGACCCTTGGATGGAAGTTGTGTTTTCTTTAGATGGCTTACGTGCAATGCACAAGGATTGAAGGGCCCTCCGAAGCAATTTCCTGCAACACCATGTGAGCAAACTCAGTGGAAAACAACAAATGACAAGTGGACCAAGCTTTCCTCCAGAAGAGGGGGCCCATAGGGCAAGGGTCGGGATTCCTCCCTAGAGCTCCACCGCATTCCTCTCGTCAACATGCAAACAAGCACATATTTGGTTGATCACCATCCTTGATGATGGGACGGTTTGATCCAAGAGATGAGGTGCAAAGGACTTTGGATCCATGGGCCCATTTCAACTACTATAAATAGGGGATACCCCCTCACTTCCAAGACATGAACGCCACTCTAAGAAGTGGAGAGCTCCACTTGTACCTTAGTGCTAGTAGGATAATTTAGTGTGGGAGTTAGAGTGAGTAGTGAGCTAGTCTCGGGTTTTCCGAATTAGTCTTCCAGGGAGTCTACGGGCCTGTTCGGCAGGACTGAAAAATATTGTTCCGGCTGATTGTTGTGAGAGGAAAATACTGTTCTGACAGAACGTGAACAGTGATTTCGTGAGGTGCCTGGCCAGCCAGCCAGCCGGCTATCAGCCAGCCGAACACTGCCTACAGCTCTAGATCTAGGATTTCCTAGAGTAGATGACCAGCTCTAGAAAATCTTAGATTTCCTAGTGCTAGAACTCTACCAAACATGGGCCTTTATGTCATATCTTTATAGATATCTAACTCAATTCAAGAAAAATAGCGGTTAAAATTTGTAGTAGAGATAAAACCATCTTTGATGCTCCCGCTTAGCTGCGACAACACTATCTTGATCCATCCATTGACGAAGGCGTTTTGATTTAATCACAGGTGGGACGTATGGAACGCCTTCGGCAGTCTGGTTGCCTACTGTTTATATGGATATAACTAATAGACATGCAGCCTATACGACCTGGAAACCGAAAACGAATCGGCTTATATGTGGGGTTATTTTTTTTAGAAATATATGTGGGGTTATTGTTTTTCGGCAGCCGAAACCGAGCCCACGGGCTTCCTGCCGCACCTGATGAATCCGAATCAACGACGACTTCTCTACTCTACCTAAACTCGGTTTTGTATTTACCGTAATACCCTTCATCTTCATCCGTTTACCTTTTTCTTTCGTCGTGCGCGTTTCCTGCAGACGTCTGTTACTTTTTTCTCTTCGTTTCTTTTTCTTACCGTAGTACGCACGGTTTTTTGTTTGTTTGTTTCATCATGCGCAATGAACATTGATTTTGTGTTTCCTGTCTTTTTCGTTTCTAGTTTTTTCCTTTTTTATATTTTCCATTTTGTTTTTCCATAAATATAAAAAACAAATAATAAAAGCAATAAAATAAAGTCCTTTACCATCAAAACTTTAGCGTAATTTTCATACTTTATCTTATTATAGAACCTTGTTCAGTCAATGGTGCAATTAATCAAACTATAAACTAAAATCTAGCAGTTATTGTCCGGTCCAATATGAATAAATGTGCCTTCACGATTGTACGCATGCACACGACAATCTCCATCGAGGACCACCATGTGAAAAATGGAGAGAGTTCTCCCATCATAGTCGTAAGTGGATAGATGACCCGTCTTTTACAATACTAGAAACTGCCTTCTTGTCGACTTAAATTAAAATGGACTTTTGCGGGTCCTCAAAGGTAGCCATCAAACTTGATATTTAACTGTAATAACATATAGAGTCTAAAAATTAAAGTTATTATATATTTATGAGTAAATACTTTTGAGCGTTACATGAAGAAAAAACTATCAAAGGTGTATTTTAATTTGATACCGGCTTAATAGGACTTGCCATGTTGTTGTCGATATTAACTTATATCATAGATGTCATTATTATCGTAAAATAAGTTATGTTTTTAAAATTATATAAAAAGATAGCATATAAATAGATAGGTAGCATCGAGTTTGTTTATCGCACCTTTTTCAGTAAGACAATTCATACTAGCCTATCTATAGATTACTGGGTTTATGTTTATAATATTAACAAAGCATTTTTATGATCATAAACACGTTGTTCATTTCGTTGATTGGTAAAATATGATCTAGAAAATTAGATATAGGCATGCATATAGCAATAATCAGTTATGTTTCAGTGTTCTCTCATAGCTAATTGTGCACAGTGTTGTCAAAGGGTGTTTCACCCAAGAGTACATGAGTTTAAGCCAAAACAAAGCTATTGATATTACCAGAAAGAGGACAAAATCTTTTACATTGATAGCTATGACATAGGTATGCTAAATCAGTGTATTTATTTTCATATTCAATTACATTTACATTTTTATATTCCTGTAATAATTTATTCATACCAAAACTATATATCATATATGTGGCTGCAAAAAAGTTGCAGCGATTTTGTATAATGCGCTCATGTGTGTTCACTGCTGACACAATGTAGCATCGAGAACATGAGCGTCGAGAACAGAGGCAGAGGTTGCATGCAACAACAATGGCTCTATTCGCTTATCTTATGATCCGTACTTTTCAGCTTATTTTTTTAGCCGGAACAGTGTTTTCCTCTCACAATAAATTAGCCGGAACAATGTTTCGGCTTGTTTTTTCAGCGAGGCCAACGGGGCCAATGGTGGTGGTGGTGTCGCTTTGCCGCCGATGTCTCAAGTCAAGTTGGTCCCGTCTGAAGACTTGAGCACAGTGCACAGATCAGATCGTGGTCTGGCATGCTCGGTTACCTAAAAATCTACTTCCTCGTCCTAAAATAAGTGCACGTCTTACTTCCTGAGGTGTCAAATCTTTTTAAGTTTTACCCAATATATATCGAAAAGATACTCATATATAGTAATGATGTGTAATGAGTATATTGATAATGGAATATACTTTCATAATAAATTTATTTAGAAATATAAATATTGATATCGTTTTCTATAATACTTGGTCAAGCCTAAAAACATTTGACTTTTGGAAAATGAGATATATATTTATTTTAGGACGAAAAGAGTTCACTTGCCTGCACACCATCAACTCAGGGTCCGCCGGAACCCTACTCTCCTCTTGCTGCTGCTCCGCTGCGGAGAAGGCAGCCACGACGAGGCACGCGGCCGCACCCTTGTCTCGTCTGGCACGGTGTGTGCGCGTGTACAGCGACTGCAGCTGGGTCCAAATCCACATCGTTGCTTACCGATTCACCTCGCATGCAAGCCGCTACCTTCCGGGAGGACTGCGTCGTGGAACGAGGATCAAAAAATGTGATACGTTCTTTAAGAAAGGATTTTTCACTGTGATAACGAGATTGTTTCACGTTCCCGGATAAGAACGCAGGTAGGTTACAGAAACGTGGCACCGTACCACATTCCCGGTGACACTGCTTTCGTCGTGCCGTCGCTCAGCGATACGATGAGCACACGATACTGCACTCAGGGTCCTGACCCCTGATGAGCACACGATACTGCACTCGTCGAGGTGATGGATCGCAGAGGACGACACAGCTGTGTCAGCTTGAATCGGATCCCACAAGGGATGGAGAGAAATTAAAGATGAACGCATATTCCACTATTACACATCAAGGCAAGCAATATATATAGTATCAAACACATAAACTCCTCTCCCTGCTTCTTCTCCCTAGCCGCTTCCTCTCCCCCTCTCTCACACTCTTTTTTTTTTGTCCTCATTTGGTCCTCACTCGAAGATTATGGAAGCAAGTATGAAGCCTTATTGCCTCGCCGTCATCGTACAGCTGATCTACACTGGCCTGTTCGTGATATCCAAGGCAGCCTTCAACCAGGGGATCAACACCTACATCTTCTTCTTCTATCGCCAAGCAGTTGGCTCCGTCCTCTTGCTGCCAATAGCTCTTCTACAAAGGTACATCAACAAACCACCAGCTGCAGTAGCTATGTAGAAACAAAAGGCAGCAATCAATCTCTCTCTCTCTCTCTCTCTCTCTCTCTCTCTATATATATATATATATATATATATATATATATATGCATATGCCACTTCGTATTGTATTATTTGCATGCACTGCACTTTTTTATTAGCTGAGAAAGAGAAATACATGTCTGTTGGTTCGATTATATTTGTAGGAAACATGCACGACCCGTCATGTCATCTCGGGGCCTCTTCAAGATCTTCTTTTGTACCTTAATCGGGTATGCGCGCATCTTTGCGGTGTTTAATTTCTGCAAATTAAACAAAAGAAGGAACCGATCGGTGCTATACTTATCTGCAAGCTGAAACATGAGCTCAGTGCAGTCCCTAATAATATACTCCTACATGTGGATCGAAATTGCTTTTTCAGGATTACGCTTGGCGTAAATCTGTATAATGTGAGCCTCAAGTTCACCTCTGCAACTGTGGCATCTGCAGCAGACAGCTCAATTCCTGCCATCATCTTCTTCATGGCGGTGCTACTAAGGTTGTACGGTAAAACCAGTGGATGATCCATATATATATAGGACAGCTATGGTCACCTGCTATATACTCATAATAACATATGTCCATGCACAATCATCCAACGCATGAGACTGCTTCATTAATTAATTCAGAGGTAATTATAATGAAAATCTATAGCCCCGTCTTGCATTAGATAATCGTGTATACACATATGTCGTCAATATGTGGCAATTGCCCATGGCCAACGAACTGGGGTGAAAATGTTACAGATACTTTTCGACCGTATTCGAGACCGAATTCGTTTAGATGGCTTTAAATTTGTTCGTATCCGAGTCCGGATATTCAACATCCGATACCATATCCGTATTCGAATACTCAAATAGCATATTTATGATGTCGATATCCAATCATATCCTATCCGGCATGGTTGACACTATTCATATTCGAATCCAAATCCGGACAAAAATATAAAAACAAATGTGATATCAGTTATATCCGTCCATATCCGATCCGTTTTCATCCCTACCCACGAGGACAAACCCCACCAAATCTTCAGCATCATCGAAATCATTAGTCTACCACAGTACCACTTCTAAGAGCCTGTTTGGTAGGCACATCTTTAGCTCCGGCTCCTCCAGAGGAACCCTATACCAAACGTTTTGTAGGAGTCGTTTTTTCAGTGAAAAACAGAAGAGCCAGGGGTGAATTTGGAAATCTGCAAAGCCCCAGGCCTGAACCACATTAAAAAGGACTAAATCTTTTCTCTTTATTTTTTACAGCTAATTAATTAAGTTTATATGGAGTTTTCTAGCCAACGACAAGGGCTGCAGCACGGGCAGCCCTGCCCCTGGGTCCGCCACTGTAGAGCCTCTCACGGAGCCCTTCCAAACGTACACCGCCTAAATGCGAGTTCCACTAAAACCTAACAAGTAAGTACAGTGAGTAGCATGCATTTTAGACAAAACTTTTTCTACGTATTACTAAACTTTTTGGCGGTGCTTGAGGTGCGAGTTCCACTAAAGCCTAACTAAAGTAACGTACATACGGTTTTAGACAGTACGGAAAGTAAGCTTTCTATTAATTACTGTCTCTGATTAGACGTTTCTTTTGAAGTCTTCACGTTATTCCATACCACAAATCCTCACTTCAGAAATATCCGGACACGATTATCATCATCAACATAATAGCCATACTATATATATTCTATTTTCTAAAAAAATAACCACATCAGCCATTATGAAAGAGTACAACGTTTTAGTTATATATGTTGGCACTATCAATATGCATATGTCAAAGGTTTAGTGAAAAATATATAAATATATCTAAAGTAACAACTTATATAAATTATATGTCATGGTTGTTAATATAATTTTAAATAATTTGTTAGTATATTTAGCATATGAGTCATTGACGAAATACTTTTCATGATTGCTAAAATATAAAATATATATTTAGATATCGCTCATGCAGGCACTTGTACTTGATCTGTATGATGGCACAGTACGTATGTTTACTTTATCAAAATTTAGTATATTAAAATTAATAGAAATTGGCAATGGTTATTTTTGTAACAGAAGATGTTGATATATATATATATATATATATGTAGATTTGAGGAGATGTTTTAGCTTTTTAATAATAACAAAAGTGGTAATGTAGATGCAAATTTAAGGGGCTATGTAGATTAAATCTCATATCGGCAGTAGTTAATTAGATCCAAATTTATGTTTACTTTATATCAACTTTCTTAATGGCATAGGTAAGTGATTTAAATATAGATATGACATATTTTATGTTGTTTTAAATAATCATAGATGGGTTAATTGTTTAGAGAATAGAATAGATTCAATGGCTATTATTATCAATGGTTATTAGAGTCTACCGAATTGATGGTAGATGCTTATGAATTTCTAGGATTTATCTTTTTATACTCTAAGTCTTGCGAGGATACATGAGACCCATTTGGGACTTTTATTAGAATTACTAGGATTTATTTGTTTTCTCTATTGTCATATGTAGAAACCTAGGTTTAAGTTTGTCGATGCAGAAAGTGACCAACACGTAAATATTTGTAGTTTTGCCGTACGTTGTGATCGGAGGTGGCCTAGCACTCAATGACACAGGGTTTATACTGGTTCAGGCAACGTGCCCTACGTCCAGTTTGAGTTGGTAAGTGACTTTATTTCTGAGCCCAGGTGCTCGAAGTTTGCAGTGGGGTAACAAACGAGAAGGAGAAAGATAGGGGTACAAGAGGTCCGGTCGGACTCCGGTCGGAAGGGCCGAGAGTGACGGGAGCCCCGCTATGAGCTAAGTGTTCGAGCGTGTGCTTATGGTTTGAACCTGGTGGTTCTGTTGTTGTGTACTAGAGAACTTGATCGATCTGAATCCACCTGTTGGGAGAGAGCGCATCCCCTTTTATAGATGAAGGGGATGGCCTTACAAGTGAGAGGGAGAGAGTACGTATGCTACTAAGCCTTATTGCCCACGCCGGCGGGTATAGGATGATGGTAGGCGCCCACAATACTGTTGTATGTCAGATGCATATGGAAGGTTGTGTTGTCTTCTTTGGGTATGGCAGACGTCGGCGCCTGCCACACTGTTGATACCCTGAGGCGTGCAAGGGGTTTGGCACATCCCCGGTTGTTGACGCGGGTCGGAGTCGGGAGCGGTGTTTGGCCAGGCCTTCCGGTCAGAGAGGCCGTCCGGAGGCGGGCTGGAGACCAAAGCGAGCGCTCCGGTCAGAGAGGCGGGCCAAAGTCGGAAGCGGGTGCCATTCCTCCTCGGCCAGGCCTTTCGGTCGGAGATTGGATCGCCCCTCTGGCCTGTCGTTTAGGTACTTGGGCCAGCCCATGAGTTGCGCGTTTGTCTGCTTGGGCCAAGCCTTTGCTGGGAAGCCGGTCCGCGAGGGACCCCAGGTTTATGAACCCGATAGGAGCCCCCGAGCCCCCGGGTGATTCGGGCAGAATCGTCTGGGGGTTTTTTTTAGCGGGCGTGTGTGCGTGTTTTTTTAGTCGAGACGGAGTCGTCAACCAAGGCGTCGATGCGCAGCCAAGGTGGTTTAGTTTTAGGGATCGGGTGAGACGGAGCTCGTGGATCTTGGCATCGGTGCACGCCGTGGGATCGAGGCAGTTAGTTTAGGGATCGGACGAGACGGAGCATGTGGATCCTGGCGTCGGTGCGCACCGTGGGATCGGGCGAGTTGGAGTCATGGATCCTGGCGTCGGTGTAGTCCCACATAGCCGAGGCAGTTTAGTTTAGGGATCGGACGAGACGAAGCTCGTGGATCTTGGCATCGGTGCGCGCCGTGGGATCGGGCGAGTCAGAGTCATGGATCCTGACGGGGCAAGTTTGGGGTCGCAGACCTAGGTTTTTTGGTGTGCAGTCGAGGCGTAGCCGAGGGATGGGGCGAGTTCGGGGTCGTAGACCCAGGCGTTTGGTGTGTAGTTGAGGCGTAGTCGAGGGATGGGGCGAGTTTGGGGTCACAGACCTAGGCGTTTTGGGTGTCCTGAGCCCCCGAGCCCCGTTGGGCTTTGGTAGGGGTCGGTTTGAGTTGTGTGCGTTACCCTATCCTCGGTTTCTCACAACCAGAGGGGTTGAGCTTTGTCGCTTGCCTCGATCACTCGGGCTCGAGTGACGCGGTCAGTGAGCTCGCTAACGGGTATGATCGAGTAGAATCCGGGTCCGTCGTTCATGACGGGGTCGGCATAGCCCTCTTGTGACATTCCACTGCTCCTTTACTTGTAACCCAGTAGATGCCTAGGTCGTTCCAGAGACCGACCCGGGTGGCCCGCTGGCCTCCCCTTAGATGGAGATTCTGTGGGTTTGGCAGAGGCTTAGGATAGAACGAGAAGGTTGAGATGACCCTGTCTGCTTTGGGGTAGACTGGGCGAGGGCCGCACGGGGCTCATCTGCATTTTCTCCCCTGTCTCTGTTTAACGCGAGGCGGCCTCAAGCCCTTTGTGGGCCGGCCTTCAAACCACGGTCAGTCGTTGCTCATGTTTAAATGAGGCAACTACCGCTTCGTGACGCAACACGGAGCGTTGTGATGCATTTTGCCGCATGCGCGATGCCTTAGTTCCTGAGCCCCCGGGCGATTCAGGGCCCAAATCGTCCGGGGGGCATGGGCGTATGGAATGAATGCATGTATGGACATATGAATGACTATAAAGAAATAGTGGGGGTCGATAGTGTTACCTTGATGACTCAAGTGACGGGGTTTGAAGAGCTCCAATCGGAAATGTCCGACCGGGACCCGTGCTCGTCGTTCGTGATGGAGTCGACATGGCCTACATGGGGCATCCCTTTGCTCCTTACCTGTCTCTCGATGTTTTCCTAAGCCATTCGATCAACTTAGGAAGCTCGATGGTCTCTCCTGGCGGAGATCCTATTGTTTGGGTTTTTTTCAAGTCCCGCCTGGTTCTTGCATGTGTGGTGGCGCTTTGGTTCTTGCGCCCGACGTGCGGTAGTGGTGGGCCACACCTAGGCCACGTCCCGTCTGATCAGGCGCCGTTCCATTAGGCAGGGTGCGTCTCATCGGTTAGGGCGCGTCCCATTGTATCCCATCTGCATTAAATGGGGAAGGGAGAGGGTTTTTCGCCCTGTTCCTTCGCCTATTCCTCATCTACCATCTCTTCTTTCTTCCTTCTCGCTAAGAGCGTCTGAGTGTCGTGGCGGTTCCTAGGAGAGAAAAGAAAAGGGGGAGAGCGAGGGAGAGGAGAAAACTCACAAATTCGTCCGCGAACCCAGAGCAAAATGTTGGGCTAGAGGTCATCCACTGTGAAGGAGTCGGTGCTGGATGCCTTCGCCGTGAAGGGGTTTCTGCCGCCGAAGGAGGTGGCGCACTAGAGGGTTCCCGGGAGGGAGGATCTCCCGCAACCTCAGCCCGATGAGGTAGTTTCCTTCCTCGCCTCCCATGAGCGCAGGCTAGGATACCCCGTGCACTGGTTCCTGCACAGGCTCCTCAATGAGTGGGGTTTGGAGTTGCAGCACCTCAATTCGAGTGGGGTGTTGCATATCGTCGGCTTCATCACCGTCTGCGAGGCCTTCCTCGGGATGGAGCCGCACGCGGACTTCTTCCGATGGCTGTTCTCTGGGTGAACTTTTGTCGATGGGGGATCCGCCTGAGGCCGCGCTGGTGGGGGCTTCGCCCTACAGAAGAAACCGAACGCGGGGGGCTCGTATCCCACATACCTCCCCTGTGACTCCAACCGGGGATGGCACGGGGAGTGGTTCAATATCAGGAACCCGGTGGAGGCTCCGTTCCCGGTGTGTCTGGTGGTGGTGAGCGGGAGGTGGAGAGGCGCGGTGATGTCCCCGTGCTGAGGAAGCTGCTATGAGTGCGGACGCTGTCGGCGAATGGGAGGCGAAGCAAACGCGGTCACCGCGCCCTTTGGTGGCATCGCCGGTCTCGTCCCCGCCTACCGCGGATGCGGCCGAGCAAGCTGGGCGGTCAGTGGAGCGGGCCTGCACCCATGCGTCGCCGAGGCTGGCGCCAGCGCGTGACTCACAGCGGGAGGATGTCCCGCCTGCTGCTCCGGTCTGAGTGCCCTGAGCCGAGGGGGGTGGTGACTCATGGGCTGGGCAGGAGCCGGTTGAGTCGACTCCTCCCCTGGCTAAAGTGAGGGGGCATGGGTTGCTGCCCGTGAATGGTCCTCACCTTGTGGGCCCGTTAGGTTTTAGATTCATACCGCTTACATCCTGGTACGCCTTTCTTTGTTTCTTTTCGATCTTGCTGTTGAGTTTTTTTTGGAGTATGACTGGCCTGTACTTTTTGTCAGTGGCCGGACGGTGATGGGGTTGAGCATCGCCCCAACTCCCATGCAGGAGGTTTGGAGGCCCACCCTGCAGCGTGTCATGGCGAGCGGAAGGGGGGACAGGGTGGTGGGGCAAGTCCTTCCCTTCCAGGGGTGGTGTTCCCCGGGTCGATTGTTAGTACGGCGGCAGCAGGGGTGACGGTGCGGGTGGTGATCCTAGTGGTGATGGCAGAGGCTTCGCCGAAGGTGTCCCTTATGGCCCCTCCTCCACCGGCTGCGGTGGAAGAGGAGATTGAGACCGAGCTCCCTGCCTCGCTAGGCGGAGGGCTGCATGACTCACCCTCACGGTCGGAGCTGAAGGCGCCAAAGGGAGACACAGGTGGGATAGAGTCAGAACGCCCGTCGATGGCCTATGAAACCGAGGTGGTGGAGATCCCTTCCGACAACAAAATGGATGATGTGGTGGAGCTACCGACGATGTCGCGTTAGCTAGCGGTGGTTTGGTCGAAGGCTGGGCCCTCTAGCAGGCTAGAGGAGGGTGGCCTAGAGTGGCCCTGCCCCGAGGACCCGTCAAAGGTTCAGTTCGTCCTTCGGGATTCCTAGGAGTGTCAGCTCTGGGACATCCTAGGGGGGAGAGGACTCACCATGGAGTTCGATCCCGCCAAGCTGTCAGTAAAGCTTGAGGATGCCTAGGAGCGGGTTAAGTCCATCCAGCAGTTGGTCAAGGTCGACCTGCAGCTCGCCGCAGAGGTGAGTTTCCCGTGCTTGTCCTTGACCTCTTAGTCTCTTGTTGGTTGACTCAGCATGCTTGCTTCTCGTTTTCGCAGGGTCTGCAGGAGATGTCATCCTGCAACTCCCATTTCCTTTGGATGGAGCATGCCCGGATGGCCAAGCTTGAGCATCAACTAGAGTCTGCCCACCATGAGTCCCAGGACCGAGCGGCCGAGGTGACCGCGGTGCGGACGGAGGAGCAGTGCGCGGTGGAGTGGGCGACCACCGCCAAGTGGGGGCTTGAGGCGGCGAAGGCCCACCAGGCGAAGACCGAGGCGACGCTGTGGAAATCCCTGGCCGACACCGAGGTGGTACTTAGGGTGCCCTGGAGACCTTGGAGATGGAGCAGAGCGCCCTGGCGTTGGAGCGGAAGGCCCGGTCTGAGGCTGACCAGGAACTGCTCGTGCTCCGGAGCCGGGTGATGGGGACGGAGGAGGCGAACGCCCGGCTGCGAGAGCAGGTGGCCCAGTAGGCAGAGGGACTCTCTGCCCTCGAGAACTTTTGCCTTAGTACGTACCTTTTCTGTTTTTCATCATGTTGGTTTCTTCCTTTAGCTTGTTTCTGAGCTTGCCACCCTTCTTCCAGAGCTGGGCGGAAAGGTGGAGTCATTTGAGTGGGACCTGGAGACGGCCAAGGCGACGTTTGGTCAGAATGCGGAGGTGTTGGCCAAGTCCCTTGAGGAGCGACGTGCTCTCATGGGGGAACTTGACGAGATCCGCAATGTTGCCCAGCTCACCATTTCGGAGGTCTTCGGGTCGGCACTAAGTACCAGCACGCCCGCCATTCGACTGGCGGAGGTTCCGGATGAGGTCTGGACCCTCATTACCCACGGGCTATTCTACGGAGCGTTGGGGGTGTTGACTTAGGTGGCGACGTACCACCCAAACCTGGAATTCACCACTATCTGTTGTGGGTATGCCGATGGCTGTAGCACGGAGGACATCCAGTTGCTCGGGGAGAGCTTGCTACCACACGCAAGGTTGTTGGCTGAGCAAGTCTCCGCGTAGTGGGTAATGGATGTTCATCGTGCGGACATGGCCGGAAGCATGCATCAGGAGGACGTCGCCCAGCCTACGAATGGCGTGGAGCTTGGGTCAGAAGTGGACATCGCCCCGACGCCAACTAAGCCGAATGTTGCCCAGTCGGTGGGCGAGCAGCCCCTTCCTTCGCCGGTCAAGCCGGTAGTCGATGCCGCTGCGGAGCCATAGTAGAAATACTTTAGCAATTGTTAGAAGATAATGCCATGGGGGAGCCCCCTGTGTAAAGCATTTTTGTGTATTTATGAATATAGTAACTTTATTTTTGTGATGGAACTACTCCATTCGGGGAAGCTTGTTCCGTCCGTTCCTTATTTTTTCCTTAGCATAACTTTGTTTTTTATTCTCTTCTTTTTCACACCTGCCCGTTCGCACCGTAGGCTGCAACTTTAAGAGCCCGAGCGTGGCCCGCGAGGCTAAGTCGCTCATAACCGTAGGTAGAGGCAGGACGCGATCAGACAGAATATTTTAAGCAAAGTTATGTAAGGAAATTGAAGGAATGGACTGCCCTTTCGTTCGGGAAAAATGTATTTATTATGTGAAAGAAAAAAGAGGGGTGACATTGCATCCCCATGGGGCCCCTGAGCGAGGCGGGCCAAAAGTGTTCGGGTCAGGACGCTTTATAGGAGCGAACGTTTAAGTAAAAATGATAAGACTGAATTTTAAAGGAAGAAATGACGTAGCTGTTCGCTATTCCAAGTGTTGGTGAGAACGTTGCTGTTGTCGTCCTTCAGTCGGTAGGCATCCAATCGGATCACCTCGGTCCCCGCATAGTGAACTTCAGTCGTCCGGATCCTTGCCCGCTACGCCCCCTTTCTTGGCCGCTGCTTCTTTGCCTTTTCCTTCCTTCGGCCTCCCGGCCTGTCGTAGAAGGCGCTTGAGGAGCTCGCAGTCCTTGTAGAGGTGTTTGATGGGGTATGCATGGTTGGTGCATGGGCTCTCCATGAGCTCGTTGAAGTGGTCCAGAAGGCCCTGCTGAGGCTACTGGTCCATCTAATCAGCCGTGGCGACCAACATAGAGTTGGCCGGTCGGCGGCGATCTTTTCTGTTGTTTTTGCCCCTCTGCATGGAGGGGCCCTCGTCCTGATCCTCGCACTTAGCCTTGCCTTTGCCTCGGCCTCCGTTGAAGCGAGTGTCTCAGCTCGGCCCGAGCCGCTTGCGTACAGGCGGTCGGTGTAGAGCGGGCGCCAAGTCAAGCCGAGGCGCAGATGCGTCCTCCTGTGCCATGCTCGGTGGCTATAGCGGTGAGCAGGTGGAGCGATTCATCCAGTGCGTCCCCACTCCCCTGGGGGGAGAGAGGCCGTGAGTCGGTGTCACGATGCAGAGCTCTCCGCCTGTTGAACGGCGGTGGTTTCCACTAGTGCCCAGAGGTTCCGGTGAATCGCCTATTCCTGAGGGTCGTTCGACTCGAGGAGGCTGCGTAGAAGTATCACCGCAGCGGCGATGTTCTGGTCAGCCCGAGCGAACTATGGGGGATCGTTCCCCCCATCCATGGTGTTGCACTAGACCCGACGGGCGCGACCCCGGGCGCCGGTCGCCGGTTTATGCGCACGGGGCGCAATGTGGTGCACCGAGCACGCTGGTGCAGGCGGCGCCTGGTTCAGCCGCTGTTGTCGTAGCTCCTCGCCGTGCTCCTGTGTGAGCACGGGGGTCTCCGTACGAGGGTCCGGAGGAGTGTGAGTCTGCAAGGACTTCGCTACCACCGGCGGCTGTCCCGGAGCATCCGCCATAGTGCACTCTCGGGATGGACGGTGGCTAGGCGCTACGTCGCCGATGCTGGAGCTATCACTCTCAACATCATCATCCATGAGATCGAGGAAACAGGTGGGAGCATAGCTCGTCATCCCCATGAATTCGGACGTGAGAGGGGGTGGCGCCGGCATCCTTCGGAGCTCCCGGGCGTACGCGTTCGTGGGGGACATGAGGCCATAGGGGAACCGGTTGCATGGCGGTCGCGGTGGGGACAACGGGGTCCCTCCGGTTAATCGGCGGAGGATAGTAAATAGTAAGTAAATAACAGTACGTACATTACTCACAGCGGGGTTTGAGCAGAGAGTTTGCTGGGGATGAAGCGCAGATGCCTCATCGTTGAAGTCATCGTGCGTCCCAGGGCCAATGGAGGGCGTTCCTCCGACGGGTGCTAGAACGAGTGCCTCCTCGCGGAGGTGTAGTACGTCGAGCCGGTCGGCGATGAAGTCCAGGCTTCCGAAGAGGAAGGCTTGGGACGGCTCGAAGGTGGGTGGAACCCACATCCCAATAGGTGGGAGTGCAGGAAACTCCAGTGAGCCGAAGCGAGTCATATCGCTTGAGCCCGC
Source organism: Miscanthus lutarioriparius (assembly GCA_904845875.1). NCBI lineage: Eukaryota > Viridiplantae > Streptophyta > Magnoliopsida > Poales > Poaceae > Miscanthus > Miscanthus lutarioriparius. The sequence goes on from CAJGYO010000002.1 coordinate 113,193,515, forward strand.
CATGGCGAAGGTGATGGAAAAGTGGGCCATCCGATGACCAAAAAGTGTTGAACGTACAGCGTCTTCCCCACGGACGACGCCAACTATCGGTGTAGAAAGTGACCAACACGTAAATATTTGTAGTTTTGCCGTACGTTGTGATCGGAGGTGGCCTAACACTCAATGACACAGAGTTTATACTGGTTCAGGCAACGTGCCCTACGTCCAGTTTGAGTCGGTCGGTTACTTTATTGCTGAGCCCAGGTGCTCGAAGTTTGCAGTGGGGTTACAAACGAGAAGGAGAAAGATGGGGATACAAGAGGTCCGGTCGGAAGGGCCGAGAGTGATGGGAGCCCCGCTATGAGCTAAGTGTTCGAGCGTGTGCTTGTGGTTTGAACCTGGCGGTTCTGTTGTTGTGTACTAGAGAACTTGATCGATCTGAATCCACCTGTTGGGAAAGAGCGCATCCCCTTTTATAGATGAAGGGGATGGCCTTACAAGTGAGAGGGAGAGAGTATGTATGCTACTAAGCCTTGTTGCCCACGCCGGTGGGTACAGGATGATGGTAGGCGCCCATAATACTGTTGTATGTCAGATGCACGTGGGAGATTGTGTTGTCTTCTTTGGGTATGGCAGACATCGGTGCCTGCCATACTGTTGATACCCGGAGGCGTGCAAGGGGTTTTACCATGTTCGCTTGGTATGGTAAATGTCGGCACCCACAACACTGTCGATACCCAGAGGCATGTGGGGGAGCCTTACCGAGTGGGAGTTAATGGCGCCCACAATACTGTAGGGGAAAATATCGGTGCCTACAACACTGCTTGGGTTCTGTCGTGCTAGGGAGGTCGCAGAGTACTGTTTCTGCAGGTGTACATGGTACGGTCCCTGGTATTGCGGTTTGACTTGTGCGCTCTGTCTTACTTTCTCCGTCTGTTTCCTAGTCCTTACCGAGCGGGCGTTCCCGATCGGTTGGTCCCAGTCGGCTCTGATCGCGCCAGTCGGAGAAGAGCAGTGAGAAGGGGTTTGTCGCATCCCCGGTTGGAGATGCGGGTCGGAGTCGAGAGCAGTGTTTGGCCAGGCCTTCTAGTCGGAGAGGCCGTCCGGAGGCGGGCTGGAGACCGAAGCAAGCGCTCCAGTCAGAGAGGCGGGTCGGAGTCAGAAGCGGGTGCCATTCCTCCTCGGCCAGGCCTTTCGGTCGGAGATTGGATCGCCCCTCTAGTTTAGGTACTTGGGCCATCCCATGAGTTGCGTGTTTGTCTGCTTGGACCGAGCCTTTGTTGGGAAGCCGGTCCACGAGGGATCCTGGGTTTATGAACCCGACAAAGTTATTAAGACCTTGTTGTGTCCCTATATATGACATCATAAATCTATATTTTAGCTTTCGAGTTTGAATCCAGTTGCTGAATTCTTTATCCATATGTGAACTTGAAACTCTTGTTCTTATTTTATCTTTATTCAAAATTTTCATTTTTTTTATTTTATTCACAAAGGTTCTAGGTGGGCTATCCTCTTAGTTCCTATAATGATAACACCATGATAGTCAAGATGATGAATTTATTATATTAAGGAATTATATCTATAGTGGTATTGTATTATAAATTAAGTTAAATTATTTTAGTCAAAATGTTTAAACTCATTTAAAATATTAGCTTACAAAATTTATTATGATGGAGTAAACTTAAAGTGAATCATCAAGGTCATTGCTACGTAGTTTCTTCAGGCATTTTTTGAAGCTTGATAAGATATTAAGATAAATATTTATCCTAAATTATACATATTTACTTGGTCTGGTTTTTGGAGAAATTATGCTTACATTTAACTTAACAATAGCCAAAGTGTGTAATTTAGAAATATATATAGCCTACTTTATGGAAATTGAATTATTTTTCACAATAGCTTATGTTAGTATTTATATGTAAATTTGATAGATATTTTTAGTTATTATTTGTAACGATTAAGCTGGATAATTTAGATACAAATTAAAAGTTGTCACTTCATATTATATTTAACATTTGTAATCACATATATTATGGGTAATTTGAATACAATTTAGGGGCATTATGTATCTTTCATAATATATGTGCATAATTTATAAAATATTAGGAATTTTTAAATTATTTTTTCTAATGGCATAGGTGCATGATTTAGATATAAAATTAGTTGGTTATTTAAATTATCTGTCATAATGGCATAGGTGGTTAACTTAGATGCAAACTTAAGAGTTATTTTTGAATTATATTTTATAATACAAAAGGCGGGTAATTTAGATAAAAATAGGATGCTATTTTGAATTATCTTTTGCAAATTATAATGGCATTTGTGGTTAATTTAGATGCAGATTTGGGGATATTTTTTAATTATCTTTTATAATGCCAAAGGTTGGCAATTTAGATACAAATCTAGGGGCTATTTTGAATTATTTTTATAACAACAGATGTGGATAATTTAGATATAAAATCAGGGGTTACTTTATATTATTTTATAATGATAGAGGTGTGTAACTTTTATAAAACAGAATAGATGCAATGGCTATTATTGCGATGATGGTTAGAGTCTACCAGATTAAAGGCTAAAAGTTTCTGATTATTGTGAAAATCTATATGATTTATTATCTTTTTTTTCTAATACATCTGGTGAGAATTAACATAGACTCCTTCGTAACCTCTAATAATTAGTAAAAGTAAGATTGATAGACAAGAGTCCAAACTTCAATGTCTGTATATAATATAAGGAACGCGGACTATATATTCAGCTGTTACTAGTCATGTATAAATACGCGGAATGAAATGTTTGCTTGCCAGGATGGAGGATGTGAAGGTGAGGAGTTCTTCAGGCATAGCCAAGGTCACTGGCATAGCGCTCTGCCTGGCTGGAGTCTTCACCATCGCCTTCTTCACCGGGCCGTCAATAAGCCCTGTGAACCATCACCTGGCCTTCGCCTCTGACCCAGCACCAGCAGGCTCGAAACCAGTAGTTCCGAAGGGGGTATGGATCAAATGGACATTCCTTATGGTGGTCGCCAACATGTGCTGGTCTTTGTGGATAGTTTTTCAGGTTCGCATGCATTACGTATTTTTCTTTACCAGAAACCAAGGACGTTGTGCATTCTCTAAATTGTTCTGAGGTCCTGTTCTTGCATGTCTGTCTGCATCCACAGCTGTAATTGCTGAATCTGTGTCTGTTCTGTTTGTCTGTTGACTGTGCAGCCTGCTTTGCTAAAGGATTGCACAGATAAGATGGTTGTGACTGTCACACAGTGCCTGTTCAGCACGGTGCAATCGTTCGTTGTCGCGGTGGTCGCGGAGCGGGACTTCTCCAAATGGAAGCTCCGCTTGGACATCAGCTTGCTCGCCATTTTATACTCAGTAAGTTCTGCCCTTTTTTTTCTCCCTCGTCCACGTGTGAAGGGACATAAAATTGTCATTCGCCCTCTTGCACTGGTGCATTCATTATTGGGAAAAAATTGCATGCATAAAGTATGCACCGGCATTCCATATATACATGCCGTGGACGACTGTCACATGTTCTCAATGCAACGCAATAAGCTGTCTTTCGTTGGCCTATATGGGCCAAGTCAATTACGGTCAGTGCAGGTAGACGGAGAAAGACCACGAATGCTTGATTATTTTATTTTTACATGTGGCAGTAGATTAGGGGCGGCATGCACTGAAGCTCCATGCTTACTATATCCACCTATTTTTTCCCGTTATTGGCATGGTCTTTGGCACACGCGTTTGATCGTTACTTTTCTTTATTATCTTTATTTAGGACTCCTATTTCTTTATTATCTTTATTTAGGACTGCTATTTTTTAAAAAGAGAATAGATTAATTTGGCGGTATTTTTCATGTCCTACCTGTCGATACATTAGTTTTTATTATATGATCAGCCTCAATGGTTAGTGAATACCGTGGCCAAAGCTTCTAGAGTTTGATTGCACATATCTGACTACTAGACAACTGGTTGCATGCTTAAGGGTATTATGGTGACGGGAGTGTCCTACTACATGCAAACTTGGTGCATAGAGATGAGAGGCCCTATGTTCTTCGCCGCCTGGACCCCACTCTGCTTCGTGTTCACAATATTTTGCTCATCATTCTTTCTCGGTGAGATTGTTCACCTCGGCAGGTAAATGCTCGCTATCAGCTGACTATAGCGGTGATATTCAAATATGCGCTGAAATAAACTTTCGTTTGCCGGCAGCATCTTGGGTGGAATTTTGCTGGTCGGAAGCCTTTACACCATGCTGTGGGGTAAAAGCAAAGAGGTTAAGACTGACAATGTCACTCAGGATACTGAGAAAGCTGAGCATAAGAAATCTGCTGAGAGTTACCCGAAAGAGCAACATCATACTACGGCAGAGGTCAAGGAATAAACATTGACTGGCTCGTCAGCTTTGCACGTCCAAGAACTATGAATCTAAGTTCGATGGATTCGACTAATGTACTTAACTCCGTTATGTATCGAAGGTAAAAAAAAAATAAGAATAATTTTCTTAGTAGATAGTAGATCAAGCAGTTTACTAAATCCATAATTTCCATGAAGGGTTTTATGGTAACTGTAATAATCCTCAAGCAAAACAGCATCCCTAATGCTACTACCGCATAAAGCGGCGCGTTTGGTTGCTCCTAAGTGTGGCTAAAAACGCAAGGTCAAATCTTGACTGTTTTTTACTAAAATTAGCCTTAATTTGGTTTGGTGCCAAATTTTGGCTTTGTAGCCCTTTCATTTGGTCACATTTGGTGACATTTGGCACGGCCCAAGTGTGTTGTCATGAGACTATGGTGGCTTTAGTCCTACTTAGTTGTCAAGAATAGGTTAGACTAATTTATAAGGCTTAGAATCCATATCGCCATCACCAGGTTACCTTTTTACGTAAAATAGAGAAAAAAATGTAAGTGGATTAGTGGAAGTGTGTGTTTCACTTAGCGGCCCCGTTCGCTTCGTTGAAAAAACAAGCCGAAACACTGTTCTGGCTGAAAAAACAAGTTGAAAAAGACAGATTATAAGAGAAACGAACAGGGCCAGCGTGTGTTTTATATTTATGCTCCAAGCTATCTTTGGTGGCACCGGACCAGTTTTGTTTGGCCAATCTAGATGTCTATAAACACCTGTTTTAGGCCCTAGACGTTGTCATAAGAGAAATAGCAGACTACGTTAGAGGTAAGGAAATGACCTCAATAGACGCGTTATCTTTATGCACCCAAGAACTGCAAATCTAAGATTTATGGATTCGACGAATGTACTCTAACTCCATTATGTATCCAAGGTAAACATTTTTCTTAGTTCATCAAGTTTAATGTCCATGCTGTAATCTTACATTGTAATTGCAATCCTCCTTAAACACACTACTACATAATTGATTATCGGAGACGTGCTTTTTTATTTACAGAGGCGGGCTGGCCTAGGCACTTACTGTGCAGTTTGTCAGTGGGTCCAAGGCTAACATCCTCCTCTCTAAAAGCATCTACTCATGCAACGTTATTAAGTGACCCGCTTCTATAAATAGCACATTTTACGAATGTGATCTTCTTTGGATGTGATGCCCACCTCTGTAAATGATTAGCAGAGGTGGGTATTTGTTTGGGGCCCACTTGGCCATTTACAAAGCAGTGTAAAAATGCTCGTAACTATTAATTAGGAAGTTCCCCTAAAAATAATTAATTGGGAAGTCTGTCTCCTAAAATCTTTTTGGTAGCAGCGATATCTTAGCTCCATTGTTGTTGTTAAGATTATTATTTAGTGATCAATTTAGATTAATCTCATCATTAGCAACTGCTAATGACAGTTCCAGGATGGGCATAGAAAGACACCTTTTCACCGATAAACAACCGCCCCTTGGACTTGTATATATGTACAGACACTGGTCATCAATAGAGACATCAGTCACTTTTCATCGATCGCTTTCGCTTTCACCATTTCACTTGCAATACGTTATCAGACACGCTCGCTCACCACTGACGTAAATAGGAGAAGGGAAAGGAGAGAGTTTGTTGGAGAAGGAATCACCGGTGTCGCTGCATCCTAAGGTAGAACATGACGACTCCTGTACCTTCCATGAATGCGATGGTCGATTCCATCACCGACGCCGTGGAGACCGCCATCACCCGCGGCAACCACGCCGGAGGCCTTCGCCGCTTCATGCTATAGGGCATCGTCCGTCATGCCCTCTGAGACATCTCAGACTACCGCATCCCTCCTCGCCACTTCCACGGAGTCTGCACTAGAGGGAGCAGTTGCCACCGTTTGTCGTCGCGCCCGTCGTCCCCGCTGCAGTTCGCCCTTGACGTCTGCCCGATGCATGGCCCATCCATGTTCGTCAGGCACTAGGGGCACCGCTGAGGACGCCACCGATGCCGTCGATGCTGCCGAGGCCGCCGGTGACGCTGCTGCCGCCACCACCACCAACGCCGCTGGCCACGCTTGCGCTGCCATGGAATGGAGGCGATGGCTCCATGGCCGCGCGCCGTGGTGCCCCTCCGCTCCCCAACCGCAGCGCCGATGTGGAGATGTGGCCGACCAGCTTTGTCTACGACCTCGACGTCGTGCTCTCGCCGCCACCTCCACCAACCGGACCGCGCTCCTACGCTGACATGGGGGCCAACCGCTACCATGGCCTTCGCCGGAATGCCCTCCCACTCAGAAATGCCCTCAGAGCTGGGTTCGTCTCTTCCTCAGACGAGGAGGGGGTGGTTCCCTGTCTCTGAGCAGCTTGGGAAGGGCCAGTGGGGGTGGATCCACCGTTCTCGGCTTGCAGCAATGGCCTCCGTGGCCAGAGCTCACCAAGAATGGCCGGGTTCTTCCCCGCCGGCCGGCCTCCATGGCCGGTGCACGGGCCTCGGCTCGCGCCCACCATGAGAGGATGAAGAAGAGGCACAAGACGGTGGCTTCACTCATGCAGGCGACAGGAACAGCAGCGGCAGCGGCGATGGTGGCCGGGATGGCAGCATGCGGCAGTGACGTTTGCAAGCGGCGGCGGCAGCAGTTGGGCTAGGCGGTTTGGGTTTCCATAACCCTAACCGTTGGCTTTATAGGTTGCACCGCTGGTATCCGCCTAGGCCAAATTGGTGGCCCAGGCCTGTGGTAGAACCGCCTAAAATAACACGCTTTCATAGGTGCAAGTCTTCCTCTAGACACTAAGCACCCCGAAAGTTAGCTACGTCGGACAGTTACGTCGAGCCCACCCCAAAGGAGAACTCAAAACAATCCACGTTTTACATCCAGAATCCAATAATGAGTATGAGCTTACAATACTTAGTCCATTTCATATAACAAGAGTTCTTGGAAATTATTTATTACAATACTAGAGTTCAGAGTGCGATAATTAAATAGCGGAATTAAAATAAACATCTAGCAGAAACAATATAAGGATCCGTCTGTGCCCTCCAGAAGAATCCTACACACAAGAGCTACTCCTCAAGCTGCACCTGCAACAGTGGTAAAATAAACCCTGAGTACACAATGTACTCGCAAAACTTACCCGACTAGTGGAAATAGTTTCCCGACTCCAAGGAGTATGATAGGCAATATGGGTTTGTTGTTCTCTTTTTGTTTGCGAAAAGCAATACTAATAGTTAATCCTTATAGTCCAGTTTTATTAGCAGTCAAGATTAGTCCATTAGCTAACCATTCTAGGTAAGCACCTGTTCTACTTTCAAGCAAGGGTTAAGCAATCAGAACCATTTCACTATCTTTCATCTTCCAGTTCTTAATACGGTGCTAGACCATAGCCCAAGTCATACCATCTCACAGAAATGGTGATTTGTGAACCAATGTATCCCAGCTGGGTACCCCAAAACACATGCCCCGTTTATACCCCAGGCACAAACAAGACCAACCCATTCCACTCCTGTCACGAGGTCTAGATCCCTGTCCAAACTTGGACTCCAAGCCCCCACACTTGAGACCCGGTCTCAATATGGTGCTTAGACCTCCACCTTTCCCTGCCTCCAATCAGTCGGTCCAGAAAGAGTCGAAACCCATGACAAGAGTGTAATGAGCCTTCCCACTCCCATAAGCAAGTATATGCTCAGGATAATAAGTCTATGACCTGACTACCATCCACAGCAACGGACGGTCCTTAATCGACATGAACAGGGAAAATAGTGTAACCAAGCTAAGCCCCGTTGGCCGTGGGACACAACCTATTACACCCATCAATACCCATACCATATCCCTGTTCGGTCTCCATTTTTTCTTTCATCATTTTATCATGAGAGTAATTGTAATGATAACCTATTATGAGTAACGGCAGGTTACTCACGCTACCAAAAACCTAAGCATAGTAGCTACTTAAACCTATACTAGTAGGACTCATAGGACAGTTATATCTATGCATGTGGTTTTTATAAAATTTTCTATAATGTAAATGCACATCACAAATATATATTCAGTGATTATAAAAAATAAGGGTTATGCACCAGGGCTTGCCTTGGGCAGGCACGGTGTTAGCTAAGTCAGTCAGTGGTGGCTCTGGGACCTCCTCCTATACGAGAATCTCCTCCTCATACTCCTCGATGATCTCCTCGAACTCATGATCGCTGATGGTCTCGATCTTCGCTAACTCGTTCTCTACATGCATGCGATGATGATGTAACACTTAACATTTATGCAACAGCAACTCTTAAAATAAGAATACGCATACTAAGCTACTAAGCTAGCTCTAATGACTAAGGTACTAAGCTAACTATCATCTTTACCAAGTAAAGTGTTGGATTCAACTAACAAACACCTAGCTTTACAAATGAAGAATACATCTTTATTCCAACTAATGATTTAATGTATATTGGAAACAAAGAGCATTTAACTACCCTAATGTCTAGTCTATTCTAAGGCTATAAAAATTATAGTGAGCACATAATAATACAATGAAGCTACCATAAAAATTTCAGGACTAAAATTATCACCAATTTATCACAAAAATTCCTACAACATTTAACCTAATAATATTAAGCACTCTCAAATGATTTAATAGCTCCTGGTATCAACATGTACATATATGAACTAAATATACTAAAAGATAGAGCACAATTTTAGGAACCTAATAAAATTTGTTTCATAATTTTTGGACACCTACATGATTTTATATGATTTACCAAAGATTAGCACAAAAATTAAATTAAAAAACTATTTGTAATTCCTTAGGAAAAGAAAAATGAAACCTCCCACGCGGCCCATATGCACGGCCCATGGTGTGGCCCACGCGAGCGCTAGCATTTTAGCAGAAAAGCCCCCGTGCTTTCTACTATTAACGCGACTACTATGCGCCCTATTCCTTTAGTCAGTGATTATGCATGAAGGCCCCCGAAGAGACTCATCTTTGCATCGGGAAGGTCCCCGAAGCCCTCGCGCTCGCCGATGCGGTGGTGGCCAGCATGGAGTCGCAACGTCGGCCAACTAGGACTCGCACAAACCTAGCTAGTGGGTTGATGCTCACCTACGGACTAACGCGCAATGCTAGGCAGCGGTTAGAAGACCGGAGATGAAGTAGAGCGACTTCTCCACATCGGTGGGCAACCTGCGGTGGCGACGACAATGTTTTGGTGAGCCACGGCACTAAGGAAGCAGCTGAGGTAGCAAGTGAGCATCAGCGACTCACCAAGGGCCAGGCCGAGGCGATGGTTTAGCCAGAGACGTCCCGAGCAAGGCTGGTGACGTATGCGCGGCGAGCTCGGCGATGAGCCGTGGCGGACACGATCGCGTCAGCAGTGTTGGGACAACGGTAGGGGTATGGCTCAAGTGCGCATAGAGAGGAGGGGTTCGATGTGAGTCTAGCGGTGGAGCCAATTTGGCCTGAGGTGGTCAGATGGGAGCTGCCCTGGGTGAAGGGCGGACTCAGCCTTATTGGCACGGTGGCAGGGAAAGGCTCCAAAATTTAAGCTTGATCAGGTGCCATTCAAGGCGGTGTGGGAGCGGGTAGCTAGGCAACTAGGTGATGGAGCCAGCGATGCGACGAATCGAGCGATGGCGACTCCTCCCTGCTTGTTTTTAATGGTGCGGCTCAGTCCACTAAGGCAGCTACGAAGAGAGAGGGGAGGGGGTAGGTCAGAGCTTAGCTCGTCCTTGCCTTGGTGGGACACGAGCAGCGCGATCAGGACACCCACTCGTAGACGCTATGGACAAGGTGTGCGCATGTCCGACCGGCATGGCCTGTGTGGCCATGGTGTCTTAAATGACAAGGCGACGACGGGCTTGGCCACATGCGCGCGGTAGTGGCGACCTTCATCTGGGTCGACAGCGGTGCAGAGGGTACATCGGACAGGAGCGGACATGATGATGATGCGACGGCAGCGGCAGCGTCGCAGCGCGAGGCTGGTCGGCAGTGTGGTGTGGTAGCAGTGGGCGAACGCGACGGCGAGGTGATAGCAGCGCAGCGTGGCCGTGGCGGCACCAATGGCGGCAGCATGAGGCAGGGCAGCAGGGTATGGGGCTAGCGTCTCGCTGTGGCCAGCCTCGGCCAAGCCTAGGCGGCCCAACCGACCCAGCATGGTGGCACGGGTGACCGCACAGGACACGGTCATGTGCGCGACACGGGGTGGCCGTGCGGTGACCGTGCGCACGGCGCCAACCATCCTGAGAATGTGACGTGCACGAATTTTAAAGCGTTCAAAATGACTAAACGATTGGTCCAGGAGCTAAACCATCTTCACCATGCTTAAGATGGCATATGAGAGTATCAAATCGAGCTATAACACTACGCCACCACTTAACCCAATTTCTCAAAATAATTTGCTAAATATAGCAATGTCTAGCTGTTGACAACGTGGAATTTTTCTAAGTTTTTGAGCTGAACTTGATTTTAATTTGCAATTTCTAGGCTAGTAGAAATATTAGCTAGTAATATTATTTTTCGACAGCAAGTATTTCACTAGCATCTACAAAGTTTGTACTTCAAACTTTATTAAAATATCACACACATGTTTTATAGTATTTTTGCTTAATAAAAATTGGTTGTCAACCCTACTTGATATACATAAACTATCGAATTAACTTTCGTTTAACATTTTTATTGATCATTTTAAGTTACAAGAAATTTATCTACACATTCTATCACATGCATTAACATATAAACATGATGCTCATGACATATTTTATTAAATGATTTAGGGTGTAACACCGAGGGTGTTACAACTCTCCCCCCTTAAATAAAATCTCATCCCAAGATTTCATGTGAGTGCCTAGTGTAGGAAAAAGGGTAAGAGCGAGCTTTTAACATAAACTATTACCTCGGCACACCGGGGAGAAGATGGGGATAATGCTCCAGAATATAACTCTCCTGTTCCCAAGTTGCTTCGTCCTCCAAATGATTTTGTCACTGGACTTTATAAAATTTCACCACTTTGTTTCTATTAACTCTCTCTTTTTCATCCAAGATTTTGACAGGATGCTCAATATAAGAAAGATCTAGTTAGAGAGGGAGTCCTTCAATTTCCACCACTTCTTTAGGAACTCGTAAACACTTCTTTAATTGGAAAACATGAAAGACATTATGTACTACTGACAAAATATCTAGAAGTTGGAGACGATAAGCAACCGCACCACATCGCTCCAAAATCTTATAAGGTCCGACATAACGAGGAGCTAACTTTCCAAGGACTCCGAACTGATGCACACCACTCATCAAGGATAGCTTTAGGTATACATGGTCACCAACTTCAAACTGCAAGGGCCTTCTTTGCTTGTTCGCATAAGCTTTCTGACGGTTCTAAGCCGCTTTTAAATGACTTTGAATAACACTAACTTACTCCCAAGCTTCCTTGATAAAATCAGGTCCAAAGTAACCACAATCACCCACTTCAACCCTATTAAGAGGTGTTCTACATTTCTTGCCATACAGGGCCTCAGAAGGTGACATACGAATGCTTTCTTGATAGCTATTGTTATAAGAAAACTCGACTAGAGTCAAGCATTCATCTCACTTTTCTAGAAAAGAGATAACACAAGCCCTCAACATATCCTCAAGTATCTGATTGACCCTTTCTGTCTAACCGTCAGTTTGCGGGTGATAACCTAAACTCCTGAGGATACGGGTACCAAGACATTTCTGGAGTTGCTCCCAGAAACGAGAGACAAAGACTGACCCTCTATCGGAAACAATAGTAAGAGGAACTCCATGCAAGGTTACAATCCGATCAAAATACAGCTTGGCATACTTCTTGGCTGAATTCCTTGTATCCACCGGGAGGAAATGAGCAGACTTAGTGAGGCGGTCCAAAATGACCCAAATAGAATCATACCCCTATGTCATGCGGGGCAAACCCACAACAAAGTCCATGGAAATATCCTCCCATTTCCAAACAGGGACAGGCAAGGCCTATAGAAATCCAGGTGTAATCATATGGTCCGCCTTAACCCTTCCACAAATGTCATATTCTGAGATGTATTTGGTAATGTCCTATTTCATATTTGGCCACCAATACAAGTGACGCAAATCATGATACATCTTGTTACTTCTCGGATGAATAGATAATTTTGGAGTTGTGAGCTTCATCCAAATTTGTTCTCCTAAGCCCATCACTTGAGGGAACCACCAACCAGTTCTTGAACTTCACCACACCTTGATCATCAACACTGAAATGAGCACCATGCCCTTCGGCGATTAACTTCTTGATATACGGAATTTTTGAAGCATCTTGCCTTTGCTCTATATTAATTTGCTCAAGTAGATCCAAGACTAGAGTAATATGGGCCAGCACCTCAGAATGGTTGAGAGACAAAGATTCTTAATCAACTTGATGTGACTTCCGACTTAAGGCATCAGCGACCACATTAGCTTTTTTAGGGTGATAATGAACTTCTAAATTGTAATCTTTGATTAACTCAAGCCACCTCCGTTGCCTCATATTCAACTCGGATTGAGTGAAATTATATTTGAGGCTCTTGTGATCCATAAAAATGTGTACTTTATTTCTCAACAGGTAATGTCTCCAAATTTTTAGAGCGTGTACCACTGTAGTCAGCTCTAAATCTTGGATGAGATAATTCAACTCATGCTTTTTCAACTGACGTGAAGCATAAGTGATCACACGTCTGCCTTGCATAAGCATGCATCCTAGTCTAGTCCTAGAGGCATCACAATACACATCAAACGGCCTATCAATATCTAGTTGGGCAAGAACATGAGCAGAGGTAAGAAACTTCTTTAGGACTTGGAAAGCTTCTTCGTAAGCCGAACTCCATACAAACTTGACATCCTTCTGGAGCAACTTGGTCATTGGTTGAGCTATTTTAGAAAAATCATTGATGAAGCACCGATAATACCCAGCAAGACCAAGGAACTGACGAATCTGATGCACTGACTTTGGAGATTTCCAATTTAACACGTCATGTACCTTGCCAGGATCCACAGAGATACCTTTAGGTGTTAGGACATGTCCCAAAAACTACACTCGATCTAATCAAAACTCACACTTGCTAAATTTAGCATATAACTTGTGTTCCATTAATCGAGTCAGTACTATCCGAAGATGTTGTGCATGCTTGTCTTTGTTCTTGGAGTATATCAAAATGTCATCAATGAACACCAATACAAACTTATCCAACTCCGGCACAAAGACTGAATTCATGAGACACATGAAGAATGCAGGAGCATTGGTGAGACCAAAGGACATGACTAGGTATTCATACAACCCATACCTAGTAGAGAAAGCTATCTTTGTTATATCCTGTGGTCTGATCTTAATTTGATGATAACCCAAACGAAGATCAATCTTAAAAACACCTTTGCACCAGCCAACTGATCGAATAAAGTATCAATATGAGGTAAGGGATACTTGTTCTTAATGGTTACCGCATTAAGAGGGCAATAATCCACACACATCCAAAGAGTGCCGTCCTTCTTCTTCACAAAAATAGCTGGACAACCCCATGGTGAAGAGCTAGGATGGATGAATCCCTTCTCCAACTATTCTTCTAACTGTTTCTTCATTTCTGCCAGTTCCTTTGGAGCCATGCGGTAAGGACGCCGCATAATAGGAGCAGTACCAGGTTCTAACTTAATGGCAAACTCCACCTTCCTATCCGGTGGTAACCTAGGTAGATCTTCGAGAAAGACATTCGGAAACTCACAAACCACAGGAATAGAAGCAAGATCAGGAGAAGCTTCAGTATGAGCAACGGCTGGCAAGGTAGGTACTAAAGGCACAAGGAGAGACATTCTATCCTCAGAAGAAGGAAGCTTCAACTCAATAACTCTCTGCCTAAGGTTCATGACTACCCCATAATTTCTCAACAAGTTCATTCCTAGAATTGCATCTATGCCTTGCCTAGGCAATAACATGAACTAGAGACAATAAGAGTGAGTTGCTAGCACTAGTCTCACCGTGTCCGTCTGAGTTTTAATGCACAACTACGCACCCGAAGCTCTAATTCTATAGGCAATAGGAATAGCCATAGTAGATACATTGTGCCTTTATACAAACCCCATACTTATGAATAAATGTGATGCACCAGAATCAAATAATACATATGCTAGGTGGGAATCAATGGTGAACATACCAGCCATCATGGGCTCTCCCTGTGGGATCTCCTCAACCTAAGTAAAGTTAACCTGTCCCGAGCGACTCACTGGCACCTTCTTCCTGATGATAGTCCTCTTGACCAAGTGAGAGTTGGCTGAAGGCTGAGAAGACTAAGTAAGCTGGTTCTAGGGGCACTCACGAGCATAGTAGCCTTCCTTGCCACACTTGAAACAAGCACCCGGCTTGTTCCCCTGTCCCTGACAAGGTGGAACCTGCTGTCCCTAAGGCTGCTGCACCAACTAAGTAGGTGCTTGGTACTAAGTGGGAGGTGCCTGGTGAGTCTGCTGAGTCTAGCGAGACGACTATCCATCCAGAGAGTGATAGGACACCCTCCTCACAACATGTACCTTCTGAGACTGTGGGTGACTAGAAGACCCGGTGATCACCCTCTTGCGCTTCCACTTAGCCTGAGAGTCACATTGAAGTCCCTCCATAGCAATGGCAGCATTCATCAAAGCACCAAAGGTCTGAGAGCCCCCTGTATATAGCTTCTCTTGCAAGATGCAAGAAAGACCACAATTGAAACGGTCCATCTTCTTCTCATCAGTATCTACATGAGTCCTAGCATACTATGCAAGATGGTTGAACTTGTTCACATAGTCCATCACAGTCATGTTTCCTTGCTTCAACTCTAGAAACTCAGACAGCTTCCTATTCAGCAAACCAGCAGGAATATAGTACTGACGGAAAGTAGTGGTAAACTCCCGCCAAGTCACATGGTGGTCCATAGGTTGCATGGCATTGAAAGTGTCCCACCAAGCATTGGTAGATCCCAGAAGCTACTGTGTGGCAAAGCGCACCTTCTGCTCATCAGTCACATTGAGCAGCTAAAACTTCTGCTTCCGAATATGAGGCCAATGCTCCACGTCCAGAGGCTTAGTAGTCAGCATGAATGTGGGCTGGTGTGTCCCCAAGAAGTCCTGATAGGAACAGGCCTCTCGGGACCGCGGGCACCACCCTCGTTCCTACCATTGCCACTGAGGCCTCCACGGGTGAAGCCACCAATAGCCTGTGCCAGCATCTCCAAGGCATGGGCCGACTTGCAATGAGTAGCCAACATCTCAACCATCATCTTGGCATGGGTCATCAGAGGTGGTGGTGGTGGAGGAGGAGGAGGGCCATGGAATGGGGCCTCGTGGCTCTCCCCGTTGGCATTGCCATGATCATCGACAGGACCATTTTTGCCATGGTCTTCACCAAGACCACGACCCGTCCTAGCACTGGTGCTCCCATGACCAGACCTCAGGTTCATCTATAAACAGATAGGAACCCACCATTAGGGACAAAGCCTCCATATTTAGAAACAAAAGGCTAAAGAGATGATAAGGCCTGATAAATAGTTACTAGCGAGACTTTTCCTTAAGAATTAAAACATTTCTCTTTATTTATTATCCTATCAATTTACTATCCAAAATTATACATGTGGAGGAGTTTAGTTTAAGCAAAATTCTCTTTTCATGATGCATGGATCGACCTATTCGTTCACTCAAACTAGAATATAGCGGCATCCGTATAAATCTTTTGGCACAGTGAACACTCACTTTCTATAAGCTAACGATTCTTACGCCGCGTAAGTTAGTGTACCTACAGAAGATTGATTAGATAAAACCAGTGCCACTATCCTAGATTGACCATATTAGTAGGGCTTATACTTATTTACGTAATTTATCGCATCCTACTTTTCGCAAAGCTTTTATTGGTCAAATTTTAGGTTTTAAAAAGAGTTTTTAAACTCGTAGACTCATTATTGGCTCTGATACCACCTGTGGCAGAACCGCCTAAAATAACATGCTTTCAAAGGCGCTCATCTTCCACTAGACACTAAACACCCCGAAAGTTAGCTACATCGGACAGTTCAGTCGAGCACACCCCACAGCAGAACTCGAATCAATCCACGTTTTACCTCCAGAATCCATTAATGAGTACGTGCTTACAATACTTAGTCCATTTCATACAAGAGTTCTAGGAAATTATCTATTACAATACTAGAGTTCAGAGTGCGATAATTAAATAGCGTAATGAAAATAAACATCTAGCGGAAATGATACAAGGATCCGTCTGTGCCCACTAGAAGAATCCTCCACACGAGCTACTCCTCAAGCTGCACCTGCAATAGGGGTAAAATAAATCCTGAGTACACAATATACTCGCAAGACTTACCCGACTAGTGGGAATAGTTTCCTGACTCTAAGGAGTATGATAGGCAATATAGGTTTGTTGTTCTCTTTTTGTTTGTGTCGACACAGAATTTTGTCCCGTGCCAAGGACACACGCAGCAAGCCGGAAGGGTCCGCTTGATGGAGCAGATCCGCCTAGCTTCAGCGTAAGGGTGGTCGATCCTGCGCAATTCTCCTGAGACGTGTCAGTCAATTTGACCCTGCAATTGACAAGGGGAGAAAGTTTATCAGTAATTAAGGGCGGAACATGCCGGTGTTGCCAGACAGTCCCGAATGTGCGGCCCTAAGAGCCGATATGAGAGGAGATCGACTAAATAGTCGATTCCAGCATATTCATAAGAATAAATCGGTTAAAAGTTCATGGAGTTGTGTAAGAAGGATCGGTTATTATCCAAGATAGATATAATTTGAGCAATAATTTAATCAATGGCAATAAGATATCGATGATGATTGGTTTAAACTGAGCCAGTGATTACAAGTAACCGAACCCCTTTTTATGTAAAGAAACAATTCAACACCACTTAACCATTTAATAAAGATAAATCTAATGAACATGTTAGATCTCATCTATCACCATGACCAGTGGGGCATGAGGCAGAATCATGCAGGCTGTAGAAACAACGATAGACTCGACGACCCTAACTCATTACTAATATCAGTGGGGCATGAGGCAGAATCATGCAGGCCGTAATACAATAATAAGATCATGGGGCTAACATATCTTTCAACTTATCTCTACTTCAATGATCTCATGATGTGAACTGTTCGTGAAAGCATTCGATATCGGCTAAACAGCCGATTCAGGCATAGCGCACAATTAAGGTCACGCCTTCTCAGGAACGGATCTATCAACTAACGATCCCCACTCCATGGTGCTAACAGTGGGGTGAGAGGTAGAATCCCATAGGCCGTGATAACGGGCCATGGAACGGTTCTCGCTAACCAATAGATCTACTCAAGATCGAACATGCCTTAACCGCACACTATGAACGATTAAGATTGATATAAAACAGCCAATAAAAACATAACTCGTCGTTTAAGATGTAGATTAGATCAGTTTTAGATTAGCAAATGATGGGTTAAATAAGATATAAGGCCGATCCAGATCAATCTCAATCGGGCAGAGTGATATTGCTGCAATTAGATAAACAATGAAAGCAATAAGCAATGTCGGTAACTTAATGAATCTACCAAAGACTGCCATTCAAAGGTAGAGCCAATAACTTGACCTTGATCTAGTTCAAGCAGTGGGGTGTGAGGCAGAATCACACAGGCCATACTTGAACTAGGCAAGAGTCGATAACTAGCCTATACCAGAGTTGCAGTGGGGGTCGACCGGATCGATGCAGCCATACGAACAGAGGTATAAACGATGATGGTACTTACAACAAGCAGTGGAGGGCGACCGGATCGATACAGCCGTACTTGCTAAAGAACTCGCCGAGATCTACTCTACTCCTACTCCTAAGGGGTGGCCGAAGCCAAAAAAAGTAATTGACTTGTATTTGATTGATTGTGTGTTCTTTTACAATAGCCGGGGTTTGATATTTATACACAGGACCTGTGTACGACTTCTATCTAAGCACAACTCATCACAAATTTTGACTCGTCCCAAAACATTCCTAATTTAAGATAACTTGGACTCTAATCTTTCCCTTTTGTAGAGTCCTACATGTTTTCGTCCTGGTGTCGAGCGTAGCCTCTGTCGTCATCCGCGGGCGTTGTCCGAAGAAAGCCGATTCCAGTTCTTACGTCCGAATCAGCTGTTTCTGATCTGCCCGCAACTGATCCCTCGATGATATGATTTTGGGAACTTCTGGGTCCTTGTGACTTTCCTTCCAAATTTTGGTGTAAACAGTTTGTGAAAAGCATTACTAATAGTTAATCCTTACAGTCCATTTTATTAGCAGTAAAGATTAGTTCATTAGCTAACTATTCTAGGTAAGCACATGTTCTACTTTTAAGCAAGAGTTAAGCAATCAGAACTATTTCACTATCTTTAATCTTCCAGTTCTTACTACGGTGCTAGACCATAGCCAAGCCGTACCGTCTCACGGCAACAGCGATTCATGAACCAATGTATCCTAGCTGGGTACCCCAAAACACATGCCCAGTTTGTACCCAAGGCACAAACAAGACCAACCCATTCCACTCCTGTCATAGGGTCCAGATCCCCATCCAAACTTGGACTCGAAGCCCCCACACTTGAGACCCGGTCTCAATATGGTGCTTAGACCTCCACCTTTCTCCGCCTCCAATCAGTCAGTCCAGAAAGACCCGAAACCCATGATAAGAGTGTAACGAGCATTCTCGCTCCTATAGGCAAGTATGTGCTCAGGATAATAAGTCTGTGACCTAACTACCATCCATAGCAACGGATGGTCCTTAATCGACACGAACAGGGAATACAGTGTAACCAAGCTAAGCCTCGTTGTCCACAGGACACAACCTATTACACCCACCAATATCCATACCATATCCCTGCCTAGCCTTTATTTTTCCTTTCATCATTTTATCATCAAAGTAATTGTAATGATCACCTATTGTGAGTAACGGTAGGTTACTCACGCTACCAAAAACCTAAGCATAGAAGCTACTCGAACCTATACTAGTAGGACTCATAGGACAGTTATATCTATGCATGTGGTTTTCATAAAATTTCCAGTAACGTAAATGCACATCACATATATATTCAGTGATTATAATAAATAAGGGTTATGCACCGGGGCTTGCCTTGGGTAGGCGCGGTGTCAGCTGAGTCAGTCAGTGCCAGCTCTAGGACATCCTCCTATACGAGAATCTCCTCCTCATACTCCTCGATGATCTCCTTGAACTCGTGATCGACGGTGGTCATGATCTCTACCAACTCGTTCTCTACATGCATACGATGATGATGCAATACTTAGCATTTATGCAACAGCAACTCTTAAAATAAAAATACGCATACTAAGCTACTAAGGTAGCTCTAAGGACTAAGGTACTATGCTAACTATCCTCTTTACCAAGCAAAGTGTTGGATTCAACTAACAAACACCTAGCTTTACAAATGAAGAATACATCTTTATTCCTACTAATGATTTAATGTATATCTAAAACAAAGAGCATTTAACTACCCTAATATTTAGTCTATTCTAAGGCTACAAAAATTCATAGTGAGCACATAATAATACAATGAAGCTATCACAAAAATTTTAGGACTAAAACTATCACCAATTTACCATAAAAATTCCTATAACATTTAACCTAATAATATTAAGCACTCTCAAATAATTTAATAGTTCCTAGTATCAACATGTATATATATGAACTAAATATACTAACAGATAGAGCACAATTTTAGGAACCTAAGAAAATTTGTTTCACAATTTTTGGACACCTATATGATTTTATATGATTTACCAAAATCAGCTCAAAAATTAAATTAGAAAACTATTTCTTATTCCTTAGGAAAAGAAAAAAAAAACCTCCCGTGTGGCCCATACACGCGGCCCACACGACGCAGCGCACGCGCGAGGCGGCCCGGGGTGGGCCCACGTGAGTGCTGGTGTTTTAGCAGAAAAGCCCCCGCGCTTTCTGCTATTAACGTGACCACTATGCGCCCTATTCCTTTAGTCAACGATTATGCACGAAGGCCCTCGAAGAGACTCATCTTCGCATCGGGAAGGTCCCTGAAACACTCGCGCTCGCCGGCGTGGCGGTGGCCGGCATAGAGTCGCTATGTCGGCCAACTGGGACCCACATAGACCTAGCTAGTGGGTCGATGCTCACCTACGGACCGACGCGCAACGCTGGGCAGCTGTTAGAAGACCGGAGATGAAGTAGAGTGACTTCTCCACATCGGTGGTCAACCTGCGGTGGCGACGACAATGTTCTGGTGAGCCACGGCACTAAGGAAGCAGTAGAGGTAGCGGGTGAGCATCATCGACTCACCAAGGGCCTGGCTGAGGCAATGGTTTGGCCAGAGACGCCCCGAGCAAGGCTGGCCACGTACACATGGCGAGCTCGGCGATGAGCCATGGCGAACACGACCGTGTCAGCAGTGTTGGGACAACGGTAGGGGTACGGCTCAGGTGCACATGGAGAGGAGGGGTTCAAGATGAGTCCAGCGGTGCAGCCAATTTTACTTGAGGTGGTCAGATGGGAGGTGCCCTCGGTGATGGGCGAACTCGGCCATATCAGCACGGTGGTAAGGAAAAGCTCCAAAATTGAAGCTCGACTGGGTGCCAATCAAGGTGGTGTGGGGGTGGGTAGCTAGGCAGCTGGGTGACAGAGCCAGCGACGTGACTAATCGCGCGATGGTGACTCCTCCCTGCTTGTTTTTAATGGTGCGGCTCAGTCCACCAAGGCAGCTGCGAAGAGAGAGGGGAGCGGGTAGGTCATAGCTCCGCTCGTCCTTGCCTTTGTGGGACACGAGCAGCGCGATCAGGACACCCATGCATAGGCGCTATGGACAAGGTGTGTGCGCATCCGATCGGCGTGGCCCGCACGGCCGCAGTGTCTTAAATGACAAGGCAATGGCAGGCTTGGCCATGTGCGCGCGGCAGTGGCGGCCTTGAACTAGGTCGACAGCGGCGCAGAGGGTACAGCGGATAGGCACGGACGTGACGACGATGCGACGACAGCGATAGTGTTGTGGCGCGAGGCTAGTCAGTAGTGCGGCGAGGCGGCAGTGGGCGGACGCGACGGCGACGTGATAGCAGCGTAGCGCTACCATGGCAGCACCAATGGTGGTAGCGCGATGCAGGGCAGTAGGGCATGGGGCCAGCGGCTCGCTGTGGCTGGACTCGGCCAAGCCCAGGCGACCTGACCGACCTAGCGTGGTGGCACGAGTGACCACGCGGGACGCGGTCATGGCGCGGCGTGCGTTGGCCGTGCTGTGACCACGCGCACGGCGCTAACCATCCCAAGAATGTGAAGTGCATGAATGTTAAAGCGCCCAAAATGACTAAACGATTGCTCCAGGAGCCAAACCATCTTCACCATGCTCAAGATGGCATATGAGACTATCAAATCGAGCTATAACACTACACCACCCCTTAACCCAATCTCTCAAAACAATTTGCTAAACATAGCAATGTCTAGCTGTTGACAACTTGAAATTTTTCTAAGTTTTTGAGCTGAACATTTTTATTGATCATTTTAAGTTATAAGAAATTTATCCACATATTCTATCACATGCATTAACAAATAAACATGATGCTCATGACATGTTTTAGTAAATTATTTAGGGTGTAACACCGAGGGTGTTACAAGGCCTAGGTTGAGGCCCCCGCGGGTGCTGCCCTTTCCTCGCTGGCTTAGCTAGGCCGCGCCCCTGGCCGACTGGCTGGGCTGCGCGCCTAGCCTAGCCGCTGGGCTGCTGGCTCGCCTGAGCCGACTTTGCGTTGTTTTGATGCCTAGGAATTTTATTTCTTAGTTATTTTTCCTTTCAGCAGTAGTACCATTAATTAGCATATGGCTTAGCTAATTTAATTTTCTACAAGAACATCAATTTAACTATATTGTTTGATGTTGCTCTGTACCTGATGTACCTTGTCATTGTATATAAATGTGGTTTGATTTTATTATATTACAATGCAATCTGTGATTCTATTATATTTTGGCGTATGTTGGTGCACCCAAAACCCATTTTGCACCACATACATGTTACACTTGTGACTTTGATTATTAAATTGGAATATGTTGGTGCACCCAAACCCCCTATTTTGCACCAACATATATGTTGCATTTGTAATTTTATGATAGAATTGGGTATGTTGGTGCTCCCAAACCCCTTTTGCACCACATACATGTTAAATTCGCTAGTGACTTAGATGCAATTTAACAAAGTTATCCACAGAATTAGAAAGATTTAATTACTATAGGTTCAAAATTGTAATATAAATATCTTGGTTATTTTGGTTAATTAACACAAGGTAATGGAGTCTATGGCATTGGCTACGTTTAATTCCTTGTGAATTATCTTGCCTAGAGACCATGCCATAGCAGTGATTAAATTACCCGTTACTGAGAGGTCTACATCAAGTTCCTCTGAGACTTGATGATTACTTACCCTGTGTTTTTACCCAAATAATGGTTTTGGATTGTTATAAATGGTCTACATCCATGCGATCATTACCATTTTCATCATATTATTTTGCTATTACATAAGATGGTAGAGACCTAAGCAATGGTTGCGTTTAATTCACTTGTGAATTATTCTGCCTAGAGACCGTGCTTAGGTAGCAATATATTTGCCTACCATAAAGATCTACTCTTTGTCTTTGACTTAGAGACTATATGTCTTGTGTATATTAAAATTTATGATGATTTGTTGTATGCTCTACACAATTTTGTGATTACCTACAACAACCCAAAACTATGATAAGATCTAAACTTTAAAATATTACATTTAGTATTACAACATTACCATGTTGATTTTAATTCACCATACGGTAAATTAATTAATCCATGGTTGTCCACGTAGGATCATGGCCACTAAGGAGTTCAAGGAACTCGTGTTCAATGGCAGCAATTACCCTACATGGGCTTCTGATATTAAGATAGCGCTTGCATCTCGTAGTTCTTTGGCTATAATTTAGGAACCCCAAACTGGGGTTGTCCTGCAAGATAAGCATACCTATACTGCTTTGGCTTTGCTACGGTTTTATATTCATAAGGACCTTAAATCTGAATACCTTATGATAGAAAATCCTCATGAATTATGGGTCGCTCTTAAAGAGCGATATGAGCAGCAAAAAGAACTTATTTGGCCTGAGGCCAATCATGAATGGAATCATTTACATCTCTAAGATTTCAAATCAGTGGCAGACTATAATCACGTTGTTCATAGGATTTTTTCTAAGTTGAAGTTTTGTGAGAAAGAGCCAACGGATGCAGACAAGATAGAGAAAACACTCTCTACTATGCTTCTGTTTGATAGAGTATTGCAACAGCAATACTGCAACACCTCGGGTGCTACGAGCTCGCTAAGCACTGAGGTTATGGTCGGAGAACTAGATCTATAAATATAGTGAGTTAGTTACTTAAATATGCTAATGAAAATCTTAACAAGAAAATAGGAAAAGTAGTTTAATGGTTTGGTTTGAAAAATAATTTTTCAGAGCTAAAGTAATATAGAACATATGTTGAGGTTTAAATAAAAGTTGAAGGGTGCACTATTGGGAAGCTCTTTTGTATAGCACACGGGACTCGAACCTTGACCAAAATTGTTGCACAGTGCGCTCCTGTGCTGGCACATGGCCACTGCCCTCGATGGCCCTACCCCAACGTGCGCCATGCCCGGTAGCCCACGTCCTACTCGGTCCTCATCAGCCCCGCTCTCGTCCTTCCGATCATGGCCGCACATGCTGTTACCTGCCATGCCCTCTGCTTCTTGAGGACGCCGAGCTATTGCTCTCTCCCTGCTCACCCTCTCTCTCGGTCTCTCCCTCTCGTGTGCTCTCCACTCTTCCTCGCTCTGCTCTCCCTGTCTGGCTGTTGCTCGTCGTGCACCCTAGGCTCGCGCTCGCCACGCGCCGAGCTCCGCACCACCTCACTACCTGGCTATCGCGCGAGCTCTAGCCATTGTGCAGCTACCGCGTGCCATCGCCATTGCCCTAGGAAGCACCTTCCTAGCCATGCCTTTCCCCGCCAGCTAACCCCGACCGGCTATAAAAGCCGCAGTCGAGCAGAGCACCTATCCACCATAGCCACCCTCCTGCTCTCCCTTCCTTCTCCAAATTGGCCATGCTCAACTCATCCCCCTCCAATTGCTCGCACCCACGACTATGCTAGGTCCTTAGCTAGCCTTCGGACGAAGCCTCGACGATATACGTCCACTGGTGCAGCCGTGCGTGGCCTCGCCATCGTCACGGTTGCCATTTGCGCCAAGGCTTGGTCCTTCGTGGGCATGCTCTCCTCATCCATCTCCTCCTTGTTTTTACCTCATCTCAGAGCTACCTTGTTACCTTGCCACTTGTACTGCAACAGGTTCTCCGATGAAGCTTCGTACCGCCAGGAACGATGGCGCTGCTTTGGTTCGCCACCACTACCATGGCGGCACACATGGGCAGCTCTCCTCGTAGCGTATCCAACCGAACCAACCCCTCAAGCAGTAAATAGGTGAGACCCTATTGCTTCCCCACCCCTTGGATCAATCTGTACCGTGCTTGCCTCATTGGAGCGCATGCGCCACCGCCGGCGAGCTGTCATCACCGTGGTCACAGAACCCTAGCTTGTCTCTGACCTTCCTGTGGCCTCTCCCAGGACAGCATGGTCCCTAAGCGGGACCCGCACACCTTTCGGTGACCCCTCCGCCGCCGTTGAGTCCTCCTCGGCCAGGTGTGATGGCCAGCCGACGCGCCAAGAGCTCCGCCCTACTCTAGGAGATTTCATGGACCAAGTAGATGAGAAGGCAGATAGTTACAGGATCCTTTCTATAAAACACGAGACTCATATGAATAGTATCATATAGTGTTGTTTACCTTGAGTTAAATAAGGGAAAAGCACAGGGTCCTTTTTGCATAGTTGCGTGCCCTCTCTGGGCCTTGGCCGCGTGAGCCGCTGCCGCTTACGCGCCTGGTGGGCCGCCGGCCGGGCACACCGCCTGGGCCATCCTTGTGTCGCCCGCGGCCTAGGCTTCGCCGTTGGGCTGGCCTGCCTTGACCGGCTAGGCCTAATGCGGCCCGTGGTTAATTTTCTTTTTCTGCTAATTTTATTATTTTGTTTAAAATGGTTGAAGTTTGTAAATCCGTAATAAATCAAAGAAAAATCATAAAATGGTAAATACAGTTTTGTGGAACTCTGAATAAAAGTCTATACACATTGAACACATAAAATCATATGCTTAGTACAAGATAATTGTCTTAAAAATTAATCTAGCGTTTATTGTAATTAATTGAATTAGTTCCTTTAGTCCAAATGCTATGAAAATTTTATGGTATGTTCATCATATGGTTAGGTGTCCACTGTAATTGTTGTAGCTGTAGAATAATTAAGTTGCTAAGATAGCAAATGAGCCCTAGTTTGAATATATAGTAAATCAAATGAATGAAATAAAGAAACACCTTGGAATTGTATAACTAAAACACTTGTTTGGAAATGACATCTTTCTCAACGATGTTGATACGTAGATTGGTACGTTAGTCATTAGAGCTAGCTTATTAGTTCGTAGTATCTACTATGTGTTAAGAGTTGTTGTTGCCTTATTAATTAACTGGTGCATCATCTCTGCATCGCATTGCATACCAAAATAGGGACGATGATGGATCGCGGAGTCATCGGGAGTTGCTGGTGAGATGGTACTTTTGGAGATCGTGTCACCAAGATGGAATGCTAACTTTTTGTTATATGTTACCCAGGCAAGCCCTGGTGCATAACCCTTATTTTGAATGATCACTGAATATATATATGATGTGCATTTACGTTACAGGCATTTTATGGAAACTACATGCATAGATATACTTACCTATGAGTCCTACTAGTATACGTCGAGTAGCTGCTATGCTTAGGATTTCGATAGCGTGAGTAACCTGTCGTTACTCGCAATAGGTGATTACTATGATCACTCATGATAAAATGGCGGAAAGGAAAAATGGAGACCGGGCAGGGATATGGTTTGGGTATTGGTGGGTGTAAGAGGTTGTGTCCTGTGGCCAACAAGGCATAGCTTGGTTACACTTTTTCTCTATTTGTGTCGGTTAAGGACCGGTCGTTGCATTGGGTTCTAGGCAGGTCACAGACTTATTATCCTAAACACATACTTATGTATAGGTGCAGGGAAGACTTGTTACTCTCTTGTCATGGGTTCTGACTCTTTTTGGACGAACTTTCAGGGTGGTTTTTGGGTGGAGGTCCTAGCACCGCACTGAGTTCAGGACTCAGGGGCAGGGGCTTAGAGTCCAAGTTTGGACGGGGACCTAGACCACATGACAAGAGGGTAGTGGGTTGGTCCTACTTGTGCCTGGGGTACAAGCGGGGCGTGTGTTTCGGGGTACCCAGCTGGGCACATTGATTCGTGAATCACCGGCGTTCCGGTATGGCTTGTCTATAGTCTAGCAACGTAGTAAGAACTAGAAGATGAAAGATGATAAAATGATTCTAATTGCTTACCACCTGCTTGAAAGTAGCATAGGTGCTTACACAGAATGGTTAGTTAATGAATCAATGTTGACTGCTAATAAAATTGAAGATAAGGACGCACTTTTAGTAATGCTCCTGCAGATGCAATAAACCTACAAGCTAGATAGACTTGCATATCATTAGAGTCTTTTCTTTTATCCTATCGGGTAAGTCTTGCTGAGTACAATTGAGTACTAAGGGTTTTATTTCCCCCTGTTGCAGGTGACAGGCGGATGCTAGAGCTGACTCTTGTGTGTGGATCCCTCCTGGTGGGCTCAGAGAGAATTCCTTTACACTGCGATCATAGTCTTTATTTATAACTCTCACTAAATGTTTTTTATAAATGCAAGTTTTATAATCTATTATCATAGTCTAGAAATCAATGCTTCATCATGTCATGAATAGATATTTATTTCCGTTGTAACTCTGATCACATGCTTATATTTCACTGTTAAATTAAATTGCTCATAACTCTGATAACTTGATAATATTCTGATATTAAAAACAATAAATACTATACTCTGATATTACATAGAAAGTGATGTAAGAAATAGTTAATAATGATGTAAGCTTTATTCTCTCATTTGTGATCATCATGGAAAAATGTGGATTTTTGGGTTCTCCCTTGGGGTGTGCTCAACGGAACTACGTAATTTGGTGTCCTCCCTTGAGTACTTAGTGTCTAATGGAAGACAAGTACTCCTGGGCGGCATTAGATTAGGCGATTCTGTTATAGGTGGTATCAGAGCATAAATGAAGAAATAAAGCTTCGGAACCTATTTCTAAAATAAAATTTGACAACAAATTCTTTTTAAAAAGTTAGGACGTTGCATGCGAAGTTATATAAGTAGCCCTATTACTATGGTTATGTATAAAGGATAAATGGCACTCTGCTGACTTAGGTAGGCTTAATCAAGTTTTCTGTAGGTACACTGACGCCGAGCATAGTCCAATAGTATCGACTAGCTATAGGGAGAGAACGATGTACCAAAAATCTAAGAACGGTTGCCCTATATGTTGGCAACAGTGGAAGGACGTATAGGACGTGCATTCATGCATATCCTATTTATGCATTGTAGTGCCCGTATTACTTGCAGATACGCCCTCCATAGGTGTCACGTGTGTCGTATTGTACACGACTAAACTGTCCTGGTTCCAAAGTTATTACTGCACTGTGACTTCGTGCTCCGTGTTCGCCTGTGGTTCACCCCGGTCATGACCCATGTCTCCCCGTACTCTTTTTTGCACTCTTGTCGGACACTTGCCTTGTAGTCGTACTAGTCAGTAATGGCCTTGGGCATCGCTCGCCTCGCATGCGCGGAAAATTGGTCGATTCATTCATAGTGATCCCACGTAGGAACCCTGGTGGACTGCGCCAGGACCACCGAACACTCCGCCTTTATAAGCAGGGCCTGGCTTAGCCCTAGATACCACCACTCGGCACACTTTAGCTCACCTAGCTTTTCCTTTGAGCAAGCTTTTCAATCAGTCCTTCCTCACAACCATCGCCAGGAATAGTAGGAGCCTGGGTTAGTAGTTATTGCCTGAACATTGAGAGTTTTCTCAGAATCCTACATACCACCCTGCAAAAGCTCAGAGTCAAGGATCGTCCCGAGTCTGAGGGCCATGAGTATGAAAGCATGGCACTGAGCGGTGTGAGGTTACCATCTATATTGGGAAGAGTGAAGAGTTCCCCGACATCACTGAAGCCTAGAATGTGACCACAACTAGGTTTCGCTTCATCGACACCTATCAGGTTGTGGCCCATAAAACCTTACAGTACCTTTGCCAGATCTATGAAGAGCCCATTGCTCGTACCCCCATGAGGTTCTTTCCACCTTTGGAAAAGAATCTACAAGCATGGAGGGCTCGCATGGAGGCTTTGCAAGGGTGGGATGCACAACAAGACAGTCCTACCATGGTGCATTTGACCATGTACCTGCTTGCTCTGGATGAGCAGTATGATCGGCAAGCCTCGAAGCTGAGGAAGTGCCTTTGTCGAGCCGAGGAAGCT
The DNA here is from genome assembly GCA_904845875.1 of Miscanthus lutarioriparius. Taxonomy (NCBI): domain Eukaryota; kingdom Viridiplantae; phylum Streptophyta; class Magnoliopsida; order Poales; family Poaceae; genus Miscanthus; species Miscanthus lutarioriparius. Next base: position 113,222,307 of record CAJGYO010000002.1, read on the forward strand.
GAGATGTTCTCCAGGATGCTCCAGGTGCAACTTGCCAAAGCGCATGCTAGTGCGCCAGCCGCTAAGAGCCGGGAGACTACCATGTCGCAAGCTCTGAAGGAGGCTGAAGATTGACATGTCCATCAGCTGGGTGAGGCCTACCTTGTCACTAGGGCTAAGCGAAGGACACTGGATGCTGAACGGTAGGATCCCCTGATCATGGAGGGGATCCCTGTCCACTTGCCAGAAAGAAGGAGAACCGGTGTTGCAGTATCGCCAGCACCTCCACCATTGGAAGTGTCAGAAGTAGAACCCTTGATTCCTCTCACTCAGCCATTGCCAAGAGAAGAGGTAGATCCATAGCCAAGGCGGTAAAAGAATCCATTGAGCCCAGGAATGAAGATGTGCGGTCTAGAGTAGATTAGTTGCCTTGGGATGATGTACCCGTAGTTAGTAGTGCTTTTCATCGTTGTTCTCTAGTATTGTACTATTGTCGTTGTTTTTCGTCCGTAGTTGTTTAGATCGTCCACTAGTAGGGAAGGTGAATGATGTGTCGTGAATGGGAGATAGAATGCCTATACGTTGTACCCGTATAAGATCGTTGGAATGTGCATTTTATTTATTTCGCTGAGTTTATTGCGTCCATCTACCCTTAAGTTTAGTGAGACGTGCTTAGAGTTTTCAAAGACGATGTTAAGTGGGTTACAAGAGAAGCTACCACTCAGATACTAGCAGACCAGCCGTGATTGGAAAACATAGGACACTGTATCGACTAATTGTAGATGTCCCAGCAGAACACTTGAATCTCTATAAATCAAATTCATCGTTGGATTTGAATTTCTTGTCCCTTGTTGCGAAAGGAACCCTTGTTGCCTGAATCTTTCCATGCAATACTCTTCTTATTCTATGGTCTATGACCCCACCACCTTCATTGCGTGTAAGTTGGTAGTAGTTGCCTGGTTAATAGCTTATAGTGCCACAATGAAACTGAGGGCCCCTGTGGAACAGCTGCCACATGGTGACGCTGCTCAGCACGCGTTGGTATCGAGGTTGTTGACCAAGTACCTTTACCAAGTTCCACTGCCGTACCGCTTTTGCTACAAAATATTCTCCTTAGTAATGTTCAGGTGTTCAAACGGGAAATCCACAACAGGTTGATGCAGTAGTGTTCCCTCAAGTACACAAGAGAACGTGGTTTTGGAGGAAGAATGTATGACATGGTCTTAGTCTGCATGAAAGACAGATGTGGTCAAGGAAGGGAAAGCAAAAGAAGAGTAGTAAGGAAAGTTAGCATTGGGTAGTAGGGAGCAATTAGAAAAGTCTGAGTGGATGTCAAGTCCCAAGCACTGTGCACAGCTCACCCACACTACGCATGCCAGGTTATTTCGCTGCGTGCCCTATGGATGTCATCTGTGTTAGGCCCATTAGCACCCCGTTCTCGCATGGCCGTGGCATCATGTCGCACTCGCCGTCTTCATGCACTATGTGTTTCTCCTTTTCCAAGCATCCGGTCGGCTCTCGACCCCACGCCTCGTCCCCCGTACTGGACCCCCCTCCCCTTCCCTTATTTCTTCTTTTGGGGACACGCCTGCCTGCATGCATGCCTCGTCGAGTGAACCCTCTCCTTTCCTCTCCTTATCCTCTCTGTCACTCGCGTAGGGAGCGCACCATGGCTGAGTTTATCCCCACAGCATGACTCGTTTGTGTATCCCATTCATGCCGCATCTACTTCCGGTGTGTTGCGCCCCACCTCCGTTCACCACTATAAGATGCCCTTGGTCCTTGCTCTTCTTCTCCATTCCCACCCCCTCGAATCCGACGTAGAGCTATGAGATCTAGTCGTTATCCGAAGAACTAGGTTCGTTAGTCAGAGGTGAGGGTGTAATCTAAGAAGAAGGGGGATTTGGTTTCGAAGAAGTTCAAGTCTACTATTGGTTAGTTCTAGGGTTCATGATGTTTGACTTCTCAGTCTCCTGTTTCTAGATCTGTTGGACATACGCCATGTTTTGGATAATCATTATCTTGTTGTTCCTCCATTGCCCTCGTCTATCCCGACTTCTGAATTAAGACTTGGTTGTATTAGGTTGCTCTTAACTATGTATCCCTAATCCCCATGTGGTTTAGTATTCGAAGTCGTGTAATCTTTCGTGTAATCTTTGATCTATGAAATGTAATCGTGTTTTCCCCTTTTCTGATTCTTACTCCAAATCTTAGGACGAGATTCTTTTTAAGGGGGGTTGGTTGTAACACCTCGGGTGTTACAAGCTCGCTAAGCACTGAGGTTATGGTCGGAGAACTAGATCTATAAATATAGTGAGTTAGTTACTTAAATGTGCTAATGAAAATCTTAATAAGAAAATAGGAAAAGTAGTTTAATGGTTTGGTTTGAAAAACAATTTTTGAGAGCTAAAGTCATATAGAACATGTGTTGAGGTTTAAATAAAAGCTGAAGGGTGCACTGTTGGGAAGCTCTTTTGTACAGCACGCGGGACCCGAACCTTTACCAAAATTGTTGCACAGTGCGCTCCTGTGCTGGCACATGGCCACTGCCCTCGCTGGCCCTGCCCCTGCGTGTGCCATGCCCGGTAGCCCACGTCCTGCTCGGTCCTCGTCGGCCCTGCTCTTGTCCTTTCGGCCATGGCCGCACATACTGCTGCCTGCCCTGCCCTCTGCTTCTTGAGGACACCGAGCTGCTGTGCTCGCCCCGCTCACCCTCTCTCTTGGTCTCTCCCTCTCGCATGCTCTCCGCTCTTCCTCGCTCTGCTCTCCCTCTCTGGTTGTTGCTCGTCGTGCGCCCCAGGCTCACGCTCGCCATGCACTGAGCTCCACACCACCTCACTGCTCGGCTATCGCGCGAGCTCCAGCTGTTGTGCAGCTGCCACGTGCCCTCACCATTGCCCCAAGAAGCACCTTCCTAGCCACGCCTTTCCTCGCCAGCTAGCCCCGACAGGCTATAAAAGTCGTAGTCGAGCAGAGCACCCATCCACCATAGCCGCCCTCGTGCTCTCCCTTCCTTCTCCAAATTGGCCACGCTCAACTCATCCCCCTCCAATTGCTCACACCAACGACTGCGCTAGGTCCTTAGCTAGCCTTCGGACGAAGCCTCGATGATATATGTCCACTGGTGCAGCCGTGCGTGGCCTCGCCATCGTCACGGTTGCCATCGGCGCCGAATCTTGGCTCCTCTGTGGGCATGCTCTCCTCGTCCATCTCCTCCTTGTTTTTACCTCGTCTCAGAGCTACCTTGTTACCTTGCCACTTCTGCTACAACAAGTTCTCCGACGGAGCTTCGTACCACCGGGAACGATGGCGTTACTCTGGTTCACCGCCACCACCACGCGGTGCACGCGGGCAGCTCTTCTCGTAGCGTATCCGACTGAACCAACGCCTCAAGCAGTACCTAGGTGAGACCCTATTGCTTCCCCACCCCTCGGATCAATCTATACCATGCTCGCCTCGTTGGAACGCGTGCGCCACTGCCGGCGAGCCACCATCACCGTGGTCACGAAACCCTAGCTCTTCTCTGACCTTCCTAGGGCCTCTCTCGGGACCGCGTGGTCCCTGAGTGGGACCCACGCACCATCCGGTGACACCTCCACCGCCGTTGAGTCCTCCCTGGCCAGGCGTGATGGTCGGTCGGCGCGCCAAGAGCTGCGCCCTGCTCTAGGAGATTTCGTGGACCAAGTAGATGAGAAGGCAGATAGTTACAGGATCCTTTCTGTAAAACACGAGACTCATATGAATAGTATCGCATAGTGTTGTTTACCTCAAGTTAAATATGGGAAAAGCGCACCGCCTAGGTCGGCCTTGTGCCGCTCGTGGCCTAGGCTTCGCCGCTGGGCTGGCCTACCTTGACTGTCTGGGCCTAATGCGGCCCGTGGTTCATTTTCTTTTTCTGCTAATTTTATTATTTTGTTTAAAATGGCTGAAGTTTGTAAATCCGTAATAAATCAAATAAAAATCATAAAATGGTAAATCTAGTTTTGTTGAACTCTGAATAAAAGTCTATACACATTGAACACAAAATCATATGCTTAGTACAAGATAATTTTCTTAAAAAATTAATCTAACGTTTGTTGTAATTAATTAAATTAGTTCCTTTAGTCCAAATGCTTTGAAGATTTTATGGTAGGTTCATCATATGGTTAGGTGTCCACTGTAATTGTTGTAGCTGTAGAATAATTAAGTTGCTAAGATAGCAAATGAGCCCTAGTTTGAATATATAGTAAATCAAATGAATGAAATAAAGCAACAACTTAGAATTGTATAACTAAAACGCTTGTTTGGAAATGACATCTTTCTCGATGATGTTGATACATAGATTAGTATGTTAGTCATTAGCGCTAGCTTGTTAGTTCGTAGTATGTAATCTGTGTTAAGAGTTGTTGTTGCCTTGTTAATTAAATGTTGCATCATCTCTGCATCGCATTGCATACCAAAATAGGGACGATGATGGATCGCGGAGTCATCGGGAGTTGCTAGTGAGATGGTACTTTTGGAGATCGTGTCACCAAGATGGAATGGTAACTTTTGGTTATATGTTACCCAGGCAAGCCCCGATGCATAACCCTTATTTTGAATGACCACTGAATATATATATGATGTGAATTTACGTTATAGGCATTTTATGGAAACTACATGCATAGATATACTTACCTATGAGTCCTACTAGTATAGGTCGAGTAGCTGCTATGCTCAGGATTTCGGTAGCGTGAGTAACCTGTCGTTACTCGCAATAGGTGATTACTATGATCACTCATGATAAAATGGTGGAAAGGAAAAATGGAGACTGGGCAGGGATATGGTTTGGGTATTGGTGGGTGTAAGAGGTTATGTCATGCGGCCAACAGGGCATAGCTTGGTTACACTTTTTCCCTGTCTGTGTCAGTTAAGGACCGGCTGTTGCATTGGGTTCTAGGCAGATCATAGGCTTATTATCCTAAACACATACTTGTGTATGGGCGCAAGAGAAAGACTTGTTACTCTCTTGTCATGGGTTCCGGCTCTTTCTGGACTGACTTTCAGGGTGGTTTTTGGGTGGAGGTCCTAGCACTGCATTGAGTCCGGGACTCAGGGGCGGCGCTTGGAGTCTAAGTTTGGACGGGGACCTGGACCTCGTGACAGGAGGGTAGTGGGTTGGTCCTGCTTGTGCTTGGGGTACAAGCGGGGCGTGTGTTTTAGGGTACCCAGCTGGGCACATTGATTCATGAATAGCTGGCGTTTTGGTACGGCTTGTCTACAGTCTAGCAACGTAGTAAGAACTAAAGATGAAAGATGGTAAAATAATTATGATTGCTTACCACCTGCTTGAAAGTAGCACAGGTGCTTACATAGAATGGTTAGTTAAAGAACCAATGTTGAGTGCAAATAAAATTGAAGATAAGGACACACTTTTAGTAATGCTCCTGCAGATGCAATAAATCCACAAGCCAGATAGCCTTGCATATTCTTGGAGTCTTTTCTTTCCTCTTGTCGGGTAAATCTTGCTAAGTACAATTAAGTACTCAGGGTTTTATTTCCCTTGTTCTTGGATGATGATGAGCTAGCCTTGAATGCTATACTCTTCTTCTTCTTGTCTTCTTCCTTCTTGTCATCCTTGTCATCCCCCTTTCTTTCCACATGGTATGTCTCTTGTGTCATGACATCACCTAGTACTTGGTTAGGGGTAATCTCCTTCAATCCTCCTCTTATGATAAGCAATCTCAACATCTCAAATCTTGGAGGTAGGCACATTAAAAACCGATGAGAGACATCATCATCCTTGATCTTCTTAGGATGTGTGTTACCAACTTGCTTTCCGGCTTGACATGCACTACATAGCTTATCATTTTCAAATGTGACATCTTTCAAGCCTCTAACTAAGTCATGCTTGATCAACTTGTTTAATTGTTTAATTCCAACATGACCAAGCCTTCTATGCTATAACCAACCCATGCTAGACTTAGTGATCATACATGTTGACAATTGAGCTTCTCTAGCATTGAAATCAACCAAGTATAGATTCTCATATCTAAATCCTTTGAATATCAAGTTAGAGCCATCTACACTTATGATCTCTACATCATCCACACCAAATATGCACTTGAAACCAAGATCACACAATTGAACTACCGACAGTAGATTAAAGTTCAAGCTCTCTACTAGTAGCACATTGGAAATGCTCAAGTCATTGGATATTGTAATCTTACCAAGCCCTTTCACCTTGCCTTTACCATTGTCACCAAATGTGATACTATAAATCCCATTGCTCTTGTTTTCATTGATTGAATTGAACATTCTTGGATCACTGGTCATGTGTTGTGTGCACCCACTATCAAGTACCCAATGCCTTCCTCTGGCTTTATAATTGACCTACAAAAGAAGATCAATTCTTTTTAGGTACCCAAACTTGCTTGGGTCCTTGAAAGTTAGTTACCAAGGTCTTTGGTACCCAAATGGCCTTCTTCTTTAGGCCCACAATTGGTGTACCAATGAACTTAGCCTTCACACCATTGGCACCCTTAACAAGCATGTAACAAGAATCAAATTTAATTGAGGATACATTAGGTAGCTTGTTCTTGTTAGTCTTGCAATATTGCTCTATATGCCCAACTTGCTTGCATCTATTGCAAAACCAACCATTGCCCTTCACAAAGCTAACTTTGGGAGTGACAAAGGTTGCCTTGCCTTTCTTGGGGGTATAGCCTAATCTCTCTTTGTTGAGAGAAAATCTTTGGCTACCCAAGCACTTTAACAAGCGGGCATCTCCACCATAGACATTGCCTAAGGCACGAGTGAGCTCATTTACCTCCTTCTTGAGGGTCTCATTTTCCACCATTAGTGAGGCATCACAAGTGAGACCATCACTCAAAGGTGAAGTAGAAGTAGTAGTGCTACAAGAAGTGTTAGTGGGAGCAACTACAATGGGTTTATAAAAAGATTCATCAATAATATCACATGTCAGTCCCACATCACAAGACATAATCACTTGCTCCTTCTTGGCTTCCTCTATTTTGACTTGCTCAATGAGAGAGAAGTGAGCCTTTTCAAGCTTAGAGTGAGCTTTGCCAAGCTTCTCATAGGCTTCCATTAGCCTCTCATGAGTGGCATTGAGCTCATCAAAGGATTGCTCAAAAAATTTGACTTTCTTGCGTAATTCTTTGCACTCCTTTCTCTTCATCTCAACGCAAGTGTGCACTTGCTCACACATGTCCAAGAGCTCCTCCTTGGTGTACTCCTCATCATCATCACTCCTACAAGCATCACTTTCACATTTATCATCATCACTCACATCATATTTTACCTTGGTAGGCTTTGCCATGAGGCATGTCGATGGAGTGTCAACGATGGAGGGCTTGTTGTTGATGGCGATACTTGCTAGTGCTTTCTTGATAGATTTCTTGTCATCATCACTAGAGTCATCACTATCCAAAGAGCCATCACTATCCCATGTGACCACATAGCCTCCACTCTTCTTCTTCTTTTGGAAGGTCATTCTCTTCTCCTTCTTTTCTTTCTTCTCCTTCTTGTGCTTCTTCTTCTCATCCTCATCATTGTCACTATTATAGGGACAATCCACTACAATGTGATCGGGGCTCTTGCAATTGTAGCATCTTCTCACATATTCTTTATTTTTGGTGTGATCTCTTCTCTTTCTTGCACCATATCCCTTCTTCTTCATGAATTTGCCCATCTTACGCACAAATAGAGCCATGGCTTCATCATCAATGTCACTAAGATCATCATCATCACTTGATTCTTTCTTGGACTTTCCCTTGTTCTTGGATGATGATGAGCTAGCCTTGAATGCTATACTCTTCTTCTTGTCTTCTTCTTCCTTCTTGTCATCCTTGTCATCCCCCTTCCTTTCCACATGGTATGTCTCTTGTGTCATGACATCACCTAGTACTTGGTTAGGGGTAATCTCCTTCAATCCTCCTCTTATGATAAGCAATCTCAACATCTCAAATCTTGGAGGTAGGCACATTAAGAACCGATGAGAGACATCATCATCCTTGATCTTCTCTCCTAAAGCCTTCAAGTCATTGACAATTACTTGCAACCGATGGAACATTTCTAGAATGCTCTCATCATCCTTCATCTTGAAGCTTGTCAACTTATCCTTAAGAATGTACAACTTGGCACTCTTCACCGCCGGTGTGCCCTCATCTGTTTCCTCCAATCTCCTCCACATCTCATTTGCTCTTTCACAATCCTTGATTTGCTCAAACACCTTGGAATCAATGGCATTGTATATGGTATTGAGAGTCATTGTATTGCATTGCTTGTTGGTCTTGTCTTGGTTGGTGAGATTATCGGGATCAATGATAGCATAGTCATTTTCGGTCACATCCCATACTTGATCATTGATTGAACCAAGATACATCCTCATCTTTCTCTTCCAATAATCATAGCATGTGCCATCAAAGAATGGTGGTTTGCCCCCACATGGTTGAACACAACTTGAGCCATAATTTGACACCGAGGTTGTTAAGCCTTTAATCAAACGGTGACCACGGCTCCGATACCACTTGAAAGGTCCTAATATGGCTAGAGGGGGGTGAATAGCCTATTTAAAAATCTACAAACCGACTAGAGCAATTTGATTAGTATAACAAATAGCGAAATGCAAACTTACTCTAGCTCTACAAGGGTTGCAAGCCACCTATCCAACAATTCTAGTTGCTATGATCACTAGCCACACAATTTGCTATGTTACTACTCACTAAGAGCTCTCACACTTGTTACACTAAAGAGCTCCACTAGATGAACTTAAAACAACAAAGCAAGCTCTCAATTCTAATTACACTAAAGAGCTTGCTACAACTAGTTTGCAAGAATATAAATGAGTGAGTAGGGTGCTTATATCGCCATGTAGAGGAGTGAACCAATCACAAGATGAATATTAAATCAATCACCAGGAGAATACCAAAGGGCAAGAGACAACCAATTTTTCTCCCGAGGTTCACGTGCTTGCCGGCACACTAGTCCCCATTGTGTCGACCAACACTTGGTGGTTCAGCGGCTAAGAGGTGTTGCACGAACCTTGTCCACACAATTGGACACCGCAAGAACCTACCCACAAGTGAGGTAACTCAATGACAAGAGCAATCCACTAAAGTTACCTTTCGGCGCTCCGCCAGGGAAGGCACAAGTCCCCTCACAATCACCGCGATCGGAGCCGGAGACAATCACCAACCTCCGCTCGACGATCCTCGCTACACCAAGCCATCTAGCTGGCGACAACCACCAAGAGTAACAAGTGAATCCCACAGCAAAACACGAACACCAAGTGCCTCTAGATGCAATCACTCAAGCAATGCACTTGGATTCTCTCCCAATCTCACAAAGATGATGAATCAATGATGGAGATGAGTGGGAAGGCTTTGGCTAAGCTCACAAGGTTGCTATGTCAATGCAAATGGCCAAGAGAGTGAGCTTGAGCCAGCCATGGGGTTTAAATAGAAGCCCCCCACGAAATAGAGTCGTTGGCTCCGTAGTCCACTGAAAACGGGGCGACTAGACGCGCCGATCAGATCGACCGGACGCTGGACCCCAGCGTCCGGTCGCGCGATGCATGCCACGTGGCCCCTGCTTCAAACGTTGATCGCCCGATCTCAACGGTCATCTGTACATTTAAGTTGTGACCGGATGCGCTACTCTAAAGTGACCGGACGCAGGACCCCAGCGTTCGGTCATTTCCAGTAAGGTTCCATTCACGAAAATTCACGACCGGACGCGTCCGGTCACTTAACGTCTCCTCTGTGCGCCACCACGTCAGCAGGACCGAACGCACCCCTCCAGCGTCCGGTCACTAAGTGACCCAGCGTCCGGTCAATGACCGACGCCAGCGTCTTCATGCTTCCACTGACCGGACGCTCCGGTCCAATAGATGCCAGCGTCCGGTGCACTCTGTGAAGCCCTATCTTTTCCGTCTAGGGCGCCGGTGGCACCATCGGACTATCCACACTCTACGAGCGGACACTCTGCCGGTGAAGTTTCTTACCCTTGCTCCCAAGTGCTAAACACAATGTGTATCACCTTTGTGCATGTGTGTTAGCATAGTTTCACAAGCATTTTCAAGGGTGTTAGCACTCCACTAGATCCTAAATGCATATGCAATGAGTTAGAGCATCTAGTGGCACTTTGATAACTGCATTCCGATACGAGTTTCACCCCTCTTAATAGTACGGCTATCGAACCTAAATGTGATCACACTCGCTAAGTGTCTGGATCACCGAAACAAAATGGCTCCTACCAGTTATACCTTTGCCTTGAGCCTTTTGTTTTTTTCTTTCTTCTTTTCAAGTCCAAGCACTTGATCATCACCATCATCATGATATGATCTTCATTTGTCTCATCACTTGGAATGTGCCACCTATCTCATAATCACTTTGATAAACTAGGTTAGCACTTAGGATTTCATCAATTCACCAAAACCAAACTCGAACTTTTAAGTGTTAAGATTATTATTTAGTGATCAATTTAGGTTAATCTCGTCATTAGCAACTGCTAATGACAGTTCCAGGATAGGTATAGAAAGACACATTTTCACCAATAAACAGCCATCCCTTGGGCTTGTATATATGTACGAACACTGTTCATCAATAGAGACATCAGTCACTTTTCATCGATCGCTTTCGCTTTCACCATTTCACTTGCAATAGTTGTGTCAGAAAATGACTACTTCCTTTGTTCTAAAATATAAAATGTTTTATTTATATCCTAAATAAACCTTTTAAAGCATTGGCCAAGTTATAGAAAAAATGGTAACCAATGGCCCTGACTAGCAGAGCTTTAGTTCCATAAAATTTATGCATCGCTTGAAATTGGGTATTTATAGCTTGGAGAAATCCTAGATACAAAGGCGGAGGCACGTCGAAGCATTATGACTCATTTGGTTTGTAATTTAAATCAAATATAAACATTTTAATTTTATCTACAAACTTTACATCAAACTTGGATGTTAGGGCTCGGAGTTGTGCTAAACAGGCACAATGTATACAATATTAAATTAGTTTAACTAAATTCACCATAAAATATATCAAAATGGATTTATTTAGTTTTATAATAAGGGATAAATACATTACTGCCCTTGTTTTCAACTCTAACTACATGTTTGCCCCTTTTTTTTTTAGAGAAAATATCCTGGAGGATCATCATATAACTACGACGTGGCATCTCTTTGATGTTTTTGATGACATTTAGACAATCCGACGCCACTAACATCTTGCGAATACCACAATCTTCAGCAAGAGCTAGTGCTTCCAAACAAGCTAATGCTTCTAGAGTTTTAGGGTCAGTTATGTTTGGAATTACCATGGCACTAGCTGCAATAAAATCTCCCTGATTATTTCGGCACACAGCAGCAACAGCCCCTTGGGTTCCTGCTCGTCCGACTGCTGCATCTGTGTTTAACTTGCAATAGCCATCCTCTAGTGGTATCCAACTTTGTGTTCTCAGACTTGGCTGATGCTTGTTTCTCCCCTTGAATTCAAACCCCTTAGCAATCTCCATTTCTTGAATTAGCCTGTGGATTATAGCCACAGTTGAGAATGAGCTTTGAAATACCCCCTCATGAATAGTCTTTCTCCTTGCATGCCAGATAGCCCAACAGGTAATTAATACTTGTATGCCATCGGCTTGGGGTATATTGTTACACATAAATGGCACCCAATGCTTTGGATCAGAAAAATGCAGAGTAGCTAACAATTATGTTACCTCCTCATCCATCAAGGCCCAAACATATTTTGACATGGTGCAATGCAAGAGAGCATGATCCCAAGTATCCTTGGTTGCTCCACAAATCTTACATTCTCCCTTTTTTTGTAACACCCTAAAATTTGTACTTTTGAAAATAGGATTAAAATGATTTATGTATGAATTTTGTGCTCATGAGATATAGGAAAAAGAATATTTTTCATTATATTAAACTCATCATAGGGTGTAGCAACATGGTTGAGCATACATGCCGATGCATTTGATTTATTTGGTTGAGTGATTTTGATTAAAATTCAAAATGGTTTAAATTGTATTTTGAAAAGAATTCGAAAATGGCTTTGAAATGTAATGAAAAGAAAAAGAGAATTTGGAAAATAAAAGAGTTTTCAAAAGTTTGTAAAAGTTCAGTTTTGGAAATCTCCCAAAAGTTCTCATCTTGAAAAGTATATTTGAAACTATATTTGGATTTGCATTTGGTTCATAATTGAATTTGGTTTTGAAAACAAAATAGAAAAGGAAAAAGAAAAACCCTTTTCCTCTCCTCTCCCTCCTTTCGGCTCAGACGGCCTGGCTTTCTTCTCCTCAACTCTTCCCCGCGTGGGCCAGCTCCCTCTCCCTCGGTCTGCCTCTGCTCCCTCCGCAGCCGGTCCGTTCGGCCTGTTGGCCCAGCAGCCACGCCGTCGTGCCTCTTTCCCCTCTCTCCCTCTGACTGCCTAGCCCCACGCTCTGTACCACTGCCACCTCAGGCCCGTTTGTTAGGGCCTTCTCCCACCTCGAGTCGGCGTCGTCTCAGACTCCGTCTGCGCAAGGAGTCCGCCTCTGCCCCGTGTCCGCTTGGTTGGCGTGCGCCCCACGCCGCACCTCCCCCATAAATAGCAGCCGCGTCCGCTGCCTTTCCCGTCAACCCTAGAAGCAAGCCGCAGGCCTTGCTCGACCTCGGACAGCGCCGCCGCCGCCGCCCTAGCTCACCGTTGCCGCCATCGATTTGCCGCTCCTCCGCCTCCGTGACCGTGTCCCTCAGGTTCGCTTGGAGGTAAGCAAGCTTCAGCTGCCTCGCATGCTCTCCCTCTCGCTTTCTATTTCTCCCTCTGCCTCGTCGGAGTCTTGCCGTCGAGCCGATCTGCCAAACCGTGAGTGAGCTCGCCACCGTGTCATCGTAGGGCCCTCCGATCCCTCCAACGTGTTTGCCGCGCCTCCCTCTTGCTTCCCGATCTTTCCCCGAGCCTAATGGTGGTCGGAATCGCCTAAACCGATCACGCCGACGAATTCCCCTGCTCCTCCGGCGAGAACGCCGCCGCCTGGACTCGTCGTCGGCCGGTAGCCCCTTTCCTTCCTTCTCCTGATCTAATACAGGCCATCCAAATCAGATCCGATGGCCCATATAACATGTATCCTTTCGGCTGGAGTTTATGCAAAAGAGACCCCGACTTTTACAAAATCAACATGCGATCCCTCGACTGATTCAAAATCCCGATTTTGATTTATTTTATTTCAAAAATAAGTTCCAGTTATTTATAGTTTTACCACTGCCTTCTTTAGGTCATATCTTCTTCATTTTAACTCCAATTTGACCCGTTCAAGTTGCGTTAGATTCGTAACAACATAATCTACGCATTAGTATCAATGTTTTTCATGTCAAGAGCTCTAGAATTTCATGGTTTAACGCCTAACTTGAATAATGATTATGTAATTGGATTTTTCTAATTAAAAGTAACTTAGGCTTTTCACCTTGGTCAATTATATGATTAGTTTTACCTTGTTTTCTAAATCAAGTAATAATTTGACTTAACTCAATTAAGGTATTTCTTTGAAGTATCTTATACATGTTTTATATAGCTAAAATAAATAAAGCCTATAGTTTTTTTTTGAAACAAATCTATCGATATATGTATCTTTTTCACCGTAGCTCTGATTAGAGTGCTTTTTGTGTCTGTGTGTTCATAATAACGTGTAGAACATCTTTAAAATCTTTTTACTTGATGTTTATTATGTTTGGTGTACTGCTCTAATTTAGTTCTATTGTTTGCTTCGTGTATAATTACATGGATGCTTGTGTGGTGCTTTATGATCATGTCCAGTCGGTGAGCTTTGCGTTGGTGATATAAAAGAAGTGAGTGGTCCAGAAAAAGTCCTTTAGAGATTATAATTCAATAGAAGAAGAATCTAAGTTTAAGACAAGTATAGCATGAGATCTTCTTTGTTGTCCTATACACCTTTAATCATCTAATTCATACTGCATGTGTCTACCTTGACTACCACTAAAGATTTTCTAGTACTTTGTTACCCTATACCTTGATTCTTATGGGTTGTTACATTGGGTAATATGATGCTAGTGCTCAACTAAAGCCATGATCTTATAACTTGACTAATGGTATATGCAATAAACACTAAAAGATGCTTTTTAACAACATGGAATCAGGGAGCCAAAGCATTGAGCTATTTTTTGGTGCTCTAGATTCCTCTCCCTAAGACTTATCTGTAAGCGAACATCTAGGACTTACAGTACGGCTGTGAGGGCTATATGGCTCTGGCTTTAGCTCAGTATGAGGACCTTTTCTAGCTTGTTAGTGGTTACCTTTATTGGCGTAAGAATAGCTTACCGAATCGGGTATAGTGTGGCCTTTGTCCCCTTGTGTATAGGCTGCGCGTCATTATGCCATCGAGAAGGGAGGCTCTACATCTGTTTACCGAGTGAATCTAATAGCCCTAACTTGTTAGACGAATCTTTAAAATGCTTCATAGTGAATCCTGCCGACCTTCCTTGGTAGTGGGTAGAGGCTGATCACTTCGAATGAAAGGGTAAATCACGACTCACAATGAAAGTATACAACCTCTGCAAAGTGTAAAACTGGTATATCAGCCGTGTTCACGGTCACGAGCGGCCTTAGAACATTTACATAATAGATGATAAACACTGATGATAGTAATGATGAAGATGCTCATTAATGATGACTGTTTATGCTATTCATTATTCATATTTATCTGATCATGTGTTTATGGGCTTATGATAACTTTGTTGCCACCCTATTGCTAAAATCATAACTCGATAAAAGCTAATCGTAATTAAACCAGTGTCAGCCTTTTAAGCCTCATGAACCCCATGTTATATTCGTTGAGTACGACATATACTTACGCTTGCTTTCTTTTTCACATATTTAGAAAAAAAATCCTAGATTGGTACCAGATTGCTAGAGTTTGGAGAAATTAGGCGTGTGATCAACTAGTCAGTTGTCCTTGTGGATTGGAGTCTTCACTCGAAGATCGGAGTTATCTTTCCGCTGTTTGCTGTCTATGTTATATCATTTATACTAAGTACATTATATATTAAGTATTGTCTTTTGATATTACCCTTATTTGTAGTTATATGTGAGAAGTGAGATTTGACTTTCTGGACTCACATGTGGTGCATATCTGATTTTGTTCTTAAAACCGGGTGCTACATTTTTAGACATATTTCTACTTTCCAGCACACTAGCAGTAGGCAAGGAGTTAAGTGCAAGTCGCCAACAGAACACCTTAACTTTCGATGGCAATTTCATGTTCCATAGTTGTATCCATTCTTTTCGTTTTTTCCCAATATCTGAGCAACTAGCTCGACCTTCAAAATAATCCTCCTTGCTTTTCTTTGCCTCAATCATCATTCTATATGCTGAGCGTACAGTAAAGAGCCCATTTCTTTCATAGTGCCATGCCCAACAATCTTCTTGCTTTCTCATACTTAGTGGTATCTGAAGGATTGCTTCACTATCTATCTTAGAGAAAAAAAAACTCCTCAAAACATCAGCTTTCCATGTCATGGATGTATGGTCAATCAGTTCGCAACCATAACTTGGAGGATTAGATTCAATAGAGGGTGCAGGTTTGAATGCACCTGTTCTTGGTATCCAATTGCAGCCCCAAATCTGAGTGCTTCTTCCATCACCTATACGTTTGATCAAACCTTGTTTCAATACACCCATTCCATCACATATTGCCCTCCACGTTTTAGATGGGTTGTTACCGATTTGAGCATTTAGAAGATCTCTAGAAGGGAACGAGGTTGCTTTTACAATCTGGTAGCAAAGAGATGTACGTCTAGTGAGGAGACGCCATGCTTGCCTTGCTAGCAAAGCAAGATTAAATATTTCTATATCAGCCCAGTCCTCCCATATATTTTGGTTGGACCATCTTCTCCCATGCTACCCAACATGTTTTCCTTTTGCCTCTCTCACATCCCCACCAGAATTTTCGCAGCAAAGAATTTAGATGCTCACAAAACCCCCTCGGCAGCCTGAAGCATCCCATGGTATAAGTAGGTATAGCTTGGGCAACAGCTTTGATTAAAACTTCTTTCCCTCCAGCCGAAAGAGTTTGTTCTACCCAACCCTAGACTTTGTTCCAAACTATCCTTCAGATACTTGAAAGCTCCATTGGTTGTTCTACCAACATCAGTAGGCAAGCCCAAATACCTTTCCTTCAAAGATTCATTCTCCACATGTGTAATAGCTTTAATTTCATCACGAATAGTCTGCTTACATCCCTTGCTAAAAAAGATTGATGATTTTGCAAGGTTTACTTTCTGACCAGAGGCTTCACAATATTTAACTAGAGATTCCTGCACTACTCTTGCATTGCTAGCTGCAGCTTTGCAGAACAGGAGGCTATCATCAGCAAACAATAGGTGATTGATTTTTGGAGCTGTGCTCGAGATCTGAATTCCCTCAACAACGCCTTCTGCTCTCTCTCCTTTAATAACACTGGAGAACCCTTCTGCACATAGTAAAAACAAGTAGAGAGAAATTGGGTCACCTTGTCTGATACCTCTGGTTGGTTTAAGTTCTTGCAAGCATTCCCCATTAAATAAGACAGAGAAAGAAGCAGACGTAACACATTTCATAACCTTATCCACCCATAGACGACTGAAGCCCAACTTTAGCATTATTGCCTCTAAATAACTCCATTCTACTCTATCATAGGCCTTAATCATGTCTAGCTTCAAAGCACAGTAAGCATTAACCTTTGAACGATTTTTGCGCATAAAATGCAAACATTCATATGCCACCAGAACATTGTCAGTAATGATTCTACCAGGAACGAAGCTGATTGCTCCTCGGAAATGATATCCGGAAGAACCATCTTCAATCGCCAGTGCCTTGGATATAATTTTGTATATCACATTGCAAAGGCTTATTGGTTGGAATTGGTTCAAGGATACTGGATTTTGGACCTTAGGAATTAGAACAATGAACGTACCATTAATTTCAGCAGGTGTTTCATTTTCATTGAGAACCCTCAGCACCATTCTGGTCAAATCATCACCACAAATATCCCAGTTGTGTTGGAAAAAATGTGCAGGAAAACCATTCGGGCCTGGCGATTTAGTTGGGAACATCTGGAAAAGAGCATTTTTAACTTCATTTTCATCAAAAGGGGCACAAAGAAAATGATTCATCTCATCAGTTACCTTGCAGCGAACATGGTCAAGAACTAAATGCATATTAGATGTGCCCTCTGATTTAAATAAGTTACGAAAGAAATCCGCAGCCATCCCATGTAACTCATCCACATTTGTGCATTCAGATCCATCTGGTCGATTCAGCTTGACAATTCTATTTTTCGCTCTTCTTCTACTTTCTCTCTGATGGAAAAAATTGGTATTGCTATCTCCTTCACACAACCATGTAATGAGCGAACGTTGTTTCCACATGATCTCTTCTTGATAATTTAACATAATAATGCACTGAACAACTTTTTGTTCTTTGTCTGAAATTGTGTTCCTGGCTGGGTCAGATCTCAATTGTTCAAGTTTCTTCTTCAGTTCCCGTAGTTGTCGCCTTACAGCACCAAAAATCTTCTTACCCCAAGACCCTAATTCCTCTCCTAGATGGCATAGTTTATCCTTTACATCCTTTACCGAATTACATATCTGACCATCTTTCCATACATGTTTGATTAGGGAATTCAAACCCTTATTTGTCTCCCACATGAGTTCATATCTGAATGGCTTCCCCTTCCCATATACATACTCACTTCTTTCATCTGGTTCGAGGGAGAGGAGAATAGGGCAGTGATCAGACTTCACTGCCATAAGGTGATGGACCGAAGCAAGAGGGAAACAAGAACACCAGCTAGCAGAAGCCAACACTCTATCAAGCCAAACGCGAACAACGTGACCTCCTGCCACTTTCTTTTCAAAAGTCTAGTCCAAGCCCTTATAACCTATGTCACATAACTGACATACATCAACAGCCTCCCTAAAGCCCTCCATGAGATACTCCTCCCTAATATTTGGTCCCAACTGTTATTCCCTTCTGAGAATTTCATTAAAATCACCCATACAAACCCACGGTAAGTCTGTATCGCTTCTCATTTGCTTCATGATTTCCCAAGTACGATACCTTAGCGATCTGTTTGGCTCCCTATATATAAAAGATCAAAGTTCGGCTAGGCGGCGACTACGCGCGCCTAGTCGCTGGGCGAAGCCCGTCGCCACGACTAGGGGCATAGTCTCGCATCGCGGCGCTAGGCGGCGCGGAGGGCGGCCAAAGGGGCCTGGAGCTGGACTGTTGGAGGGCAGGGGCCGCCGACGCCGGGCTCGAGCCAGCTGGAGCTGGAGCCTGGAGGGTAGGGACGGCCGGCGCGGCGCTCTGCGGTGGTGTGGCCCGCACCCTGCGCCTGCGGGATGCCGGGGCCAGGATGGGATGGGCGCCTGGGCAGCGGCGCGGCAGGAGGGCTTGGTGCGCCGCGGAATGGCGTGCGGCGCAGCGCTGTCCGGCTAGGTGGCGCCGACAGGCGGCTGGCAGGCTCCTCGCCTCCTCCCGTGCGGCGGTGCGGGTGCGGCTGCGGGCGCGCGCTCGTGCGAGGGACGGAGGGAGGCGGATAGGAGCAGAGGCGGAGGGTTAGGTTTGCTGTTGCCTGGGCCTTCATTATTGGGCTGAAATTACATGGGGTATGTGGTGTTGATGGCCCAACGACTAGGGCCTGGGCCCTAGAGGCCTGGGCTGCAGATCCGCCCCTGGTGTTGTGCACTTGTATTACTGTCTTATCCATTTGTATTGTAATTACCAGCTGCTGATATGGTGTGCTCATGGATGGGAGGCTGCTGAAATCATCCAGATAAGTCACAACTTAGTGTTTTCTATTTTTTTTTATGAACAGCTAGCTATCTATTGACTAATTTACTAACTACTAGCTGTCAAAATGTGTTGCAGGAGCTAGGAACATGCAAGAGTAAGCCAGCTATGAATCAGATATGTCTACTGGACCTCTTTTTATACTTACTGTGACTCATATATAGTAGTTATATACATATATATAGTTATATTCATAATATATATATAAGTTATGGCTATATTGCCAAAACGCCTAGGAGCGCCTAAGACCGAGTACTCCCGACTAGGCGCTAGGCAATGGGTCAGCGCCTAGATTCCGCCTAGCGTCTAGCTGAACTTTGTAAAAGATATACGCCAAGGTTGTTTCACCTTCTCTGTGATTATTGTATCAATATGATAGTTTGAGAATTTTTGAATGGACAAAATCACATTGTTCTTCCAAAACAGCCCTAGCCCTCCACTCCTTCCAGAACTTTTGACAGCAAAACTATCATCGAAACCCAGAGTGTACCTTAAGTTTTCCACTTGGTATTTGTCAATTTGTGTTTCCATTATGAACAACACCGAGGGGGCATAATCCTTCGCAACATCGCGAAGTTCCTTTACTGTCGCGGGATTGCCAATCCCACGACAGTTCCAGCTTAAAATTTTCATTGCTCCCAGCGGTACTCCTCTAGGGAGCCCGCCGATCCCATCTCAATATCACCGAGAGAATTTTCCCCATTCTCAATTCTCAAACGTTTTTTGCCACGTCCATTCAAATCTTCATTGTTCTCATAATTATTTTGATCTGTACCAGGCAACAAAGGACACCCCCCTTGTTCACACAGCTAATCACCAATCCCTTCTTGCTAGATGCCGGTACAAGTGCCCAGACCATATTATCAGAAACTTGCTTTTCAGTCTTCCCAAAAGAAAGACGTTTCTGATCCTCTCTTCCATTATACTTCTAATCTTCAACATCTCCCTTCAAAGGACTTCTTACATCATCTCTTAGTTCAGCCTCATCACCACTAGAATCTCTCTGGCTGCTACCTCCACTTTTAGGCTCTGAATTTCTTTTTTGGAAAGAAAATTTGCCCGGCTCTCTAGAATCAGATCCTTTTGTATCTGTCGAGCCAGCAGATTTACTACCTTTCATTTTCCCTTTGTTCTCAGGACTAGCAATCAACCAATCCCCATATTGAAAATTCTTCTTGTCATGCATACCATCACCACACTCAAAATCACACACAGCACAAAACTTTGGAAGTTTCTCATACTTAACACAAAAAGCTTCTCGATTACCATTTCTAACTGAAATGTACACAACCCTGGTCAAAGGTTTATCCAGATCTAACTTTACTCTGATGTGCAAATAGTCCCTTCGCCCAGAAATATCTTCATCTAAATCTACTTTCAGGAAATGACCAATTTTGTTCCCTAATTGGCGTCCTATATTCTTAGTCCTGAACCCTGTAGGCAAGTCATAGATACGAACCCATACATTTAAGTTCTTAAATTTCACCTTGGAGGGCTTAGTAATTCCATCATATTCTTCCAGAAGGATAACATGCCCTCTAAAAATCCATGGACCCTCATCCATCACCTTCCGCCAATCTCCCAGACAGAAAAAATTGTATCACAAACAAATTTTCTTCAATGGCTTTAAAACTGGCATCCTTTGCCAAGCTCCAGGCATATTTCATATTAGCAATAAAAGCAGCATGGCTGAAGGTTTTGGGAGAACTAACCTTCGCTAAGGCCGTCCATCGCGCCTCAGCTTTCAGTTCCTCCAGGTCCTCTTCCAGCACTATTCCTTGGTCCTCATCCTCCCTTATCTGCAAGTGCTGGATTAAATCATCTAAATCACCTTCTATTTTTCTTCCTGATTGCATTTCTGAGATGGAATCGGCCATCCCCAATGGCACTGTTCACCAGCTCCCAGTACGCAATCAAGGCCGAGAAGCAAACCCAATGTTTGCCCTTTAATCAGCCCGAATCGCGATAGGGAGGTGGAGCAATAAAGATCTCCTTTGATTGGAGGGAGATTTAGGAGGAACTCGCGCTAAGGATTCAGCGGGAGTACAGGAACCTGGAGCGCACCAGGGCAGCTCTCGAATCTTCCCATCGATTGCTAGAAAACTGATAGTTGGTTCAGAATGTTTGTATGCCGGCCCTTTGCCCCTTTAGTATGCAAAAACCCCACCTCCTCTACTCTGATATGTAAGTGGGCTGGGCCTAGGCCACGGTCAGCTGTGGCTTGAACCTTCTTCTGACCCAACGAATGCAGAAAGCCCAAATAACTCCATCCAATGGCCTTATTAGGTACGGAGTAGATTGGAAAAGAAGATTATGGGCCGAGATTTCTTTGGTGCTCCTTGACGTTTCTTGCACCTGAAATATAATAGTTGGTGCTCCTTGGTGTTTCCTTCTTATATATGTCGTGCTCCGAACCTTGGGTAGAGGTTTTGTATTCGATCGTACTTGTTGAAGAAGAGCATTTTCTCTCTATTTGTTAAGCCTCTATTTGTCAGACAACGTGTGGCAACTATGTGACAGATGAAGTCTACATCATAGTATGAAACTTGTATTAGCGACATTCTTGTGCATTTTCATATGTAGGATATGATATTTTTACTGATCTATTATGTTTATCTTACAAAATATTCAATCTTGCCAATGTTGTGCTTTGGGTTCATTGGGATTTGGGAATGACCCGGTGAGCATCTTGGCCCCATTGTTGTTTGGGAGAAAATTGCTTCCTTTGTTTTAAAATATACAGGATTTAAAAAATATACCAATAGCCCTGTTTGGTAGAGCTCCAGGTATAGAAAATTGTAAAGTGCTTGAGACTAGATATTTAGGCTAGTCTCAGTGGGGTTTCATAACACACCCATATTTTGGAAACAGTGTAGAAGAGTTTCATCCGCCGAAACTTTTCTACTCCCATGAAACTTTTATCATCTCTCTTCATCAATAGTGCCATGTCAGCATAATGTCCACGAAACTCTCATGAAACCCCAATTGAGATTGGCCTTATACCTCCCAGAAATCTTGGGTCGAGAGGTGGAGGCACGTCAAGAGCATTTAAATCAATCATTTTGATTATAGTTTAGATTAAAGATAAAATTTTAAACCACTTTAATTTAGCCTATAAACTAGAGAGACAACTTGAATGTCACAGGTTAAGTTGTGCTAAATAGGCCCGGTTGTTAATCTTGTTTTTGAGTGATATAAGGCGTAATCACATCTGGTTCAAAGACAAGAACGTCTTATATATTATGACAGAGGGATTAGAAACTTAAAGTATGATGCAAATAAAAAATCTTATCTTACATTTATGAACAGTCGAGTAAGCTTAGGGCTTCTTTCTGCCATTCCCCCTATAGCCAGTGCCGGCCCTAAGGGGGGGCAGGAGGTGCGATGGCCGGGGGCCTAGGCGGGATGGGGGCCCAAGCCCAAGTATATAAGCCCAAATATATAGTGTCAAAAAAAACGAAGCCCAAAATAGACTTGCAAGTTGCAACGTTGTAGAGGCATCAGGCATCAGGCATGTCTGCAGACTGCAGGCCCGTCGGCCTCTTTTCAGCAGGAGGCCAGGAGCCATTGGCCTCTCTGTCTCTCTGCCCTTTTTGTGATCACGCACTCACGCAGACTTCCGCCGGCGCCGATCGAGCCGCAGCCGCTCAGACTTCTAGTCTTCCAGGATAGTCCGCAAACGGCGAGACGCAGCGCCGATCCAGACGCAGCCCCGCACAGGCAAACAGCGAGACGCAGGGATCGAGCGATCACCACGCGACAAGGCAGCCGAGGGCCCGAGGCAGGGCTCGACGAGGACGACGAGTCAACAACATCTGAAGATTTATCTCGGTTATTGCCTTCTGTCCTTTCTGTGATTTGTGAATCTTGGTTCTGAATCAGTTCATGTCTAAATTGTCTAGGCCCTAGGGTTTTTTTCTTGTTTAAATTTTGTCTAGTATTGTGTACTCATATAGTCATGTTTTTCTTGTAATTTAGGTCAGGTGTAAGAATTTTAGAATGTTACCTATGAAACATTTGTCAGGGGCTGCGAAAAGAAAACGAAAAAGACAAGAAGAACAGTTTGTTCAGTCACAACAAGGTGCTTTAGATAAGTTTTTTTCAGCTTCAAGTAGTGTTGTGCGTGATGACAACCCTATAGATGCACCTAATAATCAAGAAGAAGAGCAACAACAAGTTAATGATAATTTAAGTGAACAAGTTGATGCTATGGAGAATAAAAATTTACAGCCTTTCTCTCAACCTGAAAATTCAATTGATGATGTGCAACCTTCTATTCATGATGTATTTGATCTCAGAACTTGGGAGAATCTTGATAATAAGGGTAGAGATATTTTGATTGAAAAAGGACCAGTGAGAGAATTGAATTTTGAGTTCCCTGTAGATGCTCACAGTAGACATTTTTCATATGCTTACTACTCCAGAAAGTTAAGCAATGGTGAGGTGGTTGATAGAAAATGGTTGGTTTACTCTAAACATGGGGACAAATTTTTTTTGTTTTTGCTGCAAATTATTCAAATCAGATCAGAACAAAAGTTTGGTAGCACACGATGGGCTGAGGGACTGGAAACATCTTGGTTTAAGACTCAAGGAACATGAGAATAGTGCTGAGCATATAAGAAACATGAATACTTGGAATGAACTTAGGCTGAGGTTGAGCAAAAATAAAACAATTGATGATGAGTTGCAACGAGAAATTGCAAAGGAGAGAGAGCGTTGGAGACAAGTTTTAGTAAGAATCGTTTCTGCTGTCAAGTTTCTTGCTAAACATAATTTGGCTTTCCGAGGGCAAAATGAAAAACTATATCAAGCTAACAATGGTAACTTTCTAGACACAGTTGAAATGATGGGTGAATTTGATCCTGTGATGCAAGACCATATTAGACGGATTCAAAATAGTGAGATTTATCATCATTACCTTGGGCATAAAATTCAGAATGAGATTATTTCTCTTCTTGCAGATTGTGTAAAACAAACTATATTAAAGATCATTAAGGATGCCAAATATTTTTCTGTGATTTTAGATTGTACTCCAGATGTGATCCATGAAGAACAAATGACTCTAATTATTAGGTGTGCGGATATATCGGGGAATGTTCCAAGGGTAAAGGAGTTCTTCCTAGAGTTTTTGAAGGTTGATGACACATCAGGATGGGATCTTTTTAATGAATTAAAGAGTGCATTGGCCTCTCTTGGTTTGAATATTGATGATGTGAGGGGTCAAGGGTATGATAATGGTTTAAATATGAAGGAGAAACACCAAGGTGTTCAGACGCGCTTGCTTGAAATTAATCCAAGAGCACTATATATGCCGTGTGCATGTCATAGTCTGAATCTTACTCTTTGTGATATGGGAAAATCTTGCAGGTAAACTATTATTTCTTTTATATGTTATATATTGTTTTCATATAATATGTCATTATTTGGGATTTTACTATTTGTGATATTTGAAATCTTGCAGGCAAGCTATTTTTTTTTTGGCATTATCCAACATATATACACCCTTTTTGCAAAATCTACCAAAAGGTGGAAGATTTTGGTTGACAATGTCCCAGGATTGACAGTTAAGTCATGGTCTAATGCTCGCTGGGAAAGCCGAATAAAAAGTGTTCAAGCTATCAGATTCCAAACTCCTCAAATAAGATCAGCTTTAATAGCGCTAGAGAAGACTTCAACTGATGACCCAATGGCAGTTAGTGAATGTCAATCTTTGGTGAGTGCACTTGAGAATTTTGAATTTATAGTTGGTTTAGTTATCTGACACGATATTTTATTCTCTATAAATAAGGTTAGCAAGAAGTTGCAATCTAAAATTGTGAGTATAGATACTACTCTCAAACACATTGAAGGTGTCATATCATATATTAAGAAGTATAGAGACGAAGGTTTCACTTCTAGTATGGATACAACAAAAAACATTGCATCTGAATTGGATATAGAGCCAATATTTCCTACAAAACGTCAACGAAAGAGAAAGAAACATTTTGATGAACAAGATGACCAAGACGAGTAAATACAACAGTCTGTTGTGGACTCCTTTAGAAGAGAGTACTTCCTAGTTATGATTGATTCTGTAATTGCTTCATTGACTAGTAGATTTGAGCAGATGACAGCATTTGATAATGTTTTTGGGTTCTTGTTCAACTCAGAAAATTTGAAATCCTTGGATGAAGCTGATCTTTGGTTGCACTGCAAGATTTTTGTGGAAAAATTTTCTCATGATAACTCATCCGATGTTGAGATCAATGATTTTTTCAGAATTAAAGGTGTTGCAAGTGACTTTACCAGATTCTTTGATGTCGGCGCCAGAGATTCTAAAGTTTGTTATGGATGAGATTGCTATCCAAATATTTCAGTTGCCTATCGAATTCTTTTAACTGTACTTGTGACTGTAGCTTCAGCCGAAAGAAGTTTCTCAAAATTGAAGTTGTTGAAGAACTATTTGAGATCAACTATGTCACAAGAAAGGTTAAATGACTTGGCTATGTGCACCATCAAGAATGATATCTTAGACACTATTGATCTTGATACCAATGATTTTGCATCAAGAAATGCCCGAAGAAGTATCTTTTTATAAGAAGCAGTGGATATGATGGAGTTCTATTTTTCTTTAAGGTAATCGTATTAGTTCTAAAAGTACAAATATGTTGCTCTTTTAGTCTACGTTGTTTCTCGCTCTCGATAATTATAAGACATATTAAATTAAAAATATATTATTGGAGTTGCTTTCCCTATACAAGTAAAATTAGTCTATATATTCTAACATTTTATGGTCTAGAGAAGCTGTCGCGACGAGTTCGCCAGAGGGCCCTCAGAATCATAGGACCGGCGCGGCCTATGGCCGCTAAGTGTGCCCTATTGGCAACCATATGGCCGTCCCCAACGGTGGGCGACGTAGCTAGCTGAGTCAGATTTCCGACGTGGAGGAGAGAGGAAGCTGAAAACCATTCTCGCTACCGACGAAAGAATCGCTCGGCTATTTGTTTCTACCAAGGCATGGCCATTAACTAGAATTTCAATGCGGTTGTCTATCAAAGCATCCGGCCTGACATTCTTCACGCTATTTTTTGGTTTTTCAGGGTTAATACGATTGGTGGGAATGGTGGATTCCCATTTGTATCTCTGTGTCACCGGCTCATGGATTCCAATCTTGCGATTAACGTGCAGTTATCGAGGTTTCGAATTCCAATATTTGGTGCTAGATTGATGGTCCCTTGATGATGATACTCGGTGATGGAGGTGGCTGATGCTTTTTCAAGGTGTCAGTTGCGTCATGGGATATTCTCATGATATTGGATTATGATGATTGAAACTGGGCAATCTCCGCCGACATGCATTCGAGGTAAAGAACGTCTTTAGAAGGCTCTGGATATACTCTTTCTTTCTTTTATCGACAGATGTAATTGTGCTCTTTAAGAGCATCTACAAGAGTTTTCAAAAACCACTCTGAATCTTGATTTTTTAGCAAGATTAAAAAAACGCTCTCCAACAATTCCCAATCTTTCCGTACATGGAAAATCCCCTCTGCAACAAGGAAATATAGGCGCGCGTATCCGTCTACCAATGTGGAGATGGAAGGACGTGGGGAGAAATAAGGAGAAGGTCAGGGTTCCTAACGCAAAATTGGTCGGTGTGATTTGAAAATAGTCTGAGATCTCTAATGCAAAATTGACTTCTATATTTTACAAACGAGATTTTGAAAATTATTGGAGGAACCCAACAAATATGCTCCCAACTTTCTTTACCCACTTGGAAAACTCATTGATTTACCGACTGATTTTTTAGAACTATCGGAGATGCTCTAAAAAGAAGAAGAGGGGAGTACATGGTAATGCTCATGTCATTGTTCCTGTTTCCTTAAAAAGAAAGAAATCCAAAGTAGAAATTTGAGTGCTTATATATTCGGAAGCAAAAAAAATGTCGAGTGGCTTTAAAAGAAGGCCTCTTTTGGTCATCGATAATGATAGGATGAGGATATCCGGACGGACGGATGGACCCCGACCCGTGGCACACCTGTACCTGGACCCGACATGCCTACGCCTTTACCCTGACCCTGACACGCCTGCGCGCCTTATCAGCCATCATTCCTTTCTCTCATGCCTCAAGTGCTACTCCCTCCCTCTCTATCTCTCTGCGGTATGGGCAAGCATCTCAGCACGACGGCGCAGCGGCCTCGGTGTGAGTAGTGGCCTCGCCGTGAGCGGGCCTCGGTGTGAGGTCCGAGTAGCCCTCGACACGACGGCGCCAGCGGTGTCGGCCCGATCCCCGGCCACAAAGACCGGTAGCGGCAGGGGAGACACGAGTGGCTCACGAGCGGATCGCGCCCTCTCCCGAGAGGTCTGGTGTCGCTGCCTCCTTGCCGCACAAGCATCCGCCGCCGCCAGTCATTGCCGCCGGTGAACTCCGCTTTCGCCGACGAGCCTTCGTTCTCCCAAACATAATGGAGATGTTGTGCTGCACTAAAAGCGCATGTTGCAAGCGTATGTTTGAAGTGTTTAAGATATTTCAGAGGTATGTTGTAAGTGCTTCATTTGGATGTTGCAAAAGTAGATCGAGATGTTGCATTGCATATGTTGCAAGTGTTTCAGATGAATGTTATAAGCGTTTGTTCAAAATGTTTCATATGTTTCAGACGTATGTTTGCAAGCGTTTGGATCCGGATGATGCAATGTTTCCCACATATGTTACACGAGCATGTTTCAAATGTTTCAGTCTTACGTTGCAGTAAGTGTTTTCATGTTGCAAATTGTAAGTGTTTTATCTCGAAGTTCCATATGTTGTAATGGCTATGCACGTATGTTGCAAGTGTATGTTTCAAATACTTCATCTGTTTTCAAAAGTATGTTGTAAGTGTTTTATCTGAATGTTGCATATGTTACAATGGTTATACACATATGTTACAAACGTATGTTTATAAATGTTTCATCTGTTTTGAGACTTACGTTATAGTAAATGCTTTATGTTGGTAGGCACGGGAAGCGAGCGTAGATAGAGGTGGTCCCCGTAGACATGCCCAGCACCATAGCAGGAGCAGGAGCATGTGGGCGCGTGTAGCAGGAGCTATGCGGGCGCGTGCAGCAGGCGCGGGCAGGCAGCAGCAGCAGCATGCGTAGCAGCCAGGGCAACATGCGTAGGCGCACAGCAGCAGCAAGCGTGTGCGGGCGCGTGCAACACGCGGGGCAGCAGCATGCGCATCAGGCCCTGTTTAGTTACCAAAAATTTTCACCCCAAAGTGTCACATCGAATCTTGCGGCACATGCATGGAGTACTAGATGTAGCCGAAAAAAAACTAATTGCACAGTTGAGCGAGAAATCGCGAGACAAAACTTTCGAACCTAATTAGTCCATAATTAGACACTAATTACCAAATACAAACGAAAGTGCTACAATACCCTAAACCAAAAATTCTCGCCAGACAGGCAATAATAAAACACCGACGGCACCAATAATAAAACAGAGCAATGTACAGCAGCAGCGGTATGCATCAGGCAGGCAGACGCGGACATCCAGAGCTAGCGTCCGAATATCCGGTTGCTAGCCACTCCTTTTGGTCAAACGAAGCAACGCAAAAACTTGCTGGATTTCAAAAATGTACTTTTTTTTAGATTACACGGCCACTACTTCCCGTCAATATATTGCTTACCGAAGCACACGTACTTGTTGGTTGGGTTGGGTACAGGCGTCCAGGTTCCGAAGCTCTTATTATTTCTGCCTTTCCGAAAAGAAGGATAATCCAAGCTGGTGGAGTAGTAGCAAGTTGGATGGGAGTGTGCACTCTCGTTGGTTGGGTACGGGCGTCCGGCTCGGATCTACTCCCTCCGTCCGTTAAAGCATGGTTCATAAGGTAAATTTAGTTGTGGAGAAAAAAAAACACATGTAACCCTATATTTTTATTGTGGACTTTTTTTTTGTCAGTGGGTCCCACTACTACTTGCTCCTATGGTCTAAAATTGTATCTTTTTCGGACACCACTCTAATCCTACAATTGCATGCTTTGACGGACAGAGAATGAGTACATGTTTTATTGCAAGGACGACATGGACATGCGAACAGCGGCGACCACGACTGGAATTCCCCAGCCTGTGCTCTACTGGAAAAGGCCGCCGGCCATCGCACGGCTCCCGGGCATGCATGAGCCTAACACTGTCTCCGACGACCACGACCCAAAATATAAGACTTATTTATCCTTTGGATAGTGCTATAGGTAAAGGGTTCAATACATATTTCTAGTCTTCTCTACCAACAAGACATAAAAGACAACCTTTTCTATAAATGGGTCTCCAGGAGAGAGGATACTCAGATTTGGATTATGCCTCTCCTAACACCCAAAATAGATCTTCCATATAGACACTCTATTGAAAGCTATAAGTATTACGTTGAAGATCCATTTTAGGTTTGAGTTCCACGATGGGTCTCCTGGAGACAGACTAACCAGGTACCGAGCCCGTTCCGGGCGCTGTGTGTGCAGGAAACATGGTTACGTGCAACGTGCTTGGCCAAGTAAAGTAACACTTGGTACGTACCCTTGGGCACATTCAGTGATTCAGACATAGAGCTTAGTAAAGGATTAGTCCACTGGTTATCTAAATGGGAGTGTCTCCGTTTCAGGCGATTTGTAGTATACAATCAACCCCTGCCACTGATCGCAAATCGGCGCCAGGAAGTTGACTGATAGATAAATATAACAGCAGGCGCCTGCTAAATAGTATTTCTGTATCTCAATTAGCAAAACATTCACTGAAAAACTCTGGTGGATGCATTTAATTTAGAGCAAAGGTGGAGTTAGTGGGGGCCAAACTCAAGGGTCACCGACACTAGGACCTGTTGGGCCCCACTGCCTCCAAATCCTAGTGAAGCCCTAAAACATACTTCCAAGAATTTTTTACCCTTGGATGAAAGTTATGTTTTCTTTGGATGGCTCACATGCAATACACAAGGATTGAAGGGTTCACGAAAGCAACTTCACGCAACACCAAGTGACCAAACTCAGTGCAAAACAACAAATCACATGTGGACCTAGCTTTCCTCAAGAAGAGGGGGGTATGGGTTGCCTGACCCCTGGATTTCTTCCTAGAGCTCCACGGCCTTCCTCTGGTCAATACGCAAACAAACACATATTTGGTTGATCTTCACCCTTGATGATATGACTGTTTGATCCAAGAGAAGATGTGCAAAGGACTTGAATCTATGCCCAATTTTTTATAATTTGGTCCTTTTTAAAAAAAAATTACGTTTGGTCGCTGGGAGACGTAAACTCATCTTTGGACCCTGCGGATCGGCGCCAGGACTCATGGCTCCGAGGTAACACGTCTCGGCGCCACAGGTCTTGGCTTCAAGATGCCTGGCCGTGCACAGCAGGGCATCCTAGGTGATGTTGATGTGGCCGGTACCTCTGAGCCACAGATCTGGACTCCGAGCTCAGAGCAGAGCCATAAATCTTGACTCCGAGCTCGGTGTGGCTCCGAGCTCGGCGCCAAGATCTGTGGCTCCGACCTCACAGCCGTGGATCTCGACTTCAAGCTCGGAGCCATGGATTCAAAATCCACGGCCAAATTTAGAACAGTTAAATAAGCGAGGAGAAGATGAGATCCATGGCTCCGCCCGGTTTCTCAACGTTTCCCCGGGGAGGCCGCTGTCTGCAGCAGCCGGGCTCGAGGTTTGTCGCCTCTCACCCACGCAACCACGGGCGGTGAGCGGATCGGTGAGCAGAGAGCAGCGTGAGCCAAAGTGATGATGAGCACCGACCACCTCGCTCGCTTCGGCCGAGACGCTGACGCCTGTGACCCGACCGGGGTCAAAGACCGGAGAGGCCCGCCCGTGGCCAGCCAAGTTGGACGATGACGACGAGAGGAGGCCTGCCTGCTGCCTGCATTATTGGCGTTATTTTACAGCGTGTGTGTTGTGCTTGTGGAGTTGTGGTGTGGAATCAATCATTCATGTTTGTCTGGTTCCGTCATGAATCTCCTCCGTCTTTGACCCGCTGTGCCTGATAGGGAAATTTCCCGTTGGAGCACGGCGCAATATTCTCGACACCAGGCCGACTTTTTTAGCTTGATTTCCACGAATGCGTTGACATTGGACAGGGTACCTGTAAACAAGGAGACGGGAGATGCAGAATTCTATCGAAGAGCTGACTTTTTAATATGGCACTGTACTATAATACAGTACTTCAGTTTTCATGTCGCGTCACATCACAAGGACCACTCGCAAGTCACCGAGACCACTCCCGTTCCCAGGCCCACAACATCTTGGGAATGCCATCGCGGAAGACCATTTCAGAAGATCAGGAAGGGAAATCAACGTATTAGTGCCAACGCCTACACGGGTAATGCGTACTCCGTGCTTTACAACGGCAGTTGTAGAACCTCTGTACATCACAACCCTTGGCCAGCCATCGATTTCCAATCGAACTGTTGCCAGAGCTCACACACTGACACGTGTGGCGTCATCACGCCATAAACAGCCCCAGATATGGCCCAATTCGCTTCGCTGAAAAAACAAACCGAAATACTATTCCAGCTGATTTGTTGTGAGAGAAAACATTGTTCCAGCTGAAAAAATAAGCTAAAAAATTCGACGAAAAACATTAATAAACATAAGGGTAAAGTTCACTTTAGGACCTCCAACTATCACAGAAGTATGGATTTCAACCTCCAACTTCAAAACCGGATAACATTGGCCCTCCAACTCTCGAAAAAGTTCACTTTAGGACCCTGGCCGGTTTCCCTGGCGGTTTTGCATGGCACTGTAGCAGTGCTGACATCAGCGATGACGTCAGCACTTCTTTTTAATTTGCAAAATTGATATCTTTTTATTCGGAGCTTCAAATATAGCAAATAATATATCAATTTTGATCGTCTCGACGAGCTCTTTGCAATGGTGTACTCCGTTTTGTTGTTTGAGATAATTTTATTTCGTGAAAAAAATAAATATTTCTACAAAACAAGTTAGAATAACAGAACTCGTGGAATTTGTTAGATAAATAATATTTTTATTATTATGTAACACGAAATGTTGTCTTTTTAGGTTCATTTGACCATAGAATATATAAGTTTGACCATTTTTGAAATGCAATAATTCAAAACTTGTTTTGTAGAAATATTTCGCTTCGTGTCCTTGGGTCCGCAAATATTTTCGCAATAATTCAAAATATTTTCGCAATAATTCAACAAGGGCGCCGTGTCCGTCCGGTTCGGCTGCATGACGACACGAGCTTCTACTGCAGTGTGCTGCCACCTCGCGTCGGGCGGGCGCGAGGGCGACGAGAGCACCGCAACGCCGACGCCACGGAGATCCTCGCCGGACGACCTTCCCATGGGGCACGCGCTCAACTTACCGATGCCGCACAAGATTCTAGACCACGAGTAAGCCACTCACTATTGTCGCTACTGCTCCCTCAATTCAATCTAGCTATCCACGCGCCACTTCATGCGGTCATACTCATGCCATGCCGGCCAGAAAGCAGATACGCATGTGTACCGAATGGTCGCCCGGTTCTGTGTCTTTGCAATAGTAGCCATAGGAAAGGAAAAGAACAGTGTACACGAATCGTGATCATGTATCGGATTTGGGTACAAGATAAATATAATATTACTACTACCACTAGCTACTTAATTTCACCACAAAAACAGAAAAAAAACTACACTAGGAGCGATAAACATATCGTTTGATCGTGTCATATGTTGATGTTAGTTAACGCGCAGCTAGGGAAGGTTAATTCAAAAATATCTAAGCGATCGTGGCAGGTCCGATTGACCGTCCAACTCCCTGCTTTTATATCTTGACTACGTTGGTGTTGTACATATATAAATATACAAAGTATATAAAATACTTGCATACGTCAGCTTAATTGCATAACTTGTTTTGTAGAAATATTTATTTTTTCATGAAATAAAATTATCTCAAACAACAAAACGGAGTACACCATTGCAAAGACCTCGTCGAGACGATCAAAATTGATATATTATTTGCTATATTTGGAGCTCCGAATAAAAAGATATCAATTTTGCAAATTAAAAAGGAGCGCTGACGTCATCGCTGACGTCAGCACTGCTACAGTGCCATGCAAAACCGCCTGGGAAACCGGCCAGGGTCCTAAAGTGAACTTTTTCGAGAGTTAGAGGGCCAATGTTATCCGGTTTTGAAGTTGGAGGTCCTAAAGTGAACTTTACCCTAAACATAATAATAGTTCGGAAAAGGGGGGAAAAGGTGGGTCGAAAGCGATGCACAGTTGGACGCAGCTCCTGTTGGCCGCAGCTACAACGACCGGCGTCCTCCTGGCCGCTGCCTGCGCGGCCGCCTCCGCGCTCTACGCCTTCCATGCCCCCGCCGTCCAAGCCCAAGCCCATGTATCGATCTCATCCTCTCTTCGCTTGTTTAACTTTTCTGAACTTGGCCGTGGGTTTTGAATCCATGCTTGGCGCCAGGATCCATGGCTCTGAGCTCGGAGCCGAGATCCACGGCTCCGAGGTCGGAGCCACAGATCTTGGCGTCGAGTTCGGAGCCAAGATCTGTGGCTCTCGAGGCACCACCACGCTAACGCCACCTAGGATGCCCCTGCATGTGCACGGCGGCCAGCACCTCGGAGCCAAGATCTATGGCGCCAGACGTGTTACCCTCGAGCCATGAGTCTGGCGCCGTCACCCCTGTGGTACAAAGATGAGTTTACGTCTCCAGAGGGCAAACGTAATTTTTCTTAAAAAAAGACCAAATTGTAAAAAAATGGGTGAATCTATGGGCCCACTTCAACTGCTATAAATAGGGTACCACTCGCTTCCAAGACATGAACGTCACCTCCAAGAAGTAGAGAGCTCCACTTCTACTTAGTGCTACTACGATAATTTAGTGTGCAATGACACGTTAATAATAACCATGTAGTCGTTGCACACCTCTTTTCCTAGTTGGTAACGGGGTCCAGGGCCTGTTTGGAATGCGGGATTTTTTCCCCATTCTTGTGTTTTTTTGTGAAATTGAATCGATTCCTGTGAAATTCATGTGTGATTTCTGTGAAATTCCTGCGTCTTGGATCTAGTGTTTTTTATAGGGATTCCCGAGGGTCCTCCTGACTCCTGACACACCGACTGGGTCCATACCGTTGTTGACCGATTCAACTCGCATGCAATGATCCAAGACGCTGCCGGGTCAAGCCGCCGGCCAAGGACGGCACAACAGTGCCTGCTTGGATCAGATTCCACAACCGGAGAGGAACTATAGAGATGAGCGCATATTACAGGGAGGCAACAAACTAACCAGCCCCTCACTCACACACACGCACATACACCACACACCTTGCCATCACTTAGCTTGGAGATCTATCATGGAGGCAAGTATGAAGCCTTATTACGTGGCCATCCTCATACAGCTGATCTACACTGGCATGTTCGTGATATCCAAGGCTGCGTTCAACCAGGGGATGAACACCTACATCTACATCTTCTATCGCCAGGCAGCTGGCTCCCTCATCTTGCTGCCTATAGCTCTTCTACGAAAGTAACAATCCATCTCTCTATATTTTATATATATATTGTTTGATTTGCTGAGAAATACAGATCCGTTTGATTATATTTGTAGGAAAAATGCACAACGACCCGTCATGTCATCCCGGGTGCTCTTGAAGCTCTTCCTTTGTGCCTTGATCGGGTATACGCTCATCTTTAATTTGCAGGGTTTAACTTACTGCTACAAAACAAAACAAAATGATCGATGGTATACTCATGCCATATAAGAGTTTAATAATTAGTCCCTGGTCTACCTATGGAAATTGCTTTTCAGGATTGCGCTTGGCGTAAATCTGTACCATGTAAGCCTCAAGTTCACCTCTGCAACGGTGGCATCTGCAGCAGACAGCTCACTGCCTGCAATCACCTTCTTCTTCGCGGTGCTATTGAGGTTGTGTCATCGATATCATTAGCCTACCACTACTAAATAAATGCGAGTTCCACTAAAGCACAGCTACAGTAGCGTACACTACAGTGTCTTCCATGCGTTTTAGACAGTAAGGGCAGTAAGCTCTCTCTTACTATCATTAATTAGACGCTCCTTTTTGAAGTCTTCACATTAATCCATATAAGAAAATCTCACAACTTTAGAAATATTCAGGCACCGATTATCGTCATCGACATAAATAGTGATTGGATCTGTTTCTATTGTTTAAAAAAATTAACCACAACTGTCATTACGAAAGATTAGCCCCTAAATATGTATGTAAATTACCACAGGCAATTATTGAAAAAACTTGTAAACCACTAATATTCGTCGACTACGTAGACCGGAAGTACATCATCTTACTTGGAAACCAAGGAATAGATAGCCATAAATAGAAATTGTCTTATTCGGGATTTCGTGTAACCAGTTAGGCTAGGATTCTTTGTAACCAACTTATGACTGATTGGACTGGGACTGTGTTTGTAACCCTACATCCTAGACTATATAAGAGGAGGTATGGAGCTCCTTATTAGTATCTATACCTCATCAACACCCCTATAGCCCATGCTGTGCTAAGCAATAAATCTCTCTAGATAAACTACGATGGATGTAGGGTACCTGACAAGACTCTAACATACGGGTCGTTAAATCCACGGATTATGGACATGACAGTTCGACTAACCCCCCAACTGATTCTCCAAATCAGCTGGGGGCTCGGGGGCTACACCGATCGGGTGCGCTCGTGCACACCCTCTGACAACATCAAGCATGCACCCTTTGACAACATGGGATGACTCCGTGGTCCGCAGACAGCCCTGTGCCAAGGGAATCCCCAATATCAAAAGAACTGAGCTAAGGGAGGCCAAGTCCACGCACGGGCCACCTTCACCCAGGGGCTCGGGGGCTCGGCCAAGGCTCAAGGAGTTCCCAACCCAGAGGAGCCCCAGCCGAGCAAGAGCCCCCACGCTAGCCCCAATCTTGGCTCGAGTTGCACATAAACCCCGAGCAATGTCAGAAACCGGCCCCAGAACCTGGTAGGCATCCGGAGCCTGATAGGCACATAGCACCAAGAGCACCGGTCCACCGTCCCATTGCATAACGCTATCCCCTACTCTCTCTCTCTCTCTCTCTCTCTCTCTCTCTCTCTCTCTCTCTCTCTCTCTCCATTGTAAGCTCTCTTGATTGAGCATTGCTAACACAAGAACACCACTACTGGATGTAGGGCTTAGATGCCCGAACCTGCATAAACCCCTTGTGTTTTATGTGCTCGAGTCACCGGAGGCACACACATTGACCCACGTCGAACACTTGATTGCCGTCGCGGTTCCGAACCCACGACAAATACCTTTGACTAAACCAGTCTAAATCTATGTCTTGTATGCAACCCCTTTGATCTTACTAGTCTGAGGTAAAAGACACGAACAATATTTATCTAAATTACCCACCTATACCTTTATTTAAAAAATATATATATAAAGTAACATATCATCCTAAATTTATATCTAAATTATCCAACTATGCCATTTATAAAAAAATTAACCTAAATTAATCACCACTTGTGTCATCGTGAAAGATAGTCTAAAGTAC
This sequence comes from Miscanthus lutarioriparius, assembly GCA_904845875.1. NCBI lineage: Eukaryota > Viridiplantae > Streptophyta > Magnoliopsida > Poales > Poaceae > Miscanthus > Miscanthus lutarioriparius. The sequence goes on from CAJGYO010000002.1 coordinate 113,258,609, forward strand.
CTCTTAGTTTATATATAATTATCCACCTTCACTGTTATTAAAAATAATCTAAAGTAACCACCTAAACTACATACATATGTCATTAGAAAATGAAATACTGAAAATACTTATACATGTACTTCTGAATCATTCACTTCTACCATTGTTAATATAAAAAAACTCACAATATATGTATGATGTATGTCATCATTCATACCACTTAGGTCTTTCTTAATGCGAATTTCATGTGAGTTTTATTTGTATTTAATAAGCTGCCACGCGTTTTTTTTTGACATGACAACGTTTTTAAGAAGTGAGATGAAACTCTATTGACATTATTACCAACTCTATATGAGTCATGTATGAAACTATGGAATGAGAATGGATGTTTCATGCATATTTCATTTTATTTTATACGATAGGGCAATCTTGTAAATAACGCCATATAACTCTTCACTGAAAATTGTCTTATCTGTATATACAAGAAGTGGTGACCATATCTATTTTCAAGTCAAACACACAGCTCAAGCTTGTTTCAACTAAAACCATGTCAAATACAGATGTATATGGGCCGGGATACAAAGAGAAACTATGAATTGAAAAGAAAAATATATACATAGTTAGTAACTAAAATATATCACAACTAGATCAAGATAAAAAAATTATCTCTATGAGTACTACGATAGAGCAAATAGAAACAACTTTTATTAGCAGTGGGTCCTGAATTTATTATGAATTATGAATTTCTAACACCTATCTGTGCTAAAATTACTAGCCTAGAACACAAGTCGATGAACTAGTAGAATAGATAACACAAGGTCAACCGTCTGCTATAAAAAAAAAGATATAGGAGTACTTGTATTATAGTTGATCAACTTCTAACACGGTAACACCTAAGAGCAATTCCAATACTAGAAACCACGGCTAGTTTCTCAGTCTCTTAAATCATGTAGATACTACATATAGAAATCATATTTCTAATTTCTAATTCATAGTTTCTTCAAAATATTTTTTGTCCAATCACATATATTCTCCTACAGTATTATTTACCTACCACATCTCTTCATATATTTAGTTCTCATATTTTTTAGATAAAGGATACATAAAATCCAGCATCTATATCCAAATGGTATATATATATGTAAGTTATATGAGCTCTTAGGCTCAACGTCTTTGTTAATAAGGAGCATAAAACAAGAAAGAGAGCTTAAGGACTATTGGACTAAGAAAAAGCTAGAAAGAACTTCAGAAGTTCTTTTCCGTCCTTGCTTCCAATCTTATTTGACCTTGTGTGACAATAACTCTCCACGTCGCACGTCTATTAGAAACTAATAAGGAAATATGTGTATAATACGAGTGCTGATTTTTTTAATATATAAGGAGCGTGGGCTATATATTCAGCTAGTAACCCGGATTGAAATGTTGCTTGCCACTTGCCAGGATGGAGGATGTGAAGCTGAGGAGCTCTTCGGGCATAGCCAAGGCCACTGGCGTAGCGCTCTGCCTGGCTGGAGTGTTCACCATCGCCTTCTACGCCGGGCCGTCAATAAGCCCTCCCAACCATCACCGTGCCTTCGCCTCCGACCCAGCACCAGCAGGCTCGAAACCAGCAGTTCCGAAGGGGGTATGGATCCAATGGACATTCCTTATGGTGGTCGGCGAAATGTGCTGGTGTTTGTGGATAATCTTGGAGGTTTGCATGCACTACGTGTTTCAAATTCTATGCTTCCTTGTCACCTGTTTCTCAACTCTCACACGTATTTGCTTTCTTTACCAAAACAACAAGAGCGTTGTGCGTTCTCTAATTCTGAGGCTCTGAGCTGTTCTTGCATGCCTGTCTGCATCCACAGCTGCAGTTACTGAATCCAGGTCTGTGTTCATTGTGCAGACTGCGGTGCTAAAGGATTATCCAGACAAATTAGTTGTGACTGTGACGGAGTGCCTGTTCAGCACGGTGCAAACGTTCGTCGTCGCGGTGGTCGCAGAGCGGGACTTTTCCAAATGGAAGCTCGGCTTCAACATCAGCTTGCTCGCCATCTTATACTCCGTAAGTTAGTTCTGCCTTTTTTTTTCTCCCTCGTCTCAGCGTGTAAAGGCACGTTCTCGTGTAAACATAATTTTTTCAGTCGATCTCTTCCATTGGTGCATTCATTATTGCATTGGTCTTTGGCACTTGCGTTTGACCATGACTTTTTTTTATCATCTTTATTTAGGGTTTAGGGTTAAAAAACAGATTAATTTTGCAGTATTTTTTATGACAAACCAGTCGATATATATTAGTTTTGAGATTTTATTACCTGACCAATCTCGATGGTAACGTGTACACTAGTGGCCAAAGTTTCTAGAGTTTGACTGCACATACTCCCTCCATATACGAAATAAAAGTCATTATGGGCGACGCTACATCCATGCAAAAGGAAGTCGTTCTGGCTTGAGGGGCTAGTTTTGGACGCGTTTGCCCCTGGCGACGCTTTGTTCCGCGCGCCCGCTGGTTCTCCGTTCGATGCTCAGCACGCTCGCCGCGTCGGACTCCAAGCGTCGAAGCGTCTTAAATAGAATAAGCAGGACTCCAAGCGTTGTACTCGTGCGCGCCAGAATTGAAATGCCGTGAGCGCCGACGAATCAAACGCGAAAAAAATAGCAGCAAACAAAGAAAACGAGAGCGACATCGGCCAAAATCGAAGATAACGCGCCCAAACCAGCCTACCGACGCGCCAAACCATCCCACCCGCACGTTCACAGTGCCACGCCGGCCAAGGGAGTCGAACCCTTCCCGCAAGCCTCAAGTCCCACCCACCTGACCAGTCCAGCTACGAATCGTTCTCGTCTAGGAGTCATCCACAGACGTATTTAGTAAGGGTAAACATGGAAAAATACCACTTAATTAATGACATCTTGGTAAGCACAATCATGTCCTAAACGACTTTTATTTCCTATATGGAGGGAGTATGTGACTATGAGACGACTGGTTGCATGCTGCAGGGTTCTATGGTGACGGGAGCATCCTACTTCCTGCAAACTTGGTGCCTACAGATGAGGGGGCCCATGTTTTTTGCTGCCTGGACCCCACTCTGCTTCGTGTTCACAGTATTTTGCTCCTCATTCTTTCTCGGAGAGATTGTTCACCTCGGCAGGTAAATCATATATCACTGTCAGCTGATCAAAGTTGCAATATTCTAAAAACGCGCTGAAATAAGCTTTTCTTTTCCACTCTTCCTTTCTTGGCAGCATCTTGGGTGGAATTTTGCTGGTCGGAAGTCTTTACACCATCCTGTGGGGTAAAAGCAAAGAGAGTAAGGCTGAGGATGTCGCCGATGACACTGAGAAAGATGAGCATAATAAGAAATCTTCACAGGGTTACCTGGAGGAGCTACAGCATACTACGGCAGAGGTCAAGGAATCAACGTTGACAGGCTCGTCCACTTTGCATGTCCAAGAACCATGAATCTAAGATCGATGGATTCGACTAATGTACTTAACCCCGTTACATGTCCAAGGTAAAAAAAGAGAGGATATTTTCCTTGGTAGATAGTAGATCAAGTTTACTAAATCCTTAATCTCCATGTAGTCGTAATTGTAATCCTCCTCAAGCAAAACAACATCCCTAATGCCTCTACCGAGTAAGTGTTTAGTTGGTCCTACGTGTGGCTAAGAATGCCAAGTTACTTTTGGCTAAAATTAGCCTTTATCTTACTTTGATGCAAATTTTGCCTTGGTAGCCCTTTCATTTGGTCACCTTACTGTTAGAACTTATATTTATCAGAATTTTATTTAGCCTGGAACACCTAATCCACTCTTTATGCTAAACAAGCCCAATATCGGCAATATCAAATTAGTTTAACTAAATCCACCATAAAATGTATGTTAATAGTGGATTTATTGGGTGCTCCGCTCCCTCCTCTATTCTGATAAGTAGGCTGGGCCTAGGCAACGGTCCGTTGTGACATGAACCTTCTTCCGACCCAACAAATGCAGAAAAGCCTGAACAACACCGTCCAATGGCCTTATTAGAATAGATTGAAAAGAAGACTATGGGCCGATATAGGAGGTCGGCAACAATTGTTGGTGCTCGTTGGCTTTCCCTTCTTAAATATGTTGTCCTAAAAAAAAAGAGGTTGTCCTCCAAACCCTGTGTAGAAGTTTAGCATTAGATCGTACTATACTTGTTAGAGATGAGCATTTTCTCTATTTGTTCAGCCTATATTTGGCGGACGACGATGTGTGGCAGCTATGTGCATCATAGTATCAAACCTATATTACCATCAAGCCAACAACTTTATGCACTTTCGGATGTATGATATTTTACTGTTCTATTATGTTTTTCTTACAAAATATTCGATCTTGCCAATGCTGTGCTTTGGTTCGTTGGGATTTGGGAATGATCCGGTGGGCAGCTTGGCGACTCAGCCCCAATGTTGTCTTGGGACTTCCTTCATTCTAATAAAATATAAAATATTTTACTTTTGTCCTAAATCAAACTTCTACAGCACTGACTAAGTTTGTTTTTTTTTTTGCAAGGAAAAGGGAGCTCTAATCAAGTTGCATTCGTGAGCAACAATTTGCTCGATGCATACTGGCACGTTCAGCCTCCAGACAACGGAGTGGTGTGGACTATCTTCCACTCTCAACACACCATCCCCAGCTTCCTCGGTCTCCTAGGCCCGTTTACGTGCCCTTAAATCTGGCTTAATCCGCTTCTTTTTTTATCCGGAACAGTGTTTTTCTCTCACAAATTCCTTCAGCATTCCTCCAAATCATCCAAATTCCTCCAAACGAACAGGCCCTGCTGAGAAAAAAATTGACTGCCTATATATTCGGAAGCAAAAATGTTGGGTGACCTTAAAAGAAGGCCTGTTTTGGTCAAAGGAAGCAACGCAACAGAACGTGCTTGTCAGCCGCTACTTTCCGCCGATAATAATGCTTAACGAAAGCAATGCGTGCGCACACGTACTACTTGTTTGTTGGGTCCAGCTCCGGGCGTCCATGTTCCGAAGCTCTTATTTATGCCTTTCAAAAAAAAAGAATCAAGCTAGCTAGGAGTAAGTGCTAATTATCCGGAAGCAAAAACTTGCGGTGACATTAAAGAAAAGGCCTGTTTGGGTCAAGGAGGCGACGCGAAAACTCGTCGCGTTCCAAAATGGGTCGGCCGCTACTTTACTTTCGGGCAACAAAGATGCACGCACACGCAGGACAGCAATGGGAGCGTGCACTCGTGTTGGTTGGGTCCGGGCGTCCGGCTTCGGATCCACCATGTTTTGTTGCAAGGACGACCTGGACAGGCGAACGGCGGCGACGACGACTGCAATTCCCCGGCCTGTGCCATACGGGAAAAGGTCGCCGGCCATCGCACGGCTCCCCGGCATGCATGAGCATGACCAAGTACCGAGCCCGTTCCGTGCGCCGCGCGCGCAGGAAACATGGGTACGTGACTGCTTGGCCAAGTGACACTTTGTACCCTCACGCCACATTCTACGGTGCTAGTAGTACCAGGCACACCAATTTGGTCCGTGAGACAGCAACCAATGAAGTAATCGAGGAGTATTTGCTGCTGACGACGGAGCTGATCGGATTCCAAAGGGCAGCAGCGAGAAGAGAACATGCTAGCAATGAGTGACATTGGCACAGTGGCACATGGGTCACTGCAGCTGCATGCATGCGACTGTTGTTGGATGCAACGCAACACAAAACGTCACAAAAAGGTGGCTCGGCCTCGGCCTCGGCGTGCAGTCCTTGTTGCCACGGCCTGAAACATCCATCCAATCGGATTTGATTTGCCAAAAGAGCCTCCCTCCCTCAGGCCTCCGGCACGCAGCATCTGGCGAATGACCGCCTGAGCTGACCTCGTCGGTGTCGGTCTGGACCGCCGGTCTCGTCCCAGCTGGCTCCCTGCAACAAGACCCATAGTCACCAGTCTGATCTGACGGCGCCGCTCCTTTTACCTCCCCCGATGTCAACAGCGCCCCGTCGTCCCGGGCATGGGAAAAGCAGCAGGAGTAGATTCTCATCCCGTCTCGAGTGCTTGCTCCTGCTCGGGGGTGATCATTGCTTGTTGTTGCACAAAGCGAGCAGATCAATCAGATCTTGGCCTCCGATCGCCCTGCCTGCGTCTTCCTTTCTTGCTTCAGTAGTCGCCTGTTCGGTTGGCTGGTTCGTATCGTTGCTAGTTCGTTTACGTGAGAGAGAAGTATTTTGACTGGTTCGCGTGAACAGTGCACGGCCAGCCCAGCCAGCCCCAGCGATCAGGTCAAGTAGCATTTTGCATCGGATTCGTCAGTCGGTGCTGCTCGATCACTGCGTGCAGGAGGACGAGGAGTCCGCATGCGTTCCTCTTTGCAGCAAAAGCCGGGAAAGGGAAAGCGAGACGGATCCCGCCCGTCTTTGCGTCACCGATCTCGAGCACGGCAAAGAACCCCGCGCTCTCACACTCATGAGCTGCGGCCACCAGCTTTTGCAATTTCTACACACGCAGAGCTCAAGCTTTGATCTTTGGAGCAGAGACATACTCCTACCTCCCTTCTGTACACTACTACTAGTGTAGCTGATCGAGAAGATCTTGTATCACAGAATGTCCAGATCCTGCGACACACTTGCATTAAACGGTAGCCGCACGAGACAACAAACATCTCTGAATATCTCGCACCTGCTTCTGCATGCTGGCTGCGATGGTAATGGTGTTGTATATATGGTCCAAGCTGTCCAATTATGAGGCAAGTGGTCCTGATCTGGAACTGCAAGGTGTGTGATCCTGGCTCTAGAAGCAGACGATGATCAAAGACAGCGGAGGATGGAGTAGAGTACAATCTTCGCTCCGGCGGCACAAGAGAACAAGATCATCTGCTGCTCCACAGCGGCGACGGGGCCCCGGGGAATTCATTGACGCGACGGACAGCCTCGCTTTCGCTGTTGCTGTCGCCGGACCATGGCCGGATGGCTCTGCTCTCGCCTCTCGGCTGCTCGGCGCTCGGCAGGACGGCCCACGGGAACGAAACAGCTTTTGACTGTCCGGTCAAAGATTCATTCACAACTAGAGCTAATCACCATGTACTAACTTTGTAGCACCTAATGTATTGTGTGTAGGAGTACTCCGTACGTAACAGATGGATGGATGGATGGATGCAATGAACAGATGCTTATTTACTAGAGTAGGTACGTAATTACTACGGTAACTACAGAGTTACTGCTGCTGCTACCAGAACAAAACATTTATCTTTCACCAGCTACAGTTCCAGCATGGCCACACCCCAAACGAGAAAAAAGAAAGAAGAAAAAGAGTAGAAGCAAAACTTTTACAAGAAAGAGAGAGAGAGAGAGAACAAGAGGGCAGAGCTCAGCAAGCGCCTGCTGCCCTGCATCTTCTCTCTACCACAAGGCATGGCGCCCCATGCACCGGCGTCGCCTCCCGCACAAAAACCACACCACCACAGATTCAACCTCGTGCCCTAGCACTCTAGCAGCACCAGGATCCTCCCCCCACCCTACCTATAGCTAACATAATTCCTGTGGGGCACAGGGCTGCGCGCAGCCCATGCCGCTCTGTTGCCTTCAACCTCTCGCGTCTGCTCCAGCCTAGCAAGCAACGGACGGTGGATGGCACTGGCCCTGGCCCTGGCCCCCGCGCGCAGGGCAGCGTCGGCAAGTCGCCAGTGACGGTGACGGCACGCAGGTCAAGGTCCGGTCAGGGTCAGGGTCAGGGTCAGGGTCAGGGTCACGCCAGGCGCTTCCGCTCGGCGGCGATGCTCAGCAGCCGCGCCACGCCCTTGGTCCACATCTCGTACTCCCGCTGGCTGGTGCACTCGAACTCGATCACCCGGTGCTCGGCCGTCCGCAGGCCGAAGTACCGCCGGTGCTCGCCGTCCTCCAGCAGGTGCCGCCCGGGCCACGCCACCACGTCCCTGCACACGTCGATCACCACACCTGCACAGTGACAGCGACGGACATGCATGGGCGTCAGTCAGTGCACGGACAACAGTGCCTGCCCGTGGGCGACAGTGGCACGCTGTTCAAGCCATGCGTGGTTGGTTGTTTTGCTGCCGCTTGCTTACTTTTCTTCTTCTTCGTGATCGTCCCTGCCACATGCCGGCTCTTCATCTTCACCATCACCTGCAACGCAAGCCACATTCTTCCGTAAGCTAAACATCATTACAACTGTCTCACGAAAGTTGAACAGCAGGCAGAAGCGATTCATTTACCAGGCCCATCCGGTTGATGTAAACCGATACGACCTTCCAGTGCAGAGCGCCTGTAGAACCACACACACAGACCAAACATCAGTACAACATCCATTCTATGCTAACAGTACTTCATGATTCGGAATGATCGTACACCAGAACATCATGAACAGAATGACCACAGGAACGAAAAAGAGGGGTTCACCTTTCCGGGTGCGTTTGAGGAGCTCAGTGCCGCGAGCAAGCAGCTCCTGACTGCAGATGCCGAGGAAGTTGTTCTCCTCCTCCAGCGACACGTCGCTGATGCTGCTGCCGTTGCTCTCCAGCTTGCGGTGCTGCTGCTGCTGCTTGGGCACGCCGTGCTTCTGGTGGTGCCCTCCCCCAACCGCACCCTTCTCTACCGGGATCACTGCCGCGATGTTCCACACCTCCTTCAGAGCCCTCGCCTTCAACGTGGCCGCGCCTCTCAACGCTACAACCAGCAAAATTTGTTACTGAATGGGCAACTTCGGTTCTAGAGATATAGTCTCAACAGAAGAGGCGACGATGACACACCGGTAGCGGCAGCAGCCGTGACAGTGACGATATCACCGGGCGTCCTGACGTTCACGGCAGACCCAACAACGGCCTCCAGGTGCTCCCGCTCAGCGCCCATGGACTCCGCCGCCTCGACACACTGCGCGGCCACGAGCGTCGCGGCAGAGGCCACGGCCATGTCTGTGCGCGCCGCGCGGTCGTCTTTGCCGGACCCTGAGGCCGCAGCGGTCGCGGCGGCCACTGCAGCCACGGCAGCTGCCACAGCCGCTACGGACACTGCTGCGTGGACCTGTGCGTTGTGCGCCCGCGTCTCCTCTTTCTTCTTCTCCTTCCGGTCCTTGAGCCACCGGCCGACCGTCTTGTTGCCGGCCCGGAAAGCCTGCGGCTTCGGCGTGCTGACCGCCCTGCAGTACTGCATGATTTCGGGTGTAAAGTTCACTCAGTTTATCAAATGCTGAATTTCCAAAAATAAAAATTGGATCTAGTTATATTTAGGAGTTATTAGGACTGATTATATATTGTCAAAGGTACTAGACAAACAGTAACGCATTCAATGATAAGCCGGGCCTCGTTCACTTTGAAAAAAAAGTAAACCCGATGAATAGTACCATTTTCGTCTTATTTGACAAATATTGTCCAATCGTGAACCAACTAGGCTCAAAAGATTCATCTCATGATTTCCAACTAAACTATGTAATTAGTTTTTTTTTACCTACATTTAATACTCTATGCAAGCGGCTAAAAAATAATGTGATAGAGAGAGAGTGAAAAAACTTGGAATTTGGATGGCATCTAAACAAGGCGCAGTGAAGGTGTTGTTTCTACTGCAACAACAAATTGGGTACACCTTGAAGTGACAGAACGGTTCTAGTTTTCCAGAGATGGGTCCTTTACCAACAGTGGCGAACTGGAGGTGATAATTGAAGAAAGGTGCAGCTCATCCGCCAGTACCATAACACACTACTGTATACAAGCACAATGTTTAGTAGACGCGTAGCCTGGGACAAAACAAATCAATCCATGAAAGCTAAAGCCTGCCGATATTCCATTTCAGAAACCAGTAAACTATTGCATTATATTAGTACTAAGAATGAGCCACAGAAGAGAAGAAAATGGACACAATGATGAGGGAGCCGAGGATGGATAATGCTAGCCCCAGATCAGCTAAAGCGGGCATCATTACAGCGGATTAGAAAAGCTGGAGGGAATAACAATCGATTAGGGACCGAAAAGGCCCAGCCAGCCTCATGATGCGGCAACGGCACGGACCGCGAGCATGCCTGCGACTGCGAGCCTGCCGCCGATGCCTTTCACCCAGAGAGAGTGATGGGCAGAGGGTGAGAGGGGTTGGGTGCGACATGGCCTGCTGGTGCTGGTGCTCTACCAGACTGGGCATTGCTGCAGTGTTTGCTTGTGCAGGCAGGAGACCAGGGACAGGCGCTCGCTGAGACGAGGGACGACGATAGCAGCAGGAATCAAAGCTTCTTTACGAATACTGTATACGCCCAGCAAACAACAAAATCCATGGTATCATACAGTAGATAGCTGAGCTGCTCTCTGCTGACTGCTCGGGGAGACTGGGATAGAGTAGAATGTGATTAGATCAGGTGGAATGACCGGAGTGCCGCTTTGCGTATCCAAATCACTAATCAGATCTTTGACCATGACCTCTCATGAGGCGTTGTCTTTTCTCGGGGCATGTGGAACGGCGCAGATGTGGGGGCATTCTTGGGCCAATTTGTCCCTAAATCAGGGTGGACGAGCATGAACCAGGGTGGGGGGAAAACAGTTGAATCTGTGGAGGCATTTCACACTGATTTAATTACAGTATGAGTAGGTACTTGGTAGAATTTCTTGTTTTCAGGCTTCAGGTGTACTATGTATCTGATGAATGACTGAAATGGAGAGATCTCTTCTTGCAGCTACGCGTCCAAACAACAAACTGCTCTTGCATTCCAGCACAATCCTGTGATTGTTTGCGAGAATCATCGAGCCACCACGCTGCTATCATTCCGAAGGAAACATGCTGGAAGAAGGGCTGATGGTTTCTGCGGCTGCTACTTATACTGATTCGTTAGAAGAGAGAAACACTGTTTTATGGCTTAAAAAAAATAGGAATTCCGGCCGAAATTGGAACATGCAATTAATGTCGAAAGAACTGACGGCCAACCACTTCTACAGTGCTGGAGGACTCGAGGTACAGCCAGGAATGATTGAAACACAGCATGAAGCACAAACAAGAGCAGCATAGAAGAGAGGAAAAGGAGACCCTTTTCTTGACTACCGGTTGCCACAGTCGGCGCGTGTTTAGTCGGGTGAATTTGGAAATTTTAGCTACCGTAGCACTTTTGTTTTTATTTGATAATTAATATTCAATCATAGGCTAATTAGGCTTAAAACGTTCGTCTCGTAATTTTCAACAAAACTGTGCAATTAGTTTTTTTTCGTCTACATTTAATGCTCCATGCACGTATCGCAAGATTCGATGTAATAGGTACTATAACACTTTTTGAGAATTTGGGGTTGGAACTAAACACGCGCTCAGATATTTAGGACAAAGGAGGATTCTTTCCTCAAACCAACAAGGCCAGGCTGGATTAGTACAAACCTTCAAGTTTCAGCGAATGAGGGTACAAATTTGTATAAATAAATGGGGGTTTCGAGGATTAGTAGTACGCGCTACAGTTTCATTGAAGACGAAGGTCTCCATCTTGTTCATGTGGCTGGATAGAGACCTGAAGCTGCAATGTTTATGCAGGGGTTGCCGGTGGGGTGATGGAAAGAGACGCGTCCATGACAAAAGATTACTACTCCTACAGTAGTGCCACGCTGCTACGCTACACTGAAGACTGCAGCAGTGTGGTGGGCACGGCCGCGACCCGCGACGGCGAGAGTTCACAACGAAACGAACACGAACTCTCGGACAGGCGAGGAGGGCGCGACGGATTGAGCGAAACAAAAGCTGTGGGGAAAAAGCGAAGGGCGACGGGCTTGCAAGTCAGGGGTTTTATTGGAAGCCGCGAAAGGCAGGCCTACGAGCTCTTTGTGTAGCTTTGGTTTTTCTTGTACTCTCGCTCTAGAAAAAATTGGTGCCCGGCACAGGGAAGGCTGCAAGGCTGGTCGCTTTGTCCCAGGCAGACCCACAGCTTCCAATGCCTACTATGGCTGTGCCTGTGGGTGGTCTGCTCTCTCTCTTGGACGAATCACGCTTGTGACCCTCGCCAGCCTGCTCTTTTCTACCACTGCCAAGTGAAGTGAATCACTCTGCCACTCCCCTACGGAAATGCAGGCAAAACTAACCGAAGCTGCGGTGCTCGTTATTACTATTATAAAATTCTGTATTTACTAGTACGACAAAACAAAACAACTTAATACTACCGGTACAAACAAACAAAAGGTACGTAAACAGAAACTGTTTTCTTTAAAAAACACTACCTGACCAAAAGACTAGGTAACCTGATGCTGTTATCCAACAAAAAATAACACTACTACAGAATACCAAATGATTAAATAAAAGCTTCGCTCGGAATCTTCATTCTTTTTTTTTCTTATCCTTTTTGTCAAGGAAGGCGTGAACCATGGAGCACACAGAAATGATTTTCCCTCCCTTCCCTTAGAAACAAAGCACACAACATGACCGTACCGCATGTAGTGGTAATAAAGATGCAGAGAATCCGACACATGAACACACAGCAAACAGTGTGTCCACAAGGCCGGCAGTAAAAGCAGGAATTGCTTGGATTATTCTACAAACGCAGTTAAACCAGCTAATCTAATGGCCTCTAGTACGGCTCAACGTTCAGCAACGGCAAGTGAGCCAAATAATTACTAGTGCTGTAAGAAACTGCAGGTTAGTGGCAGAGACCAGCACAGTTCTAGCGCTTAAAAATTGCAGGGAAGCCTGTAGTACGTACGACTAGTAGCAACTCATTCTCCGATGCACCAGAAGGTGACAAGGCAGGAACTGACCTTTGCGTCATCGATCTCCGGCGAGACCGGCGGGCTGTCGGAGAGGGAGCCGCCGCCGTTGAGGGGGCCGCTGCTGTGCGAGAGCCGGCCGGAGGTGAGCGGCGCCACTTCCTGCTGCAGGGTTGCAACACACAGCCAACAAAGCGTGTTTCAGACATCAGGAATCAGGATTCAGAAAAGGTGATAGCAGGAACAAAAAAAAACGACTGAAATCGTGTTTCTCACGGGGGAAAAGGCATGTTTGTTGCATGGGGAAATTGATGGTGCTTAATGGAAGAGGCCTGATCATTCATGGCGACTAAGCTGCGTACTCCTACTTAACTAGAAAGAATGGTGGGTATTACACTTGTTTTTCCGGACCTGGCAGGAAAACAAATCTCTCCTTTGGCAGTTTCTCCTTGTCCCAACACGGGGTCAAAGTGAAACCAGGAGGAGAGCTGGCCGATGTGGGAAAGAGTTGAATTGACTGGGAAAAAAATGCTAACTAATCGGATGTCCAGAAAAGAAAAAAGATCCACCAGTTCCCGCGAAACTTTGCAGGCAGAGGAAGAAATCGGGACGTTTGTACAGAACAGATGGAGCCAACCAATCTGCAGTAAAATGCTGCCAGGAAAAAAGAAGCCCGAATCGGCAAATAAAAAACGACCAAAGCACACATCTTTTTTGTTTTATTTATTTAATGGCGCCCAGGTGTTACCAAGAACCCAAGAGGCAAATCTCCTGTAATAACGATTGAAAAGATTCGATTTTTTTTCCTTGAAAAAACGGAGAGCGATTTTGAGGAGGAAGAACAAACAAGACGGATCGGAGTAGAGGAAGGAGAGGAACGAGTCAGGGCAAGGAGGCTCTCACGGATTGCGCGAGGATCCGTTCCATGATGAGCTGCGACGTGGCGGCGGACGCGAAGGAGAAGGAGCTCCCGGACGCGGCGGCGGAGACCCCGCAGACGACGGCCCTGTCGTCGAGCTCGCACGCGGCGTCCTCCGCGATGGGGCTGGCCGCGAGGAGCGCGGCGCCGCCGGCGGCGTCGGCGGCGGGTGGGGCGCGAACGCGCGCCCGGCGGAGGCGCTCCAGGAGCGGGAGAGGAACTCGAGCGGGTCCAGAGGCAGCTCCGGCGGCCGCAGCTCGCCGGCGGCCACGGCGGACGTGCGGACCCGGGGATCGCCCATGCGCGCGCGGGGGCCGGGGAGTTATGGAGAGGGGCGGAGTGTGGTGCGAGTGAGTGAGCGGGCGCGTTCCCAGTGATGAGTCTGATGACCCCAAATGCCAATTCTGAACGAGAGAGAGACAGACAGTGAGGCGGGTGGTTAGGCCCTCCCTGGTTTTATAGCCTCGCCACTCGCCAGCGTTGGTTCCTCTCGTCGTCCAGGCCTTGCTTGCTCTTCGGGGCCTTTTTTTTCGTTTCTTTTGTAGTAACTTTTCTACAAGTCGTGCAACTGTGCAAGGAAGCATGCATTACGGTCATTCTCAGTTAGCAATGGGGAAAAGGTTGTGTACTACTCCTATGTCATCCATGATACTGGTCAACACTGTAGTAGTAGTACTCCGGGAAAACTTTGTTGGGTTTATTTTTATTTTATTTTTCTCGTGGCATGTTCCACTGTTATGAAGAAATGTTACATAACCGTAAAGTAAGTTTTCCAATTCAGTTATTATACAATTTCTAAAACTCTATATAAATTACCATGGTGATCTTACAAGGATATACTTATCATTGACGCTACTTGAGATAGTAATGTCACATTTCCAAAACGAATCGTGACAGCGAGAAAAATCACGCCTTTTTTTTTTTTCCTTTTTTTGTCTCCATCTAAGCTTGGATTATCCGAACTCCATTTTAGTCGGAGCCTAAGGTGAATTGAGCTCCTTACATTTGCACGGTGGTTAACTAAGTCAAATATAAGAAACGAGATTGGTATAAAGCTTGAGGGTTCAGATTTGTTGATGCTCGGATCATTGCTCACCATGCGTCCACAACTCCACATTCGTTGGTTAAGGTATACATCTAGATCGAGCCGATAGTTTTCTCACGGTTATTGCTATATATGTTATCTACATCGAAGCTTCAGTTATCTAGATGCATTTGGCTCCGAGCTCCGGGTAAGTTGACTACACTATGTTTGTGACAATTGTCTTTTTTCTTCTAGATTTTCACATAAAAATAGACAAGATCAATAGATTTGTCATTTTGTTGGTCAACCTGAAGGATCATTTTGTTGTTACACAGTTATAGATTGATAGTACACCTTCCTATTTATGGGAATCGTAATTTTACAGCTACCTTTTTTTTGTCTTCACAGATTGGCTTGTGAGGTGATAATTTTGTTGTTGTCGTCAAGTTTCCTAAATTCTTACCGCAAATGTCTTTTTTCTCTCAAAATGTCATATATCAGAATTACATAGAAGATGCAAGTCATATTTTTGTAGCTTTGTGCAACAAAAGAAGTTGTTGCAGTGTACAAAGATATAGACAACGATTTTACTCAATAAATCTCCAAGTGATGATTTGGAAAGTAAATTTTAGAAAGACTTAAGATATGTTAGCATCAAAAGCTACTGGAAGAATTCAGCACATGAAACTATATCGGAAGCCACCAGATGACAGGTCGAATAAATTTACTCATGTGTACCAAGCCAGTTGGGTGAAGGGGAAAAAAGTATCAATGTGTTGTTGGCCATGGTCGAAATTCCTTTTTCGTGTAGAGTGTTTTGGCATGCTATATATTCTTCAGTTGAGTTGGCATTGTTGTTAGGCCAAGTTCAAATGACTTGGGCTATGTTTGGTATAGTGTGCAGAGGAGTCATCAAACTGAAAATAATAATAGTTTTATCGGCTTCTAATTCACTCTAATAGAATTGACAAAAAAACATTTTCTTGTACACAGAGGATTTGAAGGCCGAGCTCTAGCAAACGGACCTTGCATAGAGTCTTCTTTTAATTGAAAAAAAGAATAAATGGAAAGGAGCAGAGACATTGAAAATGGATAACAAAGGAGTGTCCCAGTCCCTGACATGCGGGCCAGACGGGAGGGAGTGGCTGCATACGTCAGCAAAGGATATGTGTCCGTTGCAGCCTTGCAGGCAATAAACAGCGTGATGCCGAGATGCTTTTTTGACCTGTTCGGACGGTGAGTTTTTGATGGTTGAATAGTATTCTGTGAGAGAGAATAAGCTCAAATAAGTTTTTTTTTTCTTGAAAACTGAAAACGCGCTGTAAAGCTCTCAGCGGCAATCGGTTTGTGACGTGGAACTGTTTCCCGTCTTTCACAACAGATAGTAAACGATCGTAAATTTCCAGTCGAAAATAATGTTTTTCTCTCATATTAAACCAGTTAGCAGTAAATAATACATTATACAATAAATAATCCATCGTACGATACGCCCTGGGCCGTTTGGTCCTCAGGTCTCATGTGCTGCGTCTGTCTGCGTGATCAGACCCGACGGCCTCAGCCATCAGATGAGACGGTGCCTTGACCGCACAGCTCTGCGCTGCATTGCTTCGCTCTGGTCGACTGTGCGCTTCGACTTTGTCAGCGGTAAAAGTAATTTGCGTAGGACAAAAACTCGTTGCTGATTCTCACGTGCTCAGTGATGCAGCAATGACGATATGACGGTGGAGTGTGGATTGTGGACTGGTATCGGCTCGATCGTTTTAGTGGCATATAAGCCAATGGTGCTTTATTTGTAGAGAAAAACACGGTATCATAACTAGTAAATATAGCTGATACGATGAAACAGACTTGGTGATTTGTGTCTGCGTCACTGCAAGGTACAAGCCTCTCTTCAAAGTATCCATTTGTTTTCAGCTTTGGTATTTTCGGACGTTACATACGTATATAGAACAAAGTTTTAGGGTGAAAGACATCTCTCAAATAATTTTAACTACCAAAATACTTCTAATCCGGAGCATTTGGGAGGCAGGAGAAAGCGCTTCTAACAGTGAAGGCGAACCAGCTGCGGCTCCTGTTGAGGAAGGTATGAGAAGATTGTTGGGCCGTCATTGTTCCATTTGTCTTTACTCAATTTTTCTACTCAAAATCTATGCCCGTGTTTAGTTGGGGGAAAGTTAGAATTTGGTTAATGTAGCATCTTCGTTTTTATTTGACAATTACTGTTCAATCATGGACTAATTAGGCTCAAAACGTTCGTCTCGCGATTTCCAACCAAACTGTGCAATTAGTTTTTTTTCGTCTACATTTAATGCTCCATGCACGTATCATAAAATTCGATAAGATGGCTACTGTAACACTTTTTTGAAACTTTTTTTTAACTAAACACGCGCTATTTTCAACTGAGAACGGAACGGGTAACTAGGAACTCGGTCAAAATTATTTGACGTGCTCTGTTTTTTTTTTTTTTTTGCGAGCATTGACGTGCTCTGTTAAGAGGCAAGAAGCCATCTATTACTGTATCTTTTTTTTATAAGGCTACTGTGGAGTTCGGCATGGCGTTTTTTTTTTTTGACAAATTATGGC
Organism: Miscanthus lutarioriparius; assembly: GCA_904845875.1. Classification (NCBI taxonomy): domain Eukaryota; kingdom Viridiplantae; phylum Streptophyta; class Magnoliopsida; order Poales; family Poaceae; genus Miscanthus; species Miscanthus lutarioriparius. The sequence goes on from CAJGYO010000002.1 coordinate 113,275,737, forward strand.
GTTCTGTTAAATGCTTGTCGCGCACGGTCACGGCGTGACAGCTGACAGAGCGTCCGGGCCCACGCCCAACCACAGTAAATGCTGACGCTCAACACGACAAAACACAGGGTACTGCTACCTCAGTTTGGAAAATATTTGTGCGGTTTGTATACCTAGAATCCATAAAAGGTATACTTATAAATTCTTGCACAATTTAGTGATTTTTGTTCTATTGGATAGAGTAGCAAATACTACGGGCCTGTTTGGAACGCAGGAATTGCGCAGAATTTCGCAGGAATCAACATGAAATACGCAGGAACAGAGAAACATTCTCGTGTTCCAAACAGGGCCTACATATTCTATTCAAAGCGCACAAATTTGAGCGGATCTCATTAACGGTTCTTCAAATAATACTAGAACCATTCCAAAAAAAAAAGAGTGCAGTTCTAGATGCATTCTCAGCTAAAGTGCTTAATTGAAGTTAGATAAATATATAGATAAAAATATTAATGTTTATGACACCAAATGAATATATTATAAAAATATGTTTCATGCAAAATATAATGATACTTATTCAATACGATAAAAATTACTATTTTTTAATTAAAATCTTATCAAAAGTAGACATACTTTGACATAACACTATTCTAAAATTGTAATCTTTTGGGGCCAGAGGAGAACTTTGTTGTTCGTCATTTAGGCCCTGTTCATTCATTTGAAAAAACAAAGTTCAAAACACCTGTTCTCGCTGATTTATTGGGAGAAAAAAATATTGTTCTGGCTGAAAAAAAAAAACAAGCTGAAAAGTACGGATTAAAGAAAATGCCCCACCTCTGTGGTGACATGGATGTAGGTGGCGTTCCGAGATCAAGCTCAAGAACACCGGCATGATGGAGGGAGGCAGCGGGTGGCAGAAGGAGGGACACGAGCAGTGCTGGTGTGGTAGTGGTACGGCGCCACAGTTGAGGCGAATCAAGGAAGGCAACACGAGCGAATAAAGACCAAGCGGACAAGAAAGAGAGAAGAAATCGAAGAGAACAAAATATAAATAAGTTAAGAAATGATAAGGATATTATGACGTTTTGTTCTTTTTATCTACTACGAGAAATTGTTTTTAGTAAATCTTTTTCTAGACAAACTATTCAGAGCCAAAGAATGCTTTCACACACAGAAAGCTAAAGCTTGAGAGAGAGTAGTTTTAGCTGGTGCGCGAGAGCTCTACCAAATACTCGCTTAGGGCCCTTTTTGGAATGTATTAGTTTTAGCCGGTGCGAGAGCTCTACCAAATACTCGCCTAGGGCTCTTTTTGGAATGTATGTTTTTTACTGGAATCATACATCGATTTTACATAAACCAGCTCAAACTTCTTCCGGGGAAAACACACACATGATTTAGGAAAAATCCCAGCATTCAAAGGCCCGTAATGTTTGGTCCCATTTCGTACGGACACACGCACCATGTTTTCGTCCTAGACAGCAACGTTTTCAGTGTGGCAACCTATTTCGTCCCGAAAGTGTTTCCGGTGCCGTGTCAGCTTTTTCTCGGCTACACAGGTACTGTAGGCCGGCTAGCACTAGCGGCATGGATCAATGGGTAGAGTACGTATACACCGTACAGCATCGTAGTAGGCGCGCGGTCCGTAGGCGACTAGACGTACGCGCGCGACCAGGCTATAGGGGCCCCTCCGGATGCCCAGGCGACGGCATGGCCACAGACGGAGCACGCGCCGGCCGGCCGGGGGCCTATCGAGCTGTTGCTGTTGGATCGGATTGGATTCTCTCCCGATCCCATCCCCCGCGGCAGGCGGCTCCGGTTGCCTCCCGGAGCGGCGGTGCCGTGGTGGCCGTGCTGCGCCACTGCTGCCATGCCACCGCCACTGTGCCTAGGGCCCGGCCAGCCATCTACACGCGCCACAGCAGCCGCAGTGCATCCGACGGGGGTGAGCGAGCGAGTCTGCGAGCGACCTCACGAGATCTGCCGCACAGTGCCCCGCCAGCAAGCAGCACTGGCGCGTCGCGGCTGCAGCCCGGCAGCAACAGCTCGGATAGGACAAGGCTTGCTGGTGCTCGCAGCCTGTGGCTGGTAGGGAGTCCGGTGGAGGTCAGATAGCCGGAAACCGGTGGCCTGCGTCACGCACAGCTAGCATGGAGGCACGGGCGCATGGCATGGCAGTGGCACGCTCGCCCGCCCGGTGGTGCTCGAGGCGACGTGCGTCGTGCCGGACTGGACAAGCAAGCTGCCTTGTGCCGCCCGCTGTCGCTGCCGGTAGGCGGACTGTTTCCCGTTCGTACGTAGGAGTATACTTGTACGTACAACACCACTACTAGACCTGCAATGCAAGCGATACACGGCAGCTGACTGTGAAATGAATGCGGCTGCATTTGCTACGTACAGTCGTCCCCGTAGCGACCGGCCGGCCGAGAGGAGGACGAGCGGACGCATTGCCAGTTGCCACCGGCGGTTGGGATTGACAAGCCGCAAGCCTGAGGCGGCCAGCCGCGGCCGCGCGCATTCAAAGCCCGATAAGACAGCGTCCGTCCCCAGCTTTCCCGACGCCCGATGCGGCCTCGCCTCGCGCGGCCCCAGTGCCCGGCCAGCCGCAGCGCTAGCGCCAGAGTGCCTGTACCACCTTGCAGCAGCAGCGTCCGTCCGGCCGGCGTAGGAAGTGACCGCGGCGCTGTGCACCGGCACACGTTCACAGTGACCACGCACCGTAGGAGTAGCTAGCTGCGAGCTGGCCAACCACAGAGCCAAGCCACGGTCACCGAGGACGACGAGTGGCACCGCATTGGCGCCTACTATGGCGGGCAGCCAGCTAGCCACTCTCTAGGAGTAGCGGTACTCATGACCCAATCAATCCTTCAATCGTGTCGCTGAGCCAACAGCAACCTCTCTTTCTCTTCGGTTCGGTTCGGCCGTGGTTTCTCGCTCTGGCCGGACCAAGTTCAGGTCGGACCGATCAATTTTTTTTTAAGTTCGACTCGATGGATCAGGTCGAGAGACTCGGGTCTGAAATTTATTTCAGATTCTTCTATTTTGGTTGGGCAAGGCTAGTCTTGCTAGGGTTTGACAGCCAATTTTGCTTCCTTGTGTTAGTAAGAAAAACGATAGAAAATACAGGCTCGAGGCAATATGGTTGTAAATCTAATGACCCGCTAGGTATAACTTTGCTTTATAGGTGAAGCTGAAACCGTTTTGATAAAATGTCTCGCTAAACAACCTTTTATGTAGATAACAAGGATGAAATATTCATAATACATTTCTCTTTTTTTCTTTCTTTTTATTTCCTTCATTTATTTTCTTCTTCTCTCTATTTTCACATTCCCGCCTCCCATCGTACTCTTCATCATGTTTTCCTCCGGCCAGGGGCAAACCCAGGATTGTCCAAAGACTAGGGCCATTACATTAGGCATCAGTGCTAATTGTTCTTCGCTATACAAAAATGAGAAGGATCTGGAAAAAACTGGTATTTTTAGCTCTATCTGGCGTCCAGGTACTGTGAGATTGGGTTATCATGGCTCTACTTGAGGAGTTGTTCCTTTTTCACCCAACGTAGCGGAAGAAAACTCTGCCAAACTGCCGCTAAATCTGCTAGAGAATCTTAATCTCTAGCCAACGGGGCATAAATGTTTTGTCTAGTATTAATTCCTTAACTGGTAGCTAGGCAATACAGCAACTAGTAAAGAGATCCAAACAACCTTGCCTCGCCTGGCGTAATTCACCACGCTGACACGTGAAAACAAAGGGTCTGGTTGGATCCCTCCAGTTTTTGCTAGTTTTTTTTAGAATTTGGCTTTTGGAAACTGGGTGAGATCAAACATGCCAGTTTTTCTGTCAGTTTTTGCCAGATTTGTAAAAATCAAGAAGCTGTTGATATCCAGCTTTTGCTAGTTTCTTGTGACCCAGTGAGCAATAAATAAAGTCAGATTCTTAGAAAGTGGGGGATTAAAACACCCCATCAGTTTTTTATCAGAATTCAGATTTTAGAAACTAGAGACAAAAATTTATTTTTAATAATCCAATACTGATCAAACAGGGCCTTAGGGCTTTTGTTCCTCGTTCCGGCATTTGAGCGTTCAGTAATGTAGGTCTCCTCTCTGCCTCTTGATCTCGTACACACATTGTACGCGCACGATGACCTTGTAATCTGTAGGAGTACGCTTCTTGACCATCCGTGACTGTGTCACGGTCAACCCATGCTTGACTACTGCTCTGCTGGTACTTCTCCACTTGCATCCATGCGTGCATGGCATGCATGAATAGTGTTTTGCGTTGGCGCGCGCAAGGCGCAACTAGTTGCCTCGGACGTACTCCATGGCTCGGTACTTCCTATATATATATATATATATATATATATATATATATATATATATATATATAGGAGTAGTTGTGCACTGCACTGTACATCCGAGTACGCACTCACACACGTGCACAGTAAGCATTTCCTTTCTTGGTACAGTAAACTGCTCACTGACATAGGAGTACGTACTACAACGTACACGGCCCTTCCGCCTGTTCTAGATTTCCTTCGAATTCGGAAGGAGGAAAACGAGCAGCCTGTACTCACCTCTTACCCACTCGATCGATGGATCTATACGAGAGTCGAGAGGTCAATTCATGCACCACGTACGTACGACGGTACGAGCAAGAAAGAGATAGGAAAACTTTTTTTTTTTGCTATACACATACATGCGGTGGAGGATGCAGCATTGCAAAATCATCCATGCAAATTGCAGCGTACGCAACATTCTTGGTTGCTTCCGATGCGCAAGCTGGGGAGAAATAGAAGAATTACAAGAAGGGCCGTCAGACGGTGTCACCATGTCCGATCCTTTTGTAGCAAAATCTTTCGTCTCTTTCACTCTTTGGGAAAATAAAAAAAATGTGGCATCCAGGCTGCTCAAATACACAGTTATAATAACGGAATCCCGGCATTGAAGACGACGGAGTAACTGCATGGTTGCACGGTCATGGACTCATGGTGAAGGTGTGACATGATATATCAGGGCTTTGGACCATGCACCATGCATTCAGTAGATAGATCTGGACCGTACGCATGCCTGCCTGCCTGCCGGAAGGCCCAAGAACCAGTGAGGGACCGGATCGAAACATCGAAGAAGCATGCATGGGACCATGCCACAAGCCACATACAGCACGTCGTCAGTAACCACAGTAACCAGCAGTACTTGTTTGTTGTCTCAACTCACCGTGCCTGCCCGCATATGCCTATTGACCCCCCATTGGTAGCGAGATGGTCATGCTTACACCTATGCGTCTGAATTTAATTACCACGTACAGGTGGATCTCAGCTGACCATGCTGCATATATATATATGCAGTTACAAATTAAACAAGAATCTCATGCCCATTCATGTTGATCGAGCCTATCGTTCTCGCCAGGAGAGTTTTTGTCTGGGCTGTGTAGGGATGGGGAGCATATGTCTTGGATGCGTAAAGATAAGAGATGCATGCACACTGGCACTGCACGGTTGCTATGATTCCTGTTGCTGCCTTTGGACGGACGATGCAAAAGAAAAGAACATGCAAGCATCCTAGTGGTCGCAGCACGCGCGCCTTCCGTGCATATCACTCCTACTTCTCTACTACACTGTGCGGCTGTGCCGATTGATGATGATCGGCGTTCGGCAATGAAACCAGCTATGCGCCAATTTCAGCCTGTTTGAGGATTGGTACGCCGTACACGCAGAAGCAGGCGCCAATTTCAGCTAGAAGCTAGTGGCTGCATCTGCTTCTGTTGGCACAGCGGTTCCAGTACACCTCGCCTGATCATGGTCATGGAGATGCGTTGGCTGATCTGACAGTTCAATTAGCAGGGTAGCACGCTACTCTCGGACCACCGCGCGGGTTAATTAGCTGCATTGCATGGGCTCTCCATCGATCGATCTCGTCCCCGTCCGTCCGTGTCCTTGTGCAGCTGTGCTTCAGCAGTGAGGTGATGAACGCATGAGCGAGACACCACTCGAGCTAGGGAGCGATCTCCTTTTTGTTTCTGCACTGTGTGGTGTGGCCCTCTCGGCTCGGGTGGAGAGTGGAGACACCGTGGAGGGCGGGCGTCCACCACCAACCGGTCGTATCGACCCACCATGCGGCCGGAGCACGATGATCGACCGCGACAGGATCACGACGTGTCGCCGTCCACCGGCCGGGAGCCGGGAGGGCACATCAGCACTATGATTCCCTGCAGTTCCCCCTTCTTGTTGACGCTGGAATCATATCGCCTCGGCTCCTCGTCACCGTCACCCCCACACGCGCGGCCGCGGCCGCCGGAGCCGTGCATCAAGGACCCCCGTCGCCGTCGAGCCAGTAGTGCGCATCGCCGTGCAGTGCAGTGCAGATGAGGAGTAGTACACGAAATCTGTGTTAGGAGCGTGCGGTAGTGAGTTAGTGACCACTGCCCATCCACTTCTAGTACTTTACACTATTTATTCGAAGGAGGTCACATGAACAGTGGCTTCCCGTTAGAACAGTATTTTTCTCTCACACCAAACCAGCCAGCAGTACCGAACAGACTGACGTGTTGCCATAGGGTCTCTCCGACAGAGATAAGGGGAGGCCAGGAGGGAGAGGGAGGAGTGTCGCCGGTGGGTTGTGGGCGATGTGGCCAACTGCAAGATCGATGTGGGCTGGCCGGGGGCGGTGCATGAGGTCAGCAGGGGCAAGGTGGTAGTTTATAGAGTTTTTTTAACGAATCAAGCAGGCTGTTGATTTATATTAAAAAAGAAAAAGTCTAGACTGGGTAATACAACAAAGCAAACAATGCAAAGTCAAAAATCCTAAGACGACAAGTCAACAACGTCGAAACCGTCGACAAGGGATTATGGAGTTAGGGTTTCGTATTTCTAGGGTGCCCATGGTTCGACTATAAAGGGAGGACTAACAACGGTAGCTATCCCAGAAGTGGCGGAATACAGTGAAAGCGAGCAAGGCAAAGTGGAGGACATTTGGCGAGAAGGGTCGGTGACGGGAGTGGGTTGTTGTAACACCCCTGGTGTTACGAGCTCGCTAAGCATTGAGATTATGACCTAAGAGATAGATCTATCAATATAGTGAGTTAGTTACGTAAATGCCTATAAGTGTTAATGAAAATCCTAACGCGAAGAGTAGAATAAGTAGTTCTAAACATTGGCGCGGAAGCAATTTTTATAAACAAAAATACAATACGACTTGTATATAGTACTTAAATAAAATTCGAAAAATGAGTTTTTGTTGCATTTAAAATATCGAGTAACAAACTTTAGTGCTTTAGCCGTGTTTAAAAATATATAAAGTTGGCTTGGAAAATGAATTTTTGAGAGCTAAAATGATATATAATGTGGGTAGAAAAATTATGCCATCAGTAAGGCAAGAACGTCGTGAGTGTGTTAATATGTTTTTTTCGAGTGTTGATGTGATATTTGTTAGTTTAAAAATTAGTATGAAAAGGAACAAAAATGAAAACAAAAATGCCGCTGCTCTTTGCGAGCGTTTACAGCCGCTCATCTCACCTACCTCGCCCCTGCCCTGCTCGGCCCTCGTTGGCCCGCTCTCGTCCTTCATGCGCTGTTGCGTCCATGCCGCCCTACCCTCTGCGCCTGGCTTATGGATGAAGCCAGCCGTGCACGGCTCCTCGATCGCCCTCGTCCGCCCTCTCTCTCCCTCCCTCGTACTCTCTCTCTCTCTGCCGGTTGTCGGCAGGCCGCCATGGTCGCCACGGTACAAGCTTCGCCATCGCTGTTTTCCTTCGCGCTCGGTCACAGCCCGAGCTGAGCACGCCACGGCCTCCGCCTCGCTTCCTGCTGCGCCCTTTGCGTGCTCGCTGGGGCCCGTGGAGGCGAGACGCTTACACCGCGCCAGCCGCCGCCGCCATTGCCAAGCGTGCACACGGCCGGGTCCCTAGGGCTACCTCCAGTGGAGCCGCCCCCACCCGCGGATGCTCCAGGGTGCCGCGGCCCCACCGCCCCCGCTCCGCCCCTGGCGAGCCCCCGGCTCGGCCAGCACGCCGCCTCCCCTCGCCACAGGCGCAGCGTGGCCATGCCGCCATGGGCCGCCTCCGGCGAACCGTTTCCCACCGGTTATGCTGGGGCCCGGCCAGAAGTCCTCGAGCCACCACAGCACATGAAGCCCCGGCCGGGCTGGAGCGGTGCCGACCGGCCGTTCCTCCGCCGTCCTCTGCTCCGGGCAGCGAGAGGAAGAAGAAGGTAGAAATAGAAGCTTTTCCAGGGTTCCCAATGCAAATCCGTGACTCGTATGAACAATGTCTAATAGTGTATGCCAGACTATGGGTTGGTTTGGTAAAACTACAGGGACCTCAGTGCAAAGTGTTTGTCTTATATGATTGTTTTTTCTTTTTCTTTTCTTTATAATTCGGCTGAAACTTCAATAATTCATAGTAAATCATAGAAAAATCATAAAAAGGAAAATAAATATGTTTTGGAATCCTTGTGACTAGCTCTATGCAGATATATTATGTCATGTGCTTTAGTATGAAGTTTTTGGTGTATGTGTAATCTAGCCTTTATGTTTATTTAATAAAGCATGTTGTATTAGACTATTAGTCCAAATGTAGTGAAATTTTATGGTAGATTAGTGTTGATGTGTTTGTGCTATGGTAAAATTTCATGTTTAGTGAATGCTTAATTCTTGAGTTATTGATTTATCATGTGTCATATGCTTAAATGCAATTAGATCTTGATTATGTTGTAGTAATTAAATTGCTCGTTCGAAAATTATGATATTCACACAGTAGCTATGTTTAGTTGAGATGTTCCGTCCATAAAACTTTCATCTCCTAGATTTATGTTCGAACCGTCACCGTTTTATTTAATCTTTATGCTTAGTTAAGCAATTTGCTTTAGTATATATTTCACCTTGTGTTTGCAACATGTTTTCTATGCTACTGGTTTTCCATGCTTGACTAGTAAAGGGTGGCTTGGCTATGTTTAGTTATGGATGTATGTTTAGTAGGTTGAATTGGCTTGTACTTGTGTGTTTTAATATATATAAAAATACAAAGTTGCTTGATGATGATTAGCTACCCTAGTCATTCGACGACGTGTTGCTTGTCTTTTAACAATTGTAAATGCCTGTGTGTATGCTTGTTTGACCCGAAGCATGCATTTCATCTATGCATATCATAATAGGAACGATGATAGATCGTGGAACCAACTGGGTAGCTAGAAAGATGGTGCTATGGATCAGGTCACAAAGATGGAATACTAACTTTTGGTTATATGTTACCCAGGCAAGCCCCGGTGCATAATCCATACTTTTCTGCACTTTACATTATGTTTGTGCATTAAGTTTTAAGGAGCTGAATGAAACCCACTTGCATATATATATATATATATATATATATTATCCTATGAGTTTTACTAGTATGACATGATCGTATAGATTGCTATGCTACAGGACTTTGGTAGAAGTCGAGTGATTGCATGTCACTCGCGAGAGATAGGAAATATATTGTTGTTGTTATTATATTGTTGTCATATGGAATATATATGAATGATAATTGGAGACCGGATGGAATAGTACTTTGGATCTGGACTTGGTTAGGTATTCGAGCGAGGCTCAGGTTGCATTTGTTCCGCCTGTGTCGATTAAAGACCGACCGTTGTATTGGATTCTAGTCAGGTCACAGACTTATTATCCTGAGCACATACTTGTTTATGGGAGCAGGGAAGGCTCGTTGCTCTCTTGTCGTGGGTTCTGAAAGGTCCTTGTTGGTTTTGGTAATTGAGTGACAACCTAGGTGGACTAATTGTGTTTATGTGAGATACACAGGTGATTAGTCCACAGGTACATGTGTATGAGCAACATACGCCATGGAGGTGAAAATGGCTTGGAGATGTTGCAAAGCTCACACATGTGATGATGAAGGAGCTTATTGCACATGAGACATGACATTGAGTCATGTGATCAAGGTGGAGAAGATCAAGACAAGACTTGGCTTGATGGACCGGTTGCAAGCGTGAAGGGCAAGTCGAAGGCTTTGGAGTGATGGACCGCGTGGCGGTGAAGCTTGAGCAAGACTTGGCGCCGATGGACGATGGCAACGGTGAAGGGCAAGTGAAGTCAAGATCGATGAACCAATATGATCACGTGATGATACGAAGTGGATCATATCATTGTTGATCGTGTTGGTGCATGTGTTGCATCAACATTGGAGGAGATGGAATGGAATGCGCAAGGCAAAGGTATAACCTAGGGCATTTCATTTCACCGGTCATAGGTGTGTAGAGAAGTTTATGACCGGGTTTAGGATAGATGGTCAGATTTATCAAGAGGGGCAAACTTGTTTGCATATCGGTCATCTAGTGCCACTCGAGTGATCTAACTTTGCATTGTCGCTAGGATCGAGTGGCGTGGCAAGTTGAGTGGCTAACATCCTTTGGGAAATGTTTGTGAAAATGCTAACACACATACACATGGTGGTGTACACTTGGTGGTGTTGGCACATTTACAAAGGAGGTGGTGTTTGCAGGGTGAGATGAGATGGGTTTGAGATGGATGCGAGAAGGCGATTCGCTGGAAAATAGAATGCCTATTTTCTATTGCGCCGATTGCAAGTTCTTGTGGTTAGCACATTGGAGCAAGGGTGATGAAGTTAGAAGTGAAAACGAAAGTTAGTCGCGAAGATGTCGGGCGTCGGTCAATCGACCGGACGCCTGATTCAATGCACCGGACGCCGGCAGGTGGCGTCCCGGTCAGCCGACGACATGCTGACGCAGAAGCCGGAGGTGACCGGACGCGTTCGATCGATTATGTGACCGGACGCGTCCGGCCGAGGTCGGTATTTTATTGGAAACGACCGGACCATTGGTTGTTGCGTCCGCGTCCGGCCGCTTCTGCCGGAGCGTCGATCATGATGACCGTTGAGATCCAAAGTGAACAGCGTTTGAAGGAGGGGACGTGGCGCGATCGCACGCATCGGACGCCGAGGTCCAGCGTCCGGCCGATCGACCGAGCGCCCGGTCGTCCCGACCGCTGCTTGCTGAAGGGGTAACGCTAGTTTAGCCCTTGGGGCTATAAATAGAAGTGCCCTCGCCATGGTCGGGCTGAGCACCTCAAGGGACTTAGTGTCCATGCTTGTGAGTGCTTGGGAGCCCTCCATCACACATATACTTGATAGTGATCATTCGATTGTGTGAGTGAGCGATTCTAGTGCGATTGCATCGTGAGGTTGCATCGAGTGGCACTAGGTGATCGAGTTGCGAGCCGGTGGTGCTTGTTACTCTTGGAGGTTGCCACCTCCTAGACGGCTTGGTGGTGGTCTCCGTCGAAGCGCCGCAAGAAGCTTTCAGCGGGCGCCCGAGAAGTGCTTGTGAGGGGCATTGTGCTCGCTTCATGGAGTCGTCAAGAGCAACCTTAGTAAAGCGTGTCATTGAGCTACCTCACCAAGGGGTAGGTTTTCATGTGCCCGACGCGTGCGGGCTTAGCGGTGATGCTAATTAGTCACGCCAACCACCAAGTGAGCGGTCGACACAACGGGACTAGCGTGTTGGCAAACACGTGAACCTCGGGAGAAAATCATCGTGTCAACCTTGTTCTTCCCGCTGGTTTGCATCCCCATTACACAAGCTTGCAATTACTTTATATATATATCTTAAGCTTGTGTAGTTGCTCTTGTAATTAGATAGCTTGTGTAGCTAGCTAATTACCTTCTTGCTTGTGTAGCATAGAAGTAGCTTCCTTATGCGTGGCTAATTTGGTTTTAGTAACCTTGTTAGTCACATTGCTTAGTTTGTGTAGCTAAGTATTTGCGCTCTCTAATTAGGGCGTTGGTTGCCTTGTTATTGAGCATTACTAGTGAGCTTAGTTAGCTTTGTGCTTTTGCTTACTAGCATGTGTAGGAGCCCTTGTTACTTAAAGTACTAGTGGCATAGGTTTGTGTGACCTTGCTCCTAGAATTGTTTAGAGAGCTCTAGCTAGCCCGCACCTTAGTTGCTTTATTAGTATCTTTGCAAGGTGCTAGTGAACATATATAGAGGGTGTAGTCTTGGCTAGACCGATTGTTTTAATTCGCATTTATATCGGTTAGCCGACGCGATTAATCTTAGAAAAGACTATTCACCCCCTCTAGTCCGCCATCTCGACTTTATGTGTTCCTAGCTCTTTCCGGAATGATTGATTGGAGGCGGGATGGTAGAGGTCAAGCACCACATCGAGTCCGGACTCTGTGGAGTGGGGGCCTTGGAGTCAAGTTTAGACGGGACCTGACCCCTTGACAAGAGAGTGGTGGATTGGTCCTGCTGTGCAGGGTACAAGCGGGCATGTGTTTCTGGGGTATCCAATTTGGGCACATTGATTCGCTGAATCGTCGGGTAATCCGCACGACTTGTCTACAATCTCGGCACCGTAGTAAGAAATAGAAGATGAAAGATGGTAAATGGTCCCGATTGCTTATCACCGCTTGAAAGTAGCATGAGAGATGCTTACATAGTGAAAGTGCATCTAGCCCTTTAGTGGGTTTTGGTTGATTGAATGACAACGTGATTAAAGGACTAACCCGCTTGCTAAGTGTGAACAGTAATAGGTTATCTCACAGGTACTTAATGAAAGCCAAAATGATGTGTTGTTGTATAAACAATCTAGTTCAAGCACAAGACAACAATGTAAATGGAATTCATGTGAAGGCTTATTTTTTGTGGGATTTCCATGTACTATGTGAAAGCAAGCTCATGATTATTAGTTAATGAGACATGAGGGATTGCATATGGAATGGTCTCATATTTGAAGCTTGCTAAATTAAAATGAAAAAGGTAACAATACATATGAATAGATGATTCAACACAAGATGTGACTTGATGGCTTGAGATGGTGAAGATAGCAAGGAAAGGCTTCGAGGTACTAAGCAAGGGTGAAGGGCAAGTTTACGGCTTTACGGCCAAGAACCTAGCTAGGTGAAGAAGAAAGTACTTGCATTTAGTTGAGGTACTAATCAAGCTAAGATGGTCATATTGATGTGAAGAATCAAATCTATAATGAAGTATTTAATGGAAGTGACTTGATACATTTGGGGTTATTCAAATTTGATGAATGGAATCAAGTCACATGCTCAAGATGGCTATGCTCAAATGAAAAGATCAACATCAACTTGTTAGCACCCTTTACTTGATGAAGATTGGAAGGACGGCATCAATTCAAAAGAAATCAACTCAAGTGGTATAAATTCATTTTCCTTTGATCTTGAGTTTAATACGTATGCCGCATTTATTAAGAGGGATGCATCATGTTGATAGATAATGTTTCATAAGTGCTCAAGCCAACCCATGTGAGGTTTGATTATTTGAGCGACAAATGTGCTAATCGATTTCTTGTTGGTTCCGGCAATCTGGGACGTGTCCCGTATTCATACCGATGTGTCCGCTATTTGTCCAAAGAAATTGAAATTGTTGTTCTCGGTTGTTTATCGGGAGTTCCGACGAGGTCGGAGTTCCGACGGTCGGGAGTCCGGCATGGGTCGGGAGTTCCAATGTCTCGCACTTCAACAGACTTAGAGGTTTCACTCGTTCGGTCACACCGGGGACGTGTCCTATGTATGGATGACCGTAAGCCAACGGCTAGTTTTCAAAAGCCGTGAGGGTCGGGAGTTCCGAGCATGCATCGGGAGTTCCGACACCTCACTAACTTTAACTCGCTTACATGTTTTTCAAAATTGCCGAGGGTCGGGGTTCCGACTTGAGTCGAGAGTTCGACGGCGGAAGTCCCAAGATACTGGGAGTTCCGACGCCTCACAACATCATCAGAATCTTAGTTACCGTTATGCTAGTCGAGTCATACCGGACGTGTCCTAGACATAACAAGCTAGTTTTTCAAGGGGGCTATAACATACCCCAAGCCTCCACCTTTGGAGGTCTGCTGATTCTCGGGCCGAGATAGACACACGTTTTTGAGCCTTGCCAACTCTCCTAAACCCTCTCTTAGTGAGTGTGTGATCCAAATTGCAAAATCAATTTGTGGGTTGAGAGAGAATTTGAAAAAGAGAGCAAGCCACCACTTGAGCACTTGTGCATATTGTCAATCTCGAATTCGTGATTTGTTACTCTTGGACTCTCTGGTCCTAGACGGTTAGGGCGTCACGAGAGCAACCGAGAGATTGTGGTTGCTTCGGAAAGTTTAGAATTACGATTCCACTACCGGAATCAAATTAGTGGAAGGAGGAAAAGGAGTTGGAAAGACTCCACTAGAGTGACCTTCGTGGTACCTCTAGGGCTGACCTTCACTGGGTCGCCTGCAGCCCCTCATCGGAGAGTAGGACTCGAACGAGTCCGAACTTCTAGTAAAACAAATATCGTGTCTAAATTGCATTTCATTTGATATTTGTGTTGCTTTCTAGCTGCTCTGCAGTGTTCTATGTGTATATTGTCATCTCCATTAGGTGCCCGCAGTTTGGTTTGAAGATAGAAATCGAAAGGAGCAAGTTCGGGGCCGATTTGTAGAATAATGTATAATGGACATCGTCCAGATTCATACCGCATATCGCCCCAGATTTTTCCCTTTGCACCGAAAATATTTATTTCTGCTCTAACTTGGTGTTGCAGGTTGTAGCTTCTAGATATATTCTTTATACTTTGTTTACTTTGTGGCTAACTTGTGAGGGGTGGTAGTACTTTAATTTAGAGTTTCCATCTTTGGAAACTCCCTTTCTAATTGTTTCCGCATTTAAAGGTGTTATTTTTCGTAAACGCCTTATTCACCCCCTCTAGGTGGCATCCTAGGTCCTTTCAATTGGTATCAGAGCAAGGTTCTCACCCCAAAGCTTCACCACCGTGAGAAAAGGATGTCGACGCCTATCGAGTTGGAGCCGGTGCTTCTCCAAAATGATGGTTCAAACTTTCTAACTTGGTCAATACATGTACTCAATGCTTTTAGAGATATTAGTCCTCTTGTTGAGCATATTGTAGATGCAAGCATACCTCTTTCTATAGTTGATTGGTGCAACTACAAAAATTTATCAAAAGAGGAAGAAATATGCGTGCAACTCAATGCTCAAGCTATTAATATTATTTTGAGTACATTAATGTAGAGGTTCAAGATGAGGCAATATTCAATGGACAACCACCTCCGGAGAGTGCTCATCTCATTTGGACTAGACTTTTGATTTATATGGAAAATCCAAATGTGATGATGCACTTGAGATAGAGTCAATGGAAAGAATATCCATTGTGTCTTCATACAACAAGAAGCCTCACAAAACCTCAAGAGTGCCGAGCCGAGCAAGAAGTGCAAGCAACAAGATGACTGTTGCTTGTTCGCATGTACCGGACGTGTCCGGTAGATGCCCAACGGACGTGTCCCAGTATGGCCGAGGCAAAGCAGCATCAAAGAAGCAAATTGCTTAGAAGCGATGCTCAAGTCCGATGGCTTACCAAGTGATGAGTCAACCTCAAGATCTCATGATACTCATCACTTGTGTCTCATGGCCAAGAAAAGCAAGAAGAAGAATAACAAGAAAGATCAAGAAAAGGAGAAAGCACAAGTAGATGATCAAGATAAGAGTGATGTTGAAATTGAAGACAACTACAACCTTGATCATCTCAACCATAAAGACAAGTTCATCATCATGAAGATAGTTGAAAAGAATGATGAGCTTGAAGAAGAGATTGAGAAGCAAGAGCAATCGCTTCAAAATCAAGAAAAGTTTCTCATCTCCAAATTGCAAGAGCTAAAGGCAATAAATGAGAGGTATGAAAAATTGTCAATCGAGCATGCTTTTAGTTACTAATTCCTCTTCTAGTGTTTCACAACTAGAGAAGGAAAACTTGAGCTCAAGGCAAGGCTAGATGAACTATCAAGCAAGTATAATGAGCTACAAGCAAATTATGTTCATCTAAAGTGCTCTCATGAGGAAGTAGTAGAATCAAGCATCATGCTTGAGGTGGCTCATGAGGTTGTGATTACATCGGTAAAATTCTCTCAACCTCTCACACATCCGCTCACTAGTACACCATCTCAAATAAATATTTCTTGTACTAATGAGTGTGCTCCTCACAAGCCAATCTTCGATTGAGCTAAATCTTATAGAAAATATAGAGCTCAAAGAAGAAGTGCAAAGATTAAAGAAAGATGTGATTCGGTTGAAGGGTAAGGAGAAAGCACAACCTTCTCAAGATAACCGTGATAACATGGTGAAGAAGCTTGAGAAGGGTTCAAACCTTGCTTCCTCCAAAGCCCAACAAAAGAATCACATCTCAAGCAAGGCCAACACAACCAAGAGCAAGAAACATGGAAAAGGATGTGCTATGGTTGTGGATTGTATGGACATGAGTGGGCTATGTGTCCACACAAGAGTTAATGACAAGGTTGAAGCCGCCAATCAAAAGGCTTCTACCAAGGAGGCCAAGCAAGTGAAGAGTCATGGACAATGTGCTTGTCTCATGAGCAAGAAATTGGGGCATCCTACCAAGAAATACCCAATGAACAAAGAAGCAAGAAAGCAAGCCCAAGTTGCAACTAGAAGATGCTATAGGTGCAATGAGATGGGCCACAAGGTTGATGGATGTCCATACAAGCAAAACAAGCATAGGGCAAACAAAGGTCACATATGCTATACTTTGTGGAAGAAAGGGGGCATCTAAGTTTATGATTGCCCAAATGGTAACATCCCCTAAGCCGAACACAATTATTTATGATAATATGCTTAGGAAGACCACAAATGGAATTAGCACTAGCAAGGTGATGTGTTCACCACAAACTAGTACTAAGGCCATTTGGGTGCCTAAACACTTGTTGACTAACTCCAAAAGGACCCAACAAGAGTTGGGTACCAAAATGTGCTTAGGTTGATAATATAGGTACTTGGTGGTGAGATGAAAGCTTGGGGTGGTTGAGCAAGCAACTTGATAATATTCACTCAATCTATCAACCAATTCTTATCATAATCCCTAATATGGTCTGACAAGATAATTCAATAAATATATCATCTATTTCATCCTCATCATTGGTAACAAGTACCTAAACTTTATATCATAGCCACTTTGTTCGGTTTTTGTGATTGAAAGGTCACAAATAGACATATTTGTGAAATATTGAAAGTGGTTAATAAGTTTTACTTGATGTTTATCATATTTGCCTTTACGATGCCTTTATTAGCTCTCTAGTAGAGTAATTTATTTGTTGAGATGCAAGTATAGAATAAATAAATATTACATTTAAAACGAAGAATCACAAGCAGCAAATTAATTGGTTCTATCTTGCAACTATCTGGACGTGTCCGCAAAGTATACTCCGGACATGTCCTAGATTATTGCATGAACGTATAACACTAATTGTGTTGCAACCGAGTATTCGATCCATACATTTTCATATATCCCTAACATACTCGTAAGCTTGTGTTTTATCAAATCTAAGTGGATTGTGAGCATCTCTTAAACTCACTTTTAAATATGGCAATCTTATTTGGTTTATGGTCAAAATGAAAATTGGCTCCCAATTTCTTATCGTAATAAAAGTGCTTGTTGAAAGTCATTCAAAATACTTGAAGCACTTATTTAGGGGAGCTAAATTTTATTTTGCACCATTGTGGACTAACAAATTTATCTAGCACTCTTTGTAGTCCTCTGAATGAAAAATTGAATTTGCATCAAGCATGATTACTTGGCAATCAAGGTCAACATAAAGATTATCATGCCATGTATCTTCTTAGTGGTATTCTTGTGGGCTCAAGGCAAAGGTATGTTTTACATACATGTATTGTAAGTGCATCTAAGGCCCTTTACATGTTAGAATGTGCATTTGTGTGACATAGGAGAGATGTTTTTCAAAACCCATAACTAGTATGTGTAGGTGGTGTGAACTTGAAAACTATTTGAATCTTGGTCTTTGCGATTTAGCCCCATCATGTGGTGATTATGGCTCTCCTTGATTGTTTGATCGGCTAATCACACATGACATGGTTTTTCTTAAGTCCACAATCTACTTTGTCTCACTTTATCTCTCTCAAGCAAGCAAATTATTGATTATGCCATTTATTTGGAAAAGAGAAAATAAATTGATGGCATTAGATAAGAAAAGTAATAGCACTCGGTTTGGATCAAGATCATACACCTTTTGGACCGAGCAACAACAAGAGAAAGGGATTGGAAGAGTGAGAACACATCTTGAATTATTTGGGCTACACAGTGATACCGGACGTGTCCGTATTCTACCGGACGTGTCCAGTATGAGCGGGACTATAAAAACAGAGCATACCCTTCGCCCAAAACAGACTTGCCTCCTCCAAATCAACCACCAACGCCTTCTTCCCACCTAGGGCTACCAAGGATTTCACCAAGGAAAAGAGAGAGGGAGATTGCATTGAAAAGGCTTGGATCAAGGATTGAAGGCCCGTGGATTTGGATTTCACATCGCCTCTCTCTTCTCTCCTCTCAAGGTACCCTAATCACGGACCTCGTCCGATCTACTTGGTCAATACATGATTTGAAAATTCCTTCGGTCAATATGCTGCATTGGTGATGGAGAAGCAATGCCCAAAGTTTGGTATTAATCCGTGTTGGTTTGAATCAAGGAACCCTGGTTAGGGTTGTTGGTCGCCCATACCGAGACGTGTCCCAGATGCTAACGGACGTGTCCGAAGATGACCCAAACAGAAAGGTGCTCCCTGCTTCCTTTGATTCAATGCTATCCTAGAATTGTTTATTAGGCACAGCTTTCTTCAGATCTATGTTTTGCAAACCTTGTGACAATGGTATGTCAAGGTGATTGTAAAACCTTGGATAAAAGAATCTATGTCTAATTACAATTTGAGAAGAAGCTGTGGGCATGTATCTAAAATTCTATGAAAATCTTTGGATACAGGATGCTGCCATGAGTGGACGACAGAGCAGGAGGTCCAAGCACGTGCATGATCCAAAGACTTGAGAAGTACAAGAAGGCGAGACAGATATGCATCCGGATTTCACCGACCAAATAGAGGACCACTGTGGTCGCCTCTAGTGCAGCAGCTTTCAAGATGCAGAGGGGTCCGGGAACTCTTCTTTCCGACACGTATAATCGATGAGTTCAGAGTGGAGTCTAGAGATGAAAGAAAGAGGAAGAGCACCGGTGAGGATCAGACGGTGACAGCTCGGATGAGGAGGAGGAGGAGCCGTTCCTCCAGCTTCAAAGACCACCGGTCGGGATGCACTATGGTCTCCTTGAGACACGCTCCGCCCAATGTACCCTCCTATGTTCCCAGAGTTGATTACAGAGGAAAGGGTATGACCAGGAGAGCTAGAGATGAGCCAAGGGTTGATCCGAGGGGCTTACCTAAGGTTTAGTACGATCACCGCCTGCATAGCCTTTCACCGGATTTCTACTCGGTGTGATTCTCACAAGGAACCCCGTGATTGCTGTGTCTCAAAGTGGATTGATCTGGCAAGACATTACAGAGTTGCGTAAGGCCTCAGCTTGATCATGCCATTGCTATTTGCCAACAAGACTGGGCTTATGAGATCATGGAGTTCCAAAGATGATCTGGAACACAGAGGTAGTAGCTCATTCTATGCTACTGCTTGTTGAGGAGGATGAGCTGGCGGATGCTTTGGATGCTTGAGGGCCAAATGGTACAAAGTTGTTGACTATGATGTTTTTGCCGCCCAGCTTGGCTTCTCAGAGGATGATCTCCAGAGGGATAGGATCCACACCGAGCAGGTGTTACCCCCTGAGCAGCTTGCATATATGTATCCTCCTGGTGGTGAGAGAGGAGCTGTGGGGAAGGTTCTAGGTCTTCACCCTACCCATGTATACCTGGACAGGATGTTTAGAAAGACTATTGACCGCAAGGGTGGAGACAAGGGCAACATTGCAGATTATTCCTGTGAACCTACTCCATTAGATGGCATTTTTGATGCCGGCCCTTCAGCGTGTTTGATTTTATTTGGTCCGAGATCAGAGTGTTGGAGAGAGGCCCCTCAAGGGCTGTGGTTTTGCTCCTTATATCATGCATATGATTGAGCAGGTGACTGGGCACACTTTCGAGTATGATAAGATTCACAAGCCCCTCAAGATTATTGCAGATTCTGCCGAGACAGGTTACCTCCAAAGAGACTCAGGAGGAGCAAAGAAGAAGACTAGAGGCAGATGCACCTCGGAGTGGTGCACCAGCAGGAGCTTCACCTTCATCACGTGCTCCTTCACACAGTCTACTTCACGCTGCGTGGCCCTCCTCCCTCGCCTATATCCGCAGCTTTTCAGCTCCATATTTGGGATGTGCCGTGACATCCAGACTAGGGCAAGCAGAAGGAGAGGGAGGCTAGGAGGAAGGACACTCGGACTTTGAAGCAAATTGCTTCTAATCTTGAGCTTGATCCTCCTAGATCTCCTCTATCGATGAGGCAACTAGTGAGCCCGAGACCGAGGAGCAGCAGAAGCAGTTAGATATGATAGAGAGTATGTTGAGTTCATACAAAGAACAAAGAAGAAGAAGAAAGTAAGCACCGAACACCCCGACACTCTACCACTTCAGCTCGTGTGCCTACTCACTCTCAACCACGCCCCAAAGACTCCGCGGGCGATTATGCTATAGATTGGTGGAGTGACTTGACATGTGGTGGCGGCTACTACGGCTCGTGGCTACGCTGACCCATCTGGGTGCCGGTGGTTCTCGTCTGGTGGTGTTACCTGGCCTCGATAACGAAGATGATGGGAGAGATGATGATGATGATGAGTGATGCTGTAGATTAGTGATGACTTGTAGCCCCTTTGTCCTTAGTATGTCATTGTTGGACCTTTGTGGTGATTGATGACAAAGGGGAGAGAGACCTGATTAAAGCTTCAGGATAATTTCATTTGCTTATCTTTGTACTCAAGACATGTACTACAAAATGTAGTTTGTTTTTGAGCTTCATTGAGATTATATCTTGTGAGAGATGAGACTTATGCTTTATCTATGTATCTCTTGAGACATGATCTTTATCTATATATCGATTGGTTTCGGACTTGAGAAAATTTATAATGAGTGCTATGTATGAATTACATGTGTCATATTTATTTTCATAAGGACTATGCATGCTAGAATGAAAATATTTGATGTGATGCCTTTATATTTATTCTTGTATGATATATCTTGTCATATGCATCACGATTTCTCTTTGTCACACACACATGCACTCTTACGGATGCAATGATTTAGGGGAGTCTCCTATTTGTTTTAGTATGTGCAATTGACATTTGAGGTCATTTTGTGAATTCTAATCATAAGCACATATTAAGAGGGAGCCTCTCATAAATCATTGAACCCAAAAGTTTAAATGTTTATATCATTTTGTAAGCTTTAATCAAGTTGTCATCAATCACCAAAAGGGGAGATTGAAAGTGCATCTAGCCCTTTAGTGGGTTTTGGTTGATTGAATGACAACATGATTAAAGGACTAACCCGCTTTGCTAAGTGTGAACAGGTAATAGGTTATCTCATTGTGTACTTAATGAAAGCCAAAATGATGTGTTGTTGTATAAACAATCTAGTTCAAGCACAAGACAACAATGCAAATGGAATTCATGTGAAGGCTTATTTTTTTGTGGGATTTCCATGTACTATGTGAAAGCAAGCTCATGATTATTAGTTAATGAGACATGAGGATTGCATATGAAATGGTCTCATATTTGAAGCTTGCTAAATTAAAATGAAAAGGTAACAATACATATGAATGGATGATTCAACACAAGATGTGACTTGATGGCTTGAGATGGTGAAGATAGCAAGGAAAGGCTTCGAGGTACTAAGCAAGGGTGAAGGGCAAGCGACGGCTTGGCGGTCAAGAACCTAGCTAGGGTGAAGAAGAAAGTACTTGCATTTAGTTGAGGTACTAATCAAGCTAAGATGGTCATATTGATGTGAAGAATCAAATCTATAATGAAGTATTTGATGGAAGTGACTTGATACATTTGGGGTTATTCAAATTTGATGAATGGAATCAAGTCACATGCTCAAGATGGCTATGTCTCAAATGAAAGATCAACATCAACTTGTTAGCACCCTTACTTGATGAAGATTGGAAGGGACGGCATCAATTCAAAAGAAATCAACTCAAGTGGTATAAATTCATTTTTCCTTTGATCTTGAGTTTAATACGTATGCCGAGACTATTAAGAGGGATGCATCATGTTGATAGATAATGTTTCATAAGTGCTCAAGCCAACCCATGTGAGGTTTGATTATTTGAGCGACAAATGTGCTAATCGATTTCTTTTCTTGGTTGGCAATACCGGACGTGTCCGTATTCATACCAGACGTGTCGAGATTTGTCCAAAGAGCTGTAAAATTGTTGTTCTCGGGTTGCTTGTTGGGGAGTTCCGACGAGGTCGGGAATTCGACCAGTCGGGAGTCCCGGCATGGGTCGGGAGTTCGATGTCTCGTGACTTCAACAGACTTAGAGGTTTCATCGTCTCTGGTCAGGTCGGACGTGTCCGGTATTCACACCGGACGTGTCCGGTATGGATGACCAGAAGCCAACGGCTAGTTTTCAAAAGCCGTGAGGGTCGGGAGTTCCGACATGCGTCGGGAGTTCCGACACCTCACTAACTTTAACTCAGTTACATGTTTTTCAAAATTGCTGAGGGTCGGGGGTTCCGACTTGAGTCGAGAGTTCCGACGGTCGGAAGTCCCGGCATACTTCGGGAGTTCCGACGCCTCACAACATCACTGTAACTTAGTTACCGTTGGCTAGATCGAGTCATACCGGACGTGTCCGGTATTGCAACGGCTAGTTTTTCAAGGGGGCTATAAATACCCCCAAGCCTCCACCTTTGGAGGCTGCTAATTCTGCTGAGATAGACACACGTTTTTGAGCCTTGCCAACTCTCCTAAACCCTCTCTTAGTGAGTGTGTGATCCAAATTGCAAAATCAATTTGTGGGTTGAGAGAGAATTTGAAAAAGAGAGCAAGCCACCACTTGAGCACTTGTGCATATTGTCAATCTCGTGATTCGTGATTTGTTACTCTTGGACTCTTCGGGTCCTAGACGGTTAGGCGTGTCACGGAGAGCAACCGAGAGATTGTGGTTGCTTGAGAAAGTTTAGAACGGGCCGATTCCGCCGCCTGGAATCAAATTAGTGGAAGGAGGAAAAGGAGTTGGAAAAGACTCTAGCTAGAGTGACCTTCGTGGTACCCTCTAGGGCTGACCTTGTTGGGTCGCCTGCAGCCCCCTCAACTGAGAGTAGGACTCGAACGAGTCCGAACTTCTCAGTAAAACAAATATCGTGGTCTAAATTCGCATTTCATTTGATATTTGTGTTGCTCGAGCTGTTCTGCAGGTTCTATGTGTATATTGTCATCTCCATTAGGTGCCTGCAGTTTGGTTTGAAGATAGAAATCGAAAGGAGCAAGTTCGGGGCCGATTTGCAGAAATCGTGTATACCGGACACGTCCGTATTCATACCTTTATATGTCCGTATTTCCTGCAGACCGAAAATATTTATTCTCTGTTCTAACTTGGTGTTGCAGGTTGTAGCTTCTAGATATATTCTTTATACCTTGTTTACTTTGTGGCTAACTTGTGAGGGGTGGTAGTACTCTTAATTTGGAGTTTCCATCTTTGGAAACTCCCCTTTCTAATTGTTTCCGCATTTAAAGGTGTTATTTTTCAGAAACGCCTATTCACCCCCCCTCTAGGCGGCATCCTAGGTCCTTTCACATAGAATGGTTAGTTAATGAACTAATGATGACTGCTAATAAAATTGAATATAAGGACGTACGTTTAGTAATGCTCCCTACAGATACAATAACCCACGAGCCAGATAGCCTTGCATATTTTTGGAGTCTTTACTTTCCTCCTAATGGGTAAGCCTTGCCGAGTACAATTGAGTACTCAGGGTTTGTTCTATCCTGTTGCAGGTGACAGGAACATGTGGAGCTGGTACTTGTGTGTGGAAACCTCCTGGTGGGCTCAGCGTGGATTTCCTTAACATTACGAACATAGAGTTTATTTGAAACTTTTCACCCAAAATGTTTTACAATGGAAAAAGTTATAACCTGCTATGATGTATATAACAGATCATCATGTTAATGTTTATTTGTTATTAAATGATTTTATTTCCGCAGAGACTCTGATAACATGATTATATTCCACTATTATAAACAATAAATATTATACTCTGATGTTGCATGAAAAGTGATACTGGAAATAGCTAAAATTTTGTAAGCTTTATTCTCTCATTTATGATCCTGGCGGAAAAATGTGGATTTTTCGAGTTCTCCCGTTGGGTGTGCTTGACGGAACTGCGTGGTTTCTTGTGCTCACTTGCGTACTTAGTGTCTAATGAAAGACGAATACCCTTGGGAGTGTATTAAATCAGGCGGTTCTGCCACAGTTGCATGGGTTAGGGAAGGGTGGGGTTGCACGACAGTGACGTTCAATAGGCGACACAGTTGACTCGAGTCATCATCATCATCTGATGGCGACGGTGGAGGTCGGTGGCAGGCTGGGCGTAAGGTGGGACGGGAGGAAGAAGGAAAGAACATATATATGAGGGGAAAAAGAAGATGGGTTCTGTTGCCTTACCAATATTCGTGCACTGACTAAGAGCCCTGCTACCATGTAATGATACATTTGTTTACAAATTATGGAACCAACTGATAGCACCGGTTTGACCAAAAGTTTAGTTTTCCTCTATGTTCTCATGATTTTATAGAGGAGGATATGGTGGGTTTATTGAACCAAATCTCAACTTTAACAAATCTTACTATTGCAAGGTAAATTGTATAAATTCGATCTAGGGCCACCCAACCCAACCTCACTAGTGCACGGGCGGGCTCGAACTATAGTTTTTGACTCGCAACAATCATTTGGGTTAGACGTGAGAGGTATACTTCTAATTTTTACCTAAAACCCAACCCAACTCAACCCTAAAAAACGTGACCAAGCATTGAATTGAAAAACTTAAAAAATATCCTGACCTAACCCGACTTGTCCGCGGGTAGACATCGAAAAAGAAAAGGAATTGACCTGTCACCCGGCTCGGGCTGGCAAAAAAATATTGAACTTTTTAGTCCGGTCCGGAGCTTGAACAGGTCTACTACATCTGGTCATCAATTGAACTTAAACATTCTAAATACCTTTAACAATAGTAGCCAGTAGCATATATCGGTGGTTCTATGCCGATCCGTAAGTGTACTATCCTATGGTCGTGATGGATCCTTAATATAAGAGTTTAAATTCAAACCTACGCGTGGAAGGAAAACCCACCTTTCCAAACGGACCCTACCTAAGATGAAAAGGTGATTAGTTATATATATATATATATATATATATATATATATATATATATATATATATATATATATATATATATATATATATATATATATATATATATATATATATATATATATATATATATATATATATATATATATATATATATATATATATATATATGTATATATATATATATATATGTATATATACATATATATACATATATATATATATATATATATATATATATATATATATATATATATATATATATATATATATATATATATATATATATATATATATATATATATATATATATATATACACACACACACGTGCCCCTCCCACTAGTGGTAGGAAGGGAAGAAGATATGACGGGGTCCTTGCGGTGGTGGACCTCCTCTTTGGCCCAAGAAGAAGACGGGTGCAACGAGAAGACGGGTGAGCAAAACAGAGAGTGGGAGTGGACACAGACAGGGAGACGAATGACACCTTGGCACAGAGGCATCCACGGTGCCGCCTCTCAAATCATATCATGGCGTCCAACCTTGGCTCAATAGCATCCTTGCCACTTGCAGTGTCTCCGTTAAGGCCGGCACTCGCCACTTGCAGCGTCCAACCTTGGCTCAAATCACCATCAAGGCCGGCACTTGCCACTTGCAGTGTCTCCATTATGCAGCTAGCTAGCATGCGTCAGTGGAATTTAGCAGTGGCTAGTGTGTACTAGCAGTGTACAGTATGATTGATTGATAATGCACTGCTCGTGTGCTCTTGAATCTACTCACTCCATATACGAAAGAATGCAATTCTCGTTTTTCGAGAAGTTGAACAGTTTGAACTTTGACTAAATTTATATAAAAATATACCAACATTCATTAAACAAAATAAGTATCATTGAATTCGTTATAGGATATATTTTTATAATAAATTTGTTTGGAGATATAAATATTAATACTATTTACTATAAACTTGGTTAAACTTGAACTAGTTTGACTGGCACGAATCCCATAGTTGCAACGGAGGGAGTACACTCTACTAGTATTATTTAGCTCAGTTTTAGGATAAGGGAGCTAGGCCCCCGATTTTGATTACTTAAACCAGCATCCAATGTGATGTTGAACTTATCGGGCATTCATTCACATTTCACATAAGTTAATAATGTACTACTCCGTTCAAGTAGTTTTGGACGAGCCTCAGCTCAAACATTATTAGAGATATAAATCATGAATAATTTTTAAGTTGTTGAATTTAGAGATCGTGTCGCTGTCAAAACGACTTAAATTACCAATATGGAGTGAGTATTCGTCTCTACTTTAATCATCTCTCGCACCTCGTAGAGTCCATGCACCTGAAATATCACAGTTCTTCAGCTGGTCGTGTGAACTTACGTGACACATTTGCTTTGATTCCGATGCCGGCGACGGGCGAGATCTAGGGTGAGGGTCCATGGAGACTTCTGGGGGTTTATTTGAAGAAGAGCTGGCATGCCCGGTGGAGGAGGTGAACAACAGGTAGGTGGGGGGAGCAAGGCTGTCTGGCGGAGTTCGTTGGTGCCGGACGACCAATACATTGGAGTGTTTACTGGTTAGCACGCTGGGATGGCGGCATGGCGCCAGTGGCGAGAAAACCGCTGGGGCACTTGGAGGCTTGGAGCTTGGAGCTTGGAGGAGGGCGCGGGAGGCCGGAGAGACTGCTCGTGCTCGAGACTGCGGCTGATGTGAGATGGTGTGGGGATCGGAAGAAGAAGATCAATAGTAGTAGCATAATATGGACCGTCGGATGGCTCTACCAGTGGACCTCATTGACTACCTGAGAGAATGAAAAAAAAATGTACTACGTGATATTTAGCCTCTCCTTAATTTCTTAAGCATCTTGGCAGCCACATGATTTTGTTCTACAAAGTCTATATAAATGTTTGAAAAATAAGGTGTCGGGGGCTTGTGGAAAATTTAAGTCGACCAGGCAAGTATATTAGTGCCGTCCAAATAAATGCCTAAAAGGCATGACATATGATTTTTATTATTATCTTAAATTGTCTACTATTAATCAATGATGGGCCATTGCAATGAGAGATGTGACCTCTCTTTAGTTTTCTCCAAATCAACAAAAAATCCTAAGCTCTACGAGATAATCTGCGATTCATGATGTGTAGCAGTATACATATCAGGTACCAAAGATGTACGTGCTTGCCTGCATAAGTTTCCTCGTTCACCTTCTCTTTGGTGGCGCTAGCTTACCAAGGTTAATAAGACTCGAGTTAGGGCTTCTCCGGTAATAGAATCAAGCTACGGGTTAGGGTAACATTCACCGGATAAATACTCGGCCACAATATTTATGACACCGTACCAAAGCAACATATTAGCTAGGATGCCCCTAGACACCGACGGAGCTACTGAGACTGGCCTTAATTACTTGGCTGAAACTGGCTGAAAACACTTTTCCGGCTGAATTGTTGTGAGAGAAAAATACTGTTCTGACTGAAAAAAAAGCCAAACAAACCAAATATAGAACAGGACCAATTATCCGCCGCGTACGGTGCGGTGCGATCCAGTGAATCTTAGCCGAGGTTGGTCATCATGATCGAACAATATAACGTTGCCGTCTTCCGCATTAGTAGTCGTACTAGAATGACATACTGTACGCGTCTCTGTCCATCGCCGGTGCGCGCGGCATCTCATCTGCTAATGAGCGGCAATAGACGTCGTATGTATATAGGTCGGCGTCAGGGTCAGGGTCAGTGTATAAGTAGGCGGTCTTAATCTACGATCCCTGTGCATGATAAAAAGCGATCGGGCACGGCGGCTGATTAAAAGCGCGAGCGCGGCTGCGACGCCGACGCCGCCGCGGTGCTCGTCGTCTGCGTGCATGAGCGGACGTGGAATTTTCAGCTGTGAACGCCTGACCACCAGGTAAAGCGACGACGAGACGAGGAGGATGAGGGAATCCCGATAAAGCGCCGCCGCTGGGCCTCGTTTGTCGCCGCGCCCTCCCGCGAGCGTTGCATTCGAGGCCTGCGGCCCACATGGCCCGCCCGCCCGCCCGGACATGGGCCGTCATTTTGCGCATGATTGCCACCCGTCCCTGTCTGCTGCTGTGCGTGCATCGGTTTCCGGAAACTCCTGCCAACGCGCGCCTTGTGCAACGTTACCCTGTTGTCACTTTGTGCAACGCGCTGTAAAACCGAAGCTCACACCATGCGCGTCTCTTGCACTGCCTCCCGGTAAAAACCAGTGTACATGCATACGGCCTCAGCCTTCTTCGCTATAAACTCGAGCCAGTGTACATGTACATACGCCCTCAGCCTTTACCACAAACTCAAGCTGTGTTACAGCCTTTTTGGTTGGTTCGGTTATTGTGCGTGCATGCAGCAGCATAGATTGTGATTTTTCAGCACCTGGCGGTCTGGGATCGTCGTCACTGTCTGACCTGCACCCCAGGTCGCAATCCAAACAACTCCCCTAACGTCCTGCGTGTTACACCTCTACAATACGCCAAAGTTTCGTCAGAGAGCGCCATGTGTGCGCAAAGATAAGCCTGAAACCCTGTAACGTTTTCAGACTAAGGCTTTCAGAGCCGATTAATGCAATGAAAATCCCAGGTGGGGGACTCCCCCTCCCAAATCTACTTATAAAAAAAATAGCAAAGTTAAGTAACGAATTGGATGTCCAATTTCTTCTAGGGTTCTCCGTTTTTCTTTGTCGAACATGCCTTCATGTTTTCCTACAACTCTTTGCAACCCTGTTCTCCGATAAGAATGTTTCCTTTTCTTGTAATTGGATCAAGTGTCCTTACATTATTGGTAACCATTAAGAAATTCAATATAACCCAAACAAGGGATGCTTTTGTTCATAACCATCTGGATTCTTTTTTTTGGGGGGCAAAGGAATGCGCATGTGATGCTTTTTATTTTCCTCTTATTTTTTGTGTGGAGGATTGTAGGGACTTATTTCTCATTTAAAAATGTTTATTAGTACATCGAGAAATGCACAGGAGGGAAACGAAAACCATATATGCTGGCCTGCTCCTTAAAACACAGGCATACTTACAGCAAAGATGATGGGCCTCCCTAGCTTCGCGTGGGAAACGCACACACTCATTGAGTCACAGGACTTTGACCTGTGAGAAAGAGCATGCACTCACGTTGTCACTGGGCCATCTGGCCCGGTCCAACAAACAACAGTCAGCCTACCGTGTTGAACGGAATAAGAGGCCACAATAATTTGAAATAGGCCTGCCGTATATCTGCGAGCTCAGCAACTAGGCCTGCGGTATAGGTCGGGCCAGATAGGCTGGATACCCTGTGGGCCATCAGAGACTGCAATGTTTGTTGTTGTTAATGGGCCGTAGCAGGCTGCTTTCCCTGCTGCTACGAAAACATATCTCGCCAGTGCGTGTACGTGCTTCAAAATCAGCAACAACATTCTGCCCGGATACCCTAGGAGGATACGGGTGTGTTTGGTTTCTGGCTAATTTCTAGCCTGGCGAGAATCTTGGTTTGGGTAGCCTTAGCCTGCTTCCACCAAGTCAACCCATGGTTGTTTGGTTTGTTGTACTGTGTAAGTCTGGCTAGCCCAAGAACGTGTTTGGTTGCCTGGTTTATTTGATACAGTCACCTCTTCTCGAAATTGGTAAATTTACCCCCTTCGAGGATTTTAAATCGAACAAGTGGTGGGCATCCTTCCCTTATCAATTGCGACTTGTATAGCGTGCCGGAGCAAAGACGACAAAGCCAAACACCGTTCAAGCACACATCCTCATCGCCACCGTCCAAGACCAAGAAGACAGCCACCGCACTGGGGGATTGGGTAGATGGAACCGCGGCGGCAGGATTTGGGTGGAGTGCAGCGGCCTCTTCCTCCGGCGTCCAGCGCTGCTTCGGCGCCCCCATTGGCGACAATCAATCTATAGCTCGACTACTCAAGATGCACTGTGGTCAGTATTTGCAAGCGCCCATAGCACGGGCTCGAGAAGAAGAGCTAAAAGCTCTAGTTTAGTTTTGGTGAATTGATGGAACCCTAAGCTCTAACCTAGTTTATCAAAGTGATCATGATATAGGTAGCACATTCCAAGTGGTGAAGCAAATGAAGATCATGACATGATGATGGTGATGCCATGGTAATGATCAAGTGCTTGGACTTGAAAAGAAAAAAGAGAAAAACAAAAGGCTCAAGGCAAAGGTATAAGTGGTAGGAGTCATTTTGTTTTAGTGATCGAGACACTTAGAGAGAGTGATCACATTTATGATCGATAGCCGTACTATTAAGAGGGGTGAAACTCGTATTGAAATATGGTTATCAAAGTGCCACTAGATGTTCTAACTTATTGCACATGCATTTAGTATCTAGTGGAGTGCTAACACCCTTAAAATGTTTGTGAAAATATGCTAACACACATGCACAAAGGTGATACACATTGTGTTTAGTACTTGGGAGCAAGGGTTAGAAACTTCATCGACGGAGTGTCCGCCCCTAGAGTGCGGACAGTCCGACGGTTCAACTGGCGCCCTGTACAAAAAAAGACAGGATTTCACAGAGTGGACCGGACGCTGGCCTCAACTGGACCAGCGCGTCCGGTCAGTAGAAGCAGTGAAGACGCTGGCGTCGGTCTTCGACCGGACGCTGGGTCACTTCGTGACCGGACGCTGACGGGGTGCATCCGGTTCTGCTGACGTGGCAGCACACAGAGGATACAGTGTGTGACCGGACGCTGGGTGAGTCCGGTCGGGCATGACCGGACGCGTCCGGTCTCCTCTGGAACCTTACTGGAAATGACCGGACGTTGGTGTTGGTGCGTCCGGTCACTTTGTGCCGCGCGTCCGGTCACTACTTAAATTGTACTGATGACCGTTGAGATCGGACGATCAACGTTTGAAGCCGATGACATGTGGCAAGCATTGGGCGACCGGACGCTGGGTCCTACGTCCGATCGATCTGACCGGAGCGTCCAGTCACCCCGAGTTGTGCCCAGTGAAGGGGTACAACGGCTCTATTTTGTGGGGACTTCTATTTAAGCCCCATGGCCAGCTCTAGCTCACTCTCTTGGCCATTTGCATTGACATAGCAACCTTATGAGCTTAGTCAAAGCCCTCCCACTCATCTCCATCATTAATTCAACATCTTGTGAGATTGAGAGTGAATCCAGGTGCATTGCTTGAGTGTTTGCATCTAGAGAGACTTGGTGTTCGTGTTTCACTGCGGGATTCGCTTGTTACTCTTGGTGGTTGCCGCCACCTAGACGGCTTGGAACAGTGAGGATCGTCGAGCGGAGGTTGGTGATTGTCTCCGGCTCTGATCGTGGTGATTATGAGGGGTTCTTGACCTTTCCTTGGCAGAGAGCCAAAAGATACTTTAGTAAATTGCTCGTGTCTTGTGTGATCCTCATCTTGTGTTGGTTGTGCGGCACCCTATTAAGGGTTTGGCGTGTGATGCCAATTAGTGCGTGAACCTCCAAGTGAGTGAATCGCCACAACAAGGACTAGCTTGTCGGCAAGCAAGTGAACCTTGGTAAAAAATCATTGTGTCATCATTTGATTTCGAGGTGATTGGTCTTCATTGGTATTCATTCTTGTGATTGATTGGTTCACTCCTCGACTCGGCGGTATAACCATCTTGCTCACTCTCTTTACATTATCGCAAACTAGTTATCAAGCTCTTTAGTGTAGCTAGTTGTGAGAGCTTGTTAGTTTGGTTAGTGTGGCTCTTTAGTTAGCTTTTGAGAGCACACTAACTTAGTATAGTGACATAGTCATTGTGTGGTTAGAAACTATAGAATCTAAAATTGTGGTAGGTGGGCTTTTTTTAGTAGGCTAGCGTAACACTTGCTTCGCCTTTATAATTGTCTAATCGGTTTGCTAAGTGTTGTTGTAGAAAATTTTAATAGGCTATTCACACCCCTCTAGCCATTAGGACCTTTCAAGATCCCCTCGACGCCTCCAAGCACCATCTCGAGGCCGACGAGATCCGCCTGTCGCGCCCCTAAGGTCGCGCAGACCACCCATCGTTGCCCGGCCGGCATCCCCACGCCGCAAGGGTGGACGACGACGTGATGGAGAAGGGCATCCGTGACGCTGCAGTGGACGACCGGCGTTGTTGGAGGTGGTGATGGTGCGGTCTGCGGTGCTAAACAGGACGTGAGGTGAGGGGAACGAGCATGGGGGCTGGCTCGGGCCTGGCTGCTGAGCGATTCAGACGTTGAATTCTGGCTAGGCTAAAGGGGTACGGATGGCCAGCTCTAGCCAAGCCTCAGCCCATTTCCAGACAACTAAACATGTCAAAATTGACTCCAGAGAGCCATGTTAGAGGTCGGTCACACCTTATGTTCATACGGCATAGCACTGTATGTCTGTATCTTGCATACACCATACGCCATGCAAAGGTACAGTGACATCACGAGTACACACTACTAATAGCCGCTGTTATTCGACGACATCACGACGACAGGCACCTTGAGTTTTTTTCCCCCGATGATGAATTGACATTGGCGTGTTAGGCGATTTTTTAGTACTTTCGTTGTTATTTGGTAATTAGTGTTCAATCATAGTTTAATTAGGCTTAAAAGATTCGTTTCGTGAATTTCGTCTAAACTGTGTAATTAGTTTTAATTTTTATTTATATTTAATGCTTCATGCATACGTCAAAATATTCGATGTGACGAAAAATCTTGAAAAATTTTGCAAAAATTTGAAAACTAAACAGGCACTAAACTGAAACGACGATGAATTGCTGGAGTTTCCTGGGTCAAGCTCTGGGTACGGACTTACGGCAGTAGGTAGGGTAGCCACCTGGCAGCACCACTACCACCTGTCTTTGCATTGCATGGGTACGGTGGCCAACCCTGCAAGCGATCCTTCACGTATCAGTCAGTCACACATGCATGTGCAACTCCCTTTTGATCTGTAAAGTAAATACTAGACACCAATGCAATTATGGCCACGTTTAGTTCCAAAAAAAAGTTTCTCAAAAGATGCTACAGTAGCCATTACATCGAATCTTGCGATACGTATATGGAGCATTAAATATAGATGAAAAAAACTAATTACACAATTTGGTTGGAAATCACGAGATGAACATTTTGAGCCTAATTAGTCAATGATTGAACACTAATTACTAAATAAAAACGAAAATGCTACAGTAGCAAAATTATCAAATTTCACCCAACTAAACACGGCCTATGCAAGGCAGGGGAGAAAAGGGGGCTGGGAGAAAGACGAGAAACACAGGGTAACAGAGTAATCTTGACACACATGCAGCGCAGCTTGCTATCTGAAATGATCTGCACCTGCAGCAACCTTGCAAGGTAAGCATCAGCCAATCATGACATGGAAAATTCCTTCGAAAATGATTGTATATACCACGACCTTTGCATGACACCTGGCTCCATCTGCTATCCTTTTTTTGTAAAGTCGTAACTTATTGATCCGCGGGAGAAAAGAAGACCTAAAAAAGACACTGGGTAAATGTTCATTTTGGAATCCATCTCAGTCATGCGTAAAATTGCAAGAGTTCAACCAAATGTGCTGTGGCATAGCTACTACTACAAGTTATACCAGTTATACAACTACAAATCATACTACTACAACGTTATGTAGACTTGTTACGTACACTAGTTGCAGACCAGCTCATTCCATTTGCACGCAGCGGCACTCTGCAAGGTACTACGTAATTCTGATGATTTATTTATTTAATCCCTAATCGACACAACAATGGATAAGTGACACAAGCCTGACAGACAGCGATAGATCCAGACAGCACGTGCTTTCCAGCCTATCCAGCATGACAGCATCCTCTCGCATAAATCATTTGTTGCATATAGTATATTTATTAATTGTTTAGCACCTTCTTCGGTGGGTATATCTATATATTTTAATTTTGTATACAAGCTTGCCAAGTCAGATACGGATCAAAGCTCCGGGCAGCCGGATCTTGAATCCTTAAGCTCGACTAGCTTCGACACACACACACACACTGAATCTGAAGAAAACACAATTGGATGTACGTAGAAATTAAATCCTGATCTCATATTGAAAGGAATTCAGCCTAGCCTTCAAGTCTGCAAAGGAACTTTTCTCAGGGAGATTAAGTTTCTCTCCAACAGAGTAAAACAGTAGGAAAGCTCAGGCCTTTGATCAAGAGTTCCTCCCTAGCATAAGTGTCATAAGTGTCAGGAGTAGCCTCATCTTTTTGTGTTTCTTGAACTCTGGTCGGCTACCCTGTACTCTTTACTTTGTTTTTACTATTTATTAGTCAATAAATTTGCACTGTAAGGGCGTAAGCCCTTCCAGTTTCCTCAAAAAAGGAAATTAAATCCACGATCATACATATATAGCTCAAGTAAGTAAGCAAGGTTGCTCGTAACAACATGAGAGGCTAGAGTGAGCTTCATCCAGTTTTTTTCATGATTATCAAGAAGGCGCGCACCAAATCCAACCTGCATGAACAATGCATATATACTTACCGGGAAACACGTTCAAACAGAAAGAGGAAGAGGCACTAGCTCAGTTATGAAGGTTGGAGTGATAGATAGATGTAATAAAGGGAATTCAAAAGTTTGGATATGGTGTGTGCCAAACCATTTCGAAATGAAGCCATCATGCCTGAAATGAAAGCATAATAACCAAATCCTGAGTGACGAGCAATTAATCCATCACATCATCATGAATGAAACAAATAATATATAGTATACGGACTACGGGCGGACCATGCATGCAAGGTCTGGTCCCTCCTCCCATGCCATATCGCCATGCATGATCTTCGATCTGCTACAGCAAAACAACGCTTTGAATCGAACGGGGCAACAAGTAAATTTGGAAACCCCACAGATTAAATGGTGGCGTGAAAACATTAAACCCACCCTGTCTGCAGCACTACCAGTACCACCTGAGACCGTACGTAAACCGCAGTCAATTCGGCCATGGCTGTGCGATACGTATACGGTGGCAGATCGATCTGAACCGTCCGAATCTGTCATCGGATGGCTGTGCGATGGCGACGAGGCTGAACTGTTCAAGCGTACGAGTATGATGAAGAGAAGAGATATGATGGGGGGGTGTGCTCAGCTCTGTGTGTCTTGGGAAAGGAAGTAGCAGTAATTCTAGCTAAAAGGCTCACCGATCCTGATTGTTCGTTGGCCTCGGATCATGTGCCCCAAAGCTTGCTTATTGTGGTTAAAAAGGGGCACTGACCATGGCCAGGCCAGACAGATTTGACGCCAGCTGAGTTGTGCCATGTGTGACTCTGGTAAAACAATAACATATCAGGTTCACAACGGGAGGGGCTGGCTGGGGTTGGGGGAACTCGACCACCACTCAACAGTCACCACATGCCGCACAGCTCGGCCTCTGACCACCGATACATAAACTAACCATGGTCAAAGCTACCGATCCTTCCTGGCGATGGCGTGGCGTCATCGTTATCATCAGTGGATCTCAGTGAACTACAATAGGAGTACTACCAGTACCCTAGCAGAATCAGCCCGGAACTGAAGTGCATGGCGGTGGCGTGCCGGCATTGTTGCCTGCACGTCAATCGGAGTGTTTCAAGCACAACTGAAGTGCATGGAAATTTCAGTGGATTATTTTTACCTGGACAACTGTTGTTGTCTTTTCTCGAATACGTAAAAGGTTTGCGCATCTTTGCATTAAGATCGAAAAATAGTGAATGTGTTATGCAATCGGCTCTGCCCTCCCTGGACAACCGTTGTTGTCAACGATGGGGCAAAACAAAAGGGTTTCAGGATCAGATTCAGATCGTCGGCAACGATGGCTGTCAGTCTGTCGCTTCTTGCCTATGGCTCTCAAGCTTCAATCGACATTTGATGATGAGCAATCAGCACCAAACCTCTCAATCCACCATTCATCCATTCGTTCAGGTTTCGGAGCTCAGACTTCCATTCAGCATCTCACATCGCGCCACGTGGATACGCCCTTGCGCAGGCAAACGAACCAAGCGCGCGCCATCGACGCGCGTACCCGCCTGGATCCCCCTGCCGGCTGCCGGTCCTGGTCCTGGCCCTGGGCTGGCCTCTCCTGCTAGTTATTGCAGGCGTGATCTGCCGCGCGCAGCGCTGCTGCATCGCACATGGCCATGGCCATGGCGCCCGCTGCTCGCTGTGTAATATATTCCATTCCATTCCACTCCACTCCTGTTCCCCTCCGCTTCACTCATCCACTGCTTCCGCACGCAGCTTCCACATGCCGGCCCTCGCCGTGCCGTGAGCGTCAGGCCAACCATTCGTGACCAACCAGCTTCCGGTCTCTTCCTCTGCAAGCCAGCCGACGATGCGGCCGCACCGCCGCTGGGTCAGTGACAGTGACACCTTCTGATTCTGCCGCCGCAGCCCGCAGTACGCAGATGGGCAAGGCAGGCAAGTGGCTCCGAAGCTTCCTGCCGGGGAGGAGGGCCAGGGACAAGGCCGGGCCGCTCGCGCCGGCGGCGGAGCCGCCCGACCTGGCGCTGCCGCTGCCGCTCCCGGGGGCGGCCACGACGACGCCGGTGTCCACGCCCGGCGCCAAGGAGAAGCGGAGGTGGAGCTTCCGGCGCCCCTCCGCGGCGGCGGCGGCGTCGCCGGGTCGGCGGCCAAGGACGCCGCAGCGCAGGGCCGCCTCGCGCCCTACGGCTTCCTGGAGCCGCGGGTGGTGGACCCGGACCAGCACGCCATCGCCGTCGCCATCGCCACCGCCGCCGCGGCCGAGGCGGCCATGGCGGCCAAGCAGGCCACCGCGGCAGTCGTCAGGCTCTCCGCGTCCGCGCCGGGGTCCAAGCGCACCGTCATCGGCATCGAGGAGGCCGCCGCGATCAAGATCCAGGCCGTCTTCAGATCCTACTTGGTGAGCTGGCGATGACTTATCGCGGTGCCTGCGTCCACTGTTGACTTGACCTCGATCGCATCGCGTCGATCCTTGGGCTGCGTGGCGTGACGTGACGTGTCTGTGTGTGTGCCTGGCTGCAGGCGAGGAAGGCGCTGTGCGCGCTGCGGGGGCTCGTCAAGCTGCAGGCGCTGGTGCGCGGCCACCTGGTGCGGCGCCAGGCCAGCCACACCCTGCGCTGCATGCAGGCGCTCGTCGCCGCGCAGAACAGGGCGCGCGCCGCGCGCCTACGGATGCTCGAGGACGAGAAGCCCGTCCGGACGCCGCGGACGACGCCGACCCGGCGCAGCTCGCCGCACCACCCCCGGCTCCGGCACCACCAGGTACGCGACACTACCCGACACGTCAACATAGCCAGCCAGGCAGCCAGCCATCCGAACAGGGGAGTCTGACGGGCAATGCGCGTGCAGGACGTGGCGGAGGATAACGTGAAGATCGTGGAGGTGGACACCGGCGCCGGCGGAGTCGAGGCGCACGGCACGCCGCGCACGTCGTCCCGTCGCAGCAGCTGCTACGCGACGCCGCTGTGCCGCACGCCGTCCAAGAACGAGCTGTACCAGAAGATCTCGCCGACGCCGTCCGCGCTCACCGACGCCAGCGCGCGCACGTACAGCGCCCGGTACGATGACTTTTCCTTCGCCACCGCGCGGGCCAGCCCGTACCGCTACGCGTCGTCGCGGCAGCAGCAGCACCAGCACGACGAGGGCGCGGACGACAAGCCCGCGGCGGAGCACCCGCTGCTCGTGCCCAGCTACATGGCGAACACGGAGTCGTCGCGCGCCAAGGCGCGGTCCCAGAGCGCGCCGCGGCAGCGGCTGTCGGTGTCGTCGTCGTCGTCCGCCACCGAGGCGGCCTGGCAGCCCAGCGGGCGGCGCAGGGCGTCGCTGGAGGCGCAGGCGCAGGCGACGCCCGGCGCGCGCGGGCTGGTGGCGCCGGCCAGGTACGGCCCCGCGCGCGTGCAGCGGTGCCCGTCGCAGGCCAGCGCGCCCGGGGCGTGCCCCTGGGGCGCCAGGCTCGACCGGTGGAGCGCGTCGGCGCACGACAGCGAGTGCGGGTCCACGAGCACGGTCATGACCGCCGCCACCACCACGTACTGCTGGTCACTGACCGCCGACAACGCCGGCATGGCTTAGAGGACCTCGCAGTCGCAGGCGACTAGGCGAGCTCTGACTCACTCACATGGTTTCTGTACTGCAGCGGGAAGATGAAAAGCCGCCGTGCCTGTAGGCTGTAGGGAATGGGACGTCAGGATGCTGCTGTAGTTGCTGCAAAATCTGTATGTGTCATGTATTACTGTCGGAGTGTGATGTTCCTAGGTTTGGATAACTGGATGAGACTGGTGTTTTTTTGCGTGCCGAGAATCAAGCAAAGGGCTCTTGTATTACTGTCGGAGTACCTCTAGTTTTGTCAAGTCCTGATACTCGTAGACCAACTGAAGCAAGTAGTAGAGACTACAGAGTGAGCAGCGTTCTGTCCTTGAACGATCTTTTTTCAGATAGACTGATAGAGAGGATGCTCTGTCGTTCGTCGGCAAACAGAGGACGCTTTCAGGAAACTGTTGCTGACGACGAGTCATGTTTGACCTTCCTATGCAATCGGACTACCCGTTACCGTAGATGCTCCTGCACATGAGGACTGGTGCTAGGTATTGCGGTTCAGATCGTCTGACTTGCTGAAGCTAAGTGACAGCTGACTTACCCTATGTCCGATGCCCTCCGTTTCTCATCCAATGGCGGATAAGAAAAGCAACTTTTTCACTCTAAATTGGAAAGCCCAAGCTGTGGTTCTGGCTTAGATACAGCTCAGCTCGGGATTATTTGTCAAATACACAAATAACAGAGTTTTACCAAGTATTTTCACAGCAGAATTAAACTAGCAATTTACTAAGTATTTTCAATAGTTACATGCTCCAAATAACCAAAATGAACTCTAAATGGCACCACTCATAAAAAAATATATATTAGCCATAGAATTGTTAGGGCTAAAAAAATTCTTGCTAGAAGAATTTGCCAAAAAAAATCCTTCCATGTGATAGCAACCGAAAGAAGATCTTGAACACACGTATAGTCAGGGGGTGTTTGGATCCAGGGACTAAAATTTAGGAGGTGTCATATGGGGGTGTCACATGGGGTGTTCGGATACTAATAAAAAAATAAATTACAGAATCCGTCAGTAATCCGTGTGTCGGTGTTTTGTAAACCAGACTAGTAAACTTATACGA
Source organism: Miscanthus lutarioriparius (assembly GCA_904845875.1). NCBI lineage: Eukaryota > Viridiplantae > Streptophyta > Magnoliopsida > Poales > Poaceae > Miscanthus > Miscanthus lutarioriparius. The sequence goes on from CAJGYO010000002.1 coordinate 113,314,977, forward strand.
TTGCCGCACTGCTCTAGGAAGACGATGGTAGCATCCAATAGACACGAGGATTTATACTGGTTCAGGCCGGAGCCCTACGTCTAGTCTCAGAGATGATCGAGTGCGTGTTTCTCGCTTGAATACTATGAAGTTCTTACAATGGGGAGTGCAAGAATGGTGGAAGAGATGGAAAAACCTATGCTAGACGAAAGGCTGCCTAAAGAGAAGCTCCAGGAGCCCTACTACGATGGTGAATGAATGGAATGGTAGAGGATGTGAGTCATGTTGCCCTAGCGGTCCTTATATAGAGTTCGGGGCCAGGGCTCATACAAAGAGTAGGCTCTCCCAACTGAAGGGTTGTGAGCCTGAGGAAGGTCTAACTAACTTAGCTTACAAGCTACGTTGTCTTCTGGTGCTCGTCCGGTCGTGGCTATCGTCATGGTCTTGTGGCCATGCTGCGGCAGGGTGTGACATAGTGTCACTGTGCCGGCCGTGGCGGCACTATGGGCATGGTGATGGTTCGCCAACCGTCCTGTGCGGCATGGTCTCCGTTGTGGTCTTTGTCATCATCGTCTTGTCTCTCGGGGCGTCGTACCTCGTACAGGAGTTGGTGGCCGTCCCGGGTCACCGATGTCCGTCTTTTCTTGAGGAGCCGCGGACCATGACCCCAACTGTTGAGGTCGGGGCTCGCTGCCAGTCTAGATGGCTTTGATGTCGTGGCCTTCGTCGTGGATTCCATCCCGTAGTGGGTGGGACCGTATATCCGTATCACCGGGCCATGTAGTAATGGGGAGAGGTCGTGTGCTTTGTGAACGCCGCGCGACTAAGGCTAGAGGAAGAGGTCGTGGCTGGCCCTAGCCTGTGTGTGCGGCCTGGCTTGCTCAGCTTGACTAGGCCTCGGTCGTTCGAGCCTTCGCCAGCTAGCGCATTGTAGGCCTCGTGGCCTGCTATCTAATCGGTGCCTTGAGACACCCCGGAGTTATAACCCCAACACCGCGAGATGAATTTATTAAGTCTAATTAATCTGTCATTAGCACATGTTTACTTTAGCACCACATTGTCAAATCATGGACTAATTAGGCTTAAAAATTTCATCTCGCAAAACAGTCTCAATATGTGCATTTAGTTTCGTAAATAGTCTATATTTAATACTCCATACATGTGTCTAAACATCCGATGGGACAGCGACTAAAGTTTAGGAGGTGAAAACAAACACCCCCTCAATATCGCTAGAACCCTGCAAAGACAACGGAAAGAGTTAAAATTGAAGAAGAATTAATAGTCAATTCTACATAATTGAACAATTGTATTATCGAAACTACCATTATCATAGCTGTGAACCTAGTGAAGGCAAAGGTATTAGCATTATCCATGGATTCTTGAGTTTCTACACCGCCATTCACTTCATGCTGCTTAAAGAGTCCAATCTTGTTTGTTAGCTCAGACGCGGCCGAAGTTGGGGCCGACGGCATCGCGAACTAACGGACCTGCACGGCCGGATGATGCGGGCGCGGCAGGAACGGGGTAGCCGACGACACAAACGCAAGGGAAGCAGGGGCAACCGATTGAGTAGACGCAGGCGAAGACCGGAAATCATCGGGTCTGAACGTTCTTTTTTTTTCATATTCTTCTCATGTTTTCTTTTTTCTTTTTCCTATATTCCACAGTATATGGTATACACGTGATGTCCTATGATGTATTTTAGAATACTGTTTTCCTAAATCAAGAATATTTTTTTGGCGAAGACAGAACATTATTTTTTGAACCTAGAACATCGCCTTTGTTCCATAATAAAAGAAACTATTCTATCTTTATGAAATAAATGTTCATTAATGAAAATTTATCTAAATATATTCACGTGGGGTCTTGTTTGAAGCATTTATTATAAGAAGCACAATGGTGCAATCAGAATTTAATTTAGCTCACTTTTTAAGGGCATGTTTGGATCCCTACCTCTAAACTTTAGAGCTCTCAAAATTTTAGAGCAATTTAGCTCATTTTTGAGGTCTAAAGCTCTAATGTGGAGTGGGCTAAAGTTTAAAGTTAATTTTATATCACCTGTTTGAAGCTTTAGCTCTAAAATTTAGAGCTCTAAAGTTTAGAGGTGAGGATCCAAATAGGCCCTAATAACATGCATTAGACGGGCATGATTAGGTAGAACTAAGCCCGCACAAATTTTCTGCGGCAGAGGACATGCGCCGAACGGCCGGACCCAGCGAAAGCAATTTTCAGTGCATACATGCTGAGCATTGTTATCAGGGCCATCCACATAGCGTATCGAGATATGTGCCATCCAAAACAGGAGTATTTCACGTTGGGTAGAGTGTGTTTAATATTGGGTAGAGTGCATAGCACGAATCTCAAAGCAGTTTTGGACGGTGCAGATAGCATGCTGAGCATGCTCGTGTAGACGCTGCAATACGTTTTTGGACCCCAGCGAAGACGAGCAGCGGCTGGGTCCCGCCAAAAAAATTATCGCGTGCCGTCAATATCCCGCATGGCTGCGCAGCGATTTTCTCCCGAGTGGCAGCGAGCGTAGCGGCGGTATCTGGGCCAGACCCGTAGCTGGGCTTTTTTTTTCTAGGGCTGGGAAAGCTGTTTCGTTTGTCAGCCATTGGATGAAGAATGGAAGGCATCGGGGATAGGGTAAGTCAGCTATGACTTAGCTTCAGTAAGTCAGACAATCTGAACCCGCCTATAAGGGGCCCGTTTGGTGCCACGATCAAGCTATTTTGGAAAAAAAGTATGATTCTCATAGTTAATCTAGGAGAGACAAAGTAATTTGAATGTTTAGAATTCGGAATGGTTGACTCTAGGCAATCCAAAAATACCACTTTATTGTGACGTGAGAGAGTATATTAAGTCTAAATCATGAGCACTAGATACAAGCCTTGGTGGGCGTCGGCCTTTTTTGTCAATTTTTTGAACACGCATATGTGGATGAGCGGGATAAGTGACTGAAAAAGCTCACCAAGATCACGTCACTCCACACTTCCGTGTTTGTTTCCTGGAACGGAATGCGCTAATCCATCATGACCTTATCGCTCGCCAAAGCACATAATTTGAAGAAATCTAGGGGATGAAGTCATTTTTTTGATGGGTCACCGGGCCTGAATATATTGCATTGGAGTTAATATAAATTACCGCTAAAAACGATACAGTAGAGTACGCACACTTAAAACACAACACCACCAACAACACACACGAGACAGAGCGGACAACAACCACAAACACAGAAAGGGAACAAAGAACACCCATGATAAGCATGTAGTTGTTCACCGGCTGACACCACCACCGGCGGCCGAACTCCAGCGACCTCCACTCCAACGGTGATTGTGAAGCTTTGAGTCAAAATGACAGACGACAGTCATGATTACAATGTCTTTGAAGCACATCCAGGACCCAGTTGACGCCCGCCTGAAGGACACGTGGACGCCTAAGAGGGGGGGGGTGAATTAGGCAACTTAAAAACTAACTCTAAACTATGGCCTCTTTTTCTACTTCTAGCAAAACCTATGCAAAAGATAATCTATCTAGATGTGCAACTACGGTTTTGCTAGTGTGTTGCTATCTCTACCGCAAATGATAATAATATGATCAATGTAAATGCGGAAGCTTAAAGAGCAAGGTAGAGATATGCAAACTCCCGTCGACGACTCCGGTATTTTTACCGAGGTATCGAGAAGCGCGCAAGCTTCCCCCTAGTCCTCGTTGGAGCCCCTCGCAAGGGCCAAGCTCCCGGTCGGGTAACTCCGTGGATAGCCTCGGGCCTTCCCCACGCGCAAGTGGGTCTCCGATGTGCCTTCCAAGCAAGCCTCTCTCGGATGCTCCCCGCCGCCTTCACTATCAAGCTTTCGGCCCAAACGCCATGGGCCTTGTTCCCTCCGGACACACGGTGGCGGCCACACCACAAACGCGGTTGGTGTGATCTCGCAAGACTTCAAGCCCCTCCGATGTACAACACTTGTGCTCACAAGCACGGGGTGGCAAGAGGTATGCAAACCTCACTTAAACACTAGGCAAACACCTAGAGCAAGCGCATAAGCGATGGTCTAATCAACCTAAGCACTTCGCAAAGCACTTATGCTAATCACCTAATAAAACACTAAGCACTATGCATGTGGAGATCACTCAAATGGTGTATCAACACTCTTGATATGTTTCCTCTGCTCCACCCTCCTCAAATGGCCGGTTGGGGGTTGTATTTATAAGCCCCATCGAGAAAGTAGCCGTTGGGGTCGAACTCCGCAATTCGCCATCTTGACCGGACGCGAATAAATCTGACCGGACGCGTCCGTCGTCCCGACTGCTAGAAGCCGCTGAATTCACCCGTCGGACGCCGGCGTCCGTCGCTTCGCCACCGGACGCGTCCGGTCCCGCGATTCAGCAGCGCTGGAACCTCTTCAGATTTCGATCGGACGCTGCGTTCTGCGTCCGGTCGGTTGCCGCCAGCGTCCGGTCCTTGCGTCCGGTCGCTTTGTCTGCCGAGCCACCGGTCCAGCGTCGGTCAGCGCTTTCGGCGTCGGTCCAGCGTCGGTCGCCTCTGCGAGCTCGTTTCTTTTGCGATCTTGCGCACGGCTTGGTTCCTATCTTCATGCTTGGACTTTGCTTGACATCTTGGGTCTTTTCTTGTGCTTCTAAGGTCTTGCTTGAGGTGTTGATCATCGGATCATCACGTCGCTTCTTCGTCCAAGTCACGTCTTGCACCCTATTGGACTACAAAACAAACACTTGCAAATTCATTAGTCTAATTTGGTTGTGTTGGTCATCAAACACCAAAATCCAAAGCAAATGGGCAGGGGTCCATTTTCCTAATCTCCCCTTTTGGTGATTGATGACAATACGACCAAAGCAAGCAAATGATAAAAAAAATTTAAATTTTAAAAATTATCTACTTGCTAGGATGCAATGCAAAGGACAGGTTATATGATACTAATTGATAGATACCAATTAAAACTTTACTTAAAAACATGTCTTGCCCTTACAAATGTCCCCATGTGATATTATGGATTAAAGCCTATCTTTCTAAATTCTCCCATTACATAGACTAATCCATAATTCACTTTCCTCCCTTTCTCGGACCATTACCACTTGTAGACATCAACTTGATGCTTGCCTTTGGTCCTTCAAATTCTCCCCCTTTGGCATCAAACACTAAAAAGGAAGACATTAGTAGCACAAGGGAGGGTCAAATTTCATGATCCTTTGTGTATAGAGTGAAATGGATCACAAAATTTGACTCTCGCATTATATAGACTAAGCTCCCCCTAAATATATGCATACATATGGTAGAAAGCAAAGCATATGCATAATTAGCAATTTGTTGCACGAGAGAGTTTAATCTATATAATGCATAGAGAAAGCATATAAATATGAAATGAAATCAACATGATGATGCCAACTGAAGAACGATGCTTCTCTTCGGGGACTCCATTTTCCTTGCAATGAGACCACTACACACATGATAAACTTGAAAAAGGTGTTAGTCTCAAAGCGTCCATCTTGTAGATGATCCTCCCCCTAAATTTGTGCATGGAGACATGGAATACTTGTAGTACTCATGCACAATTGATTTTGGAGTCAAAATACCACTTGAAAGATGATATTTGGGAGAAAATTATCTACAATTTGGACTTTGGCACATATTAGATAAACAATAGTAAGACAAGCTATGTGCCATGCTCCTAAGCAATTTTAAACCATGTAGGTTTGCTCCAAGGGTTACAAATGAGACCGAGCAAGCCTACCATATGAAATACCTAGTGTATGCATGACAAAAGATATAAGCATGCAAATGCAACCCTAGGCATGAAAAGTAACTAGATGCTTAAAGATATCAATTGTAGGAAAACTAATTGCAAGATGTACCAATTTAAAAGCAATAACATCTAGTTACCTAACATGGGAAGGGGAATTTGGGTCCATAGTATTCACTAACCCACTTGGCAATGATTTTGTCCATCATGATGCACCCCATGAAATGCACCCATACTTTGCCAAGTCTCCAAATTCCCCGTGTACCGACGGACTTCTTACTTCCCTTTCGGGATCCAAACCTTCTTGGTGCTCTTCATGTTGGAAATGATTTCCTTTGGCACCCAAAAGCGTTTGACCCCATTGTTTGCTTGCTTGTTCACCTTGATGGCCACCACCTTGTCATTTTTCTTCTTCTTCAAGAGATAAGGTGTGGAGGCCTTCTTGTCCACCTTGTTGGTGTAGGTGTTGGAGAGCTTGCTTGTTTCCTTTTTCTCCTTCTTCTTTGCTCCTCCCCCATTCTTCACCTTGCACTCATAGGACTTGTGGCCTTCTTTGTGGCACACGTAGCAAACCACGGTTTGTCCTTCATCAAGCTTCTTCACTCCCTTGACGGTGTTATCTTGATGAAGTTGGGTTTGCTTCGCCTTGCCTTTCATTTGAGTCAAGTCCTTGGTGAGGCGAGCTACTTCTTGCTTGAGTTGCTCGTTCTCTTTTGCAACCTCTTGTGTGCATGTATCTACAATCACTTTCTTAACACAAACTTGGTTGCACAAAGGTGAGTCTAAACATAAATCATTGCAATAGGTAGATGCATCCTTTTTAATTATGTCATTTCTTTTAGATGCCTTGGTGGGGGTATTTTTTACGGCCTTAAGATTAGCAACTTGATTTGTTAGCTCATCACAATGTTTGCACATGATTTCCATTTTAGCAAGCAAACTTTGATAATCATTTTGTGAGCTAGCTAACTTTTCTTTTAATTTTCATTTTCTTTTCAAGTTGCTTATCATTAATTGTGCATGCACTTATTGTTGCACTAGCCTCAAGTTGCTCAATTTTAATAGATAGTTCAACATTGAGATTTGCAAAGTTTTCATATTGTTCAAGCAAATTCTTGTATGCTTCTTGTGAACTACCTAGCTCTTCTTTTAAAGTTTTGAGCTTCTTTTGTTGACTAGTGCAAACTTTAGCATATTTAAGATTTTGTTGCACAATTGTATTGTAAGAAGGCAAATCATCATCACTATCACTCTCACTAGAGGATGAGCTTTTGTTACCTCGTGCCATAAGGCACACACGAGAAGAGCTTGATGATGAGTGCTTATGACCTCGCCTTTCTTGTGATGGTTTTCTTCTTCACTTGAAGAATCATCCCATGACCTTATTGTTGTGAGGGCTTTGTTTTTTGCACGCCTTCTTCTTTGTCTTGGGTGTGGGCTTGTTTGGACAAACTTCCACAAAGTGCCCCATCTCGCCGCATCCGTAGCATCCTCTCTTTCTTTGCTCATTTCTTTGATTGGTGAAAATGAGATCTTGAATTTGGATGGGCACACCCTTGACATTGAGCCTTTGGATCATCTTCTCCACCTTGTTGATTAATTTGATTGATTCTTCGTCAAGGTCGGAGGTGGAGGAGGAAGATTGATCATCATCACTTGATTCTTGTTCATCATCATCATCCTCATCTTCTTCTTCTTCACTTGAGGAGCTTGAGCTTGACTCAACTTTCTTGCCCTTCATCTTTTTCTTTTCGCTACAAGCGAGAGCTTTGCCTTTGCTTGATGAAGATGCTTCTCCTTGACCCATCTTACGTGACATTTCAAATGCCACTAGCTTGCCAATGACAATGCCCGGGGTCATGGTGCTCAAGTTCTCCATGTTGTGAAGGATGGTGATGATGCTTGCATATTTCTTTTGTGGTAGAACGGAGATGATCTTCCTCACGATGTCCGCATCATCTAGCTTTAATAATCCTATTGAATGGAGCTCATTGATAATTAGATTCAATCGAGAATACATATCACGAACAAGCTCATCATCATTCATAGCAAAGGAATCATAATTTTGCTTAGCTAGACAATGTTTTTGCTCACGGACATTACTTGTACCGTCATGGAGCTCTTGAAGTTTTAACCAAATTTCATGTGCCGTATTTAAGGTGAACACTTGGTTAAACACATCCATGCTAAATGATTCAAACAAACAATTCTTAGCTCTAGCATTAAAATGCATTTCTTTTTCATCACTCTTTGTGGGTTTAAGGATTCTTGATGGGTTTCATCCCGTCACGAGTGACTCTCCATACACCTAAATCAACCGCCTCAAGGTGGCAAGCCATTCTAGCTTTATAGTATGGGAAGTTAGTGCCGTCAAATTGTGGAGGCCTAGCGGTATCCATCCCCACCACTCTACAATAGCGCCGGCTCAATCTGCGGTTAAACCAAAGGTCCAAATATGAGCCAACTGGCTCGATACCAATTGAAGGACATGTGGACGCCTAAGAGGGGGGGTGAATTAGGCAACTTAAAAACTAACTCTAAACTATGGCCTCTTTTTCTACTTCTAGCAAAACCTATGCAAAAGATAATCTATCTAGATGTGCAACTACGGTTTTGCTAGTGTGTTGCTATCTCTACCGCAAATGATAATAATATGATCAATGTAAATGCGGAAGCTTAAAGAGCAAGGTAGAGATATGCAAACTCTCGTCGACGACTCTAAGTATTTTTACCGAGGTATCGAGAAGCGCGCAAGCTTCCCCTAGTCCTCGTTGGAGCCCCTCGCAAGGAATCCTCGCAAGGGCCAAGCTCCCGGTCGGGTAACTCCGTGGATAGCCTCGGGCCTTCCCCACGCGCAAGTGGGTCTCCGATGTGCCTTCCGGCAAGCCTCTCTCGGATGCTCCCGCCGTCTTCACTATCAAGCTTTCGGTAAAGCAAACGCCATGGGCCTTGTTCCCTCCGAGACACGGTGGCGGCCACACCACAAACGCAGTTGGTGTGATCTCGCAAGACTTCAAGCCCTCCGATGTACAACACTTGTGCTCACAAGCAGGGGTGGCAAGAGGTATGCAAACCTCACTTAAACACTAGGCAAACACCTAGAGCAAGCGCAAGCGATGGTCTAATCAACCTAAGCACTTCGCAAAGCACTTATGCTAATCACCTAATAAAACACTAAGCACTATGCATGTGGAGATCACTCAAATGGTGTATCAACACTCTTGATATGTTTCCTCGGCCCACACTCCTCAAATGGCGGTTGGGGTTGTATTTATAAGCCCCATCGAGAAAGTAGCCGTTAGGGTCGAACTCTCCGCAATTACGCATCTTGACCGGAATGACCGAATCGTCTGACCGGACGACGCGTCCGGTTGTCCCGACTGTTAGAAGCTGCTGAACTACCGATCGGACGAATGCTGCCGGCGTCGGTCGCTTCGCCACCGGACGCGTCCGGTCGCGATTCAGCGCGCTGAACCTCTCAGACTTTCGACGGACGCTGCGTTCCTGCGTCCGGTCGGTTGCCGCCAGCGTCCGGTCTCTGCGTCCGTCGCTTTGTCTGCCGAGCCACCGGTCAGCGTCGGTCAGCGCTTCCAGCGTCCGGTCCGTCGTCGGTCGCCGCCTCTCATGAGCTCGTTTCTTTGCGATCTTGCTTGCACGGCTTGGTTCCTATCTTCATGCTTGGACTTTGCTTGACATCTTGGGTCTTTTCTTGTGCTTCTAAGGTCTTGCTTGAGGTGTTGATCATCGGATCATCACGTCGCCTTCGTCCAAGTCACGTCTTGCACCCTATTGGACTACAAAACAAACACTTGCAAATTCATTAGTCTAATTTGGTTGTGTTGGTCATCAAACACCAAAATCCAAAGCAAATGGGCCAGGGGTCCATTTTCCTTACACCGCCAACGCCCGCCAACGCCCATTAAGGGGAGGAAACCACAATGGAGGGAGGGCCGGCAAAAGAGGCGTGAGGAGATCAAGAGAGGGGATCATAGTCTCGTTACCAACATTTGATGAGACAAGGCAATCAAGGATCATGGAGAATGGCAAAGCTAGGACACTGGTAGCGTAGTTTGCTAGGTAGAACTTGTGCAAAATCATCGGAGAGGGGATGGTTGGATCCTCGGCGTAGAGGGGTTGCAAATGATCTCCAATGCAATGCCTCCGATAAGGGAGTGACATCAAAAGATGCCACCATTGCTTGTCTGGGATTACCGGTTTGGGTTTTCACCCGAAGGTCAAACTCAACAAGATGGCAGATGGAACCTCGACGACGCCTCCAAGAAAGAACATGACGCACAGCGGAGCGGGGGGGGGGACTTTCATCTGGAATCCACCGAAACCTCCAGGTAGCGCAGCACCCAAAGCATGCAGCTACAATTGTTGAGCAATAGCAATCCACATGACCAATGCTGGTGCACTGCCCAGACGGCGCTCTGCCCTTCCCGTAAGAGGCAGAGAAGGCTCTCAACGGCCGAAGAACACCCAGAGAGAGCGGCACAGAGGGGAGGGCGCCAGCGGGCACGCAGCCCCGCCGCCGGCAAGCCCGCGGCCGAACTGCACGCACCGCCGCTGCTGGGCCCTGCAAACAAAAGCGAAGAACAGGCACGCTGCCTCACCGCCGGCAAGCCTGCGGCCAAACTAAGTGTCCCGCTCCGCTGCAGGGCCAATACAGATACGACCCGAGACGGTGCTGACACGGCCACCTCCGCTCCAGATCGAGGCGGAGGCAGGACTCCCGCACCCGTAGCTCCTCGACGAGGCGGACAGAGCCCTGCCACGCACGCTAGCTGCACCAGCGCAAACGGACCCGAACCAGGGCAGCGCCACCGAGCCGGACACCGGTTGCCCCGCCGCGACCGACCGGGCAGCTGCAGCGGTGCTGGCGCTGGAGCTTTGCACGAGTAGTAGGAGGATGTCTCTGGCTCTTGACGATGGCAGAAGCTGGGCCGGCACCAATGGCGGCCATGGAGGCGCACCATGAATAGGGAAACCCCGGTGTAGGCGCAGAGTGGACGTGGATGCTCGCGGCCAGCACCTCACTCCGGCCCCTAAGAGCACCGATTCGGCAGGACAAAGCACAGATCGAGGGATTTAGGGTTGGGGAGGGAAGAATGTGGACGAGGAAGGAGAGGGGAGGACGGGGAAGCGAACCTTTTTGAGCCCCTTTCCCCTGGACGCCGCCGCCGCTGAAGAGGAGGTGAGGTGCCGCGGCGGCGACGGCCGAGCCCGGCGAGAGTAGCGGCGGCGCCCGCGGCCGGCTGGGCAAGCGCCCCCGAGCCACCTAAGAGAGATGGCGCGAGGGCCTCAGAGAGGTCCGTGGTGATATTATAGATGGCCAACGGGCTAGCCCGGCCCCGTGCCAGCACGGCCCGATAGCCAACGGGCCGGCATGGCACACCGTGCCTCCCGGGCTGTGCCTCACAGGGCCATGGGCCTGGCCTTCGGCCCAGACACGGCCCTATGGGCCGATTTCCGTGCCGGGCCGGCCCACGAAGCACAACCAGAATCACGGGTCGTGCGAGCCCACGGTTAATGAATTAAAAAAAATCCCAAAGCCAAAGTCCACCGGTGAGCTCGACTGCTCCGCACGGCTCCACCGTCGCCGCTGCATCCCCGCGCGGATCCGACGTCCCCGTACCACGTTGCCGCCGGATCTGACCAGGGGAGGAGGCCCCATCCCCGCGCCGTGCTCCTGGACCGGATCCATCGCTGAGGAGCGAGGCCGTGGCGCGCCACCGGAGAGGCCCCTCCGGCCCTCGCCGGATCCACGCGAAGACGCCGCCGCTCGGGGTCGCGCAGCCACTCACGAAGCCGCCGCCGCGCGCGGAGAAGACCGGATCCAGGAGGAGGGGGCTGGATCTGGGAGAAGGTGGGGGAGGGCGCGACCGTTGCTCCTGGTCGCTCCCGCAGCAGATGCCACCGCCTGGGAGAGGGTGGGGGAGGGCGCCACCGTCGCTGGCTCGCCAAATCTGAGGAAGAGGGGAGGAAGAGGGTGGGGGAGGGTGGCGCCGCCGCCACCACTGTCTGGAGAGATGGAGGAGGGAGTGGGAGAGGGAGGTCGTGAGGAGGGAGGAGGCCAGGAGGGGCGCGGTGCGTGGGCATGGCCGAGCGGAGTAGAGAGGGAGGGCGCGAGGGCGCGGAGCGGAGCGGAGATGGGCGAGGCGTGGGGCGCAGCGACTAGGGCACTGGGCGAGCCGCGGGGGGAGGCCGGACGCGCGGCAAAGCCAGCCGAGAAGGGCCGGGCTGCTCAGAGTGTGCCATGCTGGCCGGCCCACGTGCTTGGGGTAAGGCCCATGCACGGCCTGCTCCTCCGGGCCGGGCTAGCTCGGGCCTGCTAGCCTCTGTGCCGGGCCGTGCTTGGGCCGGGCCAAAAAACAGGCCTTGGGCCGAGCCGACAGGCTCAGGCTGCATGGGCAACTATGGGTGGTATCCGCTGCATGGCCAATTCAGAAGCAACAGGGATGAAGTCATTCATTCATAGAGTGAATTGGTGATAGGCCATCTGTGGGGGTACGGCCCCTGGTATCCTCAAGACAAGACATGGGCCGCACCATCAGAGGTGGTCCAGCTCACAAGTTCAAGGCGTGCACGGCGCTGCTCGGCGTGCACCACAAGCTATTGTATAGTATCAAATAGGATACTTTACTTGTAACCCTACCCCTCCAGAGTATATAAGGAGAGGCAGGGGTCCCTTAGTGGACAAGATCTATCTACTACATCTCAATACAATACACCAAAGATATAGGACGTAGGGTATTACGTCGATCAGACGGCCCGAACCTGTCTAAATCGCTGTCTCTGCGCCTTGTGTCACCATCTGGTTCCTGATTACGCACACCTCCACCGACAAATCTACCATCGCGGGATACCCCTCGGTGGACTGCCGATGATATTCTATCGACAGTTGGCACGCCAGGTAGGGGTGTGCGCTTGATCCATGACGAGCCAGATGGACCTCAAATCAACAGCGCGTTCTCGTCATCAATCTCGTGGAGATCCATGCCGGTCCACGACGACGATTCATCGCTGGCTACACCAGCCCCCGCGACAGCAGATCCGATCTTGGAACCACCTCCGAGGTCGCCTTCACCAACAACTCACCGCCCGCCAGGTGCTCGCCGTCAACGCCGACCAGATAACGCCATACGTCGCCGACCAGACTTTCTGTCTAAAGCTAAGTCATGCTTTAATATTCTTCTAAATATTCTCCAATCTCCGTATATTGCCGTAATATTTCTCCGAGCTATTTTCTCCATGTTTGCTCTCCAAACGATTTTTCGAACCCCCGAACAGTCATGTTGACTCTCGGACGCCCCCAGAGACGGTCCTGTCTCCGGCTCCTCCCTACACGTGCACGAGCGTCTGCCCTCTACGTTATGGGTGGTCGGCAGTGGCTCCTTAGTGACGCTCTGTTCTTCCTACACGCACACGGGCTCCGCGGTTCGCGTTATGGTTAATGGGCTAGCTAGGGCTGAAGACTCAGCTACACACTAATTGTTCAGGCGATTTATATTAAATATAAATACATCTTCACACCAACTGATCGCCGAGCTACATATGCTATTTCATCGCTATTGCTGATTTTTCTCTAGAGTTCATATATTTTTACATCATATACTACCCGTTCTATATATTTGTATTGCAGGATCATCGTCCAGGTGATTGGATCACCTGGTGTTTGGACTTCTCCACCGACCAGCTGGTCAGACCGCTAGGTTCATCGACTTCGTCGCCGACCAGTTGATCGGACTGTTCGTCGGTCGCTTCTACTCAATGCTCACTTCGCCGCCGCCCAGTTGACCAGACTGTTCGTCGCTCGTGCTTCATTGTCGGCTACGTTGGTTACTCCTCGGCCCTCGGATTCTTCGTGCTCGAGGACTAAGTGGGCACACTTCACCTCGCTCCTCGGTGCTCGGACATCGCCAGCGACGCCGGGGACTCCTCGGTCTTCGGTGCTCGGACATCGCCAGCGACGCTGGGAACTCCTCGCTCTTCACTGCTCGGACCTCGTCAGCTTTGTCGGGAACTCCTCGGTGCTCGGACATCGCCCGCGACGCCAGAGATTCCTCGGTACTCGGACATCACCAGCGACGCTGGGGACTCCTCGCTCCTCGGTGCTCGGACATCGCCAGCGACGCCGGGACTCCTCGGTGCTCGGACATCAGCAGCAACGTCGGAGACTCCTCGCTCCTTGGTGCTCGGACATCGCCAGCGACGCCGGGGACTCCTCACTCCTTGGTGCTCGGTCATCGCCAGCGACGCTGGGGACTCCTCGGTGCTCGGACATCGCCAGCAACGCATGAGACTCCTCGCTCCTCGGTGCTCGGACATCGCCAGCGATGCCGAGGACTCCTCGGTGCTCGGACATCGCCAGCTACGCCGGGGACTCCTCACTCTTTGGTGCTCGGTCATCGCTAGCTACGCCGGGGACTCCCTTGCTGCTCGGACATCACCAGCTACGCCGAGGACTCCCTTGCTGCTCGGATCTTGCTACGTCTTATCGGTGTGCTATCAAGCTGCTCTATGCTGTTCGGATTAGGGTGCTGATCTTGGACAGCACGTCTGGGGTCTTGATACGCGCATGTCAGACGACGTCGGCAAGCTTTCAGACTTCTTTTTCTTTGACCCTGCTACAAGATTCATTCTTCATCTTCCAGCAGGCTCGGGGACTAAGTGGGCACACTTCACCTTGCGGTGAATGTGCGCTTTTCTCATCTCGAGGCTACGTCCGGGACTGGCTGCCTGCTTGGCTGGTTTTCTACTTTTTGACCCTTGCACCACGTGACTACGTCACCTACTGTCAGGCTCGGGGACTAGCTGTGGGGGTACGGCCCCCGGTATCCTCAAGACAAGACATGGGCCGCACTATCAGAGGTGGCCCAGCCCACAAGATCAAGGCGTGCACGGTGCTGCTCGGCGTGCACCACAAGCTATTGTATAGTATCAAATAGGATACTTTACTTGTAACCCTACCCCTCCAGAGTATATAAGGAGAGGCAGGGGTCCCCTAGTGGACAAGATCTATCTACTACATCTCAATACAATACACCAAAGACACATGACGTAGGGTATTACGTCGATCAGACGGCCCGAACCTGTCTAAATCGCTGTCTCTGCGCCTTGTGTCACCATCTGGTTCCTGATTACGCGCACCTCCACCGACAAATCTACCATCGCGGGATACCCCTCGGTGGACTGCCGACGATATTCTGTCGACACCATCTCATCTCAAATGAGTTAATTTCCCAAACCAAATGTACTAATGATTATTGTTAGAGCCACTGTCCCAATGGTTAGGATCAAGTGGAGTTGTCCTTGGTGACCATCTCTAGCGGTGCCTTAGTGGTAGATTGTGGTTGCTCTTAGGCATAGAATGGGGTTGTTGGGTAGCAGGTACTTAGTGGCAAATTGTGGGTATGGCAGCGAGGCGACAACAAATGGGAGATAGAGGTGACAGGTCCATAGTGTCTCAAGGATCAAAGGTACCGATCGAGTAGGGGGGTTTGAATATATGGTTTTGACTATTTGTAGGAGGCAACTATTTTGGTTCGCCAAAGTTTAAAACAAATTCGACATAACCACTAAGCATCCATGTTAAGTCGATGATGCTTGCTTGAAGACCCACTAGTGCTACAATAGCTCAAACAATGCTCCAATCCCTCATCCACAAAGTATACACCACTTGTTTGAAGGTTTGCACTTCAGGGTTTAATAATTGATGACAACCAAAAAGAGTTCTAAAGATGGAATTTTATTCCATCATTAAAAACACTCTCAAGAATGCAGCAACCAAGGCAATGTATGCATTGTCCATTGACATAGCAACAAATTGGTCATAAGTTGATCACATCCCCCATTCAGGTACATTATTATGTGAACTTGTGCGAGGTGGTAGGCAGTGAGAAAGAAGTTGTGGTGGATTCTACATATATACAGTACTGTTTGTTCTCTTTGTCGACGCCTGAGTGGTGTCGAATCGCCCCCTAATATGTATCTACCACTACACCAGACCAACCAGTGTGGGCGAGGGTGAGAAGTGAAAGTTTGGAGTTGGGCATGTTTTCCTTCAAGTCTTCAACTGTATATAAAGTAATATAGTCATTGTACTAGATCATGTTTAGCATAGCTTCTATTTGTATATAATCCTACTCGTGGGAGAAGTTGATGATTAGCAGTGTACATCTTCTTAGTACACCCAAACTCATGTTGTACTCCCTCCTTCTAAGATTCACAGGTGCCTAAGCAGTTTTCACCGAGACCAAGGCACGTATTAACTCCTGAGTGCCAACGGTTCGGTTTCCACGCCCCGGACGCCTCTACGCGAAAAATACAGCTGTATACGCGCCAACCTCATGCTTGTACGCCCGCGTACCAAACTGGAGCAACGGCCGCGCGCCAAACTCGCACGCCCCGCGTAGTTTGTTTGCTGGCCAAAATTTGAAGCCGATTTCAGTACCAAAAATCACCGCGCTTTACGTATACAACAGCACGCGCCAAAAGCCAATTTGCACCCGAAATTTCGAAGCTATCTTGGCTCTATATATTCCGTCGTCCTGGCATAGGTTAAGCTCAACTCTCTGGTAGAAAGACCACAACCACCCACCTCTCTCTAATCCATGGCACAACTAGGATTTGATCTCAATCAAGAACCACCGACGTATTGGGACCTCAATGGCAATTCGATCGATTGGGATGCCATCGACGAGTGGGAAGGTCCTGCACATGAGCTCGATTACCACTTAGCGTGGGACGATGTAGAAAATGGTGACTCCTGAATCAACTTGTTTGTGCAGACTTATATGATATCCGTACACTGACTTCTCTTTTCCTTTTGCTTTCCTAGTTGAAGATCACGCTGATGTAGGTGACGAAGAACAGGGTGCCCAGGAACAGCAGCAGGCACATGGCGCCCAGGAAGAAGCAGGTAGTCCAGGAATATGGCGCCCAGGAAGAGCAGCAGGCACACGGCGCCCAGGAAGAGCAGCAAGCACACGACGCCCAGGGTAAGCTAGCTTCGTTTAATTATAGAGCTGTTCTCTAGTGTTGCATGGCACTGTAGTGCTAGTATTGATATTCTATTCTTTCCGCTAGCTTCTGTGTGCTGTTAGCTTCTGTTAGGCATGATGTTTAGATTGTCTTTTGCATGTCATGGTGTTAGATTAAAACAGAAGGTAAGCAATGCATGTTTCGAGTACCTTTTCGAATGGATAATTATTTCTGGTACATTAGCGTTAACAACTCAAGCAAAATCAAATAGATAGACACTCTAGTACTCTTGTCCGGTTACACCGATTGAGTAAAGAAAAGACTAGCATGGATCAAATACTTTAATCATCAACCACATCCACTCTAGATCGAGTCTGGAATATCAGCATCACTCTCGGTCATCCATATATGCGCAGGAAGCAATATGGTGGTGCCGTCCATCTTTAGATCGTCGATGTTAGGGAAGATTACCTTGCAGTCGAACTCCTTGAAGCCGTAGATCCAAGACGTCAGCCTATACTCTTCGTGTATAAGACCACAGCGAGAGCACGGGACCCCGATGCCCCGACGGCGTCGCCACTCCTCACGATCAATGGTGACATGATTGCTTTCGGCTGCAGTGACCTCTTTCTCGTCCCCGGCCACCACATCCTTCTCTGCTTCATCCTCGGAGTCTGGCACAAAGTTGAGGCCACGAATGAACACAGGCGAGGTGGCCGCATTCTTCGCTGGCGAGGGGCTAGGTGTCTCCACCAGAGGCGGGCTAAGCGTTTCTACCAGAGAAGTGCATGGCGGAGAGGGAAGTGTGGCCGACACCGGCACTTCGCCCTCCATGGCCGGTGCCAGTTCTTCCATGGCCGAGAGCTAGAAGTAGTCTGTTGGGGAGAGCCAAGGGAGAGAGGAAGCTAGTGTAGCTGGTGAGAGAGAAAAACAAGCGAGCGGTCGGGTTGTATACTGCGCGCTTTCCATGCAATGCACTGGAAACAAGCGAGCGGCCGGGAATACAGGAAGACACAGTAACTGCATGCAGTGCAAACGAGGCATTCAACAGCATGCAGGAGCTGTGCGCTTGTAAAACTTGAAAACTTTTCCCAAGCTAGTACGCCTATGAAACTTAGAAGGAGGGAGTACTATGCTAGCGAGCATGTGTTCCACTAAGAGGAAGAGAGAACCACAACTCAGAGCTGCTCATGTGACACAACCCGTAATTGGTGCGAGCGTACATGGGCTGGTGCACTGTCTGTACATGGGCTGGCCTACCAGCTTATGTGGCACGGCGGCCGGTAAAGTCTGCTTTTGCAGCCCAATCAAGGCTGCTACCAAGTAGTACCCTGGTCCCCCGAATGCTGAAGGAATCGAATTCGAATGAGGCCTGAAGCCAGCAAGCAAAGCAAAAGGAAGCAACACGCCACGACAAGCAGGAATCTGCACTGCACTGCACTGTACTGCAGCTCTGACCATGCACAGCACACAGTGCCAAGCAGCATCCTTGTCCCCATCGCCGTGTCGGCACGTTGGTAGGGTTATTGACAACAAGATTACACTTCAATAGTTTACCAGATGAGGCCTCTGATCTCCGGTAACTATTGTTCAGCTGTAATTACAATATGAGGTTCAAACAAAAAAGTGTTTACTCAGATGAGTTGAGGAAAAAACAGGAGCAAGTTGACCCATGACCGCAGTCGTAGTGAGCTCTGAGCTGGTCTTGGCTCTGTTTCTCGCAGCAGCTGAAGGCGCCGGCATGAGGCCAAAACACTGTCGGTGCCCGTGCCGTCATCAATCCCTAGAGCCCCAAACAGTTGCTATACTTGCGTCCTTGATCCTTCAGATGGCCATGGTCTCCTCCAGAGTCCGGTCCACTGCTAGGGACGAACCAACCAACGTTAATTACTCCATTTTATTATCACTTCACACAACAACATAAAATTCACTGGTCTGACTAATTGGCGAACGCTCACTATAATTAAATTTAGCGAACTCCTTTTCAAGAAAATAATTATTCCCGCCTGCTTTCTTTCCGGGCGGTGACGAGCGTGCTTGCATCTTTTTCTCTTTTCGCGTGCCGAAGGGCGCTCTCACACCTAAAGCCAACATTTTCTTTCTTTTTTTTAGCGCATGCATAACTTACACTAACTGAGTTACACAGCATAACTTCAAGAAATAAGTTAAGCATGCTAAGTTATACAATATTATTTTTTCCTTTTTTTTTCGAACGGAGACCAACGCATAATTTAAAATTTGAGAACAGCAGCAAGAATAGCATTCTCTTTAGGATTGATTAGCATTTTTCTTTACGTTTCAAGACCTAATCATTTGGGAACATGGAAAAAGAGTTTAAAAATAGGTGGGGGAGCAAAATAAAAGTAACTTTTACACTCTATACTACACAACAAATTCCATAAGATGTTGCAAACTTGCATAACAAAATTTCATAATAACTTTCATAACTTCACAGCAGCTAATCAGTATCTCTGTAACTAGGTTATTAACCATCTCTGTCTTCACTAAGATATGCAAAACATTTAACATTTAAAATAATAAATAAAAATAACAAAGTTGACAATAAGAAACACATAAGTTAATAGAAAAACTAAGATGATTATCTAACATAGTGTGATAAAACATGAAACTAAGTACAGTAAGTTAATCAAATAAGTTAGGTAGCATACACATGAAAACAAAAGTTATATACATAACTCTGTATAGTAAGTTAATCAAATAAGTTAGGTAGCATACACATAAAAACACAAGTTAGATACATAACTAGGTATAATAAATTAATTAGATAAATAACTCTGTTATTTAACATAGCACAAAAGAAACATTTAGAACAAATTTATAGAGTAACGTAAGAAAAACAATTGATTACATAATCTCATAAAAAACAGAAGAAACTATTTCAATAGCAATGAATGTAATAACTTAAGTAGAAAATCATACCTATTATACCTTGTTGATCCAGAATTTGAAAGCTTTATACCCTGACAAATTTGCGAACTGATTTTCATGAATGATCCTGAGAATAACCTTTTGTAACCTGTTAGCTAACAATTTGGTCAGAATCTTCACTGATGTGTTAAGTAAAGAAATGGGTCTAAAATCATTGATTATCTCAGGATTATTCTTCTTGGGGATCAAAGTGATGAGAGAGGAACTAATGCTCTTAAGATCAGCACAATGATTGAAGAAATCCCTACACAAAGAATAGATATCCTCTCCAATGATATGCCAGCTCTTTTTGAAGAAGAGGCTGTTAAACCCATTAGGGCTTGGGGCTTTATCATTCGGCATACTCAAAATGACAGAGTCAATTTCTTCAGTGATAAAAGGTAGGACTAATCCTTCCAACTCATCAACTGGGGTGATAAGATCCTCTAGATCAAACAGGATTTCATCATTCAGAGATACCCCCAACCTGTTCTTAAATTCCTGCTAGAATAAAGCACTTTTCTCCTGATGGTGACCATTCTCCCCTCATGACTAAGAATCTAGGATATTGTGTTCCTTCTGTACCTTTCAGTGGCCATGGAGTGAAAGAATTTTGTATTTTCATCTCCTAGCTGAATGAATCTTTGTGTGAATCTTTACTTCCAATATTCTTTCTGCATATGTAGAAGTCTCTGTAAATGAGTTTTGATGATGGATCTCAAATTGCTTTCCTGAGTGTATAGGTTCCTATGCGATGAGGGGCCCATATTCACATGGGCCAACTCCCCCCTTGAAGAGGCCCAATAGGAGTTAGTGTTGTAGCTTGTGAAAATCTTCCCAACAGAAGGGTCGCTTGTAAATCGCCGTTGTCTATATATAATGCCAAGAGCATAAGGGCAAGGGGCTCTCTCCTCTCCCACTATTTTTTCACAAATCCTAGCCGCCACCTCACTCTCCCCCCCTTGCGTGATGGAGCCTTTGTCCCAGGGCCTTCTTCAGCTAGCATTCACCGAGGAGCCTTCACCCTCGACCTTGTATGGGACGCTTGTCCCAACAGTGAACTTTGTAACAATTTCAGTAGTCCACAAACTTATACGTGGAACCGAATTTGGAAGATAAAATCCAGATACATCTAGGAACTCAATATAAATTACCTACCATTTGATAGAAAGCAAATTGCGAATACTAAAAAAAGAACAATGAAGAGAAATGACATGAGCTATAGGAAGAAAAGAACTATGAAATAATTACCATTACCATTAGCACAAACACACAGCCAAATAATTCAGATACGCAACATGTTGTTTCAGACTGCTGGAATTTGTGAATACATTCGACCAATTTGTCTAAAACAATTCCAGACCAATCATATGTTGCAATTTTATCAGGTTTCAACACAAGAGAACAGAATTCTGGACTACTGGATTCAAATTGCTTGGACATAAGAAGCAAGTTACAAGAAAAAGTGTGAAAACCTTCTTGAACTTGTCACCTTCTAAATCATCAGTGATCATAGCCATAAGCTCATTGATCGTTGGTACTTGCTACAACATTTGATATCCTCAGTAATGAATCTTTTCATATTATCATCAGATGCACTTGAAAGAGAGAAGCCACAAATTGGGATTCCTAGAACTTGATGTACTTAGTGTGACGTTATAGTCACAGTGTATCCGGTTGGTAAGATGAGACTTCTTGTACTAACATCAAAATGTCTCACGAGCCATAGAACAACTGATTTTGCGATATACCCGCAAGATGAATCTAAGAGATGGTGGAAACCAAGTGTCTGAACAATTTTCCTTTGGGTCAAACTCAATGACTTGGCAACTGACCTCAACTTCGGTAAAGATAATTTTGTCGTGAAGTATTACAATTGAACAGATAGAATGTATATTAAAAAATTATGTGCAAGGTAGCCAAAATTATGCAAATTTGGCTGTATGAGAAAATGAATAGAATAAAGTGAATAACATAGTTTGGATCCATCAACTCTATTTACCTTGTCCTTGCTTCTATATTCATGGCATGAATTTGATTTCATCTTTGATCTGCCAATCTAAACATACAGGAATCAGCGATGTACCAATGGATATCTAATTGGGAAGTACCGAAACACAGAGATCCGTAGGAGCGTTGCCAGTACCAAAAGAATCAGATTCCTAAATAAAAGAACATAAAAAAACAGAATATTACCAAATATTAATTTACAAAAGAGTTCTTCTAGTGATGCAATCCTGGATATAATGGAACCCACACTCAACAAGTCTCCTTAGGTTTCATATGTGATGACAACTAAGAGCTAACAAAATGATACCAAATTGAAAGGGGCACATGCACATTAGGCAGTAACAACGGTTAGATGAAATGTCTTCAGAGTATAGCAGATATTTATGATTGATGCCCAACATACTACCACAAGTCTTGATATTCAATGCAATACTATTTACAATTTTAATCCTGCAATGATTAACTATCTATAAATTTCAGGAATGTCTACACTATCCTCAAATATGATGTGACAAATTTTAACATGAAAATGTCAGTCATCTTTGCAAAAGAGATAGACAATGCTGATCAAAATCAAACAGCACATGTGCGGGAAAGAAATGGTCGTTTTACAGATTTTTCTTGCAGGATCAGGGGAGCTTGCTTTAATAGTCAAGCTCATGTGCTTTACATGTGCAGTAAAACCAGCTTAAATTTCTGTGGATGCATTGTGCAAATAAAACAACAACAGCATCAACAGAACTATTTTAAAGAAGACAAATAAATAAATAAACTTATCTGACTGATACTTGAACTAAACAAAACTAAGAAAGAAATTGGCAAACAAACTTCTTACATCATTTCTAGAAGACTCCAACTCAGCGATTGATGTGGACTTTACTCCATCAGAATCACTATCTCCTTGATCAGCCATCTAAAAATAAACCAAATGTATTTCATAAGAAAAAAAAAACAGAATCACTTAATAAATCCAACCACAAATTGTAAGCAACTCCACATCCTTGCCCTTCCCTACGGATGCTGCTCGCCGCCGTTGCCGCGTGCCCAGGGCCAGCAGGAACGCGGCGAGCGCCACCTGCGTTGCGACGAACACGCCGGCGAGCACAATCACGAATAGCTCGCGGAAGTTGAGCAGGTGCCACTAAGGGATGAAAACGGACGGAAACGAACGGAAAATACCTCTATTGTTTTCGTTTTCATATTTTTTTGACGGAAACGGGAGCGGGAGCTGGACAGCCGGAAGCGGAAACAGTAGCGGGATAAACGGTAATACGAAAACGGGTAAATACGATAGGAAAATAGACGGAAACGGACGGTAAGCGGGAACTTAGACCGGGATTACATGCCACATGAACTCTCACACATATATTAAAGTTAATAAACAATTCCTTTGTAAAAGGAATGAATAAATAAATAATTTAAGACACCTCATAAATCACTTGGACTAATCTGCTCATTAGCTTGCTTACCGTTCGTGCGTGTGCTGCTGATACTAGGCGCCTCAGCGCCTGTACTGTGTGCTATACCCCTATACGGAAGTGCTGCATGCCACATGGGCCACGGCCACACACCAGCAATCAATACGTTTTTTTTAACACACTAACAGCATGGAAAAGTTCGCACTAGCAGTAGCAGGCTTCTCCTACAAGTAATTAGCAAAAGGCACAGGATACGGAGATGAAATAGATGGGCCGAACTAGTAGGCCTCATGTTTACGAAGCAGGCCAGCAGGTTATTCCGGCTAAGCTGTAAACGGGATGAATACGGGATTATCCCGGTCAAAAACGGTATTCCGTAAATATGGACGGAAAAACCCTCATCCCGTTTTCGATCCCGGTCCCGGTGCATCCCGTCCCGTTTTTCGGTCCTGTTTCCTGAAAAAACGAAAACGGTCGGGATAAAACGGTAAACGGTTGCGAACGGAACGGGATCCATCCCGTCCGTTTTACACACTAGGTGCCACCGTGTTGACGGCCTCACCGTCGGATATAAATGTCCATGCAGCCCGAGGCACGATGGCACGGCACGAAGCCCGTTTTTTTAGCCCGACACGAGCACGGCCCGGCCCTGTGACGTGCGGGCCCAGGTTGGCCCGCCCCGAGGGAGCAAGCCATGCCTGGGCCGCTGCTCAGGCCCGTGGGCTAGCACGGCACGGCCCGGCCTTCGACGGTCGGCCCGGCCTCCCCGCCTCCTCACTCCTCCCCTCCCAAAGGCCGGCCTGCTCCCTTAGTCGGCCCGGCCAGCCAGCCTGCTCGGCCCGCCCCCACCCCCTGAATCCCTAACTCCCTTCCCAAGTTCCCATCCCCACGCCGCTTACCGCGTCCCCAATTCCCCATCCCCGCGCCGCTTACGGCTTACCGCATCCTCATCCCGCGCCGCACTACGGCACTAGGTTCGCGTGGACACGGGTTGCAGTCGCGACCTCATCTCCCCCGCTCCAACAGCCGCCTCCTCCACGCCCGCACCACCGACGGCGGCCACCTCCTCGCCTCCCGCACCAATGGCCGCATGCTCCTCCTCTGTGGTCAAAGCCTCCCGCAGTCCCGCGTGGCCGCACCGCAGGCACCAGCCTCAAGCGCGGCAGCCTCAAGCGGCCGATCTAAGGCAGCTGCCGCCGTTGGAGCACGCGGCCGATCTGAGGCTGCCGCCGACCGTGCCCGGTGCCTCCGCATCACCTCCCCAGCCTCCTCCACGCGGTCACGTGCCTCAACGCCATCACCGCCTCCGCGTCCTCCTCCACGACGTCGCCTCGAGCACCACCACGGCCGCAGGACAGCGCCTCGACCTCGTCCTCCGTCCTCTCTCCCTTCCCCTGCTGATGCGGGCCTCGGGCCGGCTTGGCCTGCTAAAAAGGCCGTGCTTTCTGGGCCGGCCCGGCACGGAAAGTGGCCCGACGGGCCGTGCCTGGGCCGTCGGCCAGGCACGGTGGACTGGGGCGGCACGGCCTGGCGGCCCGTCGTGCTCTACCGTGCCGTGCCCTACCGGGCCGTGCCGGGGCCCGAATGGACATTTATACCGTCGGAGGCAACGGGCTCGGCGGGGGCGGGTGGTGGTGCGGCGTCGGCGCGCGAGCCGGGGTCGGGGCCGGAGCCAGTGAACCCGCGACGGCCGCGCAGGGCAGGGGAGGAAGGGTCCGGAGGCGAGACGGCGGCGCTGGCGCGGGAGCCGCGGTCGGGTCCGGGGGCAGTGAACCCCCGGCAACCGTGCAGGGCTGGGGAGGAAACTAGGAGCAGAGGAGGAGGGGGGAGAGGAGAGGAGGGAGGTGGCAGTCAGCAGGGCCTGGACGGCCCGTGGCGCCATGGGGATTCAGAAAGAGAAGACCTAGAACACCTCAACTTGAATCCCCCGATAACTGGAATGACGGAGAAATAAGAGAGAAGAGAACTCAGCGATACCTCGCGATGAATCCCGGAGAACACCCAGGGATCCCTCGAATCAAATCCGGCGAGGTCACCCTGAAGAGGAGAGTGATGAGGAAGAAGATGAAATGGCACTGTTCAAAATCACCTGCTTCGTGTGTGTGTGTGTGTGTGTGGGGGTGGGGGGGGGGGGGGGGGATATTTCAGAATGAAATTTCGGACGACGCCCGCTTTGGACAGAAAAGGAAAGGGAGCAGGACGAAAAAGGAAAGGAGACAACGCGGTCGAATCGTTTGCTCGAATAGAAAGCGGTGAACGACCGCCAAAGTAGAATTGGGCTATCCGTATTCTTTGCTATTGCCCTGTTCGCTTGCCTCGTTCGCCATGCCTGAAAATACTGTTAGACCGATTTATCATGAGAAAAAATACTATTTATTGACTAAAAAAATACGGCTTATAAGCCAAACGAACATGACATGTATATATGCCACCAGCACACGAAATATGACCTCGTGCTCTGGGTGTGCCTTCATGCGGCACAACTGGCTAGCCGTATCCATGAACCATGACTAGCGAAAAGACACCAGGCACTCCACACCCCTCAATTGCAGGAGCAAGAGCTGCAGATATAGTGCGTAGCAATCGAAAGAGCCTGAATCCCTGGATGTCTGAATGTTCTTCAGCAGTCAGCACTGCTGGATACGAAACTACCGCCTACTTCTGAGGCCCCCAGTTGGTGTTACAAGTAGTACAACCTTGGGTTACATCACAGTTCAGGAATTTCATTTCACTAATCCTAGCTCAAGGCTCCTTCAGCTCTAGCTCTACTGCTAATTCCCCGGGGACTGGGGGCCTTGGTACATCACTAGCTAGCACGGCAGTAACCAAGAACTGCTAGCAATAAACTAAGCTGGGGCAACACTGAGACGGTGTCCACTCCCAGCAACTAAACGCTAACGCCTATCTCTTCTCTTAGCCTACCTGGACGTACACGCCAGCACTGGTGTAGTGGTGTTGCCGTCCGGCCATCTACAAGCTACAAGCCTGTGGCCGTTGCCTCCTTGAAGCTCTTGGTGAGCCAGATGGCCGTCTCCCTGGGGGACACCTTCTCGTCGGGGCCGAACGGCCTCAGCAGGACCCCGAGCTCCTCGTACCGCTCCTGCTGCAGCAGCTGCGCGCTGAACTCCAGCAGCCCCTCCAGCGCCTCCGCGCGCTGCTGGTACGACGTCGTGTCGAACCGCCCCTTCGGCTGCTGTCTCAGCAGCAACCACCCCGAGGACCCGCGGCTCAACGCCGCCGTGGTGTCGCGACCCGAAGACGAGTCACCGCCGACGCCGTCATCGCTCCTGCCGTTGTCACCGTCGGCGGCTGCCGACCGGAGCGTCTGGGCCGTGCACTTGTCCTTGGTGAGGGACCGGTCCACGAACGGAGGCGTGGCGAAGGAGCAGGAGCCGCCGGTGGTGGGTGTCGAGGGCTTCACGATCGAGAACACGGGGTCCTCCCACGAAGCTAGCGGGAACTCGGCGATCCTGTCGATGAGAGGCGAGTTCACGGAGACGTCAGGGGACTCCAGCTGCTCCAGGATGCTCATGCTGCTGCGCTTCGGGTTCGGGGTCTCAAATACTGGCAGGGGAAGTGATGCTCTGCGGGCCAGATGGCTGTGCCTGTTGTCAACTGGTGTTCTTGAAAACTGCTGATGGAAATGGGAAAAAGGAAAACACACAAGTTTCAGTATCAAGGAACTATCATCTTCACGCACACAACAAAATAACTTGAAGTTCAGTATGACAACTAAATGGAGATATCAATTGCCAATGTTTGGTCTGTGGATCTTCTGCAGTGGCAACACATAAAAACGCCATGCCAATGTTTGGAAGCCATGGTGATACATCTTTGCCAAGCATAGGTGGAGGTTCATTAATAGGATATGTGCACTTTTGTTATGTCTAGGTGCTTTCGTTTATTCCGTTGTGTGTTTCAAAGATGTAATAATAGATGTCCTTGTGCATCATTTGTTGACGCATCGGTTAGGATAATTTTATCCCTTAACTAAAACAAGTTGACTATTTATATTTTGATGGGTCAAGTTAAAAGAAGTTTCACTGACTAGAATCCTAAAGTGGTCTACATTAGGGATCTGAGAGAGTACGTGATATATATGCAGTTACCCACTCGGAAATATCACATGCCTATTAAAGGATGTTATAAACAGGGTTCAACTGATTTTTATTACATACCTCTGTATGACTTGTTCTATCATATGATGCTTGTGGAGCTTCTAGCCGATTCCTTAGAGTTGTCATCATCTTCCACGGAGTCTTCACGACATTTGAGGTCCTTGATGCTACGGGTTTACTAGTAACCTCAACCTGGCTGTCATCAATGGATAGCTCTTTGACACTCTGTGTGGTGGTGTAGTCCTTTATACTCCTAATAGACCTGATAGAATTTTTATCAGGACAAGGTGTGCTAAAGGTTACTATCCTTTCACTGCCTAAAGAGTTCCTCCTGCTCTTGCTTCTGCAATCAGGCTCTGTGGTGAATGTCATTCTCTTTTCACTTGAAGATTGATGAACAGGAATTATGCTGCGGGAAGGGTGTGATTTCAAATGCACTTGCAGCACGTACGGTTGTAGATGTGGATGCTTAAGTAGTTCAGCTGCCTGCTTAAGAAAGTTATGTAAGGACTCATAGAGGCCTAGAAAACATTGTCTTAAATAATTGCTCTCTAAGAGGGTTATAAAGTCTTATTACACTTGGTCTGTGCTCTGGACTTCTCCGTAGCATGCTCCTAACAAGTCCTCGACTGCATAAGGTGAAAAGTTGTTAAAAAAATGCCACAAGTAAACTAAAAGTAAACAGAAAAAAAAAACATAAAACCAATAAACTCACAATGCACCAGAATATCTTGTTGGCAAAGGTGATACTATCGACTTGGTAATCTTGTTGATAAGGGCTTGCATATCCTGTCAAAGAAATGATGAAAGGAGAATTAGTTAAGCCGCAAGGTTATCTAACCATTAGGTCAGATAAGCACATCAATTTCTATATGCAGATTCCAAATCAGGGCTGCCAAAACATTCAGTTGCACCCAGAATTCGTTTCAAACTCCAAAGCAGTAACATATACAGCATAAAAACAGTGCGAACCTAGCTAAAGCCACCCACATAAGTCGAACACAGCAGAAGAAAAACATACATGAAGTTACTTAAGTACTTAACCATTTAATCAAATAGCATGCACAGGCAACAAATAAGCAGTCAATAAAAGAATTTTCAGAACTTACAAAAGCTTTAAAAGCAGGTTTGAGTGCAGTCATTTCATACATGCAGCATCCTGAAACAGAACCAAACATGAATTACAGTCCAACCCATAACCAAAGCACCATGTGCTCGACATTTCTTACATTTTCACCGATGCCTTACCTAGTGACCAAATGTCAGATTTGGTACCATAAGGTATATCAGCCAGAAGTTCTGGGCACATATAGGTTGGTGTTCCTACAACCTGCACCAGGGCAATATGTGCTGAGTGGTGACTGAAAATGATGGTGCAGAATAACAGAATCAAGTGAAGTGAAGTGTTGTAAGTGCTAACCGAGGATGCTAGATCATCAGCGGTCAAAATTTTTGCAAGCCCAAAGTCACCTGCATTTGTTTATAAGGCAAATTAAATTGCGCCCAAAATTATGTACTTGCTAGAAAGCTTGCCTTGTATAGAGTAGTGATAACTGACATACCAAGTCTTATATTTTGATCCCTAGTAAGAAATACATTCGAGCACTGAAATAAATAAAGATCAGCTTTAGAAAACATATTTTCACATTGTACAAAAACACGCATGATGTACTTCAAACATAGCAAAACTATTACCTTCACATCACGGTGAAGAATGTGATGTGCATGCAAATAGTCAAGGGCCATGAGAAGCTGCACTAACCACTGGCAAAGCTTCTGCAGAGTGAGAAAACAGTTCATATGCATGCCTTTGTTACCAGGAATCCCCCAAAAACATTTCAATGAAGATTAATTCATGAACTGTACCTCTTCAGAAAAGTGGGTATCATTAGCTCTTTTAATAGCTTCAGCCCTGGTAAAAAAGCATGTTAGGGATCAAAATGTTCTAGAAGTTCATCGATTGAAGCACTAATAGCATATTTCACCTCAGAGAGATACATACATGTCTCCTCCCTCGCAATACCCTATAACAATGCAGACGTAGCAACCCTGAAATTGAAACATACAGTGAAAAATGATGTAAAATCATAGTCCATACTACCAACTTGCTCCAAAATACTCCTGGTAGTTTCAACGGAAGTCTCATGCAAGCATATTTCAGGATTTTTTTAATCTTTCTTTTAAGGATTGCCAAGTATCATAACGCTAGAAAAAGTAACTCGTTTTCCTATTTACTCTTATACTAACCTTATCCACCCATGAATCCTTGTATTCCACAATGAATGGATTCCTCACTGTAGCAATGAGCTGCATCTGCAATGATATTTCAGTTTGCTTAGTGTAACAGAAACATTGCTATCAGAACGTTTAAGTTCAGATCTCAGTTTGGTAAGCAGTAGCATCATCATGAGAGCAACAGTTTGTGGGAAACCAAACCCTGGCAAGCACTAATCATTCTGGACGGAGAGTTGACATTGACAAGCCATTCTTGGTAAACAAAAGACACTGTTTGTGAATCATAACTAGTAGGCGCAAAATTGATCCGTGCAAAGCAGCAGCTGCCTATACCTCCTGGTGGGCAGACCGGCGAGTGCGGTCTGTCTGACGCGCAAGACGGATCTTTTTCAACACATACCTGCGCATGTTCAGACTCCCAATGATCAAAGTGGAATAAGATGGGGGATACAAAAAAGTGTTAAAGCAGTGTAGTGGTCTCACTTCTTCCTCTCCAGCTTGTGCCTGACCAGAAGAGCAGAGCCAAATGCTCCTTTACCGATCTGCTCCAGCACCTCGTACTGATCCATGCTGTCTTAAGCTCAGGAAGCTGCTCGTTTTTGTTCCCCTGTCCTGAAAAGAAAATGCAAGAAATCAGAACGATTTTCCTTAGCATTGCTGTGATTTGGACTGAATAAAATGTGGAAAAAACAAAGAAGGAAACAATTAACTTGAGGGCTCAAGATTAATCGTTTGCCTGTAGGCTCGGTAATTTTGACTTAAAGAAGTGCATTTAAGGACTGTACAGCTTCATTATTGCAGGGGCAGTATATGTACTGTAGTTAAAAAAAATTAGAAAGCACAACTTTAATGGTCCTAATGGCGACAAATTTTCAGTGCGGATACGAAAAATAAAGGAAGTGTCGCCACGTGATGCGAAATGAACTGCGGGACAAAACTAGCCGACAATGTTGAAGTTATCCATTTTGTTTGAACTATAACGCGAAGCTTTGAACCCCAAATGCCAAACTGACGAGCTCATGAAAATGCCCGATACTAGTAGATCCTGAAAAGGCAAGTGTTCCCCGTTGTTTGAAATCCAAAAGCAGACAACTGGAAGCCCAGGAAAAAAAACTAGTATATTTTTTTCCAACAAAGAACTCAAATACCAACCCGAAAAGGTCCAAGAGAGAAATGCTGAACAGGACGAGCACTAATGTAAACCCAATGCGAGCCTCCAAGTCCAAGAACTCACCAAAATCACCACAGGAAATCTTGCAAGCAAGAGAAAGAACTGAAACCCAGAAATGGCAGGCAAAACTCACCAAAAAAATCCCAACTGGCAGCTGCCGGCGGCTCCAAGAACTGACCAGAGTAGCTCAAGAAGCGCTCTCCCGGAGCAGCCGCCCGCCCGGGAGCAAATGCAAAAGGATCGGAAGGGAGGGCGAGAGACCCGTGGTGGTGTTCACCCTTACTCACACAGATCTCGCCGCATTTGATCAGAGAGAGAGCTTGCGGGGGGACTGAGTTCAAACTTCAAACCCGCTGGTTGTTCTGGAACCTCAGCCTTTTATATGGATAAAAAGGTGAAGGCTAGAGGGAAAGAGTATTCGGAAGAGGGGGGAGAGAGCCATGGAAGCTGTAGAGAGAGAAAGCGACAGGAGGGGAAGGAGAAGGGGATGCAGGCGGGGGGCGCGGGGCGGTGCGGGATGATGCCGAGGTCAAATCGATGCTTTTGATTTTGGATTCTGGCAATGGGTTTGTGCTTGTTGCTTGTTGCAATTGTGTTGTGCTGCTGCTGGTGGATGTATTCATGTATGTATAGGCGTGTACCGTATACGGTACGGTATACGGAGGGGAAAATCGAGGGCACGGATTTGTGTCTTGAGTCTCGACTCTTGATACACTGTACTAGATGTATGCTCGAGCTTTGCACCGTGATCATAATTTTTATTTGACTGAACCTCGTTACTCCGATCAAGACGTGTGAGCTCCGAGGATTTCTTATTAGATGCGGACTCCGGTATTCGTATTTGAACCGGGTAGGATGCGGACGCGTAAGTTCCGAGGAAAGAATTATTCGTATAGGATGTGGATACATGAGCAAGAGCGAGATTTGGTATCACCGGGTAGGTGATTACTTTAGAGTCTTTATAGGTGTAGAGATAGAGATAAACTACGTGATTTTATAATTTTATCGGTCATGTTATTTTTTGTTTTCTCTACCATTCATTAAATAAAATTTCATCTGTAATTCGCAAAAAGAATCATCAATTAAATAATATTTAACTAGTGTTTTTCTATATGTCAAACGGTAAACGATCGGTTACCTCACATTTCGTTATCATTTAGACTAAACGGGCATTTAAACGGAATTAACGGACTATTAAATTGAAACGGTTTACCATTACGTAGGTTTTACATACAGACTTTAAACGCTAAACGGGCTAAACGGCTTCGCGTACAGTCCATCCAACTCCAAACGAAAAATGGTTTAAGGTATCCCTGCGGTCTCCGAGATGGAGCCTGTTGACTTGATTTGTGTAAAACCATATTATGGATAAATGATATTATATTTTATTAAATATTTTTATGATAAACTTAGTTGCATCATCA
The DNA here is from genome assembly GCA_904845875.1 of Miscanthus lutarioriparius. Taxonomy (NCBI): domain Eukaryota; kingdom Viridiplantae; phylum Streptophyta; class Magnoliopsida; order Poales; family Poaceae; genus Miscanthus; species Miscanthus lutarioriparius. Next base: position 113,347,002 of record CAJGYO010000002.1, read on the forward strand.
ACAACAGATGTTGTCAGTTTGTATAATTTTCGTATATGGATGGATGAATCAAAGTTTAATAAATGACTAACTAGAATGACAAAATAATTTATAATTTTAATATCATAGGGGTATAGCAGTTGTACTAAATATATGTAGATGCAGTTTTACAAGTAACCAAAACACTCCGACGAGTAAAACCCAACAAAACATACATATCAGGGTTGTTTGGATCGGATGAGCTAGCTAGTTACTAGTTGTACTAAAAATTAGCTTAAATTAGCTAAGGCTGGCTAGTTGGCTAATACCTAATTGAAGGCTTGACGGGAAAAATAGCTCACCTATTAGCCCTTTCTATTTGGTTGTGCTAGGGCTAATTTTCGCTAATTTTTAGCTAACTAGTAATTAGCTCTTGTAGTCAAACATGCCTATAATATATGGAAATTATCTCTAGAATGTTTTTGTGTTTTTAAATAAGTGATGTACTTGTTTTTAAGGTAATGTACTTTATTTAGCTGTTTTACTAAATATGTAGATGGAGTTTTAAGTAACTAAAATCCAACAACACGTATGCTCTCTCCGTCTAGAATAAACGCACCTCTGTTTCTAGGAAGACGTTTGTGAGCTAGGAGGCTGAGAAAACCAGCTCGGGTCGTTTTTTTTTCACACTTTGCAAAAGTAGCTCAGCTTTTCTGAGTTTCGACGCGTATTCAGCCATTTCCTGTCCATGTAATCTAGCACACGTGGTACGTGGCTAGTACAATGTCAACGTAGTTCTAAGAAATTTTATACGATGTAGCAAGACGGAGGAAAAGAGAAATCCTCCCCAACAGAGCCGAGGTGCTATGGTGGTCAAGCGACATCTTGCTCATCGGGAACGACTTATATACTTGGAAAGCAGCAAGTGTCGTTTCTACCTGGAAGTTTTGTTTTGTGCATGGATCTGAGTAAGACGTACGTACGCTTTTAATTAAGTGCGTATCTCCCAAAGACGCGTACGTACACAACGAGGGGCCGCTGCACAGTATATATATTATTGTATAGTAGTACAATATAAGTATAGGAGAATACTCCTTGTATTTACGTATCTGTTGTTTTCTTGGGCGGAATCTGAATTGAATCTCTACGCGTATAGTATATATACTTCGTACACAGTACTAGCTCGATCGTCTGAAAATGCAGTGTGGTGTACGTTGGAGTGAATCTTACACAGCATACGTACTCACTGTACTACGTACTGTACGTGCGCACTGGCCTACCTGATCTGGCTGCGGAGTCACTCACTGTACACTGTAGTGAATGTAAAAGGACGTTGGATCGTCCGGGTGCAGCCGGCCGGTGCTGCCTTAGCAAGCTGCCGGTCGCAGAGAAGGAGCTGGGAAGACGGGCATGGGCGTGGCTGCATGAGAGGACCAAGGATGCCGTTTAGAAAGGGTGAATAGACGAATCTGAAAATTCGATCCTTTAAAATACATAAACGATTAATGTTGGAGATTTCAATTACTTCAAAACTCTAAATCAGATAAATAAACCCCTTATGAGTTAGCCAACAGAGAATTCAATGTATAAATAATATATTTAGAAGCTACAACCCTGCAACACAAAGTTAGAGCAGTGAATAAACAAATACAGCGCAAGCCCAAATACCAGACACGTTCGATATTGATATCGGACGCGTCCGATATTCACGGGTTTGCTGGATCAGCTCCTGAGTTACTCCGATTGACTTCTCTTTTCAAACCACTTTGCTGGCACCTACTAGTGATCTGTCAACAAGCTCAAGCAACACACGTAGATCACAAATGCTAAGCGAAAAAAGAGATCGAGACATAAGAATTGTTTTACCGAAGTTTGGCCTCTGTCGAGACCTACTCTTCGTTGAGGGGGCTGTGAGCGACCCAACAAAGGTCAGCTCTAAAAGACCACGAAGGCCACTCTAGCCAGAGTCTTTTGCAACTCCTTTTCCTCCTTCCACTAGATGGTCCCTTCCTTTGCGACGGTGGAATCGAACCGTTACAAACTATTTGAGGCACACCACAAGCTCTTGGGTGCTCTCCGGCGATACCTAGCCATCTAGGTGAAAGGTCCTAATATGACTAGAGGGGGGATGAATAGCCTATTTAAAATTCTACAAATTAATTAGAGCAATTTGATTAGTAAGACAAATAGTGAAATGCAAACTTGCTCTAGCTTTACGAGGGTTGCAAGCCACATATCCAATAATTCTAGTTGCAATGATTACTAGACACATGACTTACTACGATACTACTCACTAAGAGCTCTCAATCTTGCTACACTAAAGAGCTCCACTAGATAAACTTAAATAACAAACCAGCTCTCAATTCTAATTACACTAAAGAGCTTGCCACAACTAGTTTACAAAAATATAGAAGAGTGAGTAGGGTAATTATACCGCCGTGTAGAGGGATGAACCAATCACAAGATGAAGATGAAATCAATCACCGGGAGAATTCCAAAGGCAAGAGACAACCGATTTTCTCCCGAGGTTCACGTGCTTGCCAACACGCTACGTCCCCGTTATGTTGACCAACACTTGGTAGTTCGGCGGCTAAGAGGTGTTGCACAAACCTCATCCACACGATTGGACACCGCAAGAACCTACCCACAAGTGAGGTAACTCAATGACACAAGCAATCCACTAGAGTTACCTTTCGGCGCTCCATCGGGGAAGGTACAAATCCCCTCACAATCACCGGAGATGGCCACGAATAATCACCAACTCGTGCCAATCCTCCACCGCTGCACCAAGCCATCTAGGTGGTGGCAACCACCAAGAGCAACAAGCGAAATCCACAGCAAAACACGAATACCAAGTGCCTGTAGATGCAATCACTCAAGCAATGCACTTGGATTCTCTCCTAATCTCACAAAGATGATGAATCAATGATGGAGATGGGTGGGAGGGCTTTGGCTAAGCTCACAAGGTTGCTATGTCAATACAAATGGCCAAGAGAGTGAGATTGAGCCAGCCATGGGGCTTAAATAGAAGCCCCCATGAAATAGAGCCGTTGGACTCCTCACTGCACTGAACACGGGCTGACCGGACGCTCTGGTCAAATTGACTGGACGCTGGACCTCAGTGTCCGGACGTCCGATGTGCGCCACGTGTCATCGGCTTCAAACGCCGATCGCCCGATTTCAACGGTCAAGTGATGACCGAACACGTCAGTTAGAAAGTGACCGGACGCTGGAACTCAGCGTCCGGTCGTTTCCAGTAAGGTTCCAAACGCGACATTTCAGGATCGGACGCGTCCGGTCATGCCCGACCGGACTCACCCAGCGTCCGGTCACACAACGCCTGCTCTGTGCGCCTCACGTCAGCGTACATCAGCACTGACCGGATGCACCCTGCCAGTGTCCGGTCACTTTTATCGCCAGCGTCCGGTCGAAGACCGAAACACGCGCCCTCTGCTGCCACTGATCGAACGCTCTGGTTCAACCGAGACCAGCGTCCGGTCACATACAGTGACCTTCGTCTTCTCTGTCTAGGGCACCGGTGGCACCGTTGGACTGTCCACACTCTACAAGCGGACACTCCGTCGGTGAAGTTTCCTACCCTTGCTCAAATGTGCTAACCACCAAGTGTATCACCTTGTGCACATGTGTTAGCATATTTTCACAAACATTTTCAAGGGTGTTAGCACTCCACTAGATCCTAAATGCATATGCAATGAGTTAGAGCATCTAGTGGCACTTTGATAACTGTATTTCAATACGAGTTTCACCCCTCTTAATAGTACGGCTATCGATCCTAAATGTGATCACACTCACTAAGTGTCTCGATCACTAAAACAAAATAGCTCCTACTATTTATACCTTTGCCTTGAGCCTTTTGTTTTTCTCTTTCTTCTTTTTCAAGTTTAAGCATTTGATCATCACCATGCCATCACCATCGTCATGATCTTCGCCATTGCTTCGTCACTTGGAGTAGTGCTACCTATCTCATAATCACTTTGATAAACTAGGTTAGCACTTAGGGTTTTATCAATTAACCAAAAACAAACTAGAGCTTTCAATCTCCCCCTTTTTGGTAATTGATGACAACCCTTTCACAAAGATATGGATTGTAATTTAATTAAATCCATGTTGCTTGCCCAAGCATATTTACCATGTGTAAAGGATATGGACAAGTTTCATGAATCCCAAATGGTAGCAATTGCTCCCCCTACATATGTGCTAAGAGTTTGGATTGTAGCTTGCACATATGCTTAGATAGGAAATATAGGAGTTAATTTCTACCAAATGATGCTAAGGTATAAGAGATGGACCTTTGAAGCGTGATACCAATCGGAGTGCACCAATATACCATCCTTAGCACCTTTAGTAACTAGACATATACAAAAACTAGAATACCCCATGAGATCAATATTACAAACAAGGGTTTAGTTTCTATAGAATGAACATAGGTCTAGTTACTTTAGCCTATGCATGCTAGTTTTTTATTTCAACATTCAAACCTACAACTAGCATACACCACACAAGCATGGATATTGAAATTAAGAACTTGTACTATGCAAGCAAATATATGAAATGCACATCAAAATGCAACATACAAGTTTATGAGCTTGCTCCCCCTATTTGTGTGCATTTTTTATTGATCCCCTTACAATGTCATTTCATTTGTTTGCTCCTCCTATCTTACTATCTTTGTGAATTTCTCTCCCCCTTTGTCAACAATTAGCACAAAAGGTGAGCTCAAATTATAGATAGGTTTGGGGTGAAACCATGTGAAATGAGGATAATTTTTCCCAATTTGGTTCAATCAAGATTACTTGCAAAAGATATTTAACTCGGTTTGATCCAAGGACAAGCTTCTTCACACCTCTAAATAAGGGTTATCTTGAACCATGTTGAGTTAAACACTTATAGCTTATTTTCTAGATCAAACACTAGGTTTACAAGCTCACAAACATGTCATATGCTACCACTAGATCATTTCAAGCATACAAGCAATAGTGGTACCATACAAGCATCAAATTCATTTGATTTTCATGAATGCGCCTATTTAAATGTGAAATATGTCTAGATGCACTAATCATGTCCTTAGCAAGGATGTATGTCATGCCAATCAACTTTTACCTTGGATTGCTCGAAGGAGAGACATGTCATATAATTTGGGGTGTATCAACACATATTGGAGAAGTCAAGTATGTTCAATTCATTCCTTAGCTTGCAAAACCTCTTCTCATCAAGTGGCTTGGTGAAGATATCGGCAAGTTGATCTTCGGTGCCCACACTCTCAATGCAAATGTCCCCTTTTTGTTGGTGATCTCTTATGAAATGATGGCGGACATCAATATGCTTTGTTCTTGAATGTTGAACTGGGTTGTTGGTGAGCTTTACGGCACTCTCATTGTCACATAGCAATGGCACTTGCTTGAATTTGATTCCAAAATCACTCAAAGTAGCCTTCATCCAAAGTAATTGAGCACAACAACTATCGGCCGAAATGTACTCCGCTTCGGCGGTTGAAAGTACTACACTATTTTGCTTCTTTGATGACTAAGAAACAAGTGATCTTCCCAATAGTTGACATGTGCCCGATGTGCTCTTTTTCTCTCAACTTTGCATCCTGTATAATCGGAGTCCGAATATCCAATCAACTCAAATCTTGCTCCTTTGGGATACCACAATCCAACATTTTGTGTATGCTTCAAGTACCTCAATATTCTCTTTGTTGCCTTCAAATGACTTTCTCTTGGTGAGGCTTGAAATCTAGCACACATGCATACACTAAACATCACATCCGGCCTTGATGCGGTCACATAGAGTAGGCTTCCAATCATAGACCGATACATCTTTTGATCCACCATGTTGCCACTAGCATCACTATCTAAGCTTCCACTTGTCCCCATTGGTGTACTAATAGCTTTAGCATCATCTATTCCAAACTTATTGAGCATGTCCTTGATATACTTGCCTTGACTCACAAATATGTCATTCTTCATTTGCTTGATTTAAAGACCAAGGAAGTAGCTAAGCTCTCCAATCATGGACATCTCAAACTCATTTGCCATCATCTTGCCAAACTTCTCACAAAAATCTTGATTTGTTGACCTAAAAATGATATCATCAACATAGATTTGCATTACAAACAAGTCATTTCCAAGCTTCTTGATGAAAAGAGTGGTGTCAACCTTTCCCATCTTGAATCCCTTAGAGAGTAGGAAATCTCTCAATCTCTCATACCATGCTCTAGGTGCTTGTTTCAATCCATACAAAGCCTTTCTCAACTTGTAAACATGGTTGGGTTTCTTATCATCTTCAAAACTGGGAGGTTGCTCAACATACACAAGCTCATTGATGTACCCATTGAGAAAATGCACTCTTCACATCCATTTGGTACAACTTGATGTTGTGGGCACAAGCATAGGCTAACAAGATCCTAATTGCTTCCAATCTTGCAACCGGGGCATATGTTTCTCCAAAGTCAAGACCTTCAACTTGAGTGTAACCTTGAGCCACTAATCTTGCTTTGTTCCTTATTACTATACCATCTTGATCTTGCTTGTTCCGAAAGACCCACTTGGTTCCAATCACATTATGATCCTTAGGCCTCTCAACTATCTCCCATACTTGGTTTTTTGTAAAGTTGTTTAGCTCTTCATGCATAGCATTGACCCAATCAACATCCTTCAAAGCTTCATCTATCTTCTTAGGTTCAATGGCTGACACAAAAGAGAAATGCTCACAAAAAGAGTCCAATCTTGATCTAGTTTGCACACCTCTTGAAATATCACCAATTATAGTGTCCAATGGATGATCTCTTGCAATATTGGTTGGTTGAAGCACTTGCACTTGATTGCTTGCATTTGATAGATCACTTGGTTGAGATGATGAACTAGCCACTTGTTGTTGATCTTGCACTTTGTCATGACTAGTACTTGCTTGAACTTGATCATGTGAACCACTAGCTTGCACATTTGAGTTAGAGAGCACTTAAAACTTGTCATCTTCAACATCAATCACCTCTCTAGGCCTTATATCACCAATGTCCATGTTCTTCATTGCATTGACCAATTGAGTGCCTCTAACATCATCTAGATTCTCATCTTTCCCTTGGAAACCATTTGTTTCATCAAATTCCACATCATGAACCTCCTCAAGAGTACCACTAGCCAAATTCTAAACTCTATAAGCCTTGCTAGTAGTGGAGTAACCAAGCAAGAAACCTTCATCATATTTCTTTTCAAACTTGCTCAATCTAGTGTCTTTCTTCAATATATAGCATTTGCAACAAAAAACCCAAAAATATGCTATGTTGGGCTTTCTTTCATTCAATAGCTCATAAGGTGTCTTTTCCATCATGGGGTGATAATAGAGTCGGTTGCTATAATAGCTAGCCGTGTTGATTGCTTTGGCCCAAAATAAATGACTCACATTGTACTCACTCAACATTGATCTTGCCATGTCAATGAGTGTTCTATTCTTTCTCTCAACAAGACCATTTGATTGTGGAGTGTACTTGGCCGAGAATTGATGTCTAATTCCAAATTCATTACACAACTCATCAATCTTTGTGTTCTTAAACTCACTACCATTGTTACTTCTAACTTTCTTGATGGTTGTTTCAAACTCATTATGAGTGCCCTTGACAAATGATTTGAATGTTGCAAATACATCACTCTTGTCCACTAGAAAGAATACCCATGTGTATCTAGTGAAATCATCCACAATCACAAATCCATATTTGTTTCCACCAATGCTAGTGTATGTGGTTGGTCCAAACAAGTCCATGTGCATCAATTCAAATGCCTTAGATGTGCTCATCATGCTCTTCTTAGGATGTGTGTTACCAACTTGCTTTCTGGCTTGACATGCACTACATAGCTTATCTTTTTTAAATGTGATATCTTTCAAGGCTCTAACTAAATCATGCTTGATCAACTTGTTCAATTGTTTCATTCCAACATGACCAAGCCTTCTATGCCATAACCAACCCATGCTAGACTTAGTGATCAAATATGTTGTCATTTGAGCTTCTCTAGCATTGAAATCAACCAAGTATAGATTCTCATATCTAAAACCTTTGAATATCAAGTTAGAACCATCTACACTTATGATCTCTACATCATCCACACCAAATATGCACTTGAAACCAAGATTACATAATTGAGCTACCAACAATAGGTTAAAGTTCAAGCTCTCTACTAGTAGCACATTGGAAATGCTCAAGTCATTGGATATTGCAATCTTACCAAGCCCTTTGACCTTGCCTTTGCCATTGTCACCAAATGTGATACTATCAATCCCATTGCTCTTGTTTTCATTGATTGAATTAAACATTCTTGGATCACCGGTCATGTGTTGTGTGCACCCACTATCAAGCACCCAATGCCTTCCTCCGGCTTTATAATTGACCTACAAAAGAAGATCAATTCTTTTTAGGTACCCAAACTTGCTTGGTCAATTCTTTTTAGGTACCCAAACTTGCTTGGGTCCTTATAGGTTAGTTACCAAGATCTTTGATACCCAAATGACCTTCTTCTTTGGGCCCACAATTGGTGTACCAATGAACTTAGCCTTCACACCATTGGCACCCTTAAAAAGCATGTAACAAGAATAAAATTTAATTGAGGATACATTAGGTAGCTTGTTCTTATTAATCTTGTAATATTGCTCTATATGCCCAACTTGTTGCATCTATTGCAAAACCGACCATTGCCCTTCACAAAGCTAACTTTGGGAGTGACAAAGGCCGCCTTGCCTTTCTTGAGGGTATAGCCTAATCCCTCTTTGTTGAGAGAAAACCTTTGGCTACCCAAGCACTTTAGCAAGTGGGCATCTCCACCATAGGCATTGCCTAAGGCACGAGTGAGCTCATTCACCTCCTTCTTGAGGGTCTCATTTTCCACCATTAGTGAGGTATCACAAGAGAGACCATCACTCAAAGGTGAAGTGGAAGTGGTAGTGCTACAAGAAGAGTTAGTGGGAGCAACTACAATGGGCTTATAAAAAGATTCATCAATAAGATCACAAGTTAGTCCCACATCACATGATACGATCACTTGCTCCTTCTTGGCTTCCTCCACTTTGACTTGCTCAATGAGAGAGGAGTGATCCTTTTCAAGCTTAGAGTGAGATTTGCTAAGCTTCTCATGGGCTTCCATTAGCCTCTCATGAGTGGCATTGAGCTCATCAAAGGATTGCTCAAGAAATTTTACCTTCTTGCGTAATTCTTTGCACTCCTTTCTCTTCATCTCATTACAAGCGTGCACTTGCTCACACATGTCCAAGAGTTCTTCCTTGGTGTACTCCTTATCCTCATCATCATCATTATCATCATTCCTACAAGTATCACTTTCACATTCATCATCATCACTCATATCATATTTTACCTTGGTAGGCTTTGCCATGAGGCATGTCGATGGAGTGTCGAAGATGGAGAGCTTGTCGTTGATGGCGATGCTTGCTAGTGCTCTCTTGATAGATTTCTTGTCATCATCACTAAAGCCATCACTATCTGAAGAGACATCACTATCCCATGTGACCACATAGCCTCCACCTTTCTTCTTCTTTTGGAAGGTCATTCTCTTCTCCTTCTTCTCCTTCTTTTCTTTCTTATCCTTTTTGAGCTTCTTCTTCTCATCCTCATCATTGTTACTATTGTAGGGACAATTTGCTACAACATGATCAAGGCACTTGCAATTATAGCATCTTCTCACATATTCTTTGCTTTTGGTGTGATCTCTTCTCTTTCTTGCACCATAGCCCTTCTTCATGAATTTTCCCATCTTGCGGACAAAGAGGGCCATAGCTTCATCATCAATATCACTAAGATCATCATCATCACTTGATTCTTTCTTGGACTTGCCCTTGTTCTTGGATGATGATGAGCTAGCCTTAAATGTTATACTCTTCTTCTTCTTCTTGTCTTCTTCTTCCTTCTTGTCATCCTTGTCATCCCCCTCTCTTTCCACACGGTATGTCTCTTGGGTCATAACATCACCTAGTACTTGGTTGGGGGTAATCTCCTTCAATCCTCCTCTTATGATGAGCAATCTCAACATCTCAAATCTTGGAGGTAGACACATCAAGAACCGATGAGAGACATCATCGTCCTTGATCTTCTCTCCCAATGCCTTCAAATCATTGACAATCACATGCAAACGATGGAACATCTTCGAAATGCTCTCATCTTCCTTCATCTTGAAGCTTGTCAATTTATCCTTGAGGATATACAATTTGGCACTCTTCACCACCGGTGTGCCCTCATATGTTTCCTCCAATCTCTTCCACACCTCATTTGCTCTTTCACAATCCTTGATTTGCTCAAACACCTTGGAATCAATGGTATTGTATATGGTGTTGAGAGCCATTGTATTGCATTGCTTGTTGATCTTATCTTGGTTGGTGGGATCATCGGGATCAATGATAACATAGTCATTCTCGGTCACTTCCCATACTTGATCATTGATTGAACCAAGATACATCCTCATCTTTCTCTTCCAATAATCATAGCATGTGCCATCAAAGAACGGTGGTTTGCCCCCCACATGGTTGAACACAACTTGAGCCATAATTTGACACCGAGGTTGTTAAGCCTTTAATCAAATGGTGACCACGGCTCTGATACCACCTGAAAGGTCCTAATATGGCTAGAGGGGGATGAATAGCCTATTTAAAATTCTACAAATCAACTAGAGCAATTTGATTAGTAAGACAAATAGCGAAATGCAAACTTGCTCTAGCTCTACGAGGGTTGCAAGCCACCTATCCAACAATTCTAGTTGTAATGATTACTAGACACACGACTTGCTATGATACTACTCACTAAGAGCTCTCAATCTTGCTACACTAAAGAGCTCCACTAGATAAACTTAAATAACAAACAAGCTCTCAATTCTAATTACACTAAAGAGCTTGCCACAACTAGTTTGCAAGAATATAGAAGAGTGAGTAGGGTGATTATACCGCCGTGTAGAGGGATGAACCAATCACAAGATGAAGATGAAATCAATCACTGGGAGAATTCCAAAGGCAAGAGACAACCGATTTTCTCCCGAGGTTCACGTGCTTGCCAACATGCTACGTCCCGGTTGTGTCGACCAATACTTGGTGGTTCAGCAGCTAAGAGGTGTTGCACAAACCTCGTCCACATGATTGGACACCGCAAGAACCTACCCACAAGTGAGGTAACTCAATGACACGAGCAATCCACTAGAGTTACCTTTCGGCGCTCCGCCGGGGAATGTACAAATCCCCTCACAATCACCGGAGATGGCCACGAACAAGCACCAACTCATGCCAATCCTCCACCGCTGCACCAAGCCATCTAGGTGGTGGCAACTACCAAGAGCAACATGCAAAATCCGTAGCAAAACATGAATACCAAGTGCCTCTAGATGCAATCACTCAAGCAATGCACTTGGATTCTCTCCCAATCTCACAAAGATGATGAATCAATGATGGAGATGAGTGGGAGAGCTTTGGCTAAGCTCACAAGGTTGCTATGTCAATGCAAATGGCCAAGAGAGTGAGCTTGAGCCGGCCATGGGGCTTAAATAGAAGCCCCCACGAAATAGAGCCGTTGGGCTCCTCACTGCACTGAACACGGGCTGACCAGACGCTCCGGTCAAATTGACCGGACGCTGGACCTCAGCGTTCGGACGTGCGATGTGCGCCACATGTCATCGGCTTCAAATGCCGATCGCCTGATTTCAACGGTCAAGTGATGACCGAACGCGTCAGTTAGAAAGTGACCAGACGCTGGAACTCAGCATCCGGTCGTTTCCAGTAAGGTTCCAAACGTGACATTTCACGATCGGACGTGTCCGGTCATGCCCGACCGGACTCACCCAGCGTCCGGTCACACAACATCTGCTCTGTGCGCCTCATGTCAGCGTACGTCAGCACTGACCGGACGCACCCTGCCAGCGTCCGGTCGAAGACCGAAACACGCGCCCTCTGCTGCCACTGACCGGACGCTCCGGTCCAACCGAGACCAACGTCCGGTCACATACAGTGACCTTCGTCTTCTCTGTCTAGGGCACCGGTGGCACCGTCGGACTGTCCGCACTCTACGGGCGGACACTCCACCGGTGAAGTTTCCTACCCTTGCTCAAATGTGCTAACCACCAAGTGTATCACCTTGTGCACATGTGTTAGCATATTTTCACAAACATTTTCAAGGGTGTTAGCACTCCACTAGATCCTAAATGCATATGCAATGAGTTAGAGCATATAGTGGCACTTTGATATCGCATTTCAATACGAGTTTCACCCCTCTTAATAGTATGGCTATTGATCCTAAATGTGATCACACTCACTACGTGTCTCGATCTCTAAAATAAAGGGCTCCTACTATTTATACCTTTGCCTTGAGCCTTTTGTTTTTCTCTTTCTTCTTTTCCAAGTTTAAGCATTTGATCATCACCATGCCATCACCATCATCATGATCTTTGCCATTGCTTCGTCACTTGGAGTAGTGCTACCTATCTCATAATCACTTTGATAAACTAGGTTAGCACTTAGGGTTTCATCAATTAACTAAAAGCAAACTAGAGCTTTCACTAGGACCAAAGAATCCAAGAGTAACAAATGCAAATCATGAGATCGATAAATATGTACAAGTGCTCAAGGGTGGCTTGCTCTCAAATTTTGAATCTCACTCAACCCACAAGATGGATTTTGCAAGTTTGAATCAATCACTCACTAAGAGAGGGCTAGAGAGTGTTCTAAAGGCTAAAAAATGTGTGTGAGTGTAAGTAGAATCGGCAGCCTCCAAAGGTGGAGACTAAGGGGTATTTATAGCCCCTTTGAAAAACTAGCCGTTATGTGGCCGTTGGGAATACCGGACACGTCCGGTATCAATATCAAACACGGCCGTATAGCCCCAACGGTCACAAGGTCAGTGGCGCTGAGGGGTGTCGGAACTCCCAATGAACATCGGAACTCCCGACTCATGTTGGAACTCTCGACGAGCCAAGCTGAGACAACCGAGAAAATTACTGTTGCTGGGCAAATACCGGACACGTCCGGTATCAATACCGGACACGTGCCAGGCACAACAAACATAAGTTAGCTCTTTTGTCTCTCTTTCACTCAAACCTCACATGGGTTGGCTTGAGCACTTATGAATAAGTATCTATCAACATGATGCATCCCTCTTAATAGTACAACATACCTATTTACTCAAGGTTAAATGAAAAACGGAGTTTGTAGCGCTTGAGTTGAATTCCCTTGAACCGAAATGCCATATACTTCAATAATCATCAAATGAGGGTGTCAATCATGTCGATCTTGATTTTCTCCTTGAGCACAACCATCATTGTAACACCCTCGGTGTTACGCCCTAAACAAATTACTAAAACATGCCATGAGCATCATGTTTATGTGATAATGCATGTGGTAGATTGTGTGGATGAATTTTTTTTGTAACTTAAGATGATCAATAAAAATGTTAAATGAAAAGCTACTCCATAATTCATGTATATCAAGTAGGGTTGAAAACCAATTTTTATTGAACAAAATCACTATAGATCATATATGTAGCACTTAAATAAAGTTTGGAGTATGGACTTTGTAGATGACAATGAAATCCTTGCTGTTGAAAAATAACTCCACAAGCTAATGCTTCTAATGGCCTAGAAATGCAACTTGGAATCAAGTTCAGCTCAAAGTCTTAGAATATTTTCAAGTTTATAGACAGCAAGACAATGCCATGTTTGGCAATTTATTTTGTGAAATCGAGTTAAGGGATGGTGTTGTGTTTTAGCTCGGGTAGGTAGCCTCACATGCCATCTTGAGCATGGTGAAGATGGTTTAGGTCCAGAAGCAACCGTTTAGTTGTTATAAGCGCTTTAAAATTCATGCAAGACGTGATTTCGGGCTAGTTCACCGGGTGAGCGCGGTCACCACGTCTCGGGGGCGCGACGTCGCCACGCCGGCTTGCTCTGCGTGCGCACTCGCGCTGCCGACCCACCTCGTGCCACGATGCAGCCGCTGCAGGTGCCATCGCCTCACCATCACATCCGTGCCTCCCTCCGCACCCCTACCCCGCTGCCAGCCCAGTTTGGTTCTCATCGCTGCCGCGCGCACGTGGTGGAGCTTACCGTCGCCTTGCCATTTATGGCACTGCGGCCGCGCGGGCCATGCCGGTCAATGGACGCACGTGCTTGTCCGATTGCGTTCATGCGTGTGATGCCCTGATCGGGCCAATCACATCCCGCCAAGGCGAGGCCGTGCTGAGCCCACCTGCTGGTCCCGTCTCCCTCTTTCTCTCTTCTGACCATCATCGAGCCGCGCCGACAAATTACCCAGCGATCGATCACCTTCATTCAATTCATCACATCCATGGCTTCACCATCATGTCCTCTCACTGCCCGACCCCACCCAGCCATGAACAAGGCACTGCTAAGCTCCAATTTTCAGCTTTTCCCCACCATCGTGCCATTAAGGCCGCGCTCGGCCATGGTCGAGGGCAGCCCTCCTACTGCCCATCTCAAACCAATTCACCTGCACCACTAGCTTCGCCTTGACTCTCTCTTCACCCTGCGTGCCTTAGCTGAACCGCTACTGCCTCCCCATCATCACTGACGCGACCGAGCTGCCACGGGGCGCTGTCTCATGGCTCGGCCGCACCTGGCCCGTCCTTCTCCATCACCCTCTTCTCCACACACCACCTCGGTTAGGTCCACGGTAGTCTCCTGATGCTCACTCGCTAGCCAATTAGGTCCTTAGGTGCTCTGGTTCACCGGGGTAGTCGGGCCACCGTCGTGGATGGCCACGCGCCGCTGCAGCTAACTCTAGCGTGTCCCGCTGCCCCGTGTTGCTGCTCAGCATAGGTGGTGGGACCGTAGTTGAATGTTGGCCTGACCGACGAGCCAGTGCGGGTCTCTGGTGGCCGACGTGGCCACCCCATGCCACCGCTCGCCGCGCCGCCAGGCACGGGTTAGCCGGGGGTGCACATGGGGGAATTCCAGGGAAGCCAGGGGTTAAGTGAGAAGGTATGAGAGAGGAGAAAATAGTGTTAGTACTTATGTTACAGCGCGCCTTGCTGCGGAGAAAGTATGGAGGGGAGAAGGCGAGCCGTGGCTTGGCAGGACAGCGGCGTGACGGCGCCGTGCTGCAGCTGAGGGTTTGGGGGCGAGGTTGACACAGAGATGACGATGAACAGTAACGCCTGAGGGCCCAGGGGAGAATGAATCTCAATCCTAGGCTATCCTTTCCTTAATTCTCTGTCTATGCCATATAGGCTTTCTTGTTACAAAGATAGAAACAAATCCCTACTTTCTCTCCCGATCTAACAACTCTCGCTGAAGGGGAAAACCGGCCTGGGGTGCGGTGACCGCGCCCAGCGCGCCTCGCGCGTTCCCCCCTTCTCTCAGCCACTTTTCCTCCTCCTTCTCTGGTAGGTCCGGCCCACCATAACATCTCTCCCCTCCTCGGGGAACAGCTCGTCCTCGAGCTGAAAGTCGGGGCGCGCCACTTTGAATTGTGCAGCATGCTCCCAGGTGGCTTCCGACGCCGGCATGTCAGCCCACTGCACCAAAACGTGCCACTCCCCGCGGCACAGGCTGGAACACCGCACACGTTCTGGGCGCAAGAGCGGACGCCCGTGGCGCAACGGCGGCAGCGCCGGAACGTCTGCTGGGTGATCACCACAGAATGGCTTGAGCACCCCCACATGGAAGACGTCATGAATCCGGGCGCCCTCGGGTAGGCGCAGCCGATAAGCCACCTTGTTGATCTGTTGAACGACCTGGTACGGACCAGCAAACTTCGGCCCCAACTTGCCCCGGCCCCCAGGAACCAGCGCCTTCGTCGGGGGATGAAGAAGCCGGAGCCACACCCAATCGCCAACAGAGAATGTGAGCTCGTGGTGCTTGGCGTCATAGGCACGACGGGCATGCTCTTGAGCTTGAAGAAGGCGCGCGCGAACTTCTGCCAGGAACTCATCGCGGTCAGCCAGCATGGCATCAACGGCCACCGTGTGCGCCTGTCCTTGCATGTATGGCAGCAAGTTGGGCGGAGGCCACCCATAGACGACGGTGAATGGTGTCGTGCGGAGCGCCGAATGGAAGGCCGTGTTGTAGCAGAACTCGGCCCATGGAAGCCAATCCAGCCAATCCCAGGGGCGGTCGCCGGTGAGACAACGCAAGTACATGCCGATTGTCTTGTTGATGGCCTCGGACTGGCCATCCATCTGGGGATGGAAGGCTGTGCTGAGGCGCAGCTGGACACCCGCCTGGCGAAAGAGATTACGCCAGACGCGACCGGTGAAGACAGGGTCGCGGTCGCTGACGATGGAGTCGGGAAAGCCATGCAGCCGAACGATGTCGTGGAAGAAGGCGCGGGCCACCGAAGCCGCCGTGTACGGGTGCCCCAGGGCGATGAAGTGGGCGTACTTCGAAAACCTGTCCACGACGGTGAGGATCACGCTTTTACCGTGGACTTTGGGCAGCGCCTCGATGAAGTCGATGGAGATGTCCGCCCACACCCGGGACGGCACCGGCAGAGGCTGCAGAAGGCCGGCCGGGTGGAGAGCCTCGGTCTTGTTGCGCTGGCACGTCGCGCAAGCCCGCACGAAATCGCGAACGACGCGCCGGTCGTGCTCCACATAGAACTCGGCGCGAAGGCGCTGAAGTGTTTTCTGGATGCCTTCATGCGCCCCGGTGTGCGCGAGCTGAAGCACGTCGTCGAGCACCTGGGACGCAGCGGGGACGAACACACGATCGTGATGGAGGAGGCCCTCGTGCACCCGCCAGTCCTGACCATGGGCGCCCTCCATGACGGCGTCGCGACGGCCGCACAGTTCAGCGGAGGCCTCTAGCTCGCTGCGCAGATCAGCAAAGAGCTGGAACGCAGGGGCAGACAGCGCTGCGAGAGAGGCCGCTGGGCCTGGGAGCGCTGCGAGCAGTGGTGTCTCGCCGTCCCACCGGGACAGTGCGTCGGCGATGACGTTGAGGCGGCCTTGGCGAAATTCCACCCTGAAATCATAGCCGAACAGCTTGCTCACCCAATGGTTTTGCGGGATCATCGAGAGCCGTTGATCAAGGAGGAACTTCAGGGCGTAGTGGTCGGTGCGGACGATGAACGCGCGCCCCCACAGGTAGGGCCGCCAATGGCGGACCGCATGCACCAACCCGATGAGCTCCCGTTCATAGGCTGCAGACTTTAGGTGACGCGCGGCGAACAGCCTGCTGAAGAAGGCGATCGGGCCGGCGTCCTAGTGCAGGACCGCGCCAAACCCCGAGCCAGAGGCGTCGCAGTCGACGATGAAGTCGCGGCTGAAATCCGGCAGGTGCAGCACGGGCGCTGTAGATAGCGCCGTCTTCAACGCAGCAAAGGCTATGGACGCCGCCTCTGTCCCCTGGAAGCTGTTCTTGTGCAGCAGCTGCGTCAGGGGGGCGGCGATGGTCCCATAGTCGCGAATGAAACGCCGGTAATACCCAGCGAGACCCAAGAAGCCGCGGAGGCCCCTGGCTGCCCTTGGCTGCGGCCACGCCTGGACCGCGCTCACCTTGGCGGTGTCCATGGCGACACCCTCCCCGGAGATGACGTGACCGAGGTAATGCACCGACGGTTCAGCGAAAGCACACTTGGAGCGCTTGATGTGGAGGCGGTGCTCGCGGAGGACATCGAGAAAGGCGCGAAGCTGCTGCAAGTGTGCTGTCCAGGTAGTACTGTACACCAGTATATCATCA
This sequence comes from Miscanthus lutarioriparius, assembly GCA_904845875.1. Taxonomy (NCBI): domain Eukaryota; kingdom Viridiplantae; phylum Streptophyta; class Magnoliopsida; order Poales; family Poaceae; genus Miscanthus; species Miscanthus lutarioriparius. The sequence continues at coordinate 113,364,650 of CAJGYO010000002.1, forward strand.
AAAAAAACAAGGATGCACCGGCGCAGGAACGGCTTGAGGACGAAGTTCATGAGCGCCTGGAACGTGGACGGCGCATTTGAGAGCCCGAAGGGCATGACGAGGAACTCGAAATGGCCCTGATGTGTCCGGAACGCCGTCTTTGCTATGTCATCAGGGTGCACGCGAACCTGATGGTAGCCGGACCGGAGATCTAGCTTGGTGAAGAATTTGGCGCCATGCAATTCATCGAGGAGCGCCTCCACCACAGGGATGGGGAACTTATCCTTCACCGTCACTGCGTTCAGCGCCCTGTAGTCCACGTAGAACCTCCAGGAGGCGTCTTCCTTTTTGACAAGGAGTACAGGCGCTAAAAATGGAGAGGTGCTGGGACGGATGACTCCCTGCTGTAGCATTTCTTCACATTGCCGTTCCAGCTCATCTTTTTGTAGCTGGGGGTAGCGGTAGGGCCGAACGGCGACAGGCTCGGTGGCCGGTTTGAGGTGGATCCGGTGATCACAGGGTCTCACCGGCGGCAAGCCCGTAGGTGCTGCGAAGATGTTGTCGTAAGCGTCAAGGAGGCGTTCCAGCAAGGCCCCCTCGGTGCCCTTGGCGGAGTAGAGACGACCAGCATGGAGGCGTCCTGTGAACTGGCCAGGCGCGCCCGAGGCCCCAATGCCCCGCCAAAGGACCCGGTGTCCCTGATGGTTGAAGGCCATGCAGAGGGTGTCGAAGTCCCACAGTATAGGACCGAGAGTCCACAGCCAGGATATGCCAAGCACCATGTCGTAGCACTCCAGCGGAATCGAGTAGCAGTCGACCTTGAACGTCTCTGCCCCGATGCGCACGCCCACGGCCAAGGCAAGGCCGCGGCAGGTCATGCGATCGCCGTTCTTGATGACCACGTGGGCGCCCGCACTGTCGCTGAAGGGGAGGCCGACGCGCCTCGCTGCCCTGGTGCTGATGAAGTTGTGCGTGGACCCAGAGTCGAGCAGGGCCGTGAGCTTGTGGTAGCCCAGATGAACGCGAAGCTGCATCGTCTCCTCCGTGCGGATGCCGGTGATCGCGGAGAGGGAGATCATGGGGGCCTCAGGGTCGAACGGCGGGTTCTCAGTGATATCCGCCGCTGGTGTTGGGTCGTCCTCGGCGGGCTCTTCGACCGTGTAATCCACCACCTCCAGGAAGAAGAGGCACGCACACTTGTGCCCCCGGACGTACGGCTCGTCACAGTTATAGCACAGCCCCTGCTTGCGGCGAAGGGCCATGTCTTCCGGTGACAGGCGCTTGAACGGGCGCGCTGCTGGAGCGTTCGACCCACTGGACGTCGCAGCGCCTGTTGGCGGGGCTGGGGCCGGCAGGGCAGGCAGTGGGCGGCGCGGTGGGCGCGCAGCGGACGCCGGTAGGGCCAGTAGCGCGGCTGTGTTGCGCCGCTCGTACGCCCGCGCCAGTCGCATGTCTCGCTGCAGGTCTTGAGGCTCCTGGAGTTCCACCTCGACGCGGATCTGTTCCGGCAGTCCCCCGGTGAAAAGCTGCGCCTTCTGGAGCGCCGTCAGGGTGCCCGCGTGCGCTGCCCGGGCCTGGAAGGCTTCCATGTAAGCGTCTACCGTGGAGGTAAATGGTAGCCGAGCGAGGTCCGCTAGGTGGTTGGAGCTGAGCGGCGGACCGAAGCGCTGTTGGCACAACCGTTTGAAATCATCCCACGACGGGCGGCCCATGTCCCCCTCAAGATCGAGGTACCACTGGCGCACCGTGCCTTGCAAGTGGTAGGACGCGAACCACACCCAATCCGTGGCGCGAGTCTGGTACCCCTGGAAGAATTGTTCGCAGGTGTTCAGCCATCCGAGCGGGTCCTCCTTGCCCTCATAAGTGGGGAGGGACAGCTTGGGAAAGCGTGGACCGTGGCCACCAGCCGGCTGTTCTTGGACGTGCAGGAGCGGCAGAGGCAGGTGCGTGGGGGTGGGGTTTGGCGCCCTCGGCCCATTCATGATGGACGCGAGGGACGGGACCGGCGATGGTGAGGGTGGGAAGCTGATCTGTGTGATGGGGACAGCGGTGGATGGGAGTGGTGGTGATGGCAGTTGTGGCTGCGGGCGCTGCGGCTGGTAGGGGTTGTGGAATGGCGGCGTGGATCCGAGCGCGGAGATCACCGGCTCCGTTGCTGGCAGGGGGGGAATGCCGCCATACCCCGGCATGCCGTACAGCGGTAAGGGCGCCGAAGGAGCGGGGCTGCGATCCTCCAGGGCCGTCACGCGCACGGCCAGGGCGCCGAGCTGATGTTGCATCCCGTAGATGGCAGCCGTGAGTTGGTTGAAGGCCTCCTGCGGTGTTTGGGGAGAGGCCGGCGGCTGGGAGTATGCCATCGGGAGGGTGGGGATGATCAGCTGGAGGCTGGTGGTGACGGCGATCCGCTGGGAGCTGGTGGTGACGGCGATCAGCTGGGGGCTGGTGGTGATGGCGAGCGGCTGGGTGGTGAGCGGTGGGGCGGAGGTGAACGCGTTGGCGGCGGCATCAGTGGTGGTGGGGGAAGAAGATGAAGCCATGGTCTCTGATACCAGGTTGTTACGGCGCGCCTTGCTGCGGAGAAAGTATGGAGGGGAGAAGGCGAGCCGTGGCTTGGCAGGACGGCGACGTGACGGCGCTGTGCTGCAGCTGAGGGTTTGGGGGCGAGGTTGACACAGAGATGACGATGAACAGTAACGCCCGAGGGCCCAGGGGAGAATGAATCTCAATCCCAGGCTATCCTTTCCTTAATTCTCTGTCTATGCCATATAGGCTTTCTTGTTACAAAGATAGAAACAAATCCCTACTTTCTCTCCCGATCTAACAACTCTCGCTGAAGGGGAAAACCGGCCTGGGGCGAGGTGACCGCGCCCAGCGCGCCTCGCGCGTCCCCCCCTTCTCTCAGCCACTGTTCCTCCTCCTTCTCTGGTAGGTCCGGCCCACCATAACAACTTAGTTATAAATTGGGAGGATTTTGAGGTCTTTTTTGCAAAATCGCCAGTGCGCGCGGGCTTTCCCCAGTGCGGACCGTCTCCGCGTGGGCCGGTGTCCGCGTGGGCCGTATCTACGGGCCGCCACATGAGCACGCGCGCTCGCTGGGTCATGTGGGCCGCGCGGGAGATTCACTTTTCCTTTTTTTTCTAAGGAATTAGAAATGGTTTTCTAATTTAATTTCTAAGCCGATCTGTGGTAATTAATATAAAATCATGTAGGTCTCCAAAAATTGTGAATTTTTTTTGTTAGGTTCCTAAAATTATGATCTATCTGTTGGTGTATTTAGTTCATACTTATATGTGTTGATATTATGAGTTATTAAATCATTTGAGAATGCTTAATAATATTAAGTTAATTATTGTAGGAATTTTTGTGGTAAATTGGTGATAGCTTAAGTCCTGAAATTTTTATGGTAGCTTTACTGTATTATTATGTGCTCACAGTAATTTTTGTAGCCTTAGAATATACTAAGCATTAGGGTAATTAAATCCTCTTTATTTCAATATACATTAAATCACTAGTAGAAATAAACATATATCCTTAATTTGCCAAGCTATGGGTTTGTTTGTTGAACCCAACACTTTACTTGATGAAGATGATAGTTAGCTTAGTATCTTAGTCATTAGAGCTAGCTTAGTAGCTTGGTGTATGTATTCTTATTTTAAGAGTTGTTGTTGCCTAAATGCTAAATGGTTGCATCATCATCGCATGCATGTAGAGAACGACTTGGTGGAGATAGTGACCACAAACTATCGCGAGTTCAAGGAGATCGTCGAGGAATACGAGGAGGAGGTCCTCGTGAAGGAGGAGATCATGGAGCCATCACCGACTGACTCGGCTGACTCCGCGGCTGCCCAAGGCAAGCCCAGGTGCATAACCCTTATTTTTTTATAATCACTATATGTATATATGTGATGTGCATTTACATTATAGGAATTTTACTCAATGCTCTCAATAATCAAATCATCACATGATGTAGCTATATCAATCTAAACAACATCGTTAGTAGCATGATGTGGCTCATTTGATAATAACTCATGAGAGACAACAAGATTATTATGATTAACCTTAAGATTTGTATACTATTCTTTTAGCATATTGTAGCTAGTGGTGAGCTCATTATGTATCCCCTCAAGTTTATCATATTTTTCCTTAAGCTCCTTTTTAGATGATTTGAGCTCCTTGAGTTTGGATGACATAGTTTTATTTTCTTCTCTAAGCTCAACACTAGCTTTTTTCACAATGTCATGTTTAGCTAAGAGTGAGTCATTTTCAAGTTCTAGCTTTTTATTTTTAGCTCATGTCTTTCTAACAATTTTAGTATATTGATTTAGCAACTTGACAAGATCATCATATGAAGGTGATTCAAATTCATTATCACTATCACTATCATCATTGCTAGCATGATCATCACCACTACTATCATCATCATTTTGTACCTTTCTTTCACCCTTGACCATAAGAAATAGGTGTGTAGTGGATGATGGCGGTGGTGTCGGTGAAGATAGTGAAGAGTCAATCACAATAGTGGCCAACTTCTTGTTCTCACTATCATCATCGGATGAGCAACTTGATGAATCAATATCCATGAGCCAATCACCGACGATGTATGCCTTGCCATTCTTCTTCTTCTTGTGGAAATCCTTCTTCTTGCCATCCTTTTTCTTGTATGGCTTGTTTTTCTTCTTTTCATCATTATCTTCATCACTTGAGTCATCTTTCTTGCCCTTGTACTTCTTCTTGTACTTGTCTTTCTTAGGCTTGGGGCATTGATGAGCTAGATGACCAAGTTCTCCACAATTATAGCAATCCATCTTAGAGATTGTCTTCCTTCTATTGCTAGTGAAGAACTTCTTTTTTTACCATCAAACTTGACACCGTTCTTGTTGAGCTTCTTAAGCATTTTGGTGGTTCTTCTCACCATGAGAGCAAGACTTGCATCATCAATTTCATCATCACTTGAGCTCTCATGTTCAACTCTTGCTTTGCCCTTGTTCTCTTGGCTAGCCTTGAATGCCAAGTCTTTCTTCTTGGTGGAAGAAGAGCCATCTTGTGGTGTGATGTGCATATACATTTCATGTGCATTGATCTTTCCCAATATTTATGTTGGTGTAGCGGTGGAAAGATCACCTTAATGAAGCACGATCATAATATGCCCATATTTGTTAATGTGGAGGACACTCAAGATCTTTCTTATAACATCAGATGGTTGTATTTGTGTGAGTCCAAGCCCATTGACTTCCTCTACAAGAATATTTAAGCGTGAATACATCTCATTAGCACTTTCTTTAGGAAGCATCTCAAAAGAGTTAAGCTTTTTCATGACAAGATGATAGCATTCCTCACGCTCACTCTTTGTTCCCTCATGGAGCACATAAATGTCCGACCATAGTGTATGGGCGTCCTTGTGGTTCCACACACGGTTAAAAACATCTTTGCAAAGGCCTCTAAAAATGATGTTTCTAGCCTTTGCATTCTATTTTTTGTAATTTATTTCATCGCCTTGAAGGTTGGCGGGATCCTTAGGTTTTGGGAATCCTTGAGAGGTGGCTCTAAGTATTGCAACATCTAAGGCTTCTAAATAAGCCTTCATGCGGATTTCCCAATAAGAAAATCATCTCCCTCAAATATAGGAGGTGGTCCATCCCCATGGAACATCTTTCTCTAGGCGGTTAAGCCTAATTTAGCGAGCATGAGGCTCTGATACCAATTGAAAGCATCAAGATGCCCAAGTGGGGGGATGAATTAGGCTAATTCTAAAATTCTTTGCAATAATTAAACCCTACACTTAGCCCACTTCACCCCTTGTGCCTAGAATATGTTCCTATTGTTCTACCGCATAAAAGCTTTGCACCCTAGGTTCCAATCCTACTCTAGCATGGTAATTCTAAGAATGTAAAGGCAAGAAATGAATTGCTCAAATGTAAATGCTTAAAGTAAAGAGAGGAGAAGGAACGCAGCGATGTTTTGCTGAGGTATCAAAGAGTCGCCACTCCCCACTAGTCCTCATTGGAGCACCCGTGCAAGGGTGTAGCTCCCCCTTGATCCGTGCAAGGATCAGGTGCTCTCTACGGGCTGATTCTTCGATACTCCGTCGTGGTGAATCGCCCACAACCGCTCACAACTTAAGTTGGGTCATCCACAAGCTCCGCTGGATGATCACCAAACTCTCGATCACCACCAAGCCGTCTAGGTGATGGCATGCCCTTGACGTTGCATATGGGGCCCATGTTGGAGATGGCCATGATTTTTTTAGGGTTGGCCTCGATGCCGTGCTCGGACACAGTGTATCCCAATAGCTCCCCCTTCGAAACCCCGAAAACACATTTTTTGGGATTCAGCCTGATGTTGAACCTTCGGAGGTTCGCAAACGTTGCAGCCAAGTTTGCGATCAGGTCACAAACTTGAGTCATTTTGACCACTATGTCGTCAACATAGACGGCGATCATTGGTCTTGGCTGCTCATCTTGATCAGGCTGATCGAGCGGGTCAATTTGGTCGGCGAAGCATTGCTTCATGCACCTTTGGTAGGTGGCGCCAACGTTCTTCAAGCTAAAAGGCATAGTTACGTAGCAGTACGAACCATACGAGGTGATGAACGAGGTTGCGAGCTGATTAGACTCTTTCATCGTGATCTGGTGATAGCCCAAGTAGGCATCTAGAAAGGAGAGGATCTCGCAACCTGAGGTGGAGTCGACTATTTGGTCTATGCGCGACAAAGGAAAGTGATCCTTTAGACATGCTTTGTTGAGGCCAGTATAATCAACGCACATTCTCCACTTCCCGTTCTTCTTTTTAACAAGAATGGGATTGGCAAGCCAGTCAGAGTGGAATACCTCTCTGATGACTCCGGCTGCCAGGAGTTTGGCGATCTCTTCGCCTATGGCCCTACGCCTCTCATTGTCGAAGCGACGCAGGCGCTGCCTAGCGGGCTTCGAGCCTAGGATGAGGCACAGTGCGTGCTCGGCGACCTCCCACAGTATGCCCGGCATGTCAGAAGGCTGCCATGCGAAGACATCATGATTAGCGCGTAGGAAGTCGACGAGCTCGTATTCCTATTTGGCCGAGAGCTGGGTCCCGATCCGCACCGTCTTGGTTGGGTCGGTGGGGTCAATTCTCACCGCCTTGGTTTCCTTGAGCAGGCGGAAGGCCGTCAAGGAGGTTGTTTTGTTGCAGTTTGGGACTACCGGGGTTGATAATTCCCCAAGCCACGGGAGCTCAGACGAGTTGACCGCAGTGGCGAGCTCGAAGTGCTCACGGTCGCACATGAAGGTGTGCGAAAAGGCGCTGCTCACAGTGATGACACCGTGCAGTCTTGGCATCTTCAGCTTGAGGTAGGTGTAGTTGGGGATTGCCATGAACTTGGGATAGCATGGCTGCCCCAAGATAGCATGGTAGGACCCTAGGAAGTCTACCACTTCGAAGGTGAGGACCTTCAAGCAGAAGTTGGCTCGGTTGCCAAATGTGATGGGCAGGTTGATTTGCTCGAGCGAGTATGCCTACGCTCCCGGGATAACCCTGTGGAAGGGAGAGCCCGCCAGGTGGAGCTCCGACCGGGGGATGCGCATGGCGTTGAGGGTGTCGACGTAGAGGATGTTGAGGCTGCTTCCTCCGTCCATCAGCACCTTGGTGAGGCGCTTCTTACGAACGATGGGATCGACAACGAGCGAGTAACGTCCTGGTCTCGCGACATGGGAGGGATGGTCCATTTGATCGAAGGTGATCAGAGATTCCGACTAGCTGAGGAAGGAGGGGACGGCCGCCTCGGCGGCGCATACCTCCCTATAGCGTACCTTGTGCTGGCGCTTGGACCAGATGGCATCGGATCCGCCGAAGATCATGATGCATTCCTCAGCGTCGGGGAAACCGTCTCCGTCCTTGCCTGCTGTGCCTCCTTTCTTGGCTGCCGCCTCTTTGCCATCTCCTTCTTTCGGCCCGCTGGCCTGTCGTAGGAAACGTTTAAGGAGCTCACAGTCCTTATAGAGGTGTTTGACGGGGTAGGCGTGGTTGGTGCACGGGCTATCCATGAGCTTGTTGAAGTGGTCAAGTAGGGCCTGTTGGGGCTGCTTGCCCGTGTGATCAGCTGCGGCGACCAACACGGTGTTGTCTGATCGGAGCCGATCCTTTTTGTTCTTCTTGCCCTTCTGTGTGGAGGGGCCTTCGTCTTGGTCCACGCGCTTGGCCTTGCCTTTGTCTCGGCCTCCGTTGAAGACCGCTCCGACTGCCTCCTCGCCGAAGGTGTGGTTAGTGGCGACATCGAACAGGTCGCGGGTGGATCAGGGATTCGTAGGTCGCCCCGGAGAGGAATGCGCTGATGACGTCCGTGTCGACAACATCAGGGAGGGAGTTGCATCGTTGGGAGAACCTACGGATGTAATCCCGTAGGGACTCGCTGGGCTCCTGCTGGCAGCTCTTGAGGTCCTAGGAGTTTCCAGGGCGGACATACGTCCCCTAGAAATTTTTGACAAAGACCCTCTTGAGGTCTGCCCAGTCGCGGATGCTGTCGTGCGGGAGGAATTCAAGCCATGCCTGAACGTGTTTCCCCACATAGATGGGGAGATATTGGATGATGAAATAGTCATCATCCACCCCTCCGGCTCGGCAGGCGAGCCAGAAATCTTCGAGCCAAATACCGGGGTTTGTTTCCCCAGTGTACTTGGTGATGTTGGTAGGTGGTCGGAAGCGCGATGGGAATGGCGCTCTCCGAATACGCCGGGCAAAGGCTCGTGGTCCCAGGCCCTCAGGGCTGGGACTCCGGTTGCCTGGCCGGCGATCATGCCTGGGGCGTGTTTCACCGCTCCCATCGATGGTTTGGCCGGGATCCGTGTCGCCTGCCCTCATCGTCGCCCGTTGGACATCATCATCATGTTGGGCCTGATGCTGGCTGCTAATGACGCTACGAGCGTCTTGGTGCGGACCAGGACGTTCGCGTATCGGTGGTCGATGAAGGGCAGACGCTAGGTCAGACTGCGGTGCGACCGCTGCGTCCCGAGCCACACTTGGTAGCTGTAGCGGCGAGTGGATGGAGCGATCCGTCTGGAGCATCCACACTCCCCCGGTGGGGAGGGAGGGCGCGTGTCGGAGTCGCGATGCGGAGCTTTCCGCCTATTGAACGGCGGCGGCTTCTACCAGCACCCGGAGGTTCCGGTAGACCTCCCGCTCTGGGGGGTCGACGGGCTCGGGAATGCCGTGTAGAAGCATTGCCGCAACAACGATGTTCTGGCTAGCCCGAGCAAACTATGAGAGATCATTCCCCTCGTTCATGATATCGTGCTGTACCGAGCATGCCGGTGCAGGCAGCGGTTGGTTCTATTGCCGTTGTCGTAGTGCCTCGGCGTGCACTTGCGCAGACATGAGGGCCCCCGCACGCGGGTCCAGAGGGGTGTGAGTCTGCATAGACTCCGCAACGACCGGCGGCTGTCCTGGGGCGTTCGCCATAGCGCACTCCCGGGACGGACGGTGGCTAGGTGCCACGTTGCCGATTCTAGAGCCGTCGTTCTCACCCTCGTCATCCGGGAGTTCGTGGAAAGTGGTAGGAGCATAACTCGCCATTCCCACGAATTCGGATGTGAGGGGGATGGTGCCAGCATCCTTCGGAGCCCCCGAGCATACGCGTCCGCGGGGACACGAGGCCGTAGGGGAGCCGATCGTACGATGTTCGTGGTGCGGTCAATACGGTCCCTCCGGATGATCGGCGGGAGATAGTAAGTAGAGAGTAAATAACAGTATGCATATAACTCACAGCGGGGTTTGAGCAGAGAGGTTGCTCGGAATGAAGCGTAGATGCCACGTTGTTGAAGTCGTCGTGCGTCCCAGAGCCGATGGAGGGTGCCCCTCCGATGAGCGCCGGAATGGGTGCCTCCTCGTGGAGGTGTAGTACGCCGAGCCGGTCGGCGAAGAAGTCCATGCTTCCAAAGCGGAAGGCCTGGGACTGCTTGAAGACGGGTGGAACCCACATCCCAACAGGTGGGAGTGCGGGAAACTCTAGTGAGCCGAAGCGAATCGTATCGCCTGAGCCCGCCATGGCGAAGGTGGCGGAAAAGTGGGACATCCGATGACCAAAAAGTGTTGAGCGTACAACATCTTCCCCACGGACGGCGCCAACTGTCGGTGCAGAAAGTGATCAACAAGTAAATATTTCTAGTTTTGCCGTACATTGTGATTGGAGGTGACCTAGCACTGAATGACACAGGGTTTATACTGGTTCCGGCAACGTGCGCTACGTCTAGTTTGAGTCGGTCGGTGACATTATTCCTGAGTCCATGTGCTCGAAGTTTGCAGTGGGGTTACAAACGAGAAGGAGAAAGATGGGGGGTACAAGAGGTCCGGTCGGACTCCGGTTGAAAGGGCCGAGAGTGACAAGAGCTCCGCTATGAGCTAAGTGTTTGAGCGTATGCTCGTGGTTTGAACCTGATGATTCTGCTATTGTGTGCTAGTGAACTTGATCGATCTAATGAATCTGGAATCACTTGAATGAATCTGAATGTTGGGAGAGAGCGGATCCCCTTTTATAGATGAAGGGGATGGCCTTACAAGTGAGAGGGAGAGAGTATGTATGCTTCTAAGCCTTGTTGCCCACACCGGCGGGTACAGGATGATGGTAGGCGCCCACAATACTGTTGAATGTCCAATGCACGTGGGAGGTGGTGTTGTCTTCTTCGGGTATGGTAGATGTCGGCGCCTGCCATACTGTTGATACCTGGAGGCATGCAAGGGGTTTTACCATGTTCGTCCGGTACGGTAAAAGCCAGCGCCCACAACATTGTCGATGCCCAGAGGCATGTGGGGGGGGCTCACCGTATGGGAGTTAATGGCGCCCACAACACTGTAGGGGAAAATGTCGGCGCCTACAATACTGCTTGGGCTCTGCTATGTCAGAGAGGTTGCAGAGCACTGTTTTCGCACGCGTATAGGGTACGGACCCTGGTATTGCGGTTTGACTTGTGTGTCATGCCTTACTTTCTCCGTCCGTTTCCTGGTCCTTACCGAGCGGGCGTCCCCGGTCGGTTGGTCCTAATCGGCTCTGATCGCGCCAGCCGGAGAAGAGCAGTGAGCAGGGGCTTGGTGCATCCCCGGTCGGAGACGCAGGTCAGAGTCGGAAGTGATGCTTTTGGCTAGGCCTTCCGGTCGGAGAGGCTGTCCGGAGGCGGGCTGGAGATCGAAGCGAGCGCTCCGGTCGGAGAGGTGGGCCGGAGTCGCTAAACGGGCGCTGTTCCTTCTCGGCCTGGCCTTCCGGTCGGTGGTTGGATCGTCCTTCTGTCCTGTCGTTCAGGTACTTGCGCCGGCCTATGAGTTGCGCGTTGTTTGCAACGTTGCCTGCTGGGCCGATCCTTTGTTGGGAAGCCGGTCCGCAAGGAACCCCGGGTTTATGAATCCGACACCAACCAACGAAAAGGCTGGTTGTCGGTTTGTATAATTTTTGTATATGGATGGATGAATCAAAGTTTAGTAAATGACTAACTAGAATGACAAAATAATTTATAATTTTAATATGATAGGGGTATAGCAGTTGTACTAAATATATGTAGATGCAGTTTTACAAGTAACCAAAACACTCCGATGAGTAAAGCCCAACAAAACATACATATCAGGGTTGTTTGGATCGGATGAGCTAGCTAGTTACTAGTTGTACTAAAAATTAGCTCAAATTAGCTAACGCTGGCTAGTTGGCTAATACCTAATTGAAGGCTTGACGGGAAAAATAGCTCACCTATTAGCCCTTTCTGTTTGGTTGTGCTAGGGTTAATTTTCGCTAATTTTTAGCTAACTAGTAATTAGCTCTTGTAGTCAAACATGCCTATAATATATGGAAATTATCTCTAGAATGTTTTTGTGTTTTTAAATAAGTGATGTACTTGTTTTTAAGGTAATGTACTTTATTTAGCTGTTTTACTAAATATGTAGATGGAGTTTTAAGTAACTAAAATCCAACAACACGTATGCTCTCTCCGTCTAGAATAAACGCACCTCTGTTTCTAGGAAGACGTTTGTGAGCTAGGAGGCTGAGAAAACCAGCTCGGGTCGTTTTTTTTCACACTTTGCAAAAGTAGCTCAGCTTTTCTGAGTTTCGACGCGTATTCAGCCATTTCCTGTCCATGTAATCTAGCACACGTGGTACGTGGCTAGTACAATGTCAACGTAGTTCTAAGAAATTTTATACGATGTAGCAAGACGGAGGAAAAGAGAAATCCTCCCCAACAGAGCCGAGGTGCTATGGTGGTCAAGCGACATCTTGCTCATCGGGAACGACTTATATACTTGGAAAGCAGCAAGTGTCGTTTCTACCTGGAAGTTTTGTTTTGTGCATGGATCTGAGTAAGACGTACGTACGCTTTTAATTAAGTGCGTATCTCCCAAAGACGCGTACGTACACAACGAGGGGCCGCTGCACAGTATATATATTATTGTATAGTAGTACAATATAAGTATAGGAGAATACTCCTTGTATTTACGTATCTGTTGTTTTCTTGGGCGGAATCTGAATTGAATCTCTACGCGTATAGTATATATACTTCGTACACAGTACTAGCTCGATCGTCTGAAAATGCAGTGTGGTGTACGTTGGAGTGAATCTTACACAGCATACGTACTCACTGTACTACGTACTGTACGTGCGCACTGGCCTACCTGATCTGGCTGCGGAGTCACTCACTGTACACTGTAGTGAATGTAAAAGGACGTTGGATCGTCCGGGTGCAGCCGGCCGGTGCTGCCTAGTAAAGTTTTCCAAACGGGCCAAATCTACTGGGCCGACACGAGCACGGTACGAATTGGCCCGGTACAAAAATGGCCCCGCCCGGCAGCTACCGTGCCCGAGCCAAGCACGGCACGGCCCGTGCCCGTGCCTGGGCCACGATGCCAGCACGATGGCACGGCACGGGCATGGCCCGCTTCAACGGCCGGCACGGGGGTGGCACGGCCTCGAGCCGTTGGATGGAGCCCCCCGCCTGCTAACCCTTGGATCTAGGGGTTGGGTGGGACGGCTTTATAAGCCAGCCGCCGCTCCTGGCTCCCCACCTTTCCAAACCCCCATTCCGTCCCCATTCCAGCCGCATGGCCGCATCGAGCTCTCCCATCGACTGAAAGCCTAGCCGCTCTTCTCTCTTCTTCCCGCCGTCCGGTGGCTGGTTAAGGCGGCGGTTGCTGGCACGGGCACACGGCACGGCCTTCTACACCACTCTTCCTTCTCCCTGACCGTCGATGTACCTTTCTCGTCGAGATCCACCACCGTTCGTCTTCGTCTCTGTCTCGTCGCTCTCATCGACCTCACTGGAGTCCGGCATCATTGGGGCTCTGCTTTGATGCGTTGAGGTACCAGGGTGTCGGGTCTCCGCGACGTCATCGTCGCCGTTGTCTCTGGTGCTCCGTCAAGAGAGGTGAGCCGTAACCCTAGATCTGTTCGTTTTTGTTCTTCTTCTTGATTTCTTCATGATCTTCTATTAACCCTAGGTGTTCTTGTTGTTCTTGGTTTTGGTAGGCGTTGGTGTTGAGGGACCGGAGGCCGGCGACGATGAGATGTCGGACGAGCAGGAGGACATCGGTCTCTCCATGACCATCAACGACGAGCTGCGCCTTTGTGGGATGATCGGAGACGACGAGGACGATGTCGCTGGGGATGCCGAGGAGCTTTTCGGCCGTCGTGCTGCTGAGGAACTCTACGGCCGTACTGCTGCTGACCCACTTCCCGTCGACGACACTGACGCCCCTAATACCGGCGGCGCCGTCCAGGACGACGCCGCTGCTGATGACGGCTCCAGCAGCAGGCCTAACCGCCCTTCTACCTCAGTATGCTGGGAAGATTTCGAGAAGCTCACCAAGAAGGTAAATGGTAAGGTTGTTAGGTATGGCGCTCGGTGTCTTCACCGCCGTAAGGAGTATTCTGCGTACTCTAGATTTGGGACTAGCCACCTTCTCCGTCATCAAGACTCTTGCCCTAAGAAGCATGAGAAATGTCGCATGGCTCAGTCCCACATTACTTTCAATAAGGACGGTACTATGCGTAATTGGGAGTATTCGGCCGAGGTTGCTCGTGTTTAGCTTGTTCGTTTGCTTGCTAGGTTAGATCGTCCCCTCCGTCTTGGGGAAACTGAGGCCTGGGAAGATTACATAAAAACCGCTCATAACCCTAGGTACACAACTGTTTCTAAGCAAACTACAGCTAGAGATCTTTTTAAGTACTTCAATGAAAAGCGTGATCGTTTGATTGATGATTTGAAGAGTAATGCCATTTCATCTGTTGCTATTACCTCTGATATCTGGTCTGGAAATGCAAAAGAAGATTATTTGAGTGTTGTTGGTCATTACATTAATGCTGATTGGCAACTTGAAAAAAGGGTGCTTGGCTTAAGGCTTATTGATGCATCATATAATGCTGATAACATTGCTGAACGCGTTAGTAATGTGCTTAATGATTATGTTATATTGAAGAAGGTTTTTTCTGTTACTTTGGACAATGTCTCTGCTAATACTAAAGCTATGGATAAACTGAAACCTATACTTAGAGAGTATTTGGGTGCTGATCTGTTTTTGCATCAATGCTGTGCTTGTCGTATCATAAACCTGATTGTTAAAGAGGCTCTGGTTGCTGTTAGTCCTATGCTTGATGCTTTCAGAACTGCTATATCATTCATTAACTCTTCTAACCAGAGAGTTGCCGCATATAAGAGCTATTGCATGGCATCTGGTATTAGACCTAGGAAGTTTGGATTGGACATGGAGGTTAGGTGGAACTCTACCTACCTGATGCTTAGGCATTTGCTACCACACAAGGAAAACTTTCCATACTTTCATTGAGTCTAATTATCCTAGAAAAAGAGGTGACCCCTTTCTTTTGACTCATGAGCATTGGGCTATGGCAACTAAAATACTGGAATTCCTTGAACTGTTTTATGACTCAACTGTTGCTTTGTCTGGTGTGTACTATCCTACTGCCCCACTTATGGTTTATCATATTGTTAAGATTGCTATACACCTGCATAGGTATCAAAATGATGAGCATATTAGAACTGTTGTCCAACCTATGATTGATAAGTACAATAAATATTGGAGAACCATACCTGAACTTTACTGCATTGCATTTATCTTGGATCTAAGAGCTAAAATTAAAGGTTTTAACAAAGTTCTTAGGAAGTTAAATTTGCTTACTAATGCTGATTATTCTAATAAGATGGTGGAAACTAGAACTCTTCTTTTCAAACTGTATCATAAGTATGATGATTTGTATGGCTCTGTTAGGGCGAAAAGGCCCGACCCTCCAAGCCTATCTGGTAAGAAAAGAATAGCTTGGGCTGAGATATATGATGATGATGATGATGGTGGTGGTGGTTTTCTTGGAGCTGGCTGTTCTTCTCTTCCTCCTAATCTTGATATGTCCAGGACTATTCCTGCTACTACTTTGTTACATGCAGCAAGTTCATCTAACACTGGTTCTGAACTTTCAGCTTATCTAGACTGTGACACAGTTAGCCAGATGGATGATGACTTAAACATCTTGAACTGGTGGCATCAACATAAACTAACATATCCAGTTCTTTCTACCCTTGCTAGAGATGTTTTTAGTGTGCCTGTTTCTACCATATCTGAAGCTACTTTTAGTACCACTGGTAGGATCATTGAAGACCGGCGGCGGAGGCTGAACCCTGAAACTATGGAGGCACTCACATGCATCAAGGGCTGGGAAGCTACAGAGACAAGGCTACAACATATGGTGGAGGATAAGGAGCTCAAGAAGGCCTTTGAACAACTTTATCTTGATTAGTCATTTATGTAATGGTTCTGTAATCTTAAGACTTGGATGCTTTGGACATTTGGTTGTGGATGTAATGAACAATTGAACTTATGGAGCTGGTTGCACTCTTTTTCCCTGTCTAGGATTTCTCACAAGGGTGGGTTTTACCTAGACAGGTTTTTAACGAGGCAGCCATTGCACAACTCCTTTAATTTGGTATTTTGTTATTTCTGTCTTGTGTTTTCTTCTTTGTGATTTTAGATTCATCAGATTTCAAGTTTGTTTTTGAACTGTTCTTTTGATTCTGATCTGTTGAAGTGGTGATGTGGTTTTAGTGCCAAGGCACGGCACTAGTCCGCTGGGCTGCCGTGCCCTGTGGCACGGCACGACACTATCTGAGGGCTTTAGTGTCGTGCCTGGGCTAGGGTCTGGGCATGGTGGCACTACATGGCACGGCACGGCAGTGACACCGTGCCTGATAGTGCCATGCCGTGTAGTGCTAGTGCCGTGTAGTGCTGGTGCCGCCCGTTTGGAAAACTATACTGCGTAGGTAGAGAAGCAGGGACTGCTTATTTGCAGTTGGCACATGTATGCATATCGGCAGTGAGCAGCGGTTGGTTCGGTCGTCTTCCTCTACGCTGCCGCAGCCTTGTCTCTTCGCTGCTGCTCCGGGTCATTGCACTTGCACCAATGAATGCGTTGCAATGCATTGCCGCTAGCTCCCCGCAGTGCAGGCAGTCGGCAGAGGAAGGCAAGGCACCAGTTCCTCCATTTTCTTTCGGCACGAGTACACACACCATCTTCTAACGTAACACTGTTGGTGCAACAGCCCTCGACGCTACTTTCGGCTGAGTTTATTGTGCGTGGACCGCCGACTCACTGTCACGAACCTAAACTGTGTTAGCTGGTTGATCGAACATCATATCATACGCCTGGCGCCAACCTGACTCGCAGGCGTAGCCCCTAGCAACTGCACGCAGGATAGGGCACGATTGTGGATATACCCATGGGTCTATCTATTCAAAGCAACAGAGTGTAGAAGAGAGAAGAGCGCGACTGCACGGGCATGCATGCATGTAGCTTGTCCCGCTGCACAGGCACGCCTGAAAAGTGAAAGAGCATAGGAGTCCTGTGCTTGCACGAGCCTCGAAAAAATTAACATGTGGTGGAGTGGGAAATTCTCTGGTGCACGCATATCGATGAGAGCTTACTGTTGTGCACGGTGGACCGCACAGGCACGGTAGCCCCTGCCCTTCCCCGGCTGTGAGCGTGAGCAGAGTTGAGCTGTCAGCACTTGACTAAAGTTTAATGAATACACGGCCGTTGCATCCGTTAAGTTAAATGGTTCGTATTTGACTAATTTTTTAGTGGATCGTATTTAAATTTATGACTCAGAATCAATTTATTATAAAAATATATTTCATAATAAATCTAATGATATTTGTTCGAATCCACCATGGACAACTAGACCGAATCGAATAGAACATACCAAGACATAAATCAAAGAGTGCTACGAGTGAATGACGACGGCCACCGAGACACGGATATGGTGCAGCATGCGGAAAAATCAAGCTTGAGCCACCGTTGGGTGGCCGCGCGCAAAAAGCTGCTAGGACAACCTGCTCCAACTAGCTGGGAAGACGGGTGTGGGTGCGGCTACCGGTCGCAGAGGAGCTGGGAAGACGGGCGTGGGCGCGGCTGCCTGAAAGGATCGAGGATGCCGCCTAGAGGGGGTGAATAGACAATTCTAAAAATTCAACTCTTTAAAATATGGAAACGATTAGTGTTGGAGTTTTCAATTATTTGAAAACTCTAAATCAGAGAAATAAACCCCTCATTAGTTAGTCAACAGAGAATTCAAGGTATAAATAATATATCTAGAAGCTACAACCCTGCAACATAGAGTTAGAGCAGTGAATAAACAAATACAGCGCAAGCCCAAATACTGGACACGTTCGATATTGATACCAGACGCGTCCGATATTGACAGGTTTGCTGGATCAGCTCCTGAGTTACTCCGATTGACTTCTCTTTTCAAACCACTTTGCTGGCACCTACTAGTGACCTGTCAACAAGCTCAAGCAACACACGTAGATCACAAATGCCAAGCGAAAAAAGGGATCAAGACATAAGAATTGTTTTACCAAAGTTTGGCCTCCGTCGAGACCTACTCTTCGTTGAGGGGGCTGCGATCGACCCAACAAAGGTCAGCTCTAGAGGACCACGAAGGCCACTCTAGCCAGAGTCTTTTGCAACTCCTTTTCCTCCTTCCACTAGATGATCCCTTCCCTTGCGACGGTGGAATGGAACTGTTACAAACTTTTCGAGGCACACCACAAGCTCTTGGGTGCTCTTCGGTGACACCTAGCCGTCTAGGACCAAATAATCCAAGAGTAACAAATACAAATTACGAGATCGATAAATATGTACAAGTGCTCAAGGGTGGCTTGCTCTCAAATTTTAAATCTCACTCAACCCACAAGATGGATTTTGTAGGTTTGAATCAATCACTCACTAAGAGAGGGTTGGAGAGTGTTCTCAAGGCTCAAAAATGTGTGAGAGTGTTAGCAGAATCAGCAGCCTCCAAAGGTGGAGGCTAAGTGGTATTTATAGCCCCTTTGAAAAACTAGCCGTTATGTGGCCGTTGGGAATACCGGACACATCCGGTATCAATACCGAACACAGCTGTATAGCCCCAATGGTCACAAGGTCAGTGGCGATGAGGGGTGTTGGAACTCTCGATGAACGTTGGAACTCCCGACACCCGGAACTCCCGACTTATGTTGGAACTCCCGACGAGCCAAGCCGAGACAACCGAGAAATTGCTGTTGCTGGGCAAATACCGGACACGTCTGGTATCAATACCGGACACGTGCTAGGCACAACAAACACAAGTTAGCTCTTTTGTCTCTCTTTCACTCAAACCTCACATGGGTTGGCTTGAGCACTTATGAATAAGTATCGATCAACATGACGCATCCCTCTTAATAGTACAACATACCTATTTACTCAAGGTTAAATGAAAAATGGAGTTTGTAGCGCTTGAGTTGAATTCCCTTGAACCAAAATGCCATATACTTCAATGATCATCAAATGAGGGTGTCAATCATGTCGATCTTGATTTTCTCCTTGAGCATAGCCATCATTGTAACACCCTCGGTGTTACGCCCTAAACAAATTACTAAAACATGCCATGAGCATCATGTTTATATGATAACGCATGTGGTAGAGTGTGTGGATGAATTTTTTTTGTAACTTAAGATGATCAATAAAAATGTTAAATGAAAAGCTACTCCATAATTCATGTATATCAAGTAGGGTTGAAAACCAATTTTTATAGAACAAAAACACTATAGATCATATATGTAGCACTTAAATAAAGTTTGGAGTATGGACTTTATAGATGACAATGAAATCCTTGCTGTTGAAAAATAACTCCGCAAGCTAATGCTTCTAATGGCCTAGAAATGCAACTTGGAATCAAGTTCAGCTCAAAGACTTAGAATATTTTCAAGTTTATAGACAGCAAGACAATGCCATGTTTGGCAATTTATTTTGTGAAATCGAGTTAAGGGATGGTGTCGTGTTTTAGCTCGGGTAGATAGCCTCACATGCCATCTTGAGCATGGTGAAGATGGTTTAGGTCCAGAAGCAACCATTTAGTTGTTATAAGCGCTTTAAAAATCGTGCAAGACGTGATTTTGGGCTAGTTCACCGGGTGAGCGCGGTCACCACATCTCGGGGGCACGACGTCGCCACACCGGCTTGCTCTGTGTGCACACGCACGCTGCCGTGCGTGGCCGACTGTGACTACCCTGTCCTGGCTGCCACTGGCTCTGCCGCATGGAGCCGCCGCTGCTGCTCACATGGCTGAGCAGCGCGTCCACCTGCCTCGCCGCATTGCCGCCCTACCAACCCACCTCATGCCATGACACAACTGCTGCAGGTGCCATTGCCTCACCATCACATCCGTGCCTCCCTCCGCACCCCTACCCTGCTGTCGGCCCAGTTTGGTGCTCGCCACTGCCGCACGCACGTGGTGGAGCTTACCGTCACCTTGCCATTTATGGCACTGCGGCAACGCGGGCCATGTTGGTCAATGGATGCACGTGCTTGTCTGATTGCATCCGCGCATGTGATGCCCTGATCACGCCGATCATATCCTGCCAAGGCGAGGCCGTGCTGAGCCCACTTGTTGGCCCCGTCTCCCTCTTTCTCTCTTCTGACCGTCGTCGAGCCGTGCCACCAAATTACCCAACGATCGATCACCTTCATTCAATTCATCGCATCCATGGCTTCACCATCACGTCCTCTCGCTGCTCGACCCCACCCAGCCATGAAGAAGGCACTGCCAAGCTCCAATTTGGAGCTTTTCCCCGCCATCGTGCCATTAAGGCCGCGCTCGGCCATGGTCGAGGGCAGCCCTCCTACTACCCATCTCAAACCAATTCACCTACACCACTAGCTTTGCCTTGACTCCCTCTTCACCCTACGCACCTTAGCCGAACCGCTACTGCCTCCCCGTCGTCGCTGACACGACCGTGCCACCACGGGGCGCCGCCTCATGGCTCGGCCGCACCTGGCCCGTCCTTCTCCATCACCCTCTTCTCCACACACCACCTCGGTCAGGTCCACGGTAGTCTCCTGATGCTCACTCGCTATCCAATTAGGTCCTTAGGTGCTCTGGTTTGCCGGGGCAGTCGCGCCACCATCATGGATGGCCACACGCCGCTGCAGCTAACTCCAGCGCGTCCCGCTGCCCTGCGTTGCTGCTCAGCATAGGTGGTGGGACCGTAGTTGAATGTCGGACCGACCGACGAGCCAGTGCGGGTCTCTGGTGGCCGATGTGGCCACCCCATGCCACCGCTCGCCGCGCCGCCGGGCACGGGTTAGCTGGGGGTGCACATGGGGGAATTCTAGGGAAGCCGGGGGTTAAGTGAGAAGGTCTGAGAGAGGAGAAAATAGTGTTAGTACTTTGTTATAAATTGAGAGGATTTTGAGGTCTCTTTTGCAAAATTGCCAGCGCGCGCGGGCTTTCCCCAGCGTGGGCCGTCTCCATGTGGGCCGGTGTCCGTGTGGGCCGTATCTACGGGCCGCCACACGAGCGCGCACACTCGCTGGGTCATGTGGGCCGCGTGGGAGATTCACTTTTCCTTTTTTCTAAGGAATTATAAATGGTTTTCTAATTTAATTTATAAGCCGATCTTTGGTAATTAATATAAAATCATGTAGGTGTCCAAAAATTGTGAAACAAATTTTGTTAGGTTCCTAAAATTATGATCTATGTGTTGATGTATTTAGTTCATACTTATATGTGTTGATATTAAGAGTTATTAAATCATTTGAGAATGCTTAATAATATTAAGTTAATTATTGTAGAAATTTTGTGGTAAATTGGTGATAGCTTAAGTCCTGAAATTTTTATGGTAGCTTCATTGTTTTATTATGTGCTCACTGTAATTTTTGTAGCCTTAGAATAGACTAAGGATTAGGGTAGTTAAATGATCTTTATATCAATATACATTAAATCACTAGTAGAAAGAAACCGATATCCTTAATTTGCCAAGCTAAGGGTTTGTTTGTTGAACCCAACACTTTGCTTGATGAAGATGATAGTTAGCTTAGTATCTTAGTCATTAGAGCTAGCTTAATAGCTTGGTGTACGTATTCTTATTTTAAGAGTTGTTGTTGCCTAAATGCTAAATGGTTGCATCATCATCGTATGCATGTAGGGAATGAGTTGGTGGAGATAGTGACCACAGACGATCGCGAGTTCAAGGAGATCGTCGAGGAATACGAGGAGGAGATCCTTGTGTGGGAGGAGATCATGGAGCCACCACCGACTGACTCGGTTGACACCGCGCCTGCCCAAGGCAAGCCCCGGTGCATAGCCCTTATTTTTTATAATCACTATATGTGTATATGTGATGTGCATTTACGTTATAGGAATTTTACTCAATGCTCTCAATAATCAAATCAACACATGATGTAGCTATATCAATCTTAACAATATGGTTAGTAGCATTATGTGACTCATTTGATAATAACTCATGAAAGACAACAAGATTATCATGATTAACCTTAAGATTTATATACTCTTCTTTTAGCATATTGTAGCTAGTGGTGAGCTCATTATGTATCCCCTCAAGTTTATCATATTTTTCCTTAAGCTCCTTTTTAGATGATTTGAGCTCCTTGAGTTTGGATGACATAGTTTTATTTTCTTCTCTAAGCTTAACACTAGCTTTTTCCACTATGTCATGTTTAGCTAAGAGTGAGTCATTTTCAAGTTCTAGCTTTTCATTTTTAGCTCTTGTCTTTCTAATAATTTTAGTATATTGATTTAGCAACTTGACAAGATCATCATATGAAGGTAATTCAAATTCATCATCACTATCACTATCATCATTGCTAGCATGATCATCACCACTACTATCATCATCATTTTGTACCTTTCTTTCACCCTTGACCATAAGACATAGGTGTGTAGTGGATGATGGCGGTGGTGTCGGTGAACATAGTGAAGAGTCAATCACAATAGTGGCCAACTTCTTGTTCTCACTATCATCATCGGATGAGCAACTTGATGAATCAATATCCATGAGCCAATCACCGACGATGTATGCCTTGCCATTCTTCTTCTTCTTGTGGAAATCCTTCTTCTTGCCATCCTTCTTCTTGTATGGCTTGTTTTTCTTCTTTTCATCATTATCTTCATCACTTGAGTAATCTTTCTTACCCTACTTCTTCTTGTACTTGTCTTTCTTGGGCTTGGGGCATTGATGAGCTAGATGACCAAGTTCTCCACAATTATAGCAATCCATCTCGGAGATTGTCTTCGTTCTATTGCTAGTGAAGAACTTTTTTTTTGCCATCAAACTTGACACCGTTCTTGTTGAGCTTCTTAAGCATCTTGGCGGTTCTTCTCATCATGAGAGCAAGACTTGCATCATCAATTTCATCATCACTTGAGCTCTCATGTTCCACTCTTGCTTTGCCCTTGTTCTCTTGGCTAGCCTTGAATGCCAAGCCTTTCTTCTTGGTGGAAGAAGAGCCATCTTGTGGTGTGATGTGCATATATATTTCTTGTGCATTGATCTTTCCCAATATTTGTGTTGGTGTAGCGGTGAAAAGATCACCTTGATGAAGCACGGTCATAATATGCCCATATTTGTCAATAGGGAGGACACTCAAGATCTTTCTTACAACATCAGATAGTTGTATTTGTGTGAGTCCAAGCCCATTGACTTCCTCTACAAGAATATTTAAGCGTGAATACATCTCATTAGCACTTTCTTTAGGAAGCATCTCAAAAGAGTTAAGGTTTTTCATGACAAGATGATAGTGTTCCTCACACTCACTCTTTGTTCCCTCATGGAGCGCACAAATGTCCGACCATAGTGCATGGGCGTCCTTGTGGTTCCACACATGGTTAAAAACATCTTTGCAAAGTCCTCTAAAGATGGTGTTTCTAGCCTTTGCATTCTATTTTTTGTAATTTACTTCATCACCTTGAAGGTTGGCGGGATCCTTAGGTTTTGGGAATCCTTGAGAGGCGGCTCTAAGTATTCCAACATCTAAGGCTTCTAAATAAGCCTCCATGCGGATTCCAATAAGGAAAATCATCTCCCTCAAATATAGGAGGAGGTCCATCCCCGTGGGACATCTTTCTCTAGGCGCTTAAGCCTAATTTAGCGAGCATGAGGTTCTGATACTAATTGAAAGGATCAAGATGCCCAAGAGGGGGGGGGGTGAATTGGGCTAATTCTAAAATTCTTTGCAATAATTAAATCCTACACTTAGCCCACTTCACCCCTTGTGCCTAGAATGTGTTCCTATTGTTCTACCGCACAAATGTTTTACACCCTAGGCTCCAATCCTACTCTAGCATGGTAATTCTAAGAATGTAAAGGCAAGAAATGAATTGCACAAATGTAAATGCTTAAAGTAAAGAGAGGAGAAGGAACACGACGATATTTTGCTGAGGTATCGGAGAGTCGCCACTCCCCACTATTCCTCGTTGGAGCACCCACGCAAGGGTGTAGCTCCCCCTTGATCCGCGCAAGGATTAAGTGCTCTCTACGGGCTGATTCTTCGACACTCTGTCATGGTGAATCACCCACAACCGCTCACAACTTGAGTCGGGTCATCCACAAGCTCCACTGGATGATCACCAAACTCTCGATCACCACCAAGCCATCTAGGTGATGGCGATCACCAAGAGTAACAAGCACAAACTCTCACTTGACCACAACAAGCCTTGTTCTCCTTTGCACTCTCAAGGGTGTTTCTCAGCTGAACAAATGGGCAAGAGACCTCCCTTAGACGAGTGGAGTAAGTATTTATACCCCCTCATTCAAAATATAACGTATGGAGGCTGAGTCATCACTCTGCGGGGTGACCGGATGCCCCAGTCAGTTATCCCCACCACTGTGTTAGAAAGAGCCGTTAAGTTCTGATCAGACTCTGACCTGCGTCCGGTCAGCACTGACCGGATGCGTCTAGTCACGAAAACTGCTCTCTGGAACCTTTTTGACATTGACCAGATGCTGGCACCCATAGTCTGGTCACTTCACTGTTCAGCGTCCGATCAGTTATCGGATCCTGACCAGCGTCCGGTCAGCACTGACCGGACACGACCGATGAGGAATCACCCTCTCTAGAACCTCTCTGGAGTTGACCGGACGTAGACACCCAGCGTCCGATCACTTCTCACTCAGCGTCTGGTCACAACCAGATGGCTCCAGTTGATCAAATGAACTAACCGGACTCACCCTTCAGCGTTCGGTCACAAGCAGACCAGCGTCCGGTCAGTCATTTGACCCTCCATTCACTTCTAACTCGAAATCATATGTGAATGAAGTTTGCTCCAATTGATCTTAGGGCTACTCCGGAGCTACCTAGTGCTAGATTTGACAAGTGTGCACCACACCTAATCCACTAGACTCACTTAGGTCAAGCTACTAGTCCATACCCCCCTTAATAGTATGGCCAAAGGAAAAACAAAGTCCTAAACTGCTCTAAGTGTCTCTTCAACACCAAACGACACTTAAAACTAGTCCATCCTTAACCTTGTCGTCCATCCTTCGAAAACCAAAACAATTTCCATCGTTAGGGGCATGACACTATGATTGCCCAATCAATTGCCATTACCAAGACCTAACTTAATTGCCTTTGCAAAACACACGTTAGTCATAGTAATCTCGTATTGTCATTAATCATCGAAACCCAACTAGGGGCCTAGATGCTTTCAATATCCCCATTTTTGGTGATTGATGACAATGCAACCTCGAGTATGTAAAAGAGATGAGGTTTTCAACATGCTTGGTTCATATAAGCTTTTGACAATAAGAGCAAGTCTATTAGACATGCTTATATGACCCAAGCCAACATGGTGTACTCAATAGATATAAAATAAGCATGAGTACAAGAAATAAAGCTCATTTGAATCAGAGTAAAATGCAAAAGCAAAGCAAATGAGCGTAATAAAGTGGCATGGCATATATATAAATCAAAGTAGAGAGCACACATGTCACATAAGTATCACAATCACACGTATGTAGTTCAATGCATGAAAGTAAACATGAATGCATAATGCATCACACATAAAGAGCCAAAAGAAATAAACCATATGCTCCCCCTAGATATAACGCTCCCCCTAGATCTAACATACTCGATCCCTCTCCCCCTTTGGCATCAAGCACCAAAACCTAAGGGTCGGACGGTGGGGTAGGAGCAGTTGAGTTGAGCGCTGTGGTACGGTGAGCGATCTGGAACTGAGTAGCATCATCCTCGGACCCTAAACTCTGAGTAGTCTGACCCTCTATCATTAGAAGTGAAGGTGAAGCAGTCTGGATCTGCTCAGGGACTGACATGGCCTGTGACTCTGAAAGTATCACTATAGGAGGTGGCTCTAATGATGCCACAAATGATGGGAGCATCTCAGTAGTCCCTGTAACTAGAGCAACTATGGTAGGAGCAGGGACTCATAGCTCTAGAGGTGTAGGCTACCCTGTAAGCTCACTAAATGTAGCACCGAGGCTCCTAGATACTAGGGTATCAGTCACTAGCACTGAGGAGCTCTAAGGCAGAGTAAAGCCCGTAACAATGGGAGTGAAGTGAGGAACCTAGGCTGTCACTAGTGAAGCAAACCACTAGGACACCTGCTCTGTAGGTGAAGCAAACTGAGTAGCGGGCTATCCCTGACTCTAAAGCCCACTGGGCTATATAGCTGGAGTCACTGAAGTGGTGGCAGGCTAGCCGATCTGAGGTGTAGTCTATGGAGGAGCAGCCCTGATAGCAGAGAAAACATGCTGCATGAACCTAAGTAACTGCTGCTGGATCATGAGCTACAGCTGCTGCATGGCCAGCTGCTACCTCTAGAACTCGTCCTGTCGTGCCTGAACCTGTGCAAGTGCAGTTGCTGTCTCCTGTGCCTAGCATGCCTGGTCCTGCCTCATCCACTCAAGTACTGCTAGAAGAGTTGGATCTGTCTACGGTGGCTATGGTGGTGCTGAGCTGGAGCCACTGGCTTCTCTATCATGTGGTCAAGGAGGCATATGAGGAATAGGCTGATAATCATCATCAGAACTATCACTAGGGTTGCTCTCAACCACACCCTCCTGCTGAGCATCTAGATCTTCCTCCTCTATCGCTGCAATGCCCCTGATGATCTCATCCTATTGGGTTGCTATCTCTAGGACCTCTAGACGATGACTCGGCTGGCGAGGTGTCCTCACACTACCATGGTGGAGCATCTAAGTCATGTTATAAGGAGGGAACTCAGTAGTGGCACCTGTGTACTCTACCATCATCTCTAGGGACTTCTAAGTAACTGCCTTTCTAATAAAAAAGGTAATCCAGTGAGCATAAGGCAGCTGTCGATGACCTCTGAAACCCTCAACAAGTGTGTCCTCCATCTCTAAAAAAATGACATCCCAAATATTAAATACGGTCTGCTGCACCAGAGAGTTCACTAACCACAACTAGATGTGAGTCAATCCCTCATGGTAACCCATCCTCGGGAGCAGAGTCCTCCTCATGATAGCATCAAGAAGCCGAGCGGTAGGAGTAAGGTCTCTTGCTCGACCCCTCACCAAATGGCTCTATGAAGCATGGTCGGACAAGATTTGTGGGTGGCACAAGCCCACCGTGAGGGCGACTAGAAGGCTCTGTCTGACCATAGCAAACCTCGTGAAGGTGAATGGGTGACTCTGGAATCCTAAAAATCTCTCTGACCCTTGAGCTCTGCAGCTTGTAGTCACGACCTCTGAATGCAAAGTGTATGAATCTATGCCTCGAATCAATCCAAAGTGAAGAGTAGAACTCATAGACCCATGATAGAACATATCGGCCAATCCATCCAAGAAGGTCTGTCAACCTTGGCAGATATGAGAGGTGAGGGCAGATCTGCTCGCCTGCTGCTACAACAAGTGACCCAATAGAGCAAACTCTCTGTGATCTGAAAGCAACTCCACTGTTTAGATAAGCATTATAGATGTCCTCTTGTAGTGGTGTATAGAAGTGCTCTGAAGCACGCTCATCCCACCTCAGCAGAAACCAGTCCTCAAACTGCACGAAACAGAGCTATTGCACCTGCTTGGCTATGGCTGCCCTCGGGTCAAGGTGAGTCACCAGAGGCAGACCCTATGGTCTAGGAGGCAGATGAGAACCCCTCCTCTGTGTCTCAGGCCTTGGTGACACCTGAGTACATGTACAACTAGAGCGTCGAAGCTATGGCTAAGGTGCCTGCTCTGTCTCCTTGGTCTGCTCTGTCTGCTGAGTATCCTCTGACTGCTCTACTGGCTATGTCTGCTGCTCAATAGTCTTCCCCTAAGGCTGATTCTCCTCTATACCGACACGCCGTCGTCCAAGCATGACAGTCCTAGCTAGACTACCATGAAGACTCTCAACCCTCTCGATGGCGGCCCTCTAAGTTGGTGATAGTTGATCTATAATACGGACACCACTCTGAGCTCCACCTCTCTCTGCTCGCTCAGCGGCGGCTGCCACTACTGCTACTCTCTAAGCCTCCACATCAACGAGCTTTCGCTTCTTTGTTGTGGTCTTCTTTGCCTTCCCCTTCTCTTGAGCAGTCAGGCGAGGCGGAGGCCTTAGATCCTCATCACCGAAACCACCTCCTGCATTCTTGACTCATGCCATTGCTGAATCTAAGGAGAATTACTGCCATGAACAAGAACCAACTGCCAACTGACACTCACGAGGCTTGGCCTCAATCCGCACTCGTAGGCTTGGCCCTAAGTTAACTGACCACTACCAAAACAACCTCAAGAACACTGACTCGATGCATGATGGAATAGATAGGATATATAAATAATCACAATATACATCTAGAGGTGCGAAACCCTAACAAGCAAGCAGTAGATATGAAATTGAAAGCAATGGCTTGCTACCTGATGAACTGGCGATGGAAGAGCAAAGGAATGGATCACGGAGCACCACCGGAATACGCCTAGGGTTAGGCGTGAAGTGGAGCGGCGGCCGAGCAATGCAATGTAGGGGCGGTTGTAGGCGAGGCTAGGTCAAGTTGGGTTGGCTCGTGGGCGCGGCGTAGGCACAACGATGGCTCAGGCGGTGATGCTGATGCAGTCATGGCGGCGCTACTGCGGGCACGGTGGCATGGGTGCGGGCGAATTTGGCGTGGGCACGGCGGCGCTGCTGCTGTCACGGAGGCATGGATGCGGGCGAGTTCGGTGTGGGCATGGTGGCATTGCTACGATGCGGGAGCGGTGGCGCGACTAGGGCATGAGCGTGTGGAGCGAGTGTGATGGCGGAGGCTTGGCTAGGGCATGGGCATGGGTGAGGTACTGATGGCATGGCACGGGTGGAATATGATCTATTTATGGTGGCCCCCACATGACAGATAAGGAAATGGAATAGAGTTGGAGATCCACACGATTTCCACTGACCGAACGCTCCGGTGGCACCACTCGGATGCTACCACCCGGAGTTCAGTCGACAACAGAGAGGTCCAAAACAGAGAAGTCACGACCGGACGCGTCCGATTACCACCGATCGGACGCAGCCAGAGTCCGGTCGATCCTGAGTTCATCTTCTTCGCCTGACCAGACGCAGGGGCACCATCTGACCGGACGTAGGATGAGCTCTATTTCAGCGTCTGGTCACTCTTGTGCAGCAACGGTTCACCTCCTGTGAACTGACCGGACGCTGGAAGCAGAGTCCGGTCTAGCGTCCGGTCGCCCTTTTTTAGCGAATCTTCAATGTTCCTTCGCGCTGCCTGTTCTCAATCAAGTCCCAACTTCAATAAGACTCAAATAAACACCCATTGGGACTGATGTGAGTGACCTATCTCAAACCCTCAAAATTTTCAAAATATTTTGCCTTAGGCTATACTTCTTTTTAAGAAAATAGGCAATAAAAGGGTAATCGAAAGAAAATGACAAAGCAACACACATGCATATGCAATGCAATACTTGAAAGTAATTCTAGTTGCTTGTCAAGTTTGATCCAAGGTTAAGCTTCTTCACACGCTTTTTGGGGGTTATCTTAACCATGTTAGACAAGCCCTAAATGCATTACCAAGAATTAAACATGTTGTATATTACAATGCAATGCATGGGACAACACAAGCTTATTTTCTAGTGAAGTTACTAAAATCAAGCACATTGAGCTCATTCCTCAACCGACAAAATATCGCCTCATCTAGCGGTTTAGTGAAGATATCCGCCAATTGATCCTCGGTCCTTACACCTTCTAGTGATATATCATTTTTAGCAACATGATCTCTAAGAAAGTGATGGCGGATATCTATGTGCTTGGTGCGAGAGTGTTGAACCGGATTATTTGCAAGTTTTACCGCACTCTCATTATCACACAAAAGAGGTACCTTTTCTAGAACTATACCATAGTCTAGCAAAGTTTGCTTCATGTAAAGTATTTGTGCACAACAAGCACCCACGGCAATGTATTCCGCTGTAGCGGTGGACAAAGACACACTATTTTGCTTCTTGGAGGACCAAGACACTAGTGATCTACCAAGCAAATGGCACCCTCCAGATTTGCTTTTTCTATCAATTTTGCAACCGGCATAATCCGAATCGGAATAGCCAACTAGTCGAAATCTAGCTCCTTTGGGATACCAAAGACCAATGCTTGGTGTGTGCTTAAGGTACCTAAGGATTCTTTTAATGGCAACCAAATGAGTTTCCTTAGGATTAGCTTGAAATCTAGCACACATACACACATTAAACATGATGCTGGGCCTAGATGCGGTCAAATATAACAAGCTACCAATCATAGAGTGGTAGAGAGTATGATCAACCATTTTACCTCTCTCATCTAGGTCGAGATGTCCATTAGATGTCATTGGTGTCTTGATTGGCTTACATTCATCCATATTGAACCTCTTGAGAAGATCATTGGTATATTTTTCTTGAGAGATGAAAATCCCTTCCCTCATTTGCTTGACTTGAAAACAAAGAAAGAATGTAAGCTCTCTAATCATTGACATCTCGAACTCCTTCGACATCAATTCACCAAACTCTTTGCAATAATCTTCATTTGATGATCCAATATGATATCATCAATATATACTTGATAAATAAAGATTTCTCCATCAAGCTTCTTGGTAAATAGTGTGGTGTCGACCTTCTTAATGGTGAAGCCCTTCTCAATGAGGAAATCCCAAAGGCGCTCATACCACGCTCTTAGGGCTTGCTTGAGCCCATATAGTGCCTTGGACAACCTATAAACATGATTAGGATATCTAGGGTCTTCAAACCCGGGAGGTTGATCAACATAGACTAGTTTATTTATGAAGCCATTTAAAAATGCACTTTTAACATTCATTTGATATAATTTCATTTCTTGATGCGATGCATATGCAAGAAGGATACGAATGGCTTCAAGTCTTGCAACCAGTGCAAAGGCCTCCCTAAAATCCAACCCTTCAACTTGAGAGAACCCCTTTGCAACTAGTCTTGCCTTGTTCCTCACTATAATGCCTTGATCATCTTACTTGTTGTGGAACACCCACTTTGTTCCAATGACTCTTGCACTTTGTGGTCGCTCTTCAAGAGTCCAAACTTCATTGTGAGTGAAGTTGTTCAATTCTTCATGAATGGCATTAATCCAATCGGAATCTTGAAGAGCTTCTTCTATATTCTTAGGTTCAACACAAGAGACAAAAGAGTGATGTTCAATAAATGAAGTAAGTTTTTGAGAGTGAGTCATTACACCCTTTGAAGGACTCCCTATGATGAGATCTTGTGGATGGGCTTGTAGTAGAGGGGAATTTCTTCTATCAACCACTTGAGGGGGAGGTTGTGGAGCATCAACATCTACCACCATTTGATCATGAGAGACATGAGTATCTTCATTTTCTACTCTCCTATCTTTATCACCATCTTATGGCACATTTGATGAAGAAGGTAGATCAATCACTTGTATATCATCTTCATCACCTTTGGGCTTGATGTCTCCAACTAGAATGTTCTTTATAGCCTCCCTCAATGGTTCATCACCAACATCATCAAGATTCTCATGTGCTCCTTGGGAGCCATTAGATTCATCAAATTCCACATCATATGTTTCTTCAACCAAGCCGGTGGCATGATTAAATACTCAATATGCTTTGGACTTTGATGAGTAACCAACAAGAAAGCCAATGTCACAATATCTATGAAACTTCCCTAGGTGTTGCCCTTCTTGTAGATGTAGCATTTGCAACCAAACACTCGGAAGAATGAGACATCCGGCTTCTTCCCATTGAGCAACTCATAAGGTGTCTTTCCAAGAAACTTTTGAAGGAATAGGCGGTTGGATGCATAGCATGCGGTGTTGATAGCTTCTGTCTATAGAGCTTTGGGTGTGTTGTACTCATCAAGCATTGTTCTTGCAAGTGTGATAAGTGTCCTGTTCTTTCTCTCAACTACCTCATTTTGTTGAGGAGTATATGTTGCGGAGACCTCATGCTTGATTCCAACTTCATCACAATAAGCTTCAATGTTTGTGTTGTCAAACTTTTTCCATTATCACTTCTTATCTTCTTGAGCTTCACTTCAAACTCATTTTGTGCTCTCTTGGCAAACTTCTTGAAACATGATGTAACTTCGGCCTTGTCATGAAGAAAGAATACCCATGTATATCTAGAGTAGTCATCAACAATCATAAGATAATAGAGATTTCCTCCCAAGCTCTTGTAGGTTGTTGGTCCAAATAGATCCATATGAAGGAGCTCTAGTATTCTTGTTGTTGACATGTAAGCTTTTGTAGGATGAGTGTTTGCAACTTGCTTGCCGGCTTGACATGCACTACAAAGCTTGTCCTTCTCAAATTTCATATCCTTTGACCCTCTCACCAATTCATTCTTCATAAGCTTCTTGAGTGAGCTCATTCCAACATGAGCAAGTCTTCTATGCTACAGCCACCCAAGTGATGTTTTGGTGAATAGGCATGTCTTCAAGTTAGCATCTTTGGAGGTGAAATCCACTAGATATAGGTTGTTGTATCTAAATTCCTTGAATATAAATTGATCATCATCTTTCTTAGATACAACCACTTTCTTCTCGGTAAACAAGCATTGAAAACCAAGATCACACAATTGACCAATGGATAGCAAGTTGAAGCTCAATGAAGTGGCATATAACACATTTGAAATTGAATGATCATTTGATATTGCCACTTTACCCAATCCTTGAACTTTGCCCTTTGAGTTGTCACCAAATGTAATTCTTTCTTGGCCATCTACTTCTTCATCTAGTGAGATGAACATACGAGGATCACCGGTCATATGTTGAGTGCAACCACTACCAATTACCCAATGACTTCCACCGGTCTTGTAGTTCACCTACACACAAGAGATGAAGCTTGTTTAGGGACCCAAACTTGTTGAGGGCCCTTTACTTTCTCAACAAGTGACTTTGCGACCTAAATTTTCTTAGGCCTATTCTTGTTGGGAGGTCTTAAGAACATGACTTTCATTTTTCCACTAGAATCCTTTCTAAGCATGTAATGAGCATTGAAAGCAAAGGGTCTAGCATGCTTGGGTAAGGGTTGTGGTGGTGGAGTTTGACACTCATGGGCAAAGTGACCTTCTTGTCCACACTCAAAACACCTCTTTGGCTTTGGCTTTGACTTGTGTTGGTGTTGGTGTTGAGCTTGAGTCTTCTTCTCTTGATGTGCCAAGTACCCAATACCACTTCTATCCATCTTCATTACGGTATTCATGAGTAGCTCACTTTAAAGATATTGACCTCTTGTGAACTTGCTCAAGCCGGTCTTGAGATGTTCTTTTTCCAACTTGAGCTTCTTGTTCTCTTCTTTGAGTTCATCATGATTTTTCTCCATCTTGAGTTTCTTGTTCTCTTCTTTAAGCTTCTCATTCTCAAGAGCTAGATCACAATCATGGTCAAGGTTCTATATCACGATGGTGTTGGTGGTTGATAGCTTTTCAAGATCTTTCTTGAGCTTCTCATTCTCATTCTTGATCTTGACATACTCATCATAGTTGTCAGACTTAACCACTTGCTTGCCTTTGCTACTAGAACCTTGCTCAATGCTCTCAATAATCAAATCATCACATGATGTAGCTATATCAATCTTAGCAACATGGTTAGCAGCATCATGTGGCTCATTGGATAATAATTCATGAGAGACAACAAGATTATCATGATTAACCTTGAGATTTGTATACTCTTCTTTTAGCATATTGTAGCTTGTGGTGAGCTCATTATGTATCCCCTCAAGTTTATCATATTTTTCCTTAAGCTCCTTTTTAGATGATTTGAGCTCCTTGAGTTTGGATGACATAGTTTTATTTTCTTCTCTAAGCTCAACACTAGCTTTTTCCACTATGTCATGTTTAGCTAAGAGTGAGTCATTTTCAAGTTCTAGCTTTTCATTTTTAGCACTTGTCTTTCTAATAATTTTAGTATACTGATTTAGCAACTTGACAAGATCATCATATGAAGGTGATTCAAATTCATTATCACTATCACTATCATCATTGCTAGCATGATCATCACCACTACTATCATCATCATTTTGTACCTTTCTTTCACCATTAGCCATAAGGTATAGGTGTGTAGAGGATGATGGCGGTGGTGTCGGTGAAGACAGTGAAGAGTCAATCACAATGGCAGCCACCTTCTTGTTCTCACTATCATCATCGGATGAGCAACTTGATGAATCAATATCCGTGAGCCAATCACCGACAATGTATGCCTTGCCATTCTTCTTCTTCTTGTGGAAATCTTTCTTCTTGCCATCCTTCTTCTTGTATGGCTTGTTTTTCTTCTCTTCATCACTTAAGTCATATTTCTTGCCCTTGTACTTCTTCTTGTACTTGTCTTTCTTGGGCTTGGGGCATTAATGAGCTAGATGACCAAGTTCTCCATAATTATAGCAATCCATGTCAGAGATTTGCGGTTCTTCTCACCATGAGAGCAAGACTTGCATCATCAATGTCATCATCACTTGAGCTCTCATGTTCAACTCTTGCTTTGCCCTTGTTCTCTTGGCTAGCCTTGAATGCCAAGTCTTTCTTCTTGGTGGAAGAAGAGCCATCTTGTGGTGTGATGTGCATATACATTTTATGTGCATTGATCTTTCCCAATATTTGTATTGGTGTAGCAGTGGAAAGATCACCTTGATGAAGCACGGTCACAAGATGCCCATATTTGTCAATGGGGAGGACACTCAAGATCTTTCTTACAACATCGGATGGTTGCATTTGTGTGAGTCCAAGCCCATTGACTTCCTCTACAAGAATATTTAAGCGTGAATACATCTCATTAGCACTTTCTTTAGTAAGCATCTCAAAAGAGTTAAGCTTTTTCATGACAAGATGATAGCGTTCCTCACGCTCACTCTTTGTTCCCTCATGGAGCGCACAAATGTTCTACCATAGCGCATGGGCGTCCTTGTGGTTCCACACACGGCTAAAAACATTTTTGCAAAGTCCTCTAAAGAAGGTGTTTCTAGCCTTTGCATTCCATTTTTCGTAATTTACTTCATCGCCTAGAAGGTTGGCGGGATCCTTAGGTTTTGGAAATGCTTGAGAGGCGGCTCTAAGTATTCCAACATCTAAGGCTTCTAAATAAGCCTCCATGCGGATTCCAATGCGGATTCCCCAGCGTGGGCCGTCTCCATGTGGGCCGGTGTCCGCGTGGGCCGTATCTACGGGCCGCCACACGAGCGCGCACACTCGCTGGGTCATGTGGGCCGCGTGGGAGATTCACTTTTCCTTTTTTCTAAGGAATTATAAATGGTTTTCTAATTTAATTTATAAGCCAATCTTTGGTAATTAATATAAAATCATGTAGGTGTCCAAAAATTGTGAAACATATTTTGTTAGGTTCCTAAAATTATGATCTATGTGTTGATCTATTTAGTTCATACTTATATGTGTTGATATTAAGAGTTATTAAATCATTTGAGAATGCTTAATAATATTAAGTTAATTATTGTAGAAATTTTGTGGTAAATTGGTGATAGCTTAAGTCCTGAAATTTTTATGGTAGCTTCATTGTTTTATTATGTGCTCACTGTAATTTTTGTAGCCTTAGAATAGACTAAGAATTAGGGTAGTTAAATGATCTTTATTTCAATATACATTAAATCACTAGTAGAAATAAACCGATATCCTTAATTTGCCAAGCTAAGGGTTTGTTTGTTGAACCCAACACTTTGCTTGATGAAGATGATAGTTAGCTTAGTATCTTAGTCATTAGAGCTAGCTTAATAGCTTGGTGTACGTATTCTTATTTTAAGAGTTGTTGTTGCCTAAATGCTAAATGGTTGCATCATCATCGCATGCATGTAGAGAATGAGTTGGTGGAGATAGTGACCACAGACGATCGCGAGTTCAAGGAGATCATCGAGGAATACGAGGAGGAGATCCTCGTGTGGGAGGAGATCATAGAGCCACCACCGACTGACTCGGTTGACACCGCGCCTGCCCAAGGCAACCCCGGTGCATAACCCTTATTTTTTATAATCACTATATGTATATATGTGATGTGCATTTACATTATAGGAATTTTACTCAATGCTCTCAATAATCAAATCAACACATGATGTAGCTATATCAATCTTAACAATATGGTTAGTAGCATTATGTGACTCATTTGATAATAACTCATGAAAGACAACAAGATTATCATGATTAACCTAAAGATTTATATACTCTTCTTTTAGCATATTGTAGCTAGTGGTGAGCTCATTATGTATCCCCTCAAGTTTATCATATTTTTCCTTAAGCTCCTTTTTAGATGATTTGAGCTCCTTGAGTTTAGATGACATAGTTTTATTTTCTTCTCTAAGCTTAACACTAGCTTTTTCCACTATGTCATGTTTAGCTAAGAGTGAGTCATTTTCAAGTTCTAGCTTTTCATTTTTAGCTCTTGTCTTTCTAATAATTTTAGTATATTGATTTAGCAACTTGACAAGATCATCATATGAAGGTAATTCAAATTCATCATCACTATCACTATCATCATTGCTAGCATGATCATCACCACTACTATCATCATCATTTTGTACCTTTCTTTCACCCTTGGCCATAAGGCATAGGTGTGTAGAGGATGATGGCGGTGGTGTTGGTGAAGATAGTGAAAATTCAATCACAATAGTGGCCACCTTCTTATTCTCACTATCATCAGCGGGTGAGCAATTTGATGAATCAATATCCATGAGCCAATCACCGGCGATGTATGCCTTGCCATTCTTCTTCTTCTTGTGGAAATCCTTCTTCTTGCCATCCTTCTTCTTGTATGGCTTGTTTTTCTTCTTTTCATCATTATCTTCATCACTTGAGTAATCTTTCTTACCCTTGTACTTCTTCTTGTACTTGTCTTTCTTGGGCTTGGGGCATTGATGAGCTAGATGACCAAGTTCTCCACAATTATAGCAATCCATCTCGGAGATTGTCTTCCTTCTATTGCTAGTGAAGAACTTCTTTTTTTGCCATCAAACTTGACACCGTTCTTGTTGAGCTTCTTAAGCATCTTGGCGGTTCTTCTCACCATGAGAGCAAGACTTGCATCATCAATTTCATCATCACTTGAGCTCTCATGTTCCACTCTTGCTTTGCCCTTGTTCTCTTGGCTAGCCTTGAATGCCAAGCCTTTCTTCTTGGTGGAAGAAGAGCCATCTTGTGGTGTGATGTGCATATATATTTCTTGTGCATTGATCTTTCCCAATATTTGTGTTGGTGTAGCGGTGAAAAGATCACCTTGATGAAGCACGGTCACAATATGCCCATATTTGTCAATAGGGAGGACACTCAAGATCTTTCTTACAACATCAGATGGTTGTATTTGTGTGAGTCCAAGCCCATTGACTTCCTCTACAAGAATATTTAAGCGTGAATACATCTCATTAGCACTTTCTTTAGGAAGCATCTCAAAAGAGTTAAGCTTTTTCATGACAAGATGATAGCGTTCCTTACACTCACTCTTTGTTCCCTCATGGAGCGTACAAATGTCCGACCATAGTGCATGGGCGTCCTTGTGGTTCCACACATGGTTAAAAACATCTTTGCAAAGTCCTCTAAAGATGGTGTTTCTAGCCTTTGCATTCTATTTTTTGTAATTTACTTCATCACCATGAAGGTTGGCGGGATCCTTAGGTTTTGGGAATCCTTGAGAGGCGGCTCTAAGTATTCCAACATCTAAGGCTTCTAAATAAGCCTCCATGTGGATTCCAATAAGGAAAATCATCTCCCTCAAATATAGGAGGAGGTCCATCCCCGTGGGACATCTTTCTTTAGGCGGTTAAGCCTAATTTAGCGAGCATGAGGCTCTGATACTAATTGAAAGGATCAAGATGCCCAAGGGGGGGGGGTGAATTGGGCTAATTCTAAAATTCTTTGCAATAATTAAATCCTACACTTAGCCCACTTCACCCCTTGTGCCTAGAATGTGTTCCTATTGTTTTACCGCACAAATGTTTTGCACCCTAGGCTCCAATCCTACTCTAGCATGGCAATTCTAAGAATGTAAAGGCAAGAAATGAATTGCTCAAATGTAAATGCTTAAAGTAAAGAGAGGAGAAGGAGCACTGCGATGTTTTGCTGAGGTATCGGAGAGTCGCCACTCCCCACTATTCCTCGTTGGAGCACCCACGCAAGGGTGTAGCTCCCCCTTGATCCGCGCAAGGATTAAGTGCTCTCTACGGGCTGATTCTTCGACACTCTGTCACGGTGAATCGCCCACAACCGCTCACAACTTGAGTCGGGTCATCCACAAGCTCCACTGGATAATCACCAAACTCTCGATCACCACCAAGCCGTCTAGGTGATGGCGATCACCAAGAGTAATATGCACAAACTCTCACTTGACCACAACAAGCCTAATGAGAAGGGTGAATGCACACTTGCTACTCTCCTTGCGCTAATGAGGCCTTAATCTTGGATTCTCAAATCTCAATCACCTCACTAGGCTCTTGCTCTCCTTTACACTCTCAAGGGTGTTTCTCAGCTGAACAAATGGGCAAGAGACCTCCCTTTGATGAGTGGAGTAAGTATTTATACCCCCCTCATTCAAAACATAACTATTGGAGGCTGAGTCATCACTCTACGGGGTGACCGGACGCTCCTGTCAGTTATCCCCGCCACTGTGTCAAAAAGAGTCGTTAAGTTCTGACCGGACTCTGACCTGCGTTCGGTCAACACTAACCGGACGTGTCCGATCATGAAAACTGCTCTCTGGAACCTTACTGATGTTGACCGGACGCTGGCACCTAGAGTCCGGTCACTTCGCTGTTCAGCGTCCGGTCAGTTATCGAATCCTGACCAGCGTTCGGTCAGCACTGACCGGACGCGTCCGATCAGGAATCACCATCTCTAGAACCTCTCTGGAGTTGACCGGACGCAGGCACCCAACATCCGGTCACTTCTCACTCAGTGTTCGGTCGTAACCAGATGGCTCTAGTTGATCAAATGAACTGACCGAACTCACCCTTCAGCGTCCGGTCACAACCAGACCAACGTCCGGTCAGTCATTTGACCCTCCATTCACTTCCAACTCAAAATCATATGTGAATGAAGTTTGCTCCAATTAATCTTAGGGCTACTCTGGAGCTACCTAGTGCTAGATTTGACAAGTGTGCACCACACCTAACCCACTGGACTCACTTAGGTCAAGCTACTAGTCCATTCCCCCCTTAATAGTATGGCCAAAGGAAAAACAAAGTCCTAAACTACTCTAAGTGTCTCTTCAACATCAAACGACACTTAGAACTAGTCCATCCTTAACCTTGTCGTCATCCTTCAAAAACTAAAACAATTTCCATCGTCAGGGGCATGACACCATGATTGCCCAATCAATTGCCATTACCATGACCTAACTTAATTGCCTCTGTAAAACACACGTTAGTCATAGTAATCTCGCATTGTCATTAATCACCGAAACCCAACTAGGGGCCTAGATGCTTTCACCGCGGCCATGGGGCTTAGCTTGGTTACACTATTTTCCCTATTCGTGTCGATTGAGGACTGTCTGTTGCTATGGATGGTAGTCAGATCATAGACTTATTATCCTAAGCAAATACTTGCTTATGGGAGCGGGAAGGCTCATTACGCTCTTGTCGTGGGTTCCGGCTCTTTCCGGACCAACTGATTGGAGGCGGGGAAAGGTGGAGGTCTAAGCACCATATTGAGATCAGGTCTCAAGTGTGGGGGCTTGGAGTCCAAGTTTGGACGGGGACCTAGACCCCGTGATAGGAGTGGAATGGGTTGGTCTTGTTTGTGCCTGGGATACAAACGGGGCGTATGTTTTGGGGTACCTAGCTGTGATACATTGGTTCACGAATCGCCGTTTCCATGAGACGGTATGACTTGGCTATGGTCTAGCACCGTAGTAAGAACTGGAATATGAAAGATTATAAATTGGTTCTGATTGCTCAACACTTGCTTAAAAGTAGAACATGTGATAACCTAGAATGGTTAGCTAATGAAGTAATCATGACTGCTAATTAAACTTGATCT
Source organism: Miscanthus lutarioriparius (assembly GCA_904845875.1). Lineage (NCBI taxonomy): Eukaryota > Viridiplantae > Streptophyta > Magnoliopsida > Poales > Poaceae > Miscanthus > Miscanthus lutarioriparius. Next base: position 113,404,315 of record CAJGYO010000002.1, read on the forward strand.
TAAGGACGTACTTCTAGTAATGCTTTTCGCAAATAAAAAAACAACAAACCCATATTGCCTATCATACCCCTTGGAGTCGGGAAACTATTTCCACTAGCCGGGTAAGTCTTGCGAGTATATTGTGTACTCAGGATTTATTTTGCCCAGTTGTAGGTGTAGCTTGAGGAGTAGCTCTTGTGTGGAGGATTCTTCTGGTGGGCACATACGGATCCTTATATCGTTTTTGCTAGATATTTATTTTCATTTCGTTGTTTAATTATCGCACTTTGAACCCTATTATTGTAATAAATAATTTTCAAGAACTCTTGTTGTATGAAATGAACTAAGTATTGTAAGCTCGTACTCATTATTAGATTTTGGAGGTAAAATGTGGATTGATTCGAGTTCTCCCGTGGGGTGTGCTCAATGGAACTGTTCGATGTAGCTAACTTTCGGGGTGCTTAGTGTCTAGTGAAAGACGAGCGCCTCCGAAAGCGTGTTATTTCGGGTAGTTCTGCCACAGGTGGTTTCAGAGCCAATAATGAGTTTACGAGTTTAAAAACTCTTTTCAAAACCTAAAATTTGACCAACAAAAGCTTTACAAAAAGTAGGATGCGATAAATTACGTAAATAAGTATAAGCCCTAGTAATATGGTCTATCTAGGATAGTGGCACTGGTTTTATCTAATTAACCTTCTGCAGGTACACTAACTTATGCTGCGTAAGAATCATTTAGCATATGGGAAGTGAGTGTGCACTGTGCCAAAAATTATATACGAATGTCGCTATATTCCGGCTTGAGCGAACGAATAGGTCGATCCATGCATCATGAAAAGACAATCTTGCTTAAACTAAACTCGCCCCACACGTATAATTTTGGGTAGTAAATTGATAGGATAATAAATAAAAAGAAATGTTTTAACTCTTAAAGAAAAGTTCTCGCTTGTAACCATTTATTGGGCCTTATCATCTCTCTAGCCGTTTGTTTCTAAGTATGGAGGCGTGGTCCCTAACGGTGGATTCCTATCTATTTACAAATGAACCTGAGGTCTGGTCGTGGGAGCACCAGTGCTAGGATGGGCCATGGTCTTGGTGAAGACCAGGGCAAAAATGGTCATGGCGATGATCATGGCAATGCCAATGGGGAGAGCCACGAGGCCCCACTCCTTGGTCCTCCTCCTCCGCCACCACCACCACCTCTGATGACCCATGCCGAGATGATGGCTGAGATGTTGGCTGCTCATCCACGAGTCAACCCATGCCCTAGAGATGCTGGCATAGGCTATTGATGGCTTCGCCCGTGGAGGCCCCGGTGGCAATGGCGGGAACGGGGGTGGTGCCCATGGCCCCAAGAGGCCCTGTTCCTATCAGGACTTCTTGATGACACACCCGCCCATGTTCACATCGACTGTGGAGCCTCTGGACGTGGAGCATTGTCTTCGTATTCTAGAGCAGAAGTTTCAGCTGCTCAATGTGATGGATGAGCAGAAGGTGCGCGTTGCCACACAGCAGCTTCTAGGATCTGCCAGTGCTTGGTGGGACACTTTCAATGCCATGCAGCCTATGGACCACCATATGACTTGGCCGGAGTTTGCCACTACTATCCGTCAGTACTATATTCCTGCTAGTTTGCTGAACAGGAAGCTGTCCGAGTTTCTAGAGCTGAAGCAAGGAAACATGACTGTGATAGAATATGTGAACGAGTTCAACCACCTTGCACAGTATGCTAGGACTCATGTGGATACTGATGAGAAGAAGATGGATCGTGTCAATAGTGGTCTCTCTTGCACCTTATAAGAGAAGCTGTATATAGGGGGCTATCAGACCTTTGGTGCTTTGATGAATGCTGCCATTGCTATGGAGGGACTTCAGTGTGACTCTCAGGCTGAGTGGAAGCGTACGAGGGTGATCACTGAGTCTTCTAGTCACCCATAGTCACAGAAGGTACAGGTTGTGAGAAGGGTGTCCTATCACTCTCCGAGTGGACAGTCATCTCGTTAGACTCAGCAGACTTACCAGGCACCTCCCACTCAGTACCGTGCACCTACTCAGTAGATGCAACAGCCTCAGGGACAGCAGGTTCTACCTTGTCAGGGATAGGGGAACAAGCTAGGTGCTTGTTTTAAGTGTGGCAAAGAAGGCCACTATGCTCATGAGTGCCCCCAAAACCAGCTTACTCAGTCTTCTCAGCCTTTAGCCAACTCTCGTTTGGTCAAGAGGACTATCATTAGGAAGAAGGTGCCCGTGAGCCGCTCAGGACAGGTTAACTTCACTGAGGCTGAGGAGATCCCACAGGGAGAGCCTGTGATGGCTGGTATGTTCACCATTTATTCCCACCCAGCATATGTATTATTTGATTCTGGTGCATCACATTCATTCATGAGTATGGGGTTTGCACAAAGGCATAATATATGTACTATGGCTATTCCTATTGCCTATAGAATTAGAACCTCAGGTGCATAGTTGTGCGTTAAAACTCGGACGGACATAGTGCGACTAGTGCTAGCCACTCACTCTTATCGTCTCCAGTTCATGGTGCTGCTTGGGTAAGGCATAGATGTAATTCTCGGAATGAACTGGTTGAGAAACTATGGGGTAGTCTTGAACCTTAGGCAAAAAATTGTTGAGTTGAAACTTCCTTCTTCTGAGGATAGAATGTCTCTCCTTATGTCTTCAGTCCCCACCCTGCCAGTTGTTGCTCATGCTGAAGCTTCTCTGGATGTTTCTTCTATTCCTATGGTCTATGAGTTTCTGGATGTCTTCCCCGAGGACCTACCTGGGTTACCACCAGATCGGGATGTGGAGTTTGCCATTGAGTTAGAACCTAGTATTGCTATTATTTCGTGGCATCCTTACCACATGGTTCCAAAGGAATTGGCTGAGATAAAGAAACAATTAGAGGAATGATTAGAGAAGGGATTCATCCATCCAAGTTCTTCACCATGGGGTTGTCTAGCTATTTTTATGAAGAAGGACGGCACTCTTCGAATATGTGTGGATTATTGCCCTCTCAACGCGGTAACCATTAAGAACAAGTATTCTTTACCTCGTATTGATACTTTGCTTGATTAGTTGGCTGATGCCAAGGTGTTTTCAAAGATTGATCTTTATTCTGGGTGTCACCAAATTAAGATCTGGCCATAAGATATATCAAAGACAACTTTCTCTACTAGGTATGGGCTCTATAAATACCTAGTCATGTCTTTTAGGCTCACCAATGCTCCTGCATTCTTCATGTATCTCATGAATTCAGTCTTCATGCCGAAGTTAGATAAGTTTATAGTGGTGTTGATTGATGACATATTGATATATTCTAAGAAAAATGAAGAGCATGCACAACATCTTCGCATAGTCCTGACTCGATTGGGGGAACACAAGTTGTATGCTAAATTCAACAAGTGCGAGTTTTGGTTGGATCAAGTACAGTTCTTGGGACATGTCCTAACACTTGAAAGCATCTCTGTGGATCCTGGCAAGGTGCAGGATGTGTTAAATTAGAAATCTCCAAAGTCAGTGCATTAGATTCATCAGGTCCTTGGTCTTGCTGGTTATTATTGACGCTTCATCTCCGAGTTTTCTAAAGTAGCTCAATCAATGACCAAGTTGCTCTAAAAGGATGTCAAGTTTATATGGAGTCTAGCCTATGAAGAAGCTTTCCAAGCCCTGAAGAAGTTTCTTACCTCTGCTCATATTCTTGCCCAACTAGATATTGATAGGCCGTTTGATGTGTATTGTGATGCCTCCAGGACTAGACTGGGATGTGTGCTTATGCAAGACGGAGGTGTGATCGCTTATGCTTCATGTCAGCTAAAAAAGCACGAGTTGAATTATCCCACCCATGATTTAGAGTTGGCTGTAGTTGTGCACGCTCTAAAAATTTAGAGACATTACATGTTGGGAAATAAAGTACATATCTACATGGATCACAAGAATCTTAAATATATTTTCACTCAATCCAAGCTGAACATGAGACAACGAAGATGGCTTTAGTTAATCAAATATTATAACTTAGAAGTTCATTATCACCTCGAAAAAGCTAATGTGGTAGCTGATGCCTTAAGTCGGAAGTCGCATCAAGTTGAAGAAGAATCTTTGTCTCTTAACCATTCTGAGGTGTTAGCCCATATTGCTCTAGTCTCGGATCTACTTGAGCAAATTATTATAGAGTAAAGGCAAGATGCTTTGGGAATTCCGCATATCAAGAAGCTAATCGCTGAAGGGTGTGGTCCTCATTTAAGTATTGATGATCAAGGTGTGGTGAAGTTCAAGAACCGATTGGTGGTTCCCTCAAGTGCTGAGCTTAGGAGAAAAATTTTAGATGAAGCTCACAACTCCAAATTATCCATTCATCCGGGAAGTAACAAGATGTATCATGATTTGCGTCACTTGTATTGGTGGCCAAATATGAAACAGGATATTACCAAGTACATCTCAGAATGTGACATTTGTAGAAGGGTTAAGGTGGACGTTATTGCGTATGCCTAGATTTCTACAGCCCTTGCCTATCCCTGTTTAGAAATGGGAGGATATTTCCATAGACTTTGTTGTGGGTTTGCTCCGCACGACAAAGGGGTATGACTCTATTTGGGTCATTGTGGATTGCCTTACCAAGTTCGCCCATTTCCTCTCGGTGGATACAAGGCATTCAACCAAGAAGTATGCCAAGTTGTATTTCGATCGAGTTGTGACCCTACATGGAGTCCCTCTTACCATTGTTTCCGATAGAGGGTTAGTCTTTGTCTCTCGTTTCTGGGAGCAATTCTAGAAATGTCTTAGTACTCATCTCCTCAGAAGTTCAGCTTATCAGCCTCAAACTGATGGTCAGACAAAAAGGGTCAATCAAGTAATGAAGACATGTTGAGAGCTTGTGCCATTTCTTATCCAGAAAAGTGGGACGAATGCTTGACTTTAGCTGAGTTTTTCTATAACAATAGCTACCAAGAGAGCATTCGAATGGCACCTTTTGAGGCTTTGTATGGCAAGAAATGTAGGACACCTCTTAACCGGGAAGTGGGTGACCATGGATACTTCGGACCTGATTTTATCAAAGAAACAAGAGGACATGTCAGTGTTATTCAAAGTCATTTGAATAGCAGCTTAGAACCGTTAGAAAGCTTATGCGGACAAGAAGAAAAGACCTTTGCAGTTTGAAGTTGGTGACCATGTGTACCTAAAGGTATCCCCGATAAGAGGTGTGCATCGGTTTGGAGTCCGTGGAAAGTTAGCTCTTCGTTATGTTGGACCTTATAAAATTTTGGAGCAGTGTGGTTCTGTTGCTTATCGTCTCCAACTCCCGAATATTTTATCAGCCGTACATAATGTCTTCCATGTTTCCTAGTTAAAGAAGTGTCTGCGGGTTCCTGATGAAGTGGTGGAAATTAAAGGACTCCCTCTCCAACCTGATCTTTCTAATATTGAGCATCCCGTTAAAATCTTGGATGAAAAAGAGAGTCACTAGGAACAAAGTGGTAAAATTCTATAAAGTCCCGTGGCAAAATCATTCAGAGGACGAAGAAACTTAGAAACAGGAGAGTTATATTCTGGAGAATTATCCCTATCTTCTCCCCAAAGTATCAAGGTAATGGTTTAACTTAAAAGTTACTTCTTATCCCTTTTCCCACACTAGGCACTCGCATGAAATCTCAGGACGAGATTTTGTTTAAGGGGGGACAGCTGCAACACCCTTGGTGTTACACCCTAATCAAATTACTAAAACATGTCATAAGCATCATGTTTATGTGAAAACGCATATGGTAGAATGCGTGGATGAATTTTCTTTTTGTAACTTAAGATGATCAATAAAAATGTTAAATGAAAAGCTACTCCATAATTCATGTATATCAAGTAGGGTTGAAAACCAATTTTTATTGAACAAAAACACTATAGAACATATATGTAGCACTTAAATAAAGTTTGGAGTATGGACTTTGTAGATGATAATGAAATCCTTGTTGTTGAAAAAAAACTGCGCTAGCTAATGCTTCTAATGGACTAGAAATGCAACTTGGAATCAAGTTCAGCTCAAAGACTTAGAATATTTTCAAGTTTATAGACAACAAGACAATGCCATGTTTGGCAATTTATTTTGTGAAATTGAGTTAAGGGATGGTGTCGTGTTTTAGCTCGGGTTGGTAGCCTCACATGCCATCTTGAGCATGGTAAAGATGGTTTAGGTCCAGAAGCAACAGTTTCATTGTTATAGGCGCTTTAAAATTCGTGCAAGACGTGATTTTGGGCTAGTTCACTGGGTGACCGCGGTCACCACGTCTGGGGGCGCGACGTAGTGTCCTGACGCTCACTCGCTAGCTACTTAGGTCCTTAGGTGCTTTGGTTCACCGGGGCAGTCGCGCCACCATCGCAGATGGCCGCGCGCCGCCGCAACTAACTCTAGCGCGTCCTGCCGCCCCGCGTTGCTGCTCGGCGTAGGCGGTGGGACCTTAGTTGAATGTTGGCCTGACCAACAACCCAGTGCGGGTCTCTGGTGGCCACTGTGGCCACCCCATGCCACCGCTCGCCGCGCCACCAGGCACGGGTTAGCCGGGGGGCGCGTAGGGGAATTCTAGGGAAGCCGAGGGGGTTAAGTGAGAAGGTCTGAGAGAGGAGAAAATAGTGTTAGTACTTAGTTGTAAATTGGGAGGAGTTCGAGATCTCTTTTGCAAAATCGCCAGAGCGTGCGGGCTTTCCCCAGCGTGGGCCGTCTCCATGTGGGCTGGTGTCTGCGTGGGTCGTATCTATGGGCTGCCACGCGAGCGCGCACGCGCTGGGTCATTTGGGCCGTGCGAGAGATTCAATTTTCCTTTTTTTCTAAGGAATTAGAAATGGTTTTCTAATTTAATTTCTGAGCCGATCTTTGGTAATTAATATAAAATCGTGTAGGTGTCCAAAAATTGTGAAACAAATTTTGTTAGGCTCCTAAAATTGTGATCTATCTGATGGTGTATTTAGTTCATACTTATATGTGTTGATATTAGGAGTTATTAAATCGTTTGAGAATGCTTAATAATATTATGTTAATTATTGTACGAATTTTTATGGTAAATTGGTGATAGCTTTAGTCCTGAAATTTTTATGGTAGCTTCATTGTATTATTATGTGCTCACTGTAATTTTTATAGCCTTAGAATAGACTAAGCATTAAGGTAGTTAAATGATCTTTGTTTCAATATACATTAAATCACTAGTAGAAATAAACATATATCCTTAATTTACCAAGCTAAGGGTTTGTTAGTTGAATCCAACACTTTGCTTGATGAAGATGATAGTTAGCTTAGTATCTTAGTCATTAGAGCTAGCTTAGTAGCTTGGTGTGCGTATTCTTATTTTAAGAGTTGTTGTTGTCTAAATGCTAAATGGTTGCATCATCATCGCATGCATGTAGAGAACGCGTTGGTGGAGATAGTGACCACAGACGATCACGAGTTCGAAGAGATCCTCGAGAAATACGAGGAGGAGGTCCTCGTGAGGGAGGTCACAGAGCCACCACTGACTGACTCGGCTGACACCGCGCCTGTCCAGGGCAAGTCTCGGTGCATAAATCTTATTTTTGATAATCAATATATGTATATATGTGATGTGCATTTACGTTACAGGAATTTTATGAAAACCACATGCATAGATATATCTGTCCTATGAGTCTTACTAGTGCAGGTTCGAGTAGTTGCTATGCTTAGGTTTTTTGTAGCGTGAGTAACATGCCGTTACTCACAATAGGTGATTATTATAATTACTCTCATGATAAAAATGATGAAAGAAAAATGGAGACCGGGTAGGGATATGGTATGGGTATTGATGGGTGTAACGAGTTGCGTCCCACGGCCACGGGGCTTAGCTTGGTTACACTATTTTCCCTATCTGTGTCGATTGAGGACCGTCCGTTGCTATGGGTGGTAGTTAGGTCACAGACTTATTATCCTGAGTACATACTTTCTTATAGGAGCAGGAAGGCTCGTTACACTCTTGTCGTGGGTTCCGGCTCTTTCTGAACCGACTGATTGGAGGCGGTGAAAGGTGGAGGTCTAAGCACCATATTGAGACCAGGTCTCAAGTGTGGGGGCTTGGAGTCCAGTTTGGACGGGGACCTAGACCCCGTGACAGAAGTGGAATGGGTTGGTCTTGTTGTGCCTAGGGTACAAACGAGGCATGTGTTTCGGGGTACCCAGCTGGGATACATTGGTTCGCAAAATTGTCGTTTCCGTGAGACGGTACAACTTGCATATGGTCTAGCACTGTAGTAAGAACTGGAATATAAAAGATGATAAATTGGTTCTGATTGCTCAACCATTGCTTGAAAGTAGAACAAGTGCTTACCTAGAATGGTTAGCTAATAAAGTAATCATGATTGCTAATTAAACTTGATCTTAAGGACATACTTCTAGTATTGCTTTTCGCAAACAAAAAGAAAACAGCAAACCCATATTGTCTATCATACCCTTTGGAGTCGGGAAACTATTCCCACTAGTCGGGTAAGTCTTGCGAGTACATTGTGTACTAAGGGTTTATTTTATCCTGTTGCAGGTGCAGCTTAAGGAGTAGCTCTTGTGTGAAGGATTCTTCTGATGGGCATAGACAGATCCTTGTATCGTTTCCGCTAGATGTTTATTTTTATTCCGCTGTTTAATTATCGCACTCTGAACCCTGATATTGTAATAAATAATTTTCAAAAACTCTTGTTGTATGAAATGGACTAAGTATTATAAGCTCGTACTCATTATTGGATTCTGGAGGTAAAACGTGGATTGATTCGAGTTCTCCCGTAGGGTGTGCTCGATGGAACTGTCCGAAGTAGCTAACTTTCGGGGTGCTTAGTGTCTAGTGGAAGACGAGCGCCTCCGAAAGCGTGTTATTTCGGACGGTTCTGCCATAATTTTGAGCATGTGACTTGGTTGCATTCAATAAATATGAGTTGGCTTTGAATGTATCAAGTCACTCCTTTATAAAGTCATATAGGATTTGATTCTCCACTTTAACATGATCATCATAGTTTGATTTGTACCTCGACTAAATGCAAGTACTTCCTTCTTCACCCTAGCTAGGTTCCTCGGTCGCCAAGCCATCGCTTGCCCTTCACCCTTGCTTAGTACCTCGAAGCCTTTCCTTGCTATCTTCACCATCTCAAGCCATCAAGTCACACTTGGTGTTGAATCGTTCATTTAGATCATTTGTATAAACATCTTTCAATGTAGCAAGCTTTAGAATGTGAGACCATTCCATATACAATCCCTTATATCTCATTAATAAATTCTTCAACGTGCTTGCTTTCACATAAGTCATAAAAATCCCACAAATAAGTAAGCCTTGCATGAATTACATTTGCATTATTGTCTTGTGTTTCAACTAGATTGTTTCCAACAATACATCATTTTGGCTTTCATTAAATACCTGTGAGATAACCTATTGTATGTCCACATTTAGCAAACAAGTTAAACCTTTAATCATGTTGTCAATTAATCATCCAAAACCCACTAAAGGGCTAGATGCATTTTCACTGCCGGTCGCAGAGGAGCCGCCGGGGTCACGTGCAGCCACGTCCGTCGCTGCCGGTTGCGGACAAGGAGCCATGGGGAAAATCTTTCATTCTTTTTGGACCTTTCATTTTTTTAACTATGAGGAAAAATCTGTTTTACCAAATGTTTTTAAAATTATTGTGGTCACATATAATGTATATGAGCATGGCCCACGGAGTTCAATCGTAGCATGAATAAAAATACGACGCATTGTTAGATAAATCTCCAATCTTTTCGTGTTTATACGAGTTAGAGCAAGATTCGAAGACGAATTGAAACACATGTCATTTTAGTTAAATATATAAATTTCGAGCCGAAAATTGTGTAAGTGACCATTCAGTAAACTGTGTGTCCCATTGCAACATACGGACATTTTTTATAGTAAAATGCTAAAACATGACACTATGCTAGAATTACATTCTTTCTAATACGGAGGGAGTATTTAAGTATTTAAGTTAAACCATTCGATAGATCATTGAACCTACTTTATGAGAAACTTATTTTGAGATATAAATGTCATTAATATTTTTCTTTAAACCTACTCAAATCTATTTTTTCCAAGTTTTGCTTTCATATATTTTTTTTATATAAAGTTGATTTAACTTAACATACTTTAAAATAACACTGCTCTAAATTATGTATGTGCATTGCTGTCGGTAGAAACTAGCAGAAAGATTGAAATAAGCAGTAGAAAGGCTGAAGCATGACATGCATACTATAGACCACCGTGCACAACAGGAAGGATGAAAAAGCTCTCCTTGATACATGTGCACGGGTGAAAAAGCTCTCCTTGATACACGTGCACAAGAGGAAAATTTTCACACTCTTGCAGCCGATGAATGCATTTTTTTTCCATGCTCGTGCTAGGACTCCTCTGCCCTCTGTCTCTGCAGTTGCCAGATGGCTACACTTGCAAATCAGGTTGGCGCCAGCAGAATTGGCGCCGAGCTCGGCACGGCGCCGAGCTGGCGTCACATCTACACCACGCAAGCAACAACGTCAACGCCACGCAGAAAATAACTTTGGACCTCGACGCCATAGTTGGCGCCGAGACGTGTAATCTTGGCGCCAATTGCTATGGCGCCGAGCTCAGGGTCTAGAAAATGAAAAAAAAAACTCCAAGAGTCTAAATGTGAATATCTTCAAAAAAAAAAAGGGCTAAAAATAAAAAAATTTGGCACCCCGTGCTCACCCCTTCCATTCCCCGCTAGCTCAAACTATGAGCCTCTCTCTACCATTCATCTCTTTCTCTCGTTTCGTAGAGCACACGTAGTGTGCTAAAAATTCGAGGCTTCGAGACTCTCTCCCCTACGGAGCATCGCTTTTCCCGTTGTGCGTACCGAGACTGAGTTTCAATAAAATTGTTTTCAGCTCCTCCTCTCAGACGAGTTTTGGTAAAATAGCTTCTCTAAAAGCTGTTTTTCAGCTCACATGTCTGTAGGGGGAAGCCGGGGGAAGCTGAGAATACTAGCTTCTTCTAGTTTTCTCTCTGCTATCTACTATGATAAAAAGTGTTTTACCAAACGTTTATGAAAACAGTTTTAGCCAAGTTGGGAGTATAATCCAATTGGGTAACTAAAATTTGAGCAATGATTAATGACAATATTTTGTTTATGAATTACAATGCTATGATGACAAAACTTCCACCATGAAAACTCCATGAACCCGTTGCAAACCCAAAGACAATGTTTTTATAAACCTTTCAGCTTAAGTCAATTTGGAAGTGGAACCACATGCAGAAATTAGAAATTGTCTGACGATGGCACATGGGGCCACGTGCCAGTGACAACTGCACAGGAGGGACCTTTGTGTTTCCTTCAGGTTCAGGGGAGCAGTCATGGCCGTCATGGGTTCAGGTTTTGATGCGGAGACTATTTGCCGTATGATTTATCTGTCGGTTGGATATCGGCCGTGCGATCGTGCTAAGGAGGGCGAGGGCTCCTGTGGTCGTCATCACTCATCAGGTGTGGTCACGCAGAGTGCAAGGTCAAGGTGAAAAAAAAAGATACTTTAAGGCTCACTCGTAATCAGCTTACATATGTAATATCTTGTGCACTATAATACAACTGTATATTCTTACCTCTATAAAATATTTGTTTGGGTAATCTGCGTCTGTCGCCTGGTACTATGGCATCGCGCATGCACGCGAGAATGCGGTGTGCGAGAGCGAGAGCTCGAGCTCGAGCTCGATCGGACTGCACGTCGTTGCGTTCCTCCTCAGGCAGTAACGACGGCTGTGGATTAATCTTCGGAGGGCACCGAGGACGGCGACGAGGCGTGTGACGAACGCGGGCCAAGGCCGAGGAGGGCGTGAGGCGACGGACTCCTGATTTACCGGCGGACGAGGAGGTTAGGCTGCGACGCGCCGGTGCCTAGCCACCTATCACCTATGGCGTCCGGAGAGGAGAGGAAGGATGGGGCCTGCAGCATCGGGGGAGGAGAAGGAGGATGCGAGCTGCGGCGTCGGGGTAGAACTCCGCTGCCGATCGATGCGCTTGGCCCCAACCGCCGCCGCGGAGACGACGGACGAAGCGCCACGGAGACGAAGCATGTGACCCCCGATAGTTGTCGTATATTTTTCCAGACCTGAGGTGGAGATTATTTTTATCCAATTGTTTTGGCCAAAACTGATTGTAAAATAATTGTGCTAACTTGCCATCCAAACAACGAATTCTAGATTATTGGAAAAATTTTAGGGTCTGTAATTTACAAGGGTTTTGGACTAAATACCATACTTCCAAACAGGCCCTAAATAAATTTCGAAAGGAACAACAGTAAAACTAGAATATGTAGGAGTACATACTGTACGTGGAGTGATAGTTGGATCATACGGATAATGTGGGTGCCCGTTAGGGCCCTGTTTGGAACATGGGAATTTTTCCTGTTCCTACGTTTTTCTTGTAAAAATGACCTGGTTCCTGTGAAATTCTTACGTTCCAAACAGGCCCGAGAACCATACAGTCCTCTCGGCCGCGCGGATGCCGCGTTAGGTTTCTTTTTCATTTTATTACTGGCTAGACCGTACGTAGTCCTACTCCTAACATTCGGTTAATTTTCTTTGCAATTCTTGTCGCATTTTAATTTTCAGCCTTGCACCTAATGAATCAGATTATTTCGACCATTCACTTTTCTGGACTGAAACAACTAAAAATGACTGCATAATTTTTTGGATTTGCATTCAGTTCTTTTGTTAGGAGAAATATAATCGGTGCCTATCTTCTGAACCTCGCTGGATCTTGTTTCTTGCATAGAGTTCTGGTGCAAATGCCCATTTAGGCATCCAGTGCGATTGATGGGATAGTCCTATTCCTCATTTCATTTGCATCATCTTCGTATCACGGGCTCGCTGGATTCTGATCTCACGATGGCCAGAAAGTTGTCCAAACTTTCAGTTTTAGCATGGATGGTGTTGTCAGATTGAAGGTCCTTTGATCTTCTTCAACGACGAGTTGAACTTGTTCTTTCAATATGTGGCATTTTTTAAAGTTTGAGTCTGTCAGGGTGATCCTCCGACGATGGTCATTGGCGTCGTTGAGTTTCAACATATCAGAATTAGATAATGGTTAGGACATGGATTGGAGGTGAAAATGTCATTAGGAGGCTCTGAATTTATTTTAGCGTATCTTTGTTATTTTCTAGAGATTTGTATGTAAACAAAAACATAATTATTCTCTTAATTTAATAGAATCCCTACCTTTTTTAAAAAATGGATCGAGAACATCACAGAATGATTTAGCCGGGTGATATTTAGAAATCATTTATATATTTTTTTAATAAGAGAGACATGTCGTTATTCCAGCCCAGTCGAAATCATCTTTTACAAAGTAATTCTTATTCTTACTACACTGGTTAAGCTGCCTTGGGCTGGCCCGATTGGGCCCAAAATGCCTGACCCCAGCCCAGTTATATGTCCGACCACTAAGCCTGCCTTGGTCTCGAGCTGGGTCGATCGGATCCCTCTGCATGCGGGGGCACCTGGCATGCGGGCTGCGTGCCACACGGAAAAAGTCCAAATTATCTTTCTCAATTTTCGCAAAAGTCCTGTTTATTCTCTCTTAACTTCAAAACCGGGTAAAACACCTCCTCAACTTTTAAAACCGTTCATCTTATCTCCTTGGCTCGGTTATAAGCGGTTTTAAAGACGGTTTTGTCTTTTCCTTTTTTATTTATTTCGGCTGAATCTTCGAAAAATCATAGTAAATCACAGAAAAATCATCAAATAAAAAATCCAATTTTGTTGGACTTCACATGAGTAGATCTACACAGTGAAAATATAATATGGTATGCTTTAGTACAGAGTTTTTGTTGTAGCTTTAGATCTATATTTTTCTGTAATTAAATGAAATAATTCATAGCTGCAGTTTCTATGGTACAATTGTGCTGAAATTTTTATGATAGACTAATTATTGTATGCTTAAACTATAGTAAAAATTTCATACTCATTTGATGATGTATAATTTAGTTATAGATTTTATTTAGGTTTATGTTTGTTAAATATAAATAAATCTATAATTAAGCTATACATGATCTAATGAGTATGAAATTTTTACAACTGTTCAATCATACAATAATTAACCCACCATAAAAATTTCATCACAATTGAACCATAGAAACTACAGCTATGAATTATTCTAATTAATTATAGAAAAGCATTGATCTAAACCACAGTAAAAACTTTGTACTAAAGCATACCATATTATATATTCACTGTGTAGATCTACTCATGTGGAGTCCAACAAAATTAGATTTTCTATTTTATGATTTTTTTGATTTACTATGATTTTTTCAAAGATTCAGCCGAAATAAATAAAAAAGAAAAAAAAAGAAAACCGACTTCAAAACTGCTTATAACAGAGACAGGGAGGTAAGATGAACGGTTTTAAAAGTTGAGGAAGATGTTTTGTCCGATTTTGGAGTTCAGAGAGGAAAAGCGGACTTTCGTGAAAGTTGAGAGAGGTAATGTTGACTTTTTCCACGAGACAATGATCTACTCGTATGTGTGAAAAGGAGGATGAATGGATGCATGGTCAAAGGGACGGGCCCAACGTGCTACGAAATTGAAGATTTGAAGCAGACCGTGCCGTGCCTAGCTAATTGTGACGGCTCACCACAAAAGCTACTTTGCACAGACCACTGCGCATGCACCCTTTGATTTGTCGCCTAAGCAAGAAATTCGTATATATCATCGCCTCTCCATCTGTTGCTCGCAGGCGCAGCATATAATATAGTTTTTTCATATATAAAATGAATCTTTATTTATTGATTTTAGACAATCAATACACCACTATCATCAGATGCATCTCTCCGTGCGCTGGGTGCCATGATCATATAAAACGAACGATTCATGTGTTGCAGTCTATTTAGGGCCTGGTCTCACCTTGATCATGGGATTATGGTAATCAATAAGAGGTTTGATTATAATAATCCATCATATAATCAATATTGTTTGGATCAAAATCTGATTATTATAATTGCAGGGGCCTTATGAATCAACCCAAGATTCCTCGCAAAAATGGATCAACCCAAGATTATTCTTTTTTTTTTTTGCGAGAATCAACCCAAGATATTCAACAAGTGCTAATATGCTAGTACACTCTCCATCCCCCAAAAACTTAATGTTTTAAGATTTATGGCACATATTAGTGATTAATTAAAATTACCCATTTATTCCTATTTATTAAATGTGATCCAAGCTAATTAAGGAATAAGACGCTAATCAACAAGAATGCATGGAGGCATGCAAACCATGATATGAAACCAACCTAGTTCCAGAAGCTAGCTAAACCCAAATTTAGAATCCTATAAACCATTAGTAAGTTTTTTTTGGGGGGACGGAGGTAGTATTTATTTCAAAAGTTCCACTAAATTTGAGTCCTCCAACAAAATGTGGATCCAGTAATATCTTCCTCACAAAAGAACTTTGTTCAAAACTAACACTATCGATAGCAAGAGGGAGGATATATACGGTGGTGTCCACCACCACTTGGGGGAAGAAAGAGATTGCCTACCAAAATGCTTATACATTATCCAACCACCTCAACCAAAACTACTAAAGATCAGTAGGATCCATCATGATGGTGCATCTCCAACACAGATTGAAGGACGGGATTGAGTAGCCCTTAAACCCAACATATATTTGTATCTGAACAATCCTGATATCTTGCATGTACATTGCTACATATGATGTTTCACACATGACAATCCTGATATCTTGCATGCACGTCTCCTTGAATGAATTAACAATATTGTTCTTTTGTTGTTGTTGCCTTGGTTCAATCCCTTACTTTTCAGTGATTCTATATAGTATAGCACAAGACACACTACAATATGTTCGAGATTTAGGAGAATTTGTATTTTTTTTTAAATAATTCTATGCCCATAGGCCCTGACCATTAGAGGTCTCAGTTCGCTAGCGGAGCAGGTGATCTAGCCATCTCGGTCAGTTTCAACCCTCAGATGCTGATTCAACGACCGAGGTACGTTGGACTAGATCATGTTAAAGGGTGGGCATCTTCCCCTATAGGCATTATTATTAAATGCGCGAGCATATATATGTTTCATGTTCTACTAGTGACAATTATTATTGCTAAAACAAAGAACCATCATACAAAGAGAAAACAAGACAGGCCACATGCATGCATGCTTCACCAAGAAAGAACGAATATGACAAGCTCTCTAGCTCGGAGATAAATTGACGCTACCTTCTCTCTAACTCCATTGCTTTTTACATGTAGTCATTTTCCCACCCTTTCTTTCTCTTGAACGGCTAATCAGTTGACGCTTGTGTCATTTACTGCCAAAAAAAAACGACTTGCCTAGATTATTTAAGAGGTAACACATCATTATCAACAAATTATGTGACCCCACTTGTTTTTTTTTTGTGGAACATGTGACCCCACATATGGCTACAAAATATATATGATCGAAGCTTCAAATATAGTACTCTTTAAGTGGAACGCATCATCATTGGTTCGCCTTTCTGGCTCCATTATATTTTGGGATTTTCGTCATGTAATCAACTTTACACACTATGTTCGGTCAAATTTTAATAACTGGAATATGGCATAGAAGGTTGTCCTTGAGTTTACAAAATTGACTTTAGGATATAAATTGTCACTATCATGCTGTGCGTTATGACAAAATAAAGAAGGGTAGATAGAAATACTTTTGACCTTGGATCATATCAGTCGGTTGGTGAAGCAAAGGCACACACTATATATACAGATACGCGTCCAATATTCATACCACAAAATGTGGGTCATAAGATACAATTGGACAACCTGAGAGCGGCACAAGAATCTTAGGTTGTTAACGTTCCTTTGTCACTAATTCCTTTGCTCATATGGAGCGTATCTTGAAACGAATGCAGTTGGATCTGAAACTCCAATTCTGTACCGTAAAAAGACCAAACTCCGATCCAATTCATTTGTTATGGATTTTGGACAAACTGAACGCCGAAATCCATTGGTACAACCAAATGAGCACCAAAGTTTCAGAATGATGCTTTGAGAGCACGCAAACATAGGCCCATTTTAGCACAAAAATACTGACACTTTAAACTTAAGGAATAATTAATCATACATGGTAAGATCAAAATGACCATTATTTAAAAATAATCACACATGGCTCATTAATCTATGTGGTCAAGAAACAATCATATAAGTAACAAAAAAGAAGACATAAAAAACATAAATCTGGTTGAAGTAAAGTCAATGCAATAATTAGAGAAAAATGATTAATGAGAACATCAGTTGAAGAATTAAAGGCATAATTCGTTTTGTGCTATGGGAAATATTGAAAATATATGTATATACATCAAGTATGGCGGTATTTAGGGCTTGTTTGGTGATTTTTTTTAATTTTAACCTTTTTTCGAAACTAATTTTAAATCTAACACTGTCGGTTTTTTTTAAACTAACACTTTTGGCCGCGCCTATTGCCCTGGCGCGGCCAAATGCCTGTGCCGCGCCATGCATGGCGGCGCGGCAGAGACCTGACGTGGCGGCGACCATCACCGCTGACCGCTGATGTGGCAAGGCTCTGCCGCGCCACCGATCTTAATCTTGGCGGCGGTGCGCGCTACCGATCCGTGGGGCGGCAAGTCAGTCGGTATAACCATCGCCGTGGTCTCTTGCCCGAGCAGTCGCCGTTCCGCGAGAAACACAAAGAAGGCAGCTTTGCGCGCGCGCATGCCGCTCGCTACCGCCGCGCCGAGGACGCGCCGTCCTTGTGGCTGTCCGTCCACCACGCCAAAGAAGCCACCGCGTCGGCCAAAGAAGAGCTAGCCGCGCCATGCCAGTAGCCAGAACCGCCCGGCCGCCCGGTGCAGCCGCCACGCACCAAGACGTTAGCGCGCGCTCCCCCTCCGCCCAGAACCTCCGGTCACCGAGGCAGTTTGCCCGCCTTAAACTGCGCCGCGCCTCCGGCTCGGTCTTGTCTTCAGAGTTGCAATGAGCTACTCCACTAATATTGTTAGCACAATTAATAAAGTTAGTAAAATTATCAAAGCATAGTTAGTATAGTTAGTAAAGTTAGTTAGTTTAGTTAGTATACGTAATATAATAAGTTAGTATAGGTAGTAAAGTAAGGTAGTTTAGTTAGTACAGTTATTGACTCTAGTTGTACATTGGATTTAGTCTAATAAGTTGTTGTAGTTAGTCTTGTATAGATGTTAATATTTGATTAGTTAGTATAGTTATAGTTAGAAAATGTAATAATGTTAGTATGGACATTACGTACGATGATTTCGACGATTTGACGAAGTTTCTTGAAATGCTTTTGTAGATGGATTGTTGTGTTAGAGTTTTGTACGGAGGAAGTGTTAGGAGAGAAGATGGTATGTTTAAGGATATGGAAGAAGAATTGGAATGGTTTGATGAACCTCCTAGCTTCAACGACCTTTGTGTCCGTTTGAATAAAAAGTTTGGGGGTGATTTCACACTGAAGGGGAGGTTTGATACTGGGAAGACTAGGGCACACTATGTCCTCATGCCCTTGCGCGACCCTGCTCATTGGTCCCGCTACACTAGGGTTCTCTAAGGTTCCAATGTGCCCATGGCTGAGGTGGTGGTGGAGAATGGGTACAGGATGCAGGGTGTTCAGAATGGCCCGTTCATTGATGGTTTTGGAGGCAATGAACAAGAATTAGGGGTCGAAGCGAAAGCAACTCAGGATAATCTGGATTTGGACGGTCAGTTGACGCAGGAGCAGTTTCATTCAACTGCAGTAGGCTGTATAAGCAATGACTTCGATGTGAATGAGTTTGAACGGGAAGAGGAGGAGCAGGAGGAGGAGGACAGGATCGGTGATGTAGTTAGCAGTGATTCAGACGATTCTGATGATGACCAAGGAGGTACAGATGCTATGGCAATGTCGGCTGATGCCATGCCAGTACCGATTCGTACTATGCCATTACCAGTACCAACTGAGGTTTTGCATGGTGTCCATGTTCAGGGTAGACTAGTCACAGATTTGGCTGCAGATGATAACCCATATGATTCATGGGCCAGAATTAGCGAAGCGCAGTAGTATGTTCCACCACCACCTTACACAGCGACTGAGCTTGAGCAACTAAGGTACAAGAACGTACCTTTCAGGGGCGTTCCAAACTATAGGGATGTCAGCATGACGGATATGGCAGTTTGTGATATCGGTCTCCAGCTGTGTAGGAATTCATTGTATAACTATGAGAAAGAACCTCTTAGGAAGGGAATGATATTCAACACAATGCCCCTGCCTCTAGTACATAGATGGTGCATGAGACACTTTGCCGCTAATTTCTGACGGCATCAGCGAAAGCAGGAGGTATGTGACAAGGTAAAGGTTCTATGTTGTGTACGTACAGAGCACGAGTTCAAGGAGACAAAGAGAGAACTAGACAAGATGGTAAATGCAGCGGGAAAGGCCTGGTTAGAGGCGCAGATGGAACATAAGGCTCAGTGGGCGTTAGCATATGACGAGGAGGGTTTTAGGTATGGCATCATGACTACTAACTCCTCGGAGTCCTTCAACCGTGTATTCAGCGGAGTTCGATCGTTGCCTGTGTCTGAAATTGTTGAGTTCTCCTTTCATAAGTGCAACTAATATTTTGTGAAGAGATGGGAACTTGCACAGAGGAATATAGCTGAGCAGGGGCATTTTGGAAAGGCCGGAGCTGAACATTTGAAGGAGGCCGAGGAATTAGCCAAGCAGCACATCGCCGAGCCGTATGGACCCCGCCGCCATATCTTTAGTGTACGGGGCAAGGGTGGCACAAGCTTGGGCGACGAACGTTATGGTGGACGAAACTACCGAGTTGATCTTGAAAAGGTAGAGTGCAGTTGCAACGTCCCTCAGATCATGCATGTCCCTTGCTCTCATATGATCATGGCCTGCAGGGTTCGCGGGTACAACTATGAGGATCTACCATATATGTCACCCTTGTATCTCCGTTCGAACACCGTTAGTATTTGGGAGATGAGCTTCGAGCCATACCTAGACCCAACACAGTGGCCACCTTATAATGGTTACAACTACGTGCCGCATCCAGATCTAATGAAGGTAGGGAAGGGTAGAAAGAAGAAGAAGCGACTAAAGGGGGACATGGACGCTATGAGAGGGTACGATGAAGACATGTACGGTGGGGAAGACTTCAACGAGACCCGTGGCAGGAATCTTTGCTCTGTTTGTAAACAATCTGGCCACAAAGCTAGCCGACATAGAAGACAACAGGTGATTTTATATTGTGTTCGTATTGCATAACAAGTAGTTCAAATTTTGCTATGGTATATAATGTTAATCTAAAAATATTAATTTGAATACTCTAACCCTTTGTTTATCATTTTGTAACAGGATGGCCCCTCCCACGCCGCACCAGCTGTACCCCCTTCTTGATGTGGAGTACGACGACCCCCTTCTTCTACCGGACGACGAGGTCTCCGAGAGGCGTTCAAGGGATCCTTACATTCGTGGGACTTAGTTCATTACGTCGAACTTATGTCGAACGAATATTATCGTTGAAAACTTGTAGACTCATAAACAAATGAAAATATTGTGTGCCAACTTGTCGTCCATTTATTAGCTTTGTGTTCGTTTTGTACAGCACTTGTAGTTTAGTACAACACCGACAACAACTCAATTGTAGCTGGTTGGCCGTTGGCTGACCGCGACACTGACACGCCATGTACTATGGTGCGGCACAGACGTGTCGTGGGCTATGGCGTGGATGAACCATGCCTATGAGGCAACTGAACCCGGGCTACGGCGCCGCAAATGATTATGTTCGTTTTAGAAATTTTGAACACATGATACAAACAGTTGTGATCACTTAAGATCGATCATGGGTAATTCGAGTACATGATACATGGGTACAATACATCAGTAGTTCAAATAGAATATAAGACAACACAATATAATTTCTACTACATTGCTACATTGATCATTAATAATGTATGGAACTAACAGACGGCGCAATCAAAAACTCTCAGTCAGAAACATAATGAGTAAGCAACTCGTCGTTCGAGTACCAATCCTCAACCACAACCCTGTTGCTGTGGATAGGGTCACCTACATTGCCCTGATCTGCCTTTTGCCTGTAGTAAGCGGCCTCTGCAGCCTGAGTGAAGAACGCGTCGTCATCCTCCTCCGCCTGCAAGCCCACCTCTGCTAGAGCGATGAGCTCGCTCAGTTTGGCAGTGTCGTCCTCAGCCTCCTCCGCCGGCAAGCCTGCCTCTGCTAGAGCGATGAGCTCGCTCAGTCTAGCAGTGTCATCTTCCACCTCATCCGCCTGCAAGCCCACCTCTGCTAGAGCGATGAGCTCGCTGAGTCTGGCAGTGTCGTCCTCCTCCTCGTCCCCCTCGTTAGACACCACAATCGGTGATTCAACGGTGCGACCAGCTCGCTTTCTGTGCTCATCTAGATTCTTTTCCTCGTACCTTGCACGAGCCACCTCTGCGGCATGGTCCTCGCTAGATCCAATCTCTTCATGTATAAAATGCAATCAGTTAGCAACGGGATTATATTACATTTAAAATCAGGCAACGGAAAAAAGGCTTTCAAGCACTTACTGGCACATAATGAAACAACATGCTCATTCAAGATCTGCATCTGTACTCTTGTCTCCTCACTTACCTCCTTCCTTGCCCTCTCCTCCTCTAATGTCATCCGTTTCTCCAATTCCCATTTGACAAGGCCAACGCCGATTGGGTTACAAATACCGCGCTGTCTAGCAAACTCACGCATCTTGTCTTTGTGATGTTTAACGAAAAGATTGACGTAGTCAGGTCCATATCCCCTCTTCCGTGCAATTACTTGCTTCCCCTTCAGTTCATCCAAAAACTTAGCTTGATCATCATAACATTCCCACCTGCATTTCCTTATGCTCTGTTCAAACGATATATTATATCATATATGCCTTTGCAAAAGAAACAAAATACGATTTTATGGTTACCACAAAAATAACCAACCTCATTATAGTCAATCATATGGCCGCAATAATGGCATATTCCAAGCTCCAAAGAGACTAGACCGTAGTTAGATTTAACACCACATTCGCACTTGACTGGTGGTGTTTTGTAAATTAACTTTTCTTTCTTCTTTTGTTTTGCTTTTGGAGGTTCTTCGGGCCATTTGTTCTTAGGACCATACAACCACTCCTTGAAACAACACTTCGCCATTGAATACACCTAAATAACGTGACATTAGTACATGACACATATAGCTCAACTTTTGAACAAATACACTTTGCACTTACTTCATGCTTGTTTGAACACACAAACTCCAATGTATTGTCAGGGTTTATCATGGCTCGGTCTCCGCAATGGCACAGAGGAGGTTCCTCGAGTCGTCTAACTGCGGCTAAGTGCTTCTCCTTAGCCGTCATTGGAGGGGGGTTAGGGGGAGGTGGAACCCACCGTTTGAAGTGCTCTCGTGGATGTCGCCCTCTCCACCAATCGTCGAAAAGGAGGTACCTGGGGTCAAACTTGTTTGCACCGTCGATCCACTGAAAGAAAAAACACCTTTCATGGTCCTACACAACAAAAAATCAACAAAATATTAGTAACCTAGTAATACAAATGAAAAGAAAAATATACGGAAATAATTACTTACATTAAAACGACTGCACGTGTAGAAGCAACGAGCCGCTGTGTCCGGATGTCTCGATTGAAACACGTCGGCCGGACGACCACAGTCACAATTAGGGATAGGGAGTTCAGGAGGGACGGGTGCATCTTTGCTAGACTCGTTGGGGTACATTTCTCTAGGACGACCCTGTTTTCGCCATAACTGCTCCCGAAACATGTCTTCCATCTAATAAAACGGTTCAAATTAAACATCAATCAAAACAACGCAAATTAATGAAAAATGTAATCATTTGCAATGCAACTAAAATATTATAAACAACAATTATAGCAACAAAAAAATACATGGCAAACATACTTCTAACTAAATAATTAACCTTAACATTGACAAAATCAAACTTATATCTTCACCATAGTTTCCAAACATAATTTTTCTGCTAACCTTAACTCCATTCATAATATCCTATCCACCATTGAAACGAAAATAAAATGTGCGTCATTACCTTAAACGAGGACGAGGAGGGATGGAGGCGGCCAGGGAATGGAAGGGAAGGGAGGGAGGCGGCAATGGAGGGTCGGCGGTTGGAGCTGCCGACGTTCGTGGCGCGGTGGCCTGCGTGGTTGGCGACGGGCGGCAGCGGTGGCGACGGACGGGCGCAGGAGCGACGACTAGGCGTCCTTGGTGCTCGGGCAGCGGGACTGGCCGCGGGGGTATAACCAGCTCTGTCGCGCCATGGATCAGGGCGCGGCACTGCCGCGCCAAAATCGGTGGCGCGGCGGAGCCTTGCCACGTCAGCGGTCAGCAGTGATGGTCTCCGCCACGTCAGGCCTCTACCGCGCCACCATGCGTGGCGCGGCACAGGCATTTGGCTGCGCCAGGGCAATAGGCGCGGCCAAAAGTGTTAGTTCTAAAAAAAACCGACAGTGTTAGATTTAAAATTAGTTTCGAAAAAAATATTAAAATTAAAAAAAATTCTGTTTGGTCGGCGGCCTCGCCTAGGAGCTGAGCCCAGGCAGGCGCATCCTGATCGCAAGGGTATGCCTAGCATCACTGCCTGACCCAAGTGTGATCACTTTGGTGAGAAACAAACAACTCTTCAGAGTGTGGAAGTAAAAAAATTAATAAAGGACCAGCCATTTTCTGTGGTTTATGAGGGTTTTTTCAAAGCTAGGGCTATTATATTATATATGCGCATCCTCCATTACCACTTCTTTTTAACTTTTCTAGTTGAGCCATACAAATCAAAAGTGACCAAAGATTTGATGGAGATAGATCATGTGGTAGTTTGTGCATTACACAAGCAGATCAGGTAGCGTACAAGAGTTTGAGTTAATAATGTCAAGATATATATGTTCTTTTATGAACAAGGGAGTTAATGTTAAGATACTGACACATGTGCGAGCTAATAATAATATTAAGAAAGGCTTATTAAGTGCGTGTGCACTAGCTCAAGTAGTTATGAAACTAATTTCCATGGATGATCTTTAGGTTCGGAATTCCGTACGGTACGCATCATGCTAACGGTTCTTGACTCGAGTAATGTATATGTTACCTATAAATTTTCATAAGTTTTGGACAGGTTTTGCATGCATGTAGATTTAGAGTAGATATTAGTGGCATACAATACATGTTATGTGTATAGTTATGTGTATATATGCAAACTGATTATAGATCAGTTGGTTAGCTTCCTTGTGGTGGAAGCTGGCCACCCGAGTTCAAATCCCTGACTTACACGGGTGCTTGTATTTTCTTGGGTTTATTTCAGGATTTAACATCGCTATGATTTCAGTGATAAACGACATCGACTCAGTCTTTTAGATGTGCTCATATGGGTAATTCATAAGAGTACATATGACTAACTGTACGTATATATCACTATGCTTTTAGTAGTAAACGACGTCAAGGTGCTCATAGGGGTAATTCATAAGAGTACATATGCCTAGCTGTACATATATATCACTATGCTTTTAGTGGTAAACGACCGTCAACTCAGTCTTTCGGAGGTGCTCATAGGGGTAAGGTTTACGTACATATCTTCATAAGCACCCACTCTTATGAACACACGTACGCAAAACCTATCTCTATCTGTACGTATATATGGACACAGTTAATTAATTCAGCAAGTGGGTAACTACAGCATATATATGTGGGAGAAATATTTGGTAGTATAGAGAATAATGAAGACTTTCTAGCCCCCTTTATTCAAATTCTTATTTGAGGAATATATAATAGTTACATGTCACATTTCTGTTGGGTTTACATTAGCCGTATGTATGCCTTTATGTGCATGCAGGTAACAAAAGCTACAAGGAAAAGAACAAATTAAAGGCGAAAAACCTAATACACCCACTCGCAGTCCTTCTCGCTACCAAATACACGTTTTTTTGGCACCGACGACACAAATCAAACTCACGCGAATTTATAATTCAAAACTACTTGTTGCTTTTACCAAACGTACCCCTTTTTTTAGTTGCAGCAAGACCATCACCACCATTTCTAGAACCCACATGCATCCACGCAGCTTCGCGGCCTCTACCAGCTACGAGAGCCTACGACTGATCATGCATGCATGCGTGCGTATGCTAGAGCTTCAGTTCACAGCGGGTGATGAACAATGCAGCCGTCGGCGCCGCAGTGCACCGGCGGGCGGTGCTCGAAGGCGATGCACTCCTCGTGCGTGCGCTGGTGGGGCCACTCGGGGATGCAGTTCATCCGGTCGTCGCGCACGGGAATGTGGAGGCATGACACCGGCTCGCCGCAGAAGTAGTTGCCGGCGACGGTGAGGTTCTTGAGCTTCGGAAGCAGGCAGATGCTCTCCGGCACCACGCCGGACAGCTGGTTGTACCCCACGTTGAGCACCTCCAGGCTCTCCATGTCTCCGACGCTCTCCGGCAGCTCCCCGGCAAGCTCGTTGCGGCTGAGGTCCAGCACCCTGAGCTTCTTGAGCTTGCCGATCTCCGGCGGGATGCAGGAGCTGATGCTGGTGTTGATGAGGATGAGCTCCACCAGCGTGTCGGCCATGTTGCCGATGCTCGGCGGCAGGCAGCCGGCGAGCTCGGTGTTGGCGAGCACGATGACCGATGCCGTGGAGTTGGTCAGGCTCTGCGACGACAGGGTCACGTTGAAGCGGTTATTGTTGGCGAACAGGGCGTCAAGGCTGAGCTGCCGCCCGAACACGGCGTCGGGCAGCTGCCCGTCGAATTTGTTGAAGCGCAGGTCCAGGTACTTGAGCGACGGCAGCGAGGTGAGGAACGACGGGAACCCGCCGGAGAAGAGGTTGTTGCTGATGTCCAGCTCGTAGAGGAGACGCATGTGCTGCATGGACGGCGGCAGCGTGCCGTGGAAGCGGTTGGAGTTGAGGTGGATGAGCGCGACGTCGGCGAGGAGGCCGATGTGGTCCGGGAGGAACCCGGCGATGCGGCCGTGGTTGAGATCGATGCCGGCGACGGTCAGGATGTGCGGGTCGTCCTGCGCCGCCGTGCAGAAGACGCCAGTGTAGTTGCACACGAAGGGCCCGCACCAGTCGGCGGTCAGGTTCTTGGGGTCCTCGATGATGGCGTGCTTCCACGCCTGCAGCGCGATGTACGCCGCGTCGAGCCGGTCGTTGAACGGCGAGAGGTGAAGCGTCGCCGTTGGAGGCGCCGCCGTTGGAGATGGGGAAGGAGCCGGGAGTGGTTGGGAGATACAGGGAAGGAGGAGGCAGAGGAGGAGGACGTGCCGGAGAGCTCTCTTCTTAGTCTTGCTTGTTGGCCCTGACAGAGGTACCATTTTGATAGGAATAATGAATTTGGTGTTTGATTTGGAGCGGCAGATAAGAGAAGGTGTGTAGTACTGTAGTGTCTTGGAGTTTTCATGTGTGTTTGTACATATATATATATTGGATTGTGGTGGGGAGTTGGAGGGAGCTACCGAGCTAGAGAAGTTTATGCTTGGTCATGGATGTTGACATATAATCATGCATGCTCTTCTTTTTTTGTTGACTCGGCTAAGGTTTCTGAGTAGGTGATGATGTGGTAAAGATGGGCAGTTACTGCTTCTTGTTGCCACTTACACTAGAGAGAGACTAGCTCCTTATATATGTACCTAGCTACTCTCCCTTTGATTCCAAATATGGGTAATTTTATATCTAATATATGCACTAGGATCAAGAAAGTAGATCAAATGATCTTGCTATCCTTCGTTTATATCTCATTTTGAAAAGATGACTCATTCATTTGTGGCATTAGTAGAATCTGTAAGGTATGATAAAGATTAAAGAAGAAATAAAAAGGTAAAAATTGCATAGAAGTTCTATGATGACTTACATTTAGAGAAAAAAGGGCTAAAACGATCTACATTTGAAATCAGAAAAGATACCAAAGCAACATTTGATTATTGATTTCGATCTTGATATAGAGCACTCCTGGAACACCAATAAGGAACATGATAGGCCCTCGTGTTGTCCCTAGGGGCGACACGGTCCCTTACCGTTTCCAAACCTGTCCGTTCTTCCATCCATCTTGCCATCGCTAGAGCTCACTGGTATAGTAGGACAATGTGGTGCATGCTTAAACACATATTTCTCAGCGTGAAGAGAGTCTAGGATCTAGAATCAATGTTTGTAATAAAATCCAAAGAGAGTGTCTGGAATAAGAGGTACAACATGTGCTCGAGTTTTAACTTCACATTGGGAAAATAGTTGTCTTAAACTGTAGAATCCTAACTAAATCAAAATAGAGGGCCTTGAATAGGAGACATCGCACAACATCGATGCTATGACAGACTATTAAGTATATCAAGTAAGGTATCTCCTATGGAATTGACTTTTTCCATATCTTCTTATCATGACCTTATGTATCACGCCGCTTTCCAATGATAGTGCTTTCCTTACCAAATGTAACATTGACATCCTTTACCTGCTCATAAACATATTCCCCAGTGAAAATGCCTTGGAGCAGATGATGTCTCCCTCGTGCCATCAAACTGACGTTTCATGTGCTGGTACGGATGAGACTAGGGAAAGAAACGCTGGTGCCTTACATAAACCCCCTTCTTTGGCTAGAATTAAATAGGGTTCAATACCAAGCAGCCATGGTATTGAAAGGGCCACAATTCGAATAATATTATTTGGATGGCCATTGAATTGGCTTTTCGAATCCTAGCAAGTAGCTCAAATCTGATTCCTAGGATGCAAAAGCATGGAATTAAAACTCTCTCACATGTCCCATCAGGACAGACTCGTCGTCAGCGTCCATGGCGGGCGGAGCTCGACTTCGGGTAGGAGCTCGAATGTGGGGGGACCTCGACGGTGACGTCCATGGCAAGCGGGGGCAGATCTCAACGGTGGTGGAAGCTCAACCTTAGCCATGGCGAGTGGAGCTTAGCACCGGCGACCATTGTGGCGGAGCTCGACCGTGGCCCTTAATGGCGATCTTGATAGGGGGAGCTCGACCCTAGCCATGGGGGGGGCGGAGTTCGATCACACATCATGCAGGCATATCTCGGTGGGGGTAGAACTCTCGACAACCATGGTAGGTGGGGCTTGTCCATGGGGGCTGAGCTCGAGTCTGTGGTCTTGAGGATAAGGATGTTTGAATTGTAACCAGTACATAGGAGAAGAGCTCGGTATTGGGGATGAGGCAGAGGAGCAGTAAATGCTAGTTAGCATTGAGGATGAATACCAATTCCGAATCCAAACATCCAAACAACTGTATTTGGAGATAGTCAATGCCGATTCCGAATTCTGAGCCTGAATATCTACATCCAACGGGGTGTTAGTGCCATCTAGCACCGGAAGCAATCTTGGTCCCCTTTACACTGCCTAAAGTATACTCAACAAACCCCAAAGCATCACACACCATCTCCTCTAGATCCTAGGCCATATGGACATAGTTGGCACCAATATTTGCTAGGTCACCATCACTGAGATCCTGACTGCCAAAGAGTCCTTCCTCACCATCCTGATCAGCATGAGTTGTAAGGAGTCTTTCCTCGCCATCTTGACCGATACGACTACCATAGAATCCTTGGTCCATAGAACCAGCTTGCAGGTCCCGATCATTAACACCTTCATCTCCATGTTGTTCCAACATTTATAGTCATTCACGGATCCTCGGATGATCAAGTGGGCATGGAATTGCAATAAACTTGAGTACTGCTTTTCATTCTCACAATCATAGCATTGATATCAAATATATGTCTTGTGTCAATTCAACATATCCACCTCTGTAGCTCTTATGAATGATTTAATACCATCTAAGTACTCATCACAAGTATGGTTCCTAAGAGACATACAGCTCTGATTCTCCATAGTCTACAAAAAAATTAAAAAAAGAAGAAGAAAAATATAAGTCAACATTCAATCAATTGATGAGCGAATTTATAGTAGATGATTAATCCAATTAATAAATTTGCATGCCCACCAATCATAGGCACATACTGAGAATGAACATTGTCCACTTGTCTCAACAAACTTCTTTAGAATCAGTTGGAGATGTGTGATATCCAAGGTCCATGCAATGCAAGTTGTTGATCTTGCAACGTCGCCACCTGAAGGTAAGAACTTGTCCACTAGTTGACCACTTCGACCTACTCATCAACAAAATTTAGGTAAACAACAGCAGGTAATTTAGCACCACTGATCTCTCTGCACCTCAATCACAGTACAAGCACAACATAAAGCCACATCATAAGCATATATAGAAACACAACACACAAGCAGAGTATAGAGACAGAACAACAACACAGAAACAGCGGGCAGTGTTTACCTCTACGTGCACGGCCGATAGCGTGCACGAGAAGGAAAGGCAGCGGAGATCATCGGAGCCACTACACCCAAGGAAAGGCACCGATGGCGCGGTAGATGGGCGCTGGAGATCCATAGGCCCCACCTTGCTTCAGAGAACACGACTGCGTATAGCGACCTCACTTCCGCCCTATGCGTCCCGACCTGCCCAGAGGTTGGCCACCATGCCCTCGTCCTCCCCCAAGCGCTAGCAAGCGCCACCCATGCCACACTCGCCGGTGGCCGAGCGCCCTTGCCTTCCCCCCGAGAGCTTGTATAGACCAGATGAATAGGATGTCGAGGAAAGGCGCTGGGAGGACCAAGATGGGTGGGCCAGGGTGATTGCAGCGAAGCAGCAGAGCGATGGAGACATCAAAGATTCGTTCTTCGTATTTGTGCCTATGATGTTTGTCCACCTATAGCTATGTTTGGGCGTTGAGTGTGTGGGAGATAGTGGGGAGTGCCCGCACACTATGCTCTTGAGCCACTGCGCTGCCATTGCTCTGTGATATCATTCACACATCATAGTCACGTTTGAACAAAATGGGTCTTTGGTGACTTCCTCAGCATAACTGATGTGGCTTCAACAACAAAAGTATGTGATGAGTTTGTATATCATAGACGTGTTTTAACAAACACATCTATGATCATTCACAAGCATATGTGATGATGTGGCCATGGGTGACACAACTCATTAGACACATTTAGAGAGAACAGATCTGTAATGTGTCATCACAGAAGTGGCTCAATTTGTCATCACATTTAGAGAGAACAGATCTGCAATTTTGGCATAGTGACACAAGCGTTAGAGTTTTAACTAAACATGCAGAGAGAAACTCTTACCAATTGCAACATGTAAGACCAAAATTGGAAAGCCAAAATTTGGGTTCAACAACTTATGATAGATGGGGTTAGAACGAGAGCAGATCAATGGTTAAGCATAGAGAGCTTGACTACAAATTAGTGAATTGATTTTGCAATATACTACAAATTGTAGCAAATGATATGATTATCAATCTTTTGGTGAACCGTGATTACCATACTGATTTTAGGCCCTTGTGCATTAACTAAGCAATTGATTATTTAAGCTTTGATTTGTTGATTGCAACCCAATTAGTGTCGCACTTTTTAGTGAAGGGAGGGCATACTATTTTACATGGGGCACAGTATGTGTATGTTGTTTAGGCGAATTGACACACTATGTAGTTTAGCGAGTGCATTTGCCACTAGGACAATAGGTTTTTGGCAGAGTAGCCCGCAGCAGATGGTGGGAGTCGGGTGAGAGGTCATATCGGCGTTCATCTCCCGTCGCCATCCCTGTCTTGTAGGACGAGCTTGGGATGGAAATGTTTGACGACGACGACGCTGACGCCACCAACGCCCTCGCCGTCCATCTCATCCCAATATCGGCGCCGTGAGAATTACAGTATGATCTGATTCTCTGATCTGGACCCGCCGCCGGCTTGAATCTCACACACACCGGCCGGACGGAGAGGATTCATTGGCAAAAAGCAAGCACATCCAAAACAACACAACAGCAAAGATTAACGTGTGCTAGGGTGATGTCTGTGCTTTAAAAAGAGGCGGCCGGAACGCACATGGAGACGTCTGAGGAAAACATGCTGAAAGCTAGCTAGCTAGCCGGTCGATCGATGAAGTGCATCTTCTTGCTGGAAAATTGACCGGATTGGCACATCTTTGGTGCTTAAAGAAACCAACGTGTTCTTGCATCTCTCTCTCTCTCTCTCTCGTTTGACAGGCACAACTCTAGCTCTGAGCCCCAATCCGGTGGTAGGTGAGAGGGAAAATGGTAGCTGGTGGGATCGTGTCACTAGCTCCGAATCTAATCTTGGCACTGTAAATCAAAGGAAATGCGGTTTTAGGTCCATGTTTACACCCCCCTCCTAACTTTTTTTTTCTCTCCAACTATATTTACATATACATTATTACTATCCAAGCAAGGTAGGTTAACTTCTACGCTTGTTTACTAACTAACCCCGGGCATCCTCTTGGAACTTTCCTCGATCGACAGCATTTTTCAAACGAATTTCCCTTCTCCTATATAACCTCTTCTTCAACTATATATATTAAAAAATAACAAGAATAAAAAACTACTCCACTTGGTTTTGGTGAAGCTTACAACTCAAGAACCGCAACAAGTTGATGAGACTGAGCTTTCATGCACGCTGCTCTTTGAATTGTAGGCAAAGAAACTGGTATAGGAGAATCCCCCTGTTGTGCTCTCTTCGATCCATCCGTTTGGTACATGGTGACATCCTCCAATGTCAGACATGAAAGCTCAACGCGTGATCTTGGAAGAACGAAGGGTCAAGGAACTTGATCCTTTCTGCACGAGGGTTTCTTGGAGTCGAGAGCAAGTGACCTGATCAACATGGAACCATGCACGCAGGCATGCCCGTCGCGTTTGAGTTTGACCAGGGTTGCAAAGTAATGTGCATGCATGCATGCAGTTGGGCAAGACATATATATTGGTCACTGGCACCACATCAACAATCCAGTAAAAATCACTGAAACAAGGTTGTGTGAAGTACTATTGCAACACCCTAAAATTTGCATAATTTTAAAATGAGAGAAAATGATTAATTATGCATTTTTGTGAGCATTTGAATTTAGGAAAAATAATAAATTTTATCAAATTAAAATCAAATATAGGTCTACATATATGTTTATGAACTCATGCTGCTGCATATTATTTTGTGTTGTCTAGTTTGAAGTCAGATTTCAAATTGATTTGAATTTGCATTTTGAAATTGCTTTGAAAAATTAGAAAAGGAAAATGAATTTCCCTTCCTCCCCTTCCCTGTTTTCAACCCAGGTCGGCCTGCTCCCACACGGGCCTGCCTCTCCTTTTCTCCGCGCTGGCCTAGCTTGGCCTCCCTCCCGCGCCTCGCTCGGCCTACCTCTGCGCGACCCGTCTCTCCCTATTCGGCCTACCTTCCAAAGACCGGCTCAGCTCGTCTGCGCGTGGCCCCGTGGCTGGCTGGCCCAGTCTCGCGCGGCCGCGCTTCCTCCTCCTCTCTCGAAGTCGCTGACCGCCCTGGCCCACCTGTCAGCAGCTCCATCATCTACCTCGCGTCGTAACCGGGACGGACACCATCGCCGTACGACTCCGTTTCCGCTACGAGCCTCGCGGTGGAGTGCTCCCCATGTCGCCCAGCCCCTTAAATACCGCCCGAGCTTGCGCCGCCTCCCTATTCCACCTCAAAGCAAGTTTTCGCCCTCACCTCAAGCCTACAATAGTCATAGCCCTATCCACGACGAGCCGTCCGCCATCTCCGCATGGGCGATCGTCCTTGGTGCGCTTCCGTCTCTCATTTACGGCGTCGATAAGTTCGCCCCCCCCCTCTCTCTCTCTCTCTTGGTGTCCTCGCCTTGCGGTGGTGTTAACCATAGACCGGAAACCGAGAACTCCGGTGAGTTCTCTTTGCCCGGCCATGGCGCCACCGCCATGCAACTCGCCGCCGCCCACTTTCCCTTCCCGTTTCAATCCTGACCGTTCAAATCTAGATCAAGGGCTAGGATTAGAACTTACCTCTTCGGCGGGCAGATTTTCAAAAGAACCCCTCCCTTTTTCAATTATAGAACCCGCAGTCCATTGCACTTTTTCCAGAGTATGTTTTCTTCTTTGGAAAGCGTAGTGTGTTCGTAGTGAGACGTAGATTCGTTTTTCAAACTTTTTAGCTTGATTTTATGCTGTTGGTGTACTGTTCTAATCTATAGCTTTTGTTTGCTGTGCATAATTGCTTCTAGATGCTTGTATGTTGCTGTGATTATCGAGTATAGACGGTGATCACTTCATGGGAGACCAAGAGTATTACTTTGACGTGTCGGATCAACAGGAGTACTTTGTTCAAGGCAAGTATAACATGAGATCATTCTTGTTTCCTATTCACTTTAATACATTAAATTCATGTTGCATGTGTCACCTTGATAGGGATTCCCTAGAATTGAACTTATACCTTGTCACCTACGGGATATGCATTGGGTAGCTTTGCTAGTGCTCAATTAAATCATGATCTTGTAACTTGACTAATGGTATATGCAATAAACATTAAAATATAACTTTTTAGCAACTTGGAAATAGGGGGCTGGAGTGTTTAGCTACTTTCTAAATACTTCTGATTCCTCTCTCTAAGAACTTATCTGTAAGTGATCATCTGGGACTTACAGTACAGCTGTGGGGGATACATGGCTCTGGCTTTAGCTCAGTATGAGGATCTTTTCTAGTTTGTTAGTGGTTACATTTATTAGCGTAAGAATGACTTGATGAATCGGGTATAGTGCGCCCGCTGTTCCCATGTGTATAGGTTGCGCGTCAATGTGCCATCGGGAAGGGGGCTCTACATCTATTTACCGAGTGAATCAAATGGCCCTAACTTGTTAGGCGAACCTTTGAAAGGCTTCATAGTGACCCCTGCCTGCTCACCTTGGAAGTGTTTTGGGAGTAATTAACCCGGGCATATGGGTATCACGACTCACAGTGAAAGTGTACAACATCTGCAGAGTGTAAAACTGATATATCAGCCGTGCTCACGGTCACGAGCGGCCTTGGAATATTTTTGGAATAGATGAACATTAAGAATTATCTGTTTATGCTATTCATTATTCATGTTTACATTGATCATATGTTTTGCATTGGGAATTGAAATAACTTGTTGCTACTCTTATGCTAAAATTGTGACAACTAAAAACTGAATGTTGTTAAACCTGTGTCAAGCCTTTTGAGCCTCATGAACCCCATGTTACACTTGTTGAGTACGACATGTACTTACGCTTGTTTATTTTCATTATTTGGATAGAAATCCTGGATGGGTAACAGATGGCTATGGTAATGACAATTTCCCTGAGGATTACTAGACTTGTGGTCAACCAGTTGACGTTCCCCCACATTTATGTGAAGACTTTGTCTTATTCGTGATGTAATAAACACTTGTGATGATACTATTTATAATTTGTTGGCTTATGTTTGTGACTGATCTCTGGGCGCACATAAGATTTTGTATCCCATTTTATCCTTAAATCGGGTGTGATAGATTGGTATCAAAGCTATGTTAATTGTAGGACGCAAGCCTAGTTAACAATGGTCGTTTTAGCTTCTTATGCTTCACTTATTTCATGCTTTCCATCTCACCCTTGCTATTTGCTAAAGTTTTATGCTCCTTTTGCCTCATTCTATTATGAAAATTATTGCTTCTAATCTAACTAAATCTAATTCTGTAGATACCTCGTGCTAGTAAGACTACTCGCATCAGCACCGGAGGTTACTACCTGCCTCGTGGTTTGTCCATGGAGCTTGAGGAGGAGGAACCCTAGGAACAAGAATTTGATTCGGACTTTGTCTTATTCGTGATGTAACAAACACTTGTGATGATACTATTCATAATTTATTGGCTTATGTGTGTGACTGATCTCTGGACGCACATAAGATTTTGCATCCCATTTTATCCTTAAAATCAGGTATGATAGATTGGTATCAAAGCTATGTTGACTGTAAGACGCAAGCCTAGTTAGCAATGGTCGTTTTAGCTTCTTATGCTTCACTCATTTCATGCTTTCCATCTCACCCTTGCTATTTGCTAAAGTTTTATGCTCCTTTTGCCTCATTCTATTATGAAAATTATTGCTTCTAATATAACTAAATCTAATTCTGTAGATGCCTCGTGCTAGTAAGACTGCCCGCATCAGCACCGGAGGTTACTACCCGCCTCGTGGTTTGTCCATGGAGCCTGAGGAGGAACCTCAGGAACAAGAATTTGATACGCCAACACCTGTACCTATGCCTGAGCCAGTCTAGGAGGAACCCAAAGAAGTGGATGTCGTCTTATTGTCTGATGATGATGATGAGGAAGACGCCATTGAAGAGGATGAGACGATCCCTCCCCTAGGATGGATGACAAAGGTCTGGTATAAGCCGGGGTGTGAAACCTCCGTTTTGCACCACGACTCATGGGGATTCTTCGGACCTACTACGGTGATTGGGATGTGCTGTGGAGTACGCGTCGCAATGAGCATACGCACCCTCTAAAGGACACCTATTGGAAGACCAGGGTGTGCATCTCCATCAAGGATGAACAGAAAGGTGCATATCAATTTGGATTCAAACTATGCACATCACGCTCCTTTGTGCCACCATGGAGGATAGCATAGAAGATGCAGACGCTGCAGCGTGCATGGGTCTCCGTGGTCGTCGATTCGAGGATATGAAGGATGACCAATACCGATTCCTCCCTCACCAACACTCTGAGTTGGAGTGGGCAATGATGGACCCTCAGGGCACGGATCCAACTACCCAAGTGATGGTACACTTTGGCTATGAGTCCGTAGCAAAGATTCATCGACTGGAGGATCAGTTGAATGCATAGTAGGAAACCATTAAGAGACACCAACAGGTGATAGATGAGCAAAGGGTGTGCCTCAACCTATCAAAGATGTACGAGAAGCTTCCCCATGAACCTCGCCCGTAGATGTTAGAGTCCCTTTTATGTAATAAAACGACAGTAGAATGAGTCAAGTTGAGTCTAGTCGAGTCTATTAGTGCGGTGTGAACATTTGTGTGCCTAGTTGATTTGTTATTATGTTTATGTGTGAGTTGTATTTTTGTAATGCGTGCTGGAACTTTGTGGGCATGTCCGCAAGTTCTATAGTTAAGAATATTAAAGTTTGAGTCAATAAATAAATAGTTGGGTTTGGAACATCTTGTTCTCTTGGATCTGTTTTTGGAGCAGTCTGCCCTTATCTCAATACCAATTAAACTCTACTCAACCAAAAATTATGAATTTTTTTGGGAAATAACTAGACTTAAGTATCTTTCTAATGCCTCTGGAATCACCCTTATATCTAATCTGGTTTGTGAGATATCGCTGTTTCAAGATAAAGTTTCTACACAGTCTAAATCTGGAATAGTTTCAGTTGTATCCTGTTTTTTATAACCTAACGACAAAATCTGGGAATGTGGTCTGAATAAAAGTTATAGATAATTTTTTAATCTTTCCAACCATATAAAGTACGTCTCTTTTGGATATCTAGAACTCGAGATATGAATGTTTTACTGAGCTGCTGATGTTGGAACTCGTCCAAAAAATTTTCAGAATGTATTCTAACTTCGAAATCTATAAATTTTGAATATTTGTGTTGGATGTCAGATGTCTAGAAGAGAAAGAGGCCGATGTCGTGGAGGTGTTCCCCCACATCCACCACCACCACCTCCACAGACAATTGAGCAACTTCTGGCAGTGCAGACACAGCTCATGCAAGCATTGGTGTAGAATCAGCAGAACCATCTAGTTGGTGGAGCACCGTGTGATAAGCATGGTGAATTCTTGAAGGGCCATCCCCCGGTGTTTGCTCATGCCATTGATCCACTGGAAGCAGATGATTGGCTTCGTGCAGTGGAAAAGCAACTCAACATAGCGCAGTGCGATGACCAGCAGAAGGTGTTGTACGTGTCCGGACAACTGTAGGGAGAAGCTCAAGATTAGTGGGAGGCATTTGAGTATGGACATCCCACCAATGCTCCTCCTATCACCTGGTAGGAGTTTAGAGAGAATTTCAGATCCTATCATATACCTGAAGGATTGATAGAGCTCAAGCAGGAGGAATTCAGAGCTCTGAAACAGGGATCCATGTCCGTTGCTGAGTACCATGACAAGTTTGCTCAGTTGTCACATTATGCTCCGAATGATGTGGCTGATGATGCTGATAAGAAACACCACTTTCTCAAGGGTCTGTATGATGGTTTGCAGCTTCATCTTATGTCCAATATATACCCCAACTTTCAGACGCTGGTGAATCGCGCTATTGTTATTGACAATAAGCGCAAAGAGATGGAGGCCAAGAAGAGGAGGCTTCAGGGGCAGGCATCTGGAAGTAATGCTCATCTGCGCTCCAACCCTCAGCAAGGCTTCCAGCAGAGGTTCCAGGGACCACCTAATCAGTGGAATCATGGTCAGTACCCTCAGCGCAACCCGAACCAGCAGCAGAATGACAACCAACATCCCCAGCAGTAGAGTGGTCAGCAGACACCACGACAAGGAGCGCCTAACAACACTCCTATGAAGACTAGTGCCCCTAGCACTCCCAACAAGTGTTTTTACTATGGTAAAGAGGGTCACTGTCTTATAAGCGCCTCGAGAAGCCCAACCAAAGAAACCCCCAAAGGCGAGAATAGTTATCAAGTCAAGCACCCAACATGGGAAAGGTGAACCATGTGTCTACCGAGACGGGCGCTTGCAGAACCGTAAGTCATGCTTGGTATGTTCGATGTCAACTCAACCCCTCGCCATCGTTCTTTTTTTATTCTAAAGCATCGCATTCATTCATATCATAAGCATTTGTTAGAAACCATAGCATACCATTATGTGCTATGCAAAATCCTCTATTAGTAAACTCACCGGGAGGTAGTATGCAAGCTTCTTATCGATGTCTTCCAACTAGTCTATCCTTAAGTGGGGTAGAGTTCAAAGTGAGCCCCATTGTGTTGAGAACATCTGGTATTGATGTGATTCTGGGTATGGATTGGATGATGCAACAACAAGCAGTGATTCAGTGTCAAGAGAAGGTAGTTGTTGTGACCGCACCGAATGGAGATAGAATCAGTGTCAATGTTGTAGTACAAGCACAACCGACAGCCACAGTGAACCAGCTTGATGATGGCGTTACAAGGAGGACCCAATAGTTGGTGAGTTTCTAGATGTGTTCCCCGATGACTTGCCAGGTATGCCACGACCATGACATTGAGTTTATTATTGAATTATTACCTGGAACTGCACCTATAGCTAAGCGTCCATATATAATGGGGGTTAACGAACTAGAAGAACTTAAGAAACAAATAAATGAGTTATAAGAGAAAGGTTTTATTCATCCTAGTTCGTCACCTTGGGGAGCACCAGTTATATTTGTTGACAAGAAGGATGGTACCCAGAGAATGTGTGTTAATTATCGGTCACTCAATGGGGTTACTATCAAGAACAAGTATCCGTTGTCTAGAATTGATGACTTGTTTGATCAGTTAAGAGGTGCTTGTGTTTTCTCTAAGATTGATCTTTGTTTTGGCTATCATCAGTTGAAGATTCGTGCAACTGACATACCCAAGACAGCTTTTACTACGAGGTATGGTTTGTATGAGTACACCGTTATGTCATTTGGATTGACCAATGCACCTGCCTACTTTATGTATTTGATGAATAAGATGTTCACAGAGTTTTTGGATAAGTTTGTGGTGGTATTTATCGATGATATATTGGTATCTTCAAAACGGAAGAAGAGCATCTTTGAACATCTACGGTTGGTCTTGCAAAAAGCTCAGAGAACACAAGTTGTATGCTAAGCTGAAGCAAGTGTGAATTCTAGTTGAAGAAAGTTTCTTTCCTAGGCCATGTTGTCTCTAATGGTGGAATCGCAGTAGATCCAAGCAAGGTGAGAGATGTGTTGAATTGGAAACCACCAACTGATGTGGGAGAGATTTGTAGTTTTTGGGATTAATGGATACTACTGGAAGGTTCATAGAAGGTTTCTCTAAACTTGCCAAGCACTGGTGATGACTTTGTTGGAGAAAATGCTAGGTTTGTGTGGTCCGAGAAGTGCCAAAGCTAACTTTGAAGAATTGAAGAAGAGGTTAACTACCGCCTGGTGTTGGTTTTACCAGATTTGAACAAGAGCTTTTGATCTATTGTGATGCATCTCGTCAAGGTCTTGGATGTGTTCTTATGCAGGAAGGAAGAGTAGTGGCCTATGCATCCCGACAGTTGAGAAAGCATGAGTTAAACTATCCTACTCATGATTTGGAGTTAGCAGCGATGGTTCATGCTTTGAAGATATGAAGACACTATCTTATCAGACATAAAAGTGACATCTATACTGATCACAAGAGTCTGGAGTACATTTTCACTCAGACGGATCTGAATATGAGACAGCGTCGATGGTTGGAGTTGATCAAAGATTATGATTTGGAGGTACACTATCATCCTGGAAAGGCGAATGTTGTTGCCGATGCTCTTAGCAGGAAGAGTTATGCTAATGAGGTGCAAGTGGCACCGATGTCAAGTGAGTTGTGTGTCGAAATTGAGCGACTAAATTTGGGCTTTGTCACTAATGCAGTGAAGTTGGTGTTGGAGCCTAAACTGAAGCAAGAAATACATAAGGGCCAGTTACAGGATGCAAAGTTGAAAGAGATAGCGGAAAACATAGTGATTGGTAAGGCACCAGGTTTCCGTATGGATGATAATGGAACTCTTTGGTTTGGGAAAAGACTATGTGTGCCTGAGAATAAGGTTATACGAGAGGCAATTCTTCATGAGGCACATGAGTCTGCTTACTCTATTCATCCTAAGAGTACCAAGATGTATTTGGATTTGAAAGAGAAGTATTGGTGGTGCAATTGATCAAGAGAGATGTTCTTTGAATATGTTGCTTTATGTGATACATGTCGAGAGTCAAAGCTAAACATCAAAGACACTCAGAGGATTATTACAACCAATGAGGATACACGAGTGAAAGTGGAAAGAAGTTGGTATGGATTTTATAGTTGGGTTACCACGCACTCAGAGAGGTTATGATTCAATTTGGGTAATAGTGGATCGGTTAATTAAAGTTGCTCATTTCTTACCGGTCAAGACTATCTATACTGGACCCCAATTGGCTACATTATATATGGAGAGGATAGTGTGTCTACATAGAGTTCCCAAGAAAATTCTGTCTGATCGAGGTACTCAATTTACATCTTATTTTTGGCAGTAAATACATAGTTCGTTGGGAACAAAGTTAAATTTTAGTACAACATATCATCCTCAGACAGATGGGCAAACTGAGAGGATTAATCAGATATTAGAGGACATGTTGAGAGCTTGTGCATTACAGTACGGTACAAGTTGGGATAAGAGTTTGCCTTATGCAGAGTTCTCGTATAACAACAGTTATCAGAGTCTCAATATGACACATTTCGAAGCTTTATATGGACGAAAGTGTAGAACCCCGTTGTTTTGGAATCAAACGGGAGAAACTCAAGTGTTCGGACCAGAAGTTTTAAGAGACGCAGAAGAGCAAGTAAGGATGATCAGAGATAATTTGAGAATGGCTTAGTCTCGACAGAAGAGTAATGCCGACACTAGGAGAAGAGAATTGATTTTCGAAATAGGGGATTATGTTCACTTGAAGGTATCACCTATGGGAAGTGTGAGAATGTTTAATATGAAAGGAAAGTTAGCACCAAGGTATATTGGACCTTTCAAGATTTTAGAGAGACGTGGAGAAGTAGCTTATCAGTTGGAATTGCCTAAGAGTTTGTCAGGTGTACATGATGTGTTCCATGTGTCCTAGTTAAAGAAGTGTTTGCGTGTACCCGAGGAGCAGATATCGTTAGAAGAGCTTATAGTTAAGGAAGATCTCACTTATGAGGAATTTTCGGTAAGGATTTTGAAGACGGCAGAAAGAGTTACAAGGAGCCGAGTTATAAAGATGTGTAAGGTTCAGTGGAATCGGTATACAGAAGATGAGGCTACCTGGAAAGAGAAGAGGATCTAAGAAAAACATACCCGTAGCTTTTTGAGTAAGCATCGACCGAATCTCGAGGATGAGATTCATTTTAAGGGGGATAGAATTATAACACCCTAATATTTGCATAATTTTAAAATGAGAGAAAATGATTAATTATGCATTTGTGTGAGCATTTGAATTTAGGAAAAATAATAAATTTTATCAAATTAAAATCAAATATAGGTCTACATATATGTTTATGAACTCATGCTGCTGCATATTATTTTGTGTTGTCTAGTTTGAAGTCAGATTTCAAATTGATTTGAATTTGCATTTTGAAATTGCTTTGAAAAATTAGAAAAGGAAAATGAATTTCCCTTCCTCCCCTTCCCTGTTTTCAACCCAGGTCGGCCTGCTCCCGCACGGGCCTGCCTCTCCTTTTCTCCGCGCTGGCCTAGCTTGGCCTCCCTCCCGCGCCTCGCTCGGCCTGCCTCTGCGCGACCCGTCTCTCCCTATTCGGCCTACCTTCCAGCACCGGCTCAGCTCCGTCCGCGTCGGCCCAGCGGCAGCGCTGGCCCAGGTCTACGCCGCACCCGCGCTTCCCCTCCCTCTCTGAGTCGCTGACCGCCCTGGCCCACCTGTCAGCAGCTCCATCATCTACCTCGCGTCGTAACCGGGACGGACACCATCGCCGTACGACTCCGTTTCCGCTACGAGCCTCGCGGTGGAGTGCTCCCCATGTCGCCCAGCCCCTTAAATACCGCCCGAGCTTGCGCCGCCTCCCTATTCCACCTCAAAGCAAGTTTTCGCCCTCACCTCAAGCCTACAATAGTCATAGCCCTATCCGCTGACGAGCCGTCCGCCATCCCGCATGGCGCATCGTCCTTGGTCTGCTTCCGTCTCTGTTTCTGGCGTCGATAAGTTCGCCCCCCCCCTCTCTCTCTCTCTCTTGGTGTCCTCGCCTTGCGGTGGTGTTAACCATAGACCGGAAACCGAGAACTCCGGTGAGTTCTCTTTGCCCGGCCATGGCGCCACCGCCATGCAACTCGCCGCCGCCCACTTTCCCTTCCCGTTTCAATCCTGACCGTTCAAATCTAGATCAAGGGCTAGGATTAGAACTTACCTCTTCGGCGGGCAGATTTTCAAAAGAACCCCTCCCTTTTTCAATTATAG
This sequence comes from Miscanthus lutarioriparius, assembly GCA_904845875.1. Classification (NCBI taxonomy): domain Eukaryota; kingdom Viridiplantae; phylum Streptophyta; class Magnoliopsida; order Poales; family Poaceae; genus Miscanthus; species Miscanthus lutarioriparius. The sequence continues at coordinate 113,446,281 of CAJGYO010000002.1, forward strand.
AACCCGCAGTCCATTGCACTTTTTCCAGAGTATGTTTTCTTCTTTGGATAGCGTAGTGTGTTCGTAGTGAGACGTAGGTTCGTTTTTCAAACTTTTCAGCTTGATTTTATGTTGTTGGTGTACTGTTCTAATCTATAGCTTTTGTTTGCTGTGCATAATTGCTTCTAGATGCTTGTATGTTGCTGTGATTATCGAGTATAGACGGTGATCACTTCATGGGAGACCAAGAGTATTACTTTGACGTGTCGGATCAACAGGAGTACTTTGTTCAAGGCAAGTATAACATGAGATCATTCTTGTTTCCTATTTGCTTTAATACATTAAATTCATGTTGCATGTGTCACCTTGATAGGGATTCCCTAGAATTGAACTTATACCTTGTCACCTACGAGATATGCATTGGGTAGCTTTGCTAGTGCTCAATTAAATCATGATCTTGTAACTTGACTAATGGTATATGCAATAAACATTAAAATATAACTTTTTAGCAACTTGGAAATAGGGGGCTGGAGTGTTTAGCTACTTTCTAAATACTTCAGATTCCTCTCCCTAAGAACTTATCTGTAAGTGATCATCTGGGACTTACAGTACAGCTGTGGGGGATACATGGCTCTGGCTTTAGCTCAGTATGAGGATCTTTTCTAGTTTGTTAGTGGTTACATTTATTAGCGTAAGAATGACTTGATGAATCGGGTATAGTGCGCCCGATGTTCCCATGTGTATAGGTTGCGCGTCAATGTGCCATCGGGAAGGGGGCTCTACATCTATTTACCGAGTGAATCAAATGGCCATAACTTGTTAGGCGAACCTTTGAAAGGCTTCATAGTGACCCCTACCTGCTCACCTTGGAAGTGTTTTGGGAGTAATTAACCCGGGCATATGGGTATCACGACTCACAGTGAAAGTGTACAACATCTGCAGAGTGTAAAACTGATATATCAGCCGTGCTCACGGTCACGAGCGGCCTTGGAATATTTTTTGGAATAGATGAACATTAAGAATTATCTGTTTATGCTATTCATTATTCATGTTTACATTGATCATATGTTTTGCATTGGGAATTGAAATAACTTGTTGCTACTCTTATGCTAAAATTGTGACAACTAAAAGCTGAATGCTGTTAAACCTGTGTCAAGCCTTTTGAGCCTCATGAACCCCATGTTACACTTGTTGAGTACGACATGTACTTACGCTTGTTTATTTTCATTATTTGGATAAAAATCCTGGATGGGTAACAGATGGCTATGGTAATGACAATTTTCCTGAGGATTACTAGACTTGTGGTCAACCAGTTGACGTTCCCCCACATTTATGTGAAGACTTTGTCTTATTCGTGATGTAATAAACACTTGTGATGATACTATTTATAATTTGTCGGCTTATGTTTGTGACTGATCTCTGGGCGCACATAAGATTTTGCATTCCATTTTATCCTTAAATCGGGTGTGATAGATTGGTATCAAAGCTATGTTAATTGTAGGACGCAAGCCTAGTTAACAATGGTCGTTTTAGCTTCTTATGCTTCACTTATTTCATGCTTTCCATCTCACCCTTGCTATTTGCTAAAGTTTTATGCTCCTTTTGCCTCATTCTATTATGAAAATTATTGCTTCTAATATAACTAAATCTAATTCTGTAGATGCCTCGTGCTAGTAAGACTGCCCGCATCAGCACCGGAGGTTACTACCCGCCTCGTGGTTTGTCCATGGAGCCTGAGGAGGAGGAACCCCAGGAACAAGAATTTGATACGCCAACACCTGTACCTATGCCTGAGCCAGTCTAGGAGGAACCCAAAGAAGTGGATGTCGTCTTATTGTCCGATGATGATGATGAGGAAGACGCCATTGAAGAGGATGAGACGATCCCTCCCCTAGGATGGATGACAAAGGTCTGGTATAAGCCGGGGTGTGAAACCTCCGTTTTGCACCACGACTCATGGGGATTCTTCAGACCTACTACGGTGATTGGGATGCAGCTGTGGAGTACGTCTGCAATGAGCATACGCACCCTCTAAAGGACACCTATTGGAAGACCAGGGTGTGCATCTCCATCAAGGATGAACAGAAAGGTGCATATCAGCTGGATTCAAACTATGCACATCACGCTCACTGTGCCACCATGGAGGATAGCATAGAAGATGCAGCCGCTGCAGCGTGCATGGGTCTCCGTGGTCGTCGATTCGAGGATATGAAGGATGACCAATACCGATTCCTCCCTCACCAACACTCTGAGTTGGAGTGGGCAATGATGGACCCTCAGGGCACGGATCCAACTACCCAAGTGATGGTACACTTTGGCTATGAGTCCGTAGCAAAGATTCATCGACTGGAGGATCAGTTGAATGCATAGTAGGAAACCATTAAGAGACACCAACAGGTGATAGATGAGCAAAGGGTGTGCCTCAACCTATCAAAGATGTACGAGAAGCTTCCCCATGAACCTCTCCCGTAGATGTTAGAGTCCCTTTTATGTAATAAAACGACAGTAGAACGAGTCAAGTTTAGTCTAGTCGAGTCTATTAGTGCGGTGTGAACATTTGTATGCCTAGTTGATTTGTTATTTTGTTTATGTGTGAGTTGTATTTTTGTAATGCGTGCTGAAACTTTGTGGGCATGTCCACAAGTTCTATAGTTAAGAATATTAAAGTTTGAGTCAATAAATAAATAGTTGGGTTTGGAACATCTTGTTCTCTTGGATCTGTTTTTGGAGCAGTCTGCCCTTATCTCAATGCCAATTAAACTCTACTCAACCAAAAATTATGAATTTTTTTGGGAAATAACTAGACTTAAGTATCTTTCTAATGCCTCTGGAATCACCCTTATATCTAATCTGGTTTGTGAGATATCGCTATTTCAAGATAAAGTTTCTACACAGTCTAAATCTGGAATAGTTTCAGTTGTATCCTGTTTTTTATAACCTAACGATAAAATCTGGGAATGTGGTATGAATAAAAGTTATAGATAATTTTTTAATCTTTCCAACCATATAAAGTACGTCTCTTTTGGATATCTAGAACTCGAGATATGAATGTTTTACTGAGCTGCTGATGTTGGAACTCGTCCAGAAAATTTTCAGAATGTATTCTAACTTCGAAATCTATAAATTTTGAATATTTGTGTTGGATGTCAGATGTCTAGAAGAGAAAGAGGCCGATGTCGTGGAGGTGTTCCCCCACATCCACCACCACCACCTCCACAGACAATTGAGCAACTTCTGGCAGTGCAGACACAGCTCATGCAAGCATTGGTGTAGAATCAGCAGAACCATCTAGTTGGTGGAGCACCGTGTGATAAGCATGGTGAATTCTTGAAGGGCCATCCCCTGGTGTTTTCTCATGCCACTGATCCACTAGAAGCAGATGATTGGCTTCGTGCAGTGGAAAAGCAACTCAACATAGCGCAGTGCGATGACCAGCAGAAGGTGTTGTACGTGTCCGGACAACTGTAGGGAGAAGCTCAAGATTAGTGGGAGGCATTTGAGTATGGACATCCCACCAATGCTCCTCCTATCACCTGGTAGGAGTTTAGAGAGAATTTCAGATCCTATCATATACCTGAAGGATTGATAGAGCTCAAGCAGGAGGAATTCAGAGCTCTGAAACAGGGATCCATGTCCGTTGCTGAGTACCATGACAAGTTTGCTCAGTTGTCACATTATGCTCCGAATGATGTGGCTGATGATGCTGATAAGAAACACCACTTTCTCAAGGGTCTGTATGATGGTTTGCAGCTTCATCTTATGTCCAATATATACCCCAACTTTCAGACGCTGGTGAATCGCGCTATTGTTATTGACAATAAGCGCAAAGAGATGGAGGCCAAGAAGAGGAGGCTTCAGGGGCAGGCATCTGGAAGTAATGCTCATCTGCGCTCCAACCCTCAGCAAGGCTTCCAGCAGAGGTTCCAGGGACCACCTAATCAGTGGAATCATGGTCAGTACCCTCAGCGCAACCCGAACCAGCAGCAGAATGACAACCAACATCCCCAGCAGTAGAGTGGTCAGCAGACACCACGACAAGGAGCGCCTAACAACACTCCCATGAAGACTAGTGCCCCTAGCACTCCCAACAAGTGTTTTTACTATGGTAAAGAGGGTCACCTGTCTTATAACTGCCCTGAGAAGCCCAACCAGCAAACCCCCCAAAGGCAGAATAGTTATCAGAAGTCAGCACCCAACACAGGAAAGGTGAACCATGTGTCTACCGAGACGGCGCTTGCAGAACCAGAAGTCATGCTTGGTATGTTCGATGTCAACTCAACCCCTGCCACTGTTCTTTTTTATTCTGAAGCATCGCATTCATTCATATCATAAGCATTTGTTAGAAACCATAGCATACCATTATGTGCTATGCAAAATCCTCTATTAGTAAACTCACCGGGAGGTAGTATGCAAGCTTCTTATCGATGTCTTCCAACTAGTCTATCCTTAAGTGGGGTAGAGTTCAAAGTGAGCCCCATTATGTTGAGAACATCTGGTATTGATGTGATTCTGGGTATGGATTGGATGATGCAACAACAAGCAGTGATTCAGTGTCAAGAGAAGGTAGTTGTTGTGACCGCACCGAATGGAGATAGAATCAGTGTCAATGTTGTAGTACAAGCACAACCGACAGCCACAGTGAACCAGCTTGATGATGGCGTTACAAGGAGGACCCAATAGTTGGTGAGTTTCTAGATGTGTTCCCCGATGACTTGCCAGGTATGCCACCTGACCATGACATTGAGTTTATTATTGAATTATTACCTGGAACTGCACCTATAGCTAAGCGTCCATATATAATGGGGGTTAACGAACTAGAAGAACTTAAGAAACAAATAAATGAGTTATAAGAGAAAGGTTTTATTCATCCTAGTTCGTCACCTTGGGGAGCACCAGTTATATTTGTTGACAAGAAGGATGGTACCCAGAGAATGTGTGTTAATTATCGGTCACTCAATGGGGTTACTATCAAGAACAAGTATCCGTTGTCTAGAATTGATGACTTGTTTGATCAGTTAAGAGGTGCTTGTGTTTTCTCTAAGATTGATCTTTGTTTTGGCTATCATCAGTTGAAGATTCGTGCAACTGACATACCCAAGACAGCTTTTACTACGAGGTATGGTTTGTATGAGTACACCGTTATGTCATTTGGATTGACCAATGCACCTGCCTACTTTATGTATTTGATGAATAAGATGTTCACAGAGTTTTTGGATAAGTTTGTGGTGGTATTTATCGATGATATATTGGTATCTCCAAAACGGAAGAAGAGCATGTTGAACATCTACGGTTGGTCTTGCAAAAGCTCAGAGAACACAAGTTGTATGCTAAGCGAAGCAAGTGTGAATTCTAGTTGAAGAAAGTTTCTTTCCTAGGCCATGTTGTATCTAATGGTGGAATCGCAGTAGATCCAAGCAAGGTGAGAGATGTGTTGAATTGGAAACCACCAACTGATGTGGGAGAGATTTGTAGTTTTTTGGGATTGGCTGGATACTACAGAAGGTTCATAGAAGGTTTCTCTAAACTTGCCAAGCCTGTGACAGCTTTGTTGGAGAAAAATGATAGGTTTGTGTGGTCCGAGAAGTGCCAGGCTAACTTTGAAGAATTGAAGAAGAGGTTAACTACCGCCCCAGTGTTGGTTTTACCAGATTTGAACAAGAGCTTTTTGATCTATTGTGATGCATCTCGTCAAGGTCTTGGATGTGTTCTTATGCAGGAAGGAAGAGTAGTGGCCTATGCATCCCGACAGTTGAGAAAGCATGAGTTAAACTATCCTCCTCATGATTTGGAGTTAGCAGCGATGGTTCATGCTTTGAAGATATGGAGACACTATCTTATCAGACATAAAAGTGACATCTATACTGATCACAAGAGTCTGGAGTATATTTTCACTCAGACGGATCTGAATATGAGACAGCGTCGATGGTTGGAGTTGATCAAAGATTATGATTTGGAGGTACACTATCATCCTGGAAAGGCGAATGTTGTTGCCGATGCTCTTAGCAGGAAGAGTTATGCTAATGAGGTGCAAGTGGCACCGATGTCAAGTGAGTTGTGTGTCGAATTTGAGCGACTAAATTTGGGCTTTGTCACTAATGCAGTGAAGTTGGTGTTGGAGCCTAAACTGAAGCAAGAAATACATAAGGGCCAGTTACAAGATGCAAAGTTGAAAGAGATAGCGGAAAACATAGTGATTGGTAAGGCACCAGGTTTCCGTATGGATGATAATGGAACTCTTTGGTTTGGGAAAAGACTATGTGTGCCTGAGAATAAGGTTATACAAGAGGCAATTCTTCATGAGGCACATGAGTCTGCTTACTCTATTCATCATAAGAGTACCAAGATGTATTTGGATTTGAAAGAGAAGTATTGGTGGTACGGACTGAAGAGAGATGTTGCTGAATATGTTGCTTTATGTGATACATGTCAGAGAGTCAAAGCTAAACATCAAAGACCTGTAGGATTATTACAACCAATGAGGATACCTGAGTGAAAGTGGAAAGAAGTTGGTATGGATTTTATAGTTGGGTTACCACGCACTCAGAGAGGTTATGATTCAATTTGGGTAATAGTGGATCGGTTAATTAAAGTTGCTCATTTCTTACCGGTCAAGACTATCTATACTGGACCCCAATTGGCTACATTATATATGGAGAGGATAGTGTGTCTACATAGAGTTCCCAAGAAAATTCTGTCTGATCGAGGTACTCAATTTACATCTTATTTTTGGCAGTAAATACATAGTTCGTTGGAAACAAAGTTAAATTTTAGTACAACATATCATCCTCAGACAGATGGGCAAACTGAGAGGATTAATCAGATATTAGAGGACATGTTGAGAGCTTGTGCATTACAGTACGGTACAAGTTGGGATAAGAGTTTGCCTTATGCAGAGTTCTCGTATAACAACAGTTATCAGAGTCTCAATATGACACATTTCGAAGCTTTATATGGACGAAAGTGTAGAACCCCGTTGTTTTGGAATCAAACAGGAGAAACTCAAGTGTTCGGACCAGAAGTTTTAAGAGACGCAGAAGAGCAAGTAAGGATGATCAAAGATAATTTGAGAATGGCTTAGTCTCGACAGAAGAGTTATGCCGACACTAGGAGAAGAGAATTGATTTTCGAAATAGGGGATTATGTTTACTTGAAGGTATCACCTATGGGAAGTGTGAGAATGTTTAATATGAAAGGAAAGTTAGCACCAAGGTATATTGGACCTTTCAAGATTTTAGAGAGACATGGAGAAGTAGCTTATCAGTTGGAATTGCCTAAGAGTTTGTCAGGTGTACATGATGTGTTCCATGTGTCCCAGTTAAAGAAGTGTTTGCGTGTACCCGAGGAGCAGATATCGTTAGAAGAGCTTATAGTTAAGGAAGATCTCACTTATGAGGAATTTTCGGTAAGGATTTTGAAGACGGTAGAAAGAGTTACAAGGAGCCGAGTTATAAAGATGTGTAAGGTTCAGTGGAATCGGTATACAGAAGATGAGGCTACCTGGAAAGAGAAGAGGATCTAAGGAAAACATACCCGCAGCTTTTTGAGTAAGCATCGACCGAATCTCGAGGATGAGATTCATTTTAAGGGGGATAGAATTATAACACCCTAATATTTGCATAATTTTGAAATAAGAGAAAATGATTAATTATGCATTTGTGTGAGCATTTGAATTTAGGAAAAATAATAAATTTTATCAAATTAAAATCAAATATAGGTCTACATACATGTTTATGCATTCATGCTGCTGCATATTATTTTGTGTTGCCTAGTTTGAAATCAGATTTCAAATTGATTTGAATTTGCATTTTGAAATTGCTTTGAAAAATTAGAAAAGGTAAAATAAATTTCCCTTCCTCCCCTTCCCCTGTTTTCAGCCCAGGTCGGCCTGCTCCCGCACGGGCCTGCCTCTCCTTTTCTCCGCGCTGGCACACTATGTAGTTTAGCGAGTGCATTTGCCACTAGGACAATAGGTTTTTGGCAGAGTAGCCCGCAGCAGATGGTGGGAGTCGGGTGAGAGGTCATATCGGCGTTCATCTCCCGTCGCCATCCCTGTCTTGTAGGACGAGCTTGGGATGGAAATGTTTGACGACGACGACGCTGACGCCACCAACGCCCTCGCCGTCCATCTCATCCCAATATCGGCGCCGTGAGAATTACAGTATGATCTGATTCTCTGATCTGGACCCGCCGCCGGCTTGAATCTCACACACACCGGCCGGACGGAGAGGATTCATTGGCAAAAAGCAAGCACATCCAAAACAACACAACAGCAAAGATTAACGTGTGCTAGGATGATGTCTGTGCTTTAAAAAGAGGCGGCCGGAACGCACATGGAGACGTCTGAGGAAAACATGCTGAAAGCTAGCTAGCTAGCCGGTCGATCGATGAAGTGCATCTTCTTGCTGGAAAATTGACCGGATTGGCACATCTTTGGTGCTTAAAGAAACCAACGTGTTCTTGCATCTCTCTCTCTCTCTCTCTCTCGTTTGACAGGCACAACTCTAGCTCTGAGCCCCAATCCGGTGGTAGGTGAGAGGGAAAATGGTAGCTGGTGGGATCGTGTCACTAGCTCCGAATCTAATGTTGGCACTGTAAATCAAAGGAAATGCGGTTTTAGGTCCATGTTTACACCCCCCTCCTAACTTTTTTTTTCTCTCCAACTATATTTACATATACATTATTACTATCCAAGCAAGGTAGGTTAACTTCTACGCTTGTTTACTAATTAACCCCGGGCATCCTCTTGGAACTTTCCTCGATCGACAGCATTTTTCAAACGAATTTCCCTTCTCCTATATAACCTCTTCTTCAACTATATATATTAAAAAATAACAAGAATAAAAAACTACTCCACTTGGTTTTGGTGAAGCTTACAACTCAAGAACCGCAACAAGTTGATGAGACTGAGCTTTCATGCACGCTGCTCTTTGAACTGTTGTGCTCTCTTCGATCCATCCGTTTGGTACATGGTGACATCCTCCAATGTCAGACATGAAAGCTCAACGCGTGATCTTGGAAGAACGAAGGGTCAAGGAACTTGATCCTTTCTGCACGAGGGTTTCTTGGAGTCGAGAGCAAGTGACCTGATCAACATGGAACCATGCACGCAGGCATGCCCGCCGCGTTTGAGTTTGACCAGGGTTGCAAAGTAATGTGCATGCATGCATGCAGTTGGGCAAGACATATATATTGGTCACTGGTCAAGCAGATGACATGTAGCCCTCTGGGAGAGACAGATCGATATCTAAAGGCAGCTAGCGTTTACCTTTTCTTTTCTTTTTCTTTCTTTTAATAAAAGGAAGAATTGTGTCATTGTTAACTGAAGATGAAGGCATGCTGGTACGGTCTACAAGGAAAACGGCAACTGCAAGACTATACTTGGCCATGCAGCCCGAGGCACGACACAGCACGGCACGAAGCCCCGCTTTTTAGCCCGACACGAGCACGGCACGCGCCCGGTGACATGCGGGCCCGGGCTGGCCCGGCCCGAGGTAGCAGGTCGTGCTGGGGCTGCTTCGCCCGCCCGTGGGCTGGCACGGCACGGCCCCCGAAATTTAGTGGAGGCCCGGTGTGTCGCCCGCTGCTGGCCTTGGCCTGCTAAAGGCCCACGCCCCACTCCCCAAAACCCTATCCCGTCACCCTCCCGCCTCCCCACGCGCGCCTTTTCGCGCAAGACCGCAAGTCCGCGACTACAGCAGACGCAGCGGCTGTGGCGCCAGACTTCCCACTCCTCACCAGACTTGGCTCTCGCTCGTCGCTTCCCTCCGCGACGTCCGGCGCAGCTTCAGGCGCTGCAGCCTCCGGCCGGCGCCGCCGGCACCGCCTCCTCCTTCATGAATCACGACCCACCCCTCGAAAGCGGCGACCGCCTCCTCCACAACCAGCAGCCACACACCGCAAGCGCCGGGATCGAGCGTGGTGGCGTCGAGTGTGGCTACCGGCCAGCCGGCCACCTCCTCCTCCACGCCCCTGTGCGGCCACACCGCAAGCACCGGCCACCTCCGCCTCCTCCACGCCGCCAGTGCGGCTCACGGTTGCGGAGCTGCCTGCTGCTCTCCCGGCCTCCCCTTCCCACTCTCTTAGTGGGCCTTGGGCCGGCACGGCCTGCTAAAAAAGCCGGGCTCATCGGGCCGGCCCTGCACGAAAAGTGGCCCGGCAGGCCGTGCCTGGGCCATCGGCGAGGCACGAAGCCCAGGGAGGCACGGCCCAGAGGCACGCCGGGCCCTGTCGTGCCGTGAATCATCGGGCCGTGCCTGGCACGGGCCCATGCCGTGCCGGGCCGTGCCGGCCCGTTGGCCATATATATGCAAGACCGTACCACAGCCTGTTTTGTCCAAATAATGTGAGTTGGGTTACCAAAACCGTTTCCACCGACTAGTTAATTAGTAGTATCTGAGGTCCCTCCTCATGTGCGCCAACCCAATATGCAATGACCTCCGTTCAAAAATGAAGAATTGGCACGAGTCTGTTTTGACCTCTTCCCCGCTTCTCCTCTTGACAGGGTAAAACATGAAGAATTGGCACCACATCAACAATCCAGTAAAAATCACTGCAACAAGGTTGTGTGAAGTACTATTGCAACACCCTAAAATTTGCATAATTTTAAAATGGGAGAAAATAATTAATTATGTATTTTTTGTGGGCATTTGAATTTAGGAAAAATAATAAATTTTATCAAATTAAAATCAAATATAGGTCTACATACATGTCTATGCATTCATGTTGCTGCATATTATTTTGTGTTGCCTGGTTTGAAGTCAGATTTCAAATTGATTTGAATTTGCATTTTGAAATTGCTTTAGAAATTTAGAAAAGGAAAATGAATTTCCCTTCCTCTCCTTCCCTGTTTTCAGCCCAGGTCGGCCTGCTCCCGCACGGGCCTGCCTCTCCTTTTCTCCGCGCTGGCCCAGCTCAGCCTCCCTCCCGCGCCTCGCTCGGCCTGCCTCTGCGCGACCTGTCTCTCCCTATTCGGCCTGCCTTCCAGCATCGGGCTCAGCTTTTCAGCTTGATTTTATACTGTTCTAATCTATAGCTTTTGTTTGTTGTGTATGATTGCTTCTGGATGCTTGTATGTTGCTGTGATTATCGAGAATAGACGGTGAGCAATTCGTGGGAGACCAAGAGTATTACTTTGACGTGCCGGATCAATAGGAGTACTTTGTTCAAGACAAGTATAGCATGGGATCATCTTTATTTCTTATTCACTTTAATACATTAAATTCATGTTGCATGTGTCACCTTGATAGGGATTCCCTAGAATTGAACTTATACCTTGTCACCTACAGGATATGCATTGGGTAGCTTTGCTAGTGCTCAATTAAATCATGATCTTGTAACTTGACTAATGGTATATGCAATAAACATTAAAATATGACTTTTTAGCAACTTGAAAATAGAGAGCTGGAGTGTTTAGCTACTTTCTAAATGCTTCAGATTCCTCTTTCTAAGGACTTATCTGTAAGTGATCATCCGGGACTTACAATACAGCTGTTAGGGCTACATGGCTCTGGCTTTAGCTCAGTATGAGGACATTTTCTAGCTTGTTAGTGGTTACCTTTATTGGCGTAAGAATGGCTTGACAAATCGGGTATAGTGCGCCCTCTGTCCCCATATGTATAGGCTGCGCGTCAATGTGCCATCGGAAAACGGGGCTCTATATCTGTTTGTCGAGTTAATCTAATGGCCCTAACTTGTTAGACGAACCTTTGAAAGGCTTCATAGTGACCCCTGCCTGCTCACCTTAGAAGTGTTTTGAGAGTAATTAATCCGGGCATATGGGTATCACGACTCACAGTGAAAGTGTACAACCTCTGCAGAGTGTAAAACTGGTATATCAGCCGTGCTCACGGTCACGAGCGGCCTTGGAACATTTACGGAATAGATAAACATTAAGAATTATCTGTTTATGCTATTCATTATTCATGTTTACATTGATCATGTGTTTTGTATTGGGAATTGAAACAACTTGATGCTACTCTTATGCTAAAATTGTGACAACTAAAAGCTGAATGATGTTAAACATGTGTCAAGCCTTTTGAGCCTCATGAACCCTACGTTACACTTGTTGAGTACGACATGTACTTACGCTTATTTATTTTTATTATTTGGATAAAAATCCCGGATGGGTAACAGATGTCTATGGTAATGACGATTTTCCTGAGGATTACTAGACTTGTGGTCAACCAGTTAACGTCCCTGTGATATGGAGCTTCTGCGAGAGATCTTTTCTTACTTCCGCTACATTTATGTGAAGACGTTGTCTTATTCGTGGTGTAATAAACACTTGTGATGATACTATTTATAATTTATCGGCTTATGTGTGTGACTGATCTCTGGGCGCACATAAGATTTTGCATTCCATTTTATCCTTAAAATCGGGTGTGAAAGATATTGCTTACACTTAACACAAGTCTGTCTTACAGTTGGCTACAGAAGGACTGACGACGGAACCGTTGAAAAAGGGGGACATGGACAGGGCATATATGGACGCGCTAAACCTTCAGGTGCTGCTGTCATATATCCTACTAAACTCATGATTAGGTTTGACATATTCATGCCTGGAGGACCTCACGCTAGCAATCTGAAGCTATGACCTACGAGGCACAAAAGGGATGGAGGATTTCAGAATATTGAGATGCAAGACTAACTGCCCCTGTCCATCGTAAGGAGATGGAAGATGGGTTTACTCGTCGGAAGACCGTGTCAAAAGACCCGACTTTTCAGACAATTGATCAACTGCAGCTCACCGACAAGATGCTCGCCACGTTCAGAATATAATCACAGTAGACAACAACCTTGCTACAGCAGAATTAGCAAATACTAGTTTCCTTTTTGGTCATCTTTGTACAAAAATTCACACAATGATATCGACCAAGATTCAAATCAGTTCTATGTCCTCTCCTATTTATGGAAAGAAAAATACTCTTCAGAGTTTAGACCTCCTATGGAACATGATCAGAAGCTACAAGCAACAATAATTTTACAAGCCCTGCGGTCATTTATAACAGAGGGACATGGCTACAATTTACAACCCTTATACACCCACTCATTTATCTACACTGAACATGAATAAAACAGAAGACTTGATACATTTCTGAAGCTGACAAGATTGGCCTTCCATTACGCCTTAGAAAAAAAGAAGCGGCATGAAAGGCGAGTTAGTCATCGATGGTTTTCGCTCTCATGCAACCACAATGCGAGTTTCGCTGTTGTTTGCGACTGTCCCGCCGTCGACCATAGAGATACTCTACGAGCTGCACTTTGGACCGCCGCTGCAGGGCTTTCGAGGTCTTTCTGCTGCTCTGCTCCTCCTCGTATTTCAGGAGAGCCTGCTGGACCTTCTGCATTTCCACCTCCAGCCTCCCGATCTTCTCAGACATCTTCCTTGCACGCTCCAAGATCTTACGCTGATGTCTGCTCCTCAAGTCACTGTTTTCCGATCGAGACCATCAGGAGACGTGAACTCCTCAGCCTTCTTGGACAGCTTACTGTTGGTATCGATCAGCTGCATGATGGTACCCTCAGCTTCTCTTATTTGGTACCTGACGCTCTCGAGTTCTAGCTCTTCAGATGTTTCGGCATTCGTTTTGAGTTCTTGGATGCTGGATTGGAGGGTGCTAAGCCTTTGGGCATCAGAAGACAGCCTTTCTACGACCTTGTTTCTCCACTCCTCGTGTGGCTCCGTGGCAAGCGACCTCAGTAGCTCTTGCTTGTCAATGCTGAGCTCTTTCACAACAATTAAATTGTTCTCTCTCCCAAATGACTCGCTTTGCGGTGGTCTTAAGTCATCAGCCATGTGTCCATGGCTCGGCCCAATAGTACCACGTGAGTTTACCATCTTGTCATCTACTTGTGCTACATTTTTCTTTTCCTGACCAAATGGACTAGTTTTCCGGCCTGAAGAAGTTTGAATGAGGTCAAGCTGTATGTCCTTTAACATTTGCTCGTAATTCATTTCAATTATATCATCATCCAAGATCTCCTTGAGCTTTAGCATTTCAATTTGCTTCTTCGCTTCTTGCAAATTGGTATTGAAATCAAGCCTCTCTTGTTCCAGGAGGACACCAGTATCTGTGACCACCTTCTGAAGGGCTTTGATTGTTCCATGCAATTTCTGCAGCTCCATGCTCTTCACCATCCTCAATGCATTGTCTTCGCCACCCAATCGTGTTGTGGTCTTCACAAGGTGAGGAGATAATGCATTTTCCTAGAAGACAAATAGGCATATCAATTTCAGTTCTCATGCATAGATTTAGGAGTTAGAACTGTCACTGTCAGGCCCTGTAATCAACGATTACTGTAAAAAATAGCAAAGTTTATGCCAAGTCACTAGTAGAGAAGTGTAAACTTGTTACAGGATAGCATTATAAATTTATACCAGGAACAGTATAACCCTTAAAACTTGAATCAAAGATGAAAAGGGGAATATTTTACCTCCATACTGAGCTTATTTGTTTGCAAGCGGTCGTTGGCAAGGGACACGGTTTGTTCCTCCAGGGCACTGACTTCAGACTGCAATGACCCTAACATTGTGAAATCACCATCTAGGTCGACCTTCAGTCTTCTGTTCTCAATCTCAACAGCATTTAGTTTGTCCTTTAGCTCATCTACATACGAATTTCTTTGTATGATTTCTTCCTTCAGAACCTCCTTCTGTACCATGGCACTTATCTCAAAACTCTCGCATGTTATGATGAGCTCAAGGACCTTTTCCTTGAACAGAGCTGCATTCATGATAGCCATTTGCATGTTAGCCAGCAATTTCATGATCTCTTCATCACAAGATTTGATGTTGAAAACAGCCTCCTTGCTCCTGAGCATTTCCACTTCACTCCTTAACTTACACACCTCATCCTGTAGCATTTCATTTGACTCCTGAAAATCAGCATTGCCAACTTCCTCTTGTTGTTCCACTTCCATATTTACATGACAATCTTGTTGGGTTTTCCTGCTAGAATTCAGAAGGTTGGCATCTCTTCGCCCTGGATTTCCTTTTCCTGTTGCAGTTTGCACAATAGATCCACCATAAACACTCATAGTTCTACTTAGTTCTTTGCCAAGGTAGTTGTTCTCAATTTCTATGTCTCCAAGCCTCTTGTTCATCATCTTGATCTCCTGATAAAGCTCACTGCCAGCTGTTTGCAGACAGCCAAAGTTATTATGCAAAGACTTCAGCTGCAATGTCCTCTCTTCGTGAAGGCTTCTAAAAATCACACTAAGAATATCTTTGCTGACAGCTTCAGTAACAAGATTGCTGAAATCATGTTCAAACATCTTCTGTTTCTCAATGGAGTCATTTAGTTCATTTGATAGAAAAGAGTTCGATTGTAATAGCTTGGTGATCTCGCTTTGCAGTGACCTCCTAGACTCTTGCAGTTCTGAGAGCCTTACAACTAAGAACTTCGCCTCAGCCTTTAGCTCATCCACTTTGTGGTTACGAGCCTCCACCTCTACCAAGAATTCATCACTTATCTTCATAAGTTCCTCCTTTTCTCTCTGCAGCTGGAGCAGTTCCTCATTCTTTATCTGCTGATCTTGCCTCAAGACATTCCGCTCTGACCTTAAGTCAGCAACCTCTTGCCCGAAATGCTCCAGAAGTGTAACAACAAGTGACTTCTCAACAAGCTCATTCTGCTTCACATCCTGGGCATCAGATATGTTATTCAGCAGGTAGCTGATCTCATTTAAGATGAGCTGCACAATAATTTCAAGCTTCATTTGGTCTAAGGATTCATACTTCTGATCCAGATGCAATACTCTCACTACTGAATCAATCCCTTCAGTTAGTTTCTGATTATGCTGTGATAAGCTGTACATTTTCCCCTCCTGGACCTTGCATATTTCTTTATTCTTTTGCAGTTGTGCTGCAATTTCAGAATTTACTTCCACCATGTCATTCAAACACTGCTGCAAGACAAATATCTCTATCTGAGCTTTGACAATCTTGAGCTCCTCCTCTCCAAGTTGCACCTCTCTGTTCCTACCCTCTTCTAGCAGTAGGCTAATCTTTTTCTGTAGAGCATCTAATCTAGTGTTGCTTGACTGTGTACAATCTTCATGCTCCTTCCTCTCAAGCCTTATATGTTCCTGTATCTTGATCACTTCATCAAGCACCAAGTCCTTCTCCTTCTGCAGATCTGAGTGTCGCCTTCCTAGTTCTTTGTATTGCCTTTCCAAATTCAGCAGAGTTACAGTGATGCCCTCAACCTAAAATAAGAATGTAATTATTGAGAAGGTGGACCCAACCTTTGTTATGAGAGCAGGAAAATAGTATCTTTTTAGCCTACTAAAAGGCTTTGTTGCTGTTAGGAAAATAGTAATTTTTGAGTCATACCTGGTGGACAAGAGTTCTCTTCTCAGATTGAAGCATAGAATTCTGATTTTGGAGTGCCTCTGAAGATTCTTTCAGTTCTTTCAACTTCATCCTTAAACTCTCAAGTTCAGCATTAGCGTCAGATAGTGAATTCTCCAAGAAAACATTCTTCTCCAGTAGCTCCTCCATGGTCTGAGAAACTACCTCAATCTGCGCAACAAGCACAGCTCGCTCAGACTGATGAGTGCTAATCTTGGATCTGAAGTGCATGCATGATTCTTCTAATGCCACCTTGTTCTCCCTCAATCCCTCAAGCTCAGCTGTTGCAGCTGACAAAGACTTTTCTAAATGTGCATTCGTCTCTGACATCCTCTCCAACTTTCTCAGATTATCAATACGCACAAGTTCAATGCTCTCATGGTTCTTGACAAACTCTTTCAGCTCAACATTGCCATCCCTCAGCTCTTGTGCAAGTGCTTGTAGAGATTCTACATTCAAGTTCATAGATTCTATCTGTTCCTTGATTGTAGAGTGTTTCCTATCCAAGTCACTCCTATCCTCTTTAAGATGAGAAAGCTCATGTTGAAGTGTCTTCTTTTCCTCCACATGCTGAAAAATCTCTTCCTCCAGTCTTCGTTGCACATTTTTCATGGAAATTATCTCATCCTGCAGACGAATTATCGCTGCTGAAGAAGAGTGACTTTGATCATTCAACTTTTGGTAATCTTCAAGAATTTTCTCCAGTTCTTTCTGAAGCACAACTTTGCTCGTTTCGATCTCCTTTATCTTGTGTACTTCAACCTGCTTCTCAAGAGCCAAATGCCTCAGTTTGTCTTGTGCCAGTGATAATTGTTTTTCCAAAGAAAGCTGCGCCATTTCTGCTTGCATACGCTTGAGATGCTCTTCTTCTGTAGAGATATGAAGCTTTTCCAACTCGGCTTGCTTTTCATTTAGTTCATCATGCTTTTGTTTCAACAGAAGTTTCAGATTATCTAGCTCCAAGTGCAAGTCCTGATTAGCTCTTTCAAGTAAAAAGAAATGTTCATCTGCTTTCCTCAAGGGTTGCGGTTCAGTTTGCATCTCCTCTTTCAGCCTGTTGAATTTCTCCTGGGTATGCATAATTTCAGACTTCAGGTTTTGTAATCTAGCAGTTGATTGCTGGCATAGTGAAACTGCAGCCTCCTTCTCTGCTTCTTGTTGAGCAAGGGACTCCTTGAGGCGAAGGATCTCACACTCAGCCTTGTTGCCCTGCTCTAGCATGGACGAGATCCTGTCCTTGAGGTCTTGGTTTTCTTGTGATAAGCTTGCTAGTTCTTTATGCAGCCTCTCGTAATCTTGGTCATCTGAAAGAGCACATTTTGTATGACATGGATTGTATTTTTTATATTACATTCACGACAGCAAATCTTTGTAGGCTTACCTTTAGCGTGCCTTTTCAAATCACTAGCATTGATGAAAGAGAGAAAATATGGAGCCATGTCTGGATTGTCCATGTCAGTTCCAATGGAAGAAGTTTCTGCTGGAAGGTCATCATCCAAGTCCATTAGAACCTGATCAGGAAATGCTTCTGCTATCTTTCGATGTGCTTGTCGGAGTTCTCCTGCTGCATGGTCATATCTTTCTGCTAAAGCTCGGTATGCACGATACAGCTCCTCAAGTAAGGTCATCAGCTCAGGCCGCCTTCGGTAGTACATTTCAGCTCTTTTTGCAAATGATTCAGCATCTTCTTCAATGATCTTGATCATCAGCTTAATTTTACTATCCATATCTGCATTTATCATCATTCAGGAAAAGACAAGCTCTTTAAAATGTAAAAATAAATGAAAGGCTAACCATGCTATAAGCAGACAAGCTCAAACTATTACGACTGATCAAATCAGTTTAAAACTGTGCTCTCGTTTTATGCCTAAGACAGGCAGGCATCATATGGGACTAAGTACTACAGCCTAGAGAAGTAGCTCTTCTAGCCTAAATCTCGTTGAATTTTCTAACATAGTGGTAACAGTTGCACATGAATGAGGTGCACTACTCTGCATCTGAAGTTGATATGAATTGAGTGATTGATATCGGACTAGAATATGGCCATTCATTGCAGTACCCACCTGAAGGAGAAGACTGAAGTCCTAAATTGTAGGTCATATGCCATAATTAAAGATGCCCATGTGCTTTGTCAATATTCTTATGACTTTTTTACAGGTACTTTATCAGTGCAAAGCCATTTGCATATCATATTAAGTAGGAGCTCCTAAAACTGTATTTGTCATTAAATAAAATGAAAAATTACTTCCCAAACTTATACTTGGAACCATAAAGTGCTGCCAGACTGGCAATAAGCACAAAGTGATTGAGGCTGCCTACTGTTTTTAGCAAGTGCCACATAAAGTGTGAACAATTGTCATAGATTTAAATGCTCTGAAAACAAAATTATTTTTTATATGCTTCAAAATGTGTATCTAAAGACTAAATATATTGATTTCAAAATTCTAAATTAGAAATGAGAATGTAAGATCACAAATAACGATCTAGAGAATTAAGATCGCTTAGAATTTTGTGAATTATCCCAGAAATTAAAATCTGCATTTATGTAGACTAAATAACCATGGAGATTATTGTGCAATTTGACTAAACAACCTTTTGCTTGTTCCATTCTCGATTTAGGATTATTGCAATTCTAAGTGAACACTAGAGAGGCTGCTCAGTTCCTAGAAACTAAATGGATCTGACATATAAGAAAATTCCCAAAATACTTTGAAATAATTTACCTGATAGATTTTCTTGCAACCATTTCGAGTTCTTTGGGCAGATATGACTGTCCCACCACCATGAGTACTTACGCCTTATATTGTTTGGCGACGTTGCTGCCATTGTACCAGAAGCCAAAGAGAAGCGATGTTCTTAACTTCTGACAAAGAACAGTCTGATCTTCTGTAATTCCACTAACAGTGAAGGATGAAAGCAGCAAGAAGAGATCACAATCTAACAGCAGTCAATTACCTACAAAGACCATCAAGCAGGAAAATTTAGTATTGTTAGCATGAAGAGACGAATAACAAAATAAACAGTACACAAAGTATCAATCTCTGTCCTATTTTCAGGTTCACTCGTGCGCAATAATCTATTGTTAAAGATCAATATTCCACTTTGGCATTTGTTATTAAGCAGTAAGCGACCAAGATACCACAATACACAGCAGTAGCATCCAGACTTTACACACGATGAATCAGTTTCTGAAGCCATAACACCCAGTTTGGTTCCAACAGAAAAACATGAGTTTGGTTTTTGCCTCCCTTATGAACATAGGGGGTAGTGAATGGTAAAAGCCAGCAAACATGATTGTGAGCAGCAAAACTAAGCATCCCAACATCCAAAAAGTGTACCACAGTTTGCTACTGTTTCGATTACAGAGTTGGAGCACAAAAATTCAGAGCAATCATCTGAAGAATGACCAACGGCTTGATCAATCAAGAGAGACGAAGGGGACAGGGTGAATGCAAAAAAAGCAGGAATGTATTCGAACAGTGCAAGAGAAGCAAACCAAAACGATACTGTAAGTGGACTACTGACTACTGATAGATAAATAGAACCTCTGGGTGTTGATCTAGTGGATAAATTCTTGGCTTAGATAGAAAACTTCGGTGATGTACCTCGCCGGACCGATGTCGTGGCCACGGTGCCGCAGCAATGCTCGGAGTAGAGCAAGCAGCGACATGGAGGCGCGGTCCAGTGGTGGCAGCGAAGGCGATGGCGCTTCCCGTCGCTTACAGCACGCCCTTCTAGATCGGACTAGGGCTAGGAACCTCGGTGGGGCGCTGGCGGCTACGGTGAACCTCGTGTATCGAGCCCCAGCCCCCACCTCCTATTTAGGGGGTGTTTGATCCCGTGACTAAAATTTAGGAGGTATGTCGGGAGGATGTTGCATGGGGTATTCGGATACTAATAAAAAAACAAATTACATAATCCGTTAGTACTCAACTAGACGAATTTTTTAAGCCTAATTAATCCGTCATTAGCACATATTTACTGTAGCAAACCATTGTTAAATCATGGACTACTTAGGCTTAAAAGATTCGTCTCGTAAATTAGTCGCAAACTATGCAATTAGTTTCGTAATTAGTCTATATTTAATACTCCATGCATGTGTCAAACATTCGATGGGACATCAACTAAAATTTAGGAAGGGCAACCAAACACCCCGTTGTTGCGCTGCGCGACGGGAACCCATCAGCCAGCCAGAAGAAGGGCTGGGCGCCCTGATCCCTGATCGGGGCGCGGATCAAAGGCTCAATCGACCGTTGGACCAACTTGGCTCAACCTAACAACTACTTCAAAAGTTGAGGAAATCAGAAAATGCTCAAGGTCCTTCACTGATTTGCTCAGAAATCGCCGCTGAACTAGGAAATCATGAACAGGTGGGATGTTGCTTGCAGAACTAGGAAACGGAGCCTCGGGCAGCAATAATATAGGAAAGGAAATGGACAGGGGAGAGAGGGTGGGCAGCGACAAGAAAACCCAACAACCCACATAAAAGATGCCCCCAACCACTTCCTAGCTCCCAGATGCCACCACGAAATGCAGGTGGAATTCCAAACCTCGAGAAAGAAGCCACATTGATTGGTGGTTGCTTTGTTCGTAGGCCAATCAATTCTGATTTTTATCTTCTTTCGAAAAAGAAGAGCAACTTGTGTTGTCTATTGTTTTTTCAGATAATGAAGAAGAGCAACAAATTGTGCTGAGGCCAACAAGGAGGAACTGAATGCAGAAAGGAACTATGATCCTAGAACCTTTGGTGGAAAGAGAGGCCATCGATAGGCGCAGCAAGCACAATCTTTGAAGTAAAACACAGGTGCTGAAACTGATGAAGCGAGACACAAGGTACTAACAAAAAGGACTGCAAAAAGGCAATCTTGCAGCAGCATGAACGAAGAGCACCAAAGGAAATCATGAGCACGGAGAGAAGAAAAGGTGTGGCAAACGAAATCAAGGAAAAGGCTCGTCCACACATACCACGAACACGAGCAAGGTGAGAGCTTGCAGGGAGAGCGGCGGCGGCGGTGGCGGCAGCTGCAACCCAGGAGAGATCCAGCTGCTCCCCATCCCACCGCTACGGCGCCATCTCAGGCCCTCCCACGAAGCAAATGCGGCAGCGGCGGCAACGGGTCTCGAATCGGAGGCCGGGGGCAGCGAGAGGTGGCGACGGCGATTGAATCGTCGGCTTGTTCGCACGCGCACTCGTATTATACCGGGACAGAGTTCTTGGGGAGCGGGGTGGGAACACACAAAAGGGAAAAGGATTTGTTTTTGGCGAGTTCTTGGCTGGATTTGGCTGGCGCGCCGCGGCGGTGGTGTCAGGTGTGTGTCCCAGCAGCTCGTCTTGTCTGAGCGTGGGGGTTGGGGGCCGACGGCGCCGGGCGGCGGGCGATGATTTCCTCCCTTCTCCCTCTCCCGTGAGCGTACGTGTGTCTGTGTACTGACGCTGCCTAGCGGGACCAGACCAGCCCAGGGAAATGGAATTGGCCGAATGGGAGCGAGGCGAGCGACTGATGAAGTGATGATGGGCGGGCGAGACGCGAGAATGATTAGCTCTTTTTGGCCGGCTCTTTAGCCCTGATGATTCACGAGGGAGGTGTGTATATGTTAATGAAGATCACTGTTCGCTGATTTAGCGGGGCAGAGGTACAGGCACCAAGTAGTACTGTAGTGTAGGCGACCTACTGGCCGTGCAGTGGTAGTGGTGCAACGAAAACACGGGAACGTGCGTGGCAGGAAAAAAAGAGTCGTTTGAAACGCAGGTACCATCAAACCCCACGTGATTTCGACTAGTTCTGCTAATAATGGGTTAAAATCGCAAGCTATTCAAATGTACGCCTATTTCTTTGAACCAATATATAAACTTGTATCCGTCATGTGTATGTGGACCGGCAGCGTGACAGCATTTTGGACCACGAAAGTTTGTTGCGTGTCCAAATCGCTGGCGCCTTATATAGGAGGAGAGGACATGCTACTAATTACATGGTAATGACCTTAATTGATTGGCGGGCGAATAATCTCGAGCCGTCCGTCCTGCCAGCTGATAAACACTAGCACTAGCACCACTGCGGATCACACCATTTCTTCACAAATACTAGTATTACTAGCTAGCTGCAGTACTAATAAGAGAGGAGCGGAGGTGGCGTTGCTGTCTCTTCTTCTTGAGAGAGCATTAGTTGGGGCATCACCATTCAGGCATTCACCAATCACACCACTAGTAGTAGTTTAACTCACAAAACTGTTACTTTTCTCATCAAATCAAATACAAACACCCTTTGTGTTTCCTCCAAAATCACAAAAAAAAACATAAAAGAACATTACTTGCATCATTGGTTTTCAGCTTACTCATCAGACACTAACCTAATTAGATGGCTAAATACTAATCAACTCTGTCTGACAATAACGCCACTGTCTTTATATATATAATTAATTATCCCGATCACCGACAGTCTAGCAGGTAATTGTAATACAAGGCACACGCAGCGGACAGCACTGAATCTCTCTTTGTTGAAAATATATCTAGCAGCACAAATGGGATGCTTATGGTGGGTCATCGAAAGATAAGATAGATGAGTTGACTAGAGCCGTCGCTTTTTTGTTGCTAAAAGAAACAAAAGAGAACATGCTTTTTGGAGTGGAGAGGAAAGAAGCTGCCGACAATTGGGCGTCTGTGATCAAACCACGCATCAGGTTCTCTGCAAATCTGCACGTAATGATGAAATCTGCACGAAGGAATCAAAACAGATGTCAAGAAGAATGTTACTCTCTACTTCTTTGAATATAACATTTCTAAAAAGCTAGCTAGCTAATTAGCTAGATTGCCGTAAATATAGTATATTAAAAAGCGAAAGGAGTGCAATCTGAATTTGAGTTGAAGAGTACTCGAATCCTAGTTGATAGCTCGACTGTATGGAAGAGATGGAGAGGACTTTGCACCTTCATGGGAGATTGCTTTGCTCGAATCCCAAGAGTATGTGTTTTTTTTAGAATAACCCAAGAGTGGTCCGTTTGCTTCACATTTGAAAAAAAGCAATGAAAATATTGTTTCAAATTTGATTTATCGTGAGAGAAAAACACTGTTCCGACGAAAAAAAACAAGCTGAAAAATACGGATTATAAGACAAGCAAACAGGGCCCGGTATGTGTTGCATTGTTTTATCCACGACAAAAGGCCACACACCTGACAACGTAGTATATAGCAGAGTAGATTGCTTCGCTTGGGAGCTCTGGAGCACCATGACCATTCTTTACTTCTCATATCGAGGGGGAGGAGGAGGAGCTGTCAAAACCTTTTGATGCTCCTGACCGGTCAACCGTTTTCTCTTTTACTAATGCGTATATTGTCATCGTTTGCGTTTGGCTACTTAGCTTAGGCTTGGCTATATATGCATGTGTATGTATGGCAAATTCATGCATGTTTTCAGTGCAATGCAAGCAAAAGGAGCACACGTGCACACTACTAAGCTACTAGCTTTCAGCTACTTCGTTTTGTTTGGCTACCATACTACTGCTAAGTAGTACCTTTGGCTTGGCTTCTCGGCCAATTCAGGCTCTGGCAGGCAGTTCGCATGCGAGCTTGAGATGGAGCGCCGTCAGCCGGTCTTGACTTCCCCAGGGAAATGGAGATACGGGGCACACTGAGGTACTCAAGGGATGACGACGCGGTTAGGCCAGCGTCGCCAGGACTCAAGATGGCAACGGGTACGTATCCGATGGGTACTGGCCATCCGTACCCATACCCGCCAGATCAAAATCTTACCCGTCGGCTTACCCGTACCCGCAGGCGGGTAGAAAATTCATTCCATACCCACACCCGACGGATAATTCTTACCCGACAATATACCCGAGTTCACACACCAAAATATAATAGCTTCCAGCAAAACAAATCAATAATAGAGCAACAAAACAGAAATATGGGCTAGTGGAGTGGAGTGAGGATGAGGATTAGGGTTTAAGAGAGTTCTGGAATATATATACTCATATGCTTATATGGGCCAAATATGTGCTATATGCTTATATGGGCTAAAATTGCAGAGGTTGGATATTATTTATGCGGGGTTTTTTTACCCGCAGGTATGCGGGTATGGGTAGTATACACCCACACCCGTACCCGCATACCCGATGGGTACAAGAATTCGTCCAATAACGTACTCGCGGGTGCAAAATGTCTTCCATACCCGCCTCCTTATCGGGTAAAACCCGTCGGGTACTCGGGTTTCGGGTACCCGTTGCCATCTTGAGCCAGGACCTGTACCCCTAGGCTTCAGGAATCGCTGGAGGAGCGGCTCTGCGTTCCGTTGCAGACGCCCCTCATCCGCGGGCCGCCTAGGCTGCGTAGGTCCAGGACATCGGTCTCCGTTTGGTCGCTGCGGCGTAGTGAACGCCTTGCTGCGAAGCCACGCGAGGCAGACTCCATCAAGCAGGCTCAGTGCGTGCTCATGCAGAAGCTGAGAGTTGTAGCTAGCTCGCCCAACGTCAACTCTGAGACGGTGCGTAAGTACAAATCAACCTTCCAGGTGCTGTTATCGGCCTCCAAACAGGAGGCGTTGCAGCTTCTTTTTGGTGGGGATTTTGACCCGATGGCCTTGAACTTTGATATGGTCGGGATGGACGAGGTTTGAGGTCGATCCTTGTCTTTGTCGCAAAATTGTATCTTGTGTAATCACAACCACGTGCAAGAAGTGTGTGAGGTGTGGGCTGTGGGTTTTGGTAATATTTGAATTACTGTAACTTGACAGTTTTGTAACAAAACTTTCTACTTCTACTTCATAAAAAACGTGCCAAGACACGGTCTCGAAAAAATCATCATCGCCATCATGCAACGCCGCCAACTGCTGATCTAGGCTTATGACACGTCTCATCTCATGGATCATCAATCTTATTCCAACGTAACTCTGTTCGCTTGGACTTGTTTGGCTGATAAACCATGGCTGAAAGTACTGATGGCTGATTTGGTGTGTGTGAGAAATACTATTCATTGACTAAAAAAGTACAACTTATAAGTCAAACAAGTCTAAGCAAAATGCCTCGTTGTGCTCCCAAATAGCCAAATCTTATTTTTGTGTAGTCATTCGCCAAGGCAAATAATCTAATAGCATATGTTTTCATTTAGATCTCTAATATTTTTTTCCGGTGTAACAGAACAATTTTTGGCACGGATCCTGTAGGAGGATAGCCACCTGTAGGTCAGGTACAATAGGAGATCGAGTACTTCTACTTTGTCTCGCAGATCCGCGGCCTGTTCGTTTGGTCGTGGCTTATTCGATCATAAATTTTTAGTTGAAATAATATTTTTTTCTCACATAAATCAATCAGTAGTATTTTTTCATGAACCAGCAACGAAACGAACCAGCCAACCAAACAGGCTCCTCTGTAATTGGTGATCATATAATTAACTCCATGTGATCTAAACAAGCATATTAGTACTGTACATATATAGCCCTAGCAGGCTACTACTAGGCTAGCAGTACTAGCTATCGCTAGGTTTCAGGACCCGGCGGAGAGTACGTCAATAATATAATGCTTGGAAGAACAAACATTCGCTAAACTGATGATGTTGCCAATGATATGGAAATGTGAAAAATACTATTTCGGCTGATTGTTGTGAGAGGAAAATACTGTTCTAACAGGGCGTGAACAGTGTCCCGCTGAGTGGCTAGCCAGCCCCAGCCAGCCGAATAAGCCAGCCGAACAAGCTCTTGAACGCTTTCCGGTAGCAATATTAGTTTTGATTATATATACAGCCTAAAATGTATAGTGTGAGGACGCATCCAGTGCTGTCATATGCTATCAGTGCACAGTAACACTTGTTGGGATAGAAGGGCAAAAACAATGTATAATTAATCTCTCATCTTGTGATGAATACTTCTATCATCAGATAAGCCGCAGAAATTAACAATCATATTTACAATAGACACAACAATTTACGTGGAAAACCTCCTCAAGGTGATGTCTCTCTTGTTTCTCCATCAATTAACGCAGGCATTTGTGGAAGAGTTTTGCTCCGGACAACTGGCTCGTACAAAAGAATCTCTAGACGGTATTTGTTTAAGTATTATAATAATTATATATCCTTCATTCATGCTTAAAGTAGATGATTTTGGCGAGAGAAACATAAACTACTAAAGTCAGGCACTATAGGGGCGGCTCAGATGGTTTGTAGGGGCGGACGCCCCTACCCAACTGACTCTAGAAATTAAGGATTTGTAGAGGCACCGAAAGGTCCTTGTTTGGTTTTGGTAATTGAGTGATAACTTAGGTCGACTAATTGTGTTTGATGTGAGATACACAGGTGATTAGTCCACAAGTACATGTGTGTGAGCAACATATGACATGGAGGTGAAATGGCTCGGAGATGTTGCAAAGCTCACACATGTGATGAAGGAGCTCATTGCATATGAGACATGACATTGAGTCATGTGATTAAGGTGGAGAAGATCAAGACAAGACTTGGTTTGATGGACCAGTTGCAAGTGTGAAGGACAAGTTGAGTGATGACTTGGCGCTGATGGACCGAAGCAACGGTGAAGAGCTAGTGAAGTCAAGATCGATGAACCAATGCGGTCACATGATGATATGAAGTTGATCATATCATTTGTGATTGGTTGGTGCATGTGTTGCATCAACATCGGAGGAGATAGAATAGAATGCGCAAGATAAAAGTATAACCTAAGGCATTTTATTTCACCGGTCAAAGGTGTGTAGAGAAGTTTATGACCGGGTTTAGGATAGATAGGCGTATTATCAAGAGGGGCAAACTTATTTGCATATCGGTCATCTAGTACCACTTGAGCGATCTAACTTTGCATACGTGTTAGGATCGAGTGGCGTGGTGAATTGAGTGATTAACTCCTTAAAAATATTTATGAAAATGCTAACACACATACACATGGTGGTCTACACTTGGTGGTGTTGGCATATTTACAAAGAAGAAGAAGTTGGAGTTGATGTGGATCAACTCGGTGAAGTCGAGGAGGTCACTGGCGTGACCGAACGTAGGACCAAACCCTGGACCTGCGCGTCCGGTCTTTGTGGCAGTGAAGGGTGCGGTCTCAGCCCGAGACCAGACATTGACAAGGGTATGCGATCGGACGCGCTGACCCTGAGTCTGATCGCTGCTGACGTATGGTGACGTAGTGGTGTAACTGTTGGCGCGCAGCGGCAGTGAGGACCGGACTCGGCCCTGAGTCTGGTCATGCCCCATCTGACGTGTCCGATCATTTTTTTTAATGGCTCTAGATCATCTCTGGATGAGACCGGATGCCAGCTGGTGGTGCGTCAGTTCAACTGACTGGCGCGTCCGATCATCGGCTCGGCGGCAAGCGTGTGCGCGAGACTTGACGCGGCGCGGCAGCATCCGGTCATGGCTTCAACGCGTCCAATCGTCCTTGGCACGCGCGCGAAGGAAGCCGACCATTGGGATCGGGCAGCCGTAGTCAAACACAGGCGACACATGGATGGTCAGGAGTGACCGGACGTAGGGCCTGGCACGTCCGGTCATCACGACCGATGTGTCCGGTCGCTGTGTATTTCACCTAGTGAAGGGGTAACAGCTCTTTTGAGCCATGGGGTTATGAATAGAAGTGTTGGTCGGCCATGGGCCGGTAGCTTAGCACCCTTGGGACTTAGTGTCCATGCTTAGGGAGTGCTAGGAGAGCCTCTAACTCACTTGTGCACATAGTGGTTGCATCTGATTACGAGTGAGTGTGATTCTAGTGCGATTGCATCATGAGGTTGCATCGAGTGGCACTAGATGATCGAGTTGCAAGCTGGTGGTGTTTGTTACTCTTAGAGGTTGCCACCTCCTAGATGGCTTGGTGGTGGTCTCCGTCGAAGCAAGCAAGGAAGATTGTGCGGTGCTCCGGAGAAGTGATTATGAGGGGGATTATGCTCACCCTGCAGGAACCGCGAAGAATAACTCTAGTAGAGCGAGACATGAAGGGCAACAAGTGGTCCGGTAGGGTCAAGTGCTAGAGCTTGTGGTAAGCACTCCTTGTGGGAGAGTGTAACTTGTGGGTCACCACTAGCAAGAGGACCGGCGGTAACCTTGGAGCTTGTCTCAACGGGGACTAGCGTGTTGGCAAGCACGTGACCCTCGGGATAAAAATCATCATGTCATCCCTGTCTTCCCATTGGTTTGCAATCCCCTTACACAAGTTTACAGTTACTTTCATATACATTGTGCTTGTGTAGTTGCTCTTGTAACTAGTTGACTTGTGTAGTTTGCTGGTTACCTTCTTGCTTGTGTAGCATAGAAGTAGCTCCCTTGCGTAACTAATTTGGTTTTAGTAACCTTGTTAGTTACATTGCTTAGCTTATGTAGCTAAGTGATTTGCGCTCTCTCATTTGGCTTATGTAGCCTTGTTATTGAGCATTGCTAGTGAGTTTAGGGGCTTTGTGCTTTTGCTTACTAGAATTGTGTAGGGGCTCACTAGGTTGCTTGAAGTATTAGTTGCATAGGTTTGTGTGAGAGATAGCCCGACACCTTTGTTGTATATTTAGGATCTTTGTAAGGTGCTTGAAACTTAGATAGAGGGGTATAGTCTTGGCTAGATCGATAGTTTTAATTCCGCATTTATCTTGGTTAACTGACGCGATTAATTTTAAAAAGGACTATTTGAAAGTGCAATCAAGCCCTAATTGTGGGTTTTGGTGATAATGACCACGCAATTAGAGAACTAATGAGATTTATCAAGATGACAAGCAAGAAATTCATGTTCGAGGATGCTACATGAAATAGAGGAGCCCCCAATTACAAATGTAGATGGCTTCAAACTCAAAAGAGGTTTAAATTCTTTTATATTTTAAATTTGAGTATAGGAAAAGTCGTACTATAAAGGGGGACACAATGCTTAAGCTAATATGTGCTACCAAATGCTCAAATATACACATGCATCCTCATATTCATAGTCAAGACAATCTACACTTCACTTTTATCCTTGTTGTCCTGCTTGGTGCGGCACTACCGCACTTGAAGAGAGGCACTGCCGCAGTGCGGCACTTCCGCGACTTAAGTGACCATTGGGGCTGAGGGGGTATTTATACCCATCATCTTCCTCTCCAACATCTCTCTTACTCCTACTACTGATTCTAGCATGTCCAAACAGAAAAGGAGCTCTCTCTCTCTCTCCCTCCATTGTTGACCTCAAGCCCCCAAGCAAATCCATTGATTTCTCCATCAATCCTTGATAGAAAAGGGTTCAAAACTCGATTAGAGAGCGTCTCCATTGATTCCCCAACTCAAAAGAGCACTTGGTTCACATTTTGGTCATGGATGTGTTTGTTACTCTTAGAGCTTGGCTCCTAGCTGGCTAAAGCATCGCCCGTGGAGCTTGCCAACTTGTGTGGCGGCCTCGGAAGGTTTGTAACCATCTCTTGAAGCTAGTATGCTCACACCTTATCTCAAGAGTTAAGTCTCTTGACTTAAGAACGAGGAAGAGTTGGAAAGCCCTAAGCCTTAGTGGCTAACCTCAACAACGTGGAAGTAGGCAAGCCTTGGTGGTGAGCCGAATCACGGGATAAATCATTGTGTCACTTGTACTTGATTTACATTACTAGCATCTCATATTATTGGTTGAGGTGATTTCTAGGGTTTCTAGCCGATCTACTTGTGAGTGGTGTTTCTACTCATTCTGGCTCTTGATCTGTGACTATAATACCTACAGTAAGCTGAGAAATTTCTCCAATCTAAGTTTCCATTCACTGATTTTGAACTATGACTCGAAGTTGTCTGTAGGTGCGGCAGTGCCGCTATTCTGGTCCGGTAGTGCCACAGTCCGACAGTGCCACCCTCTAGAGCGGCAGTGCCGTAGGGTGAATTTGATAAAAGTTTGAGTGTTTATTTTGGCAGGCCTTTTCACCCCCTCCTCTTGGCCAACCAGAGATCCTACAAGTGGTATCAGAGAAGGTTACCTCATATACGCTTCACCGCGTGAGGTATGGAGACCGAAGGAGGAACTAGTAGCGTGAAGTGGGTGGATGTCGATACGGACAACAGCGAGCTAAGCACGTCGACAGCGAGCAACACCACACTACCACATCTTGAGGCTGCCGATGCCGAAAGAGCTCTCAATTATAATGAGAGAAGAAGAAGGAAGGAGGCAAGAAAGCTAAAAAGAGAAGCAAGAGAGAAAAAGGAGGAGCAGGGGTTAGAGGAGAAGAAGAAAAGGAAAGAAAAAAGAAGGCTTAAAGAGAAGCAAGAAGAAAAAGAAGAGAAGCTAGGAAGAAGAAGGAAGAAGAAGAGAAGACAACAAGTGCATCATCAAGCATATCAAGTAGTTCCGAAGATGGAGATGATGATGAGTCATACCAAGTGACGAAGGGAAACAAGAAGGGGAAGAAAGAAAAGGGCAAGGCCAACAACAACAAATATGCCGCCGTATCCTTTAACTATTCTTCTATTCCTATGACTAACCATGATCTGAGGTCTTTCATCAATGTGCCCGCGGGCAAGTTACCTCATTTAAATAGGACTAACTTTGTCAAGTGGAAGCACTTGATGAGAGCTTATCTTATAGGTCTTCACTCCGACATTTAGGAGATTATTTGCAATGGATTTAAGCCACCAGTTGATCCCAAGAACCCAACACTAGAAGAGATGAGAATCATTCATCTTAATGGTCAAGCCACAAGTGTGTTGCTTAGTGCCTTGGATGGTGATGAGTACAATAAAGTGATTGGTGTTGATGTTGCTAAGCAAATATGGGGCACTTTGCACCTAGCACATGAAGGGGTTGACAAAGTGAGAAAGAAAAGAATTGACTTGTTGATGCCAAAGCTCAACCGGTTTATAATCTTGGATGGCGAGCGGTCACAAGAGATGTTTGATAGGTTGATGACGATGGCGGGCAAGATTAGAGGCTATGGTTGTGATGAGCTAGATGATCACAAAATTGTTAAGATTATGTTGAAAGCTTATTCATCTAGAAATGAGACCGTAGTCACTCTAATTAGAGACAAAAAAAAGTTTGAGTACTTCACACCAAATGATGTACTTGAGAGGATCTTAACTTTTGACATGCAAAGAGAAGAAGCAAATGAGAGGAAGAAACTTAAAGAATTGCAAGCAAAGTTAGAGGGCATCAAGATCAAAGATGTAGCTCTCAAGGCCAACAAATCAAACAAGCAAGGCTCTACAAGCAAGTACAAGATCAACCAACAAGCTTCAACTAGCAAGCCCAAAGCAAGCAAGCAAGTTCAAGAAAGAGTAGAGACCACATCATCTTCAAGTGAAAGTGAAAATGATGATGATCAATATGAGAAAGTTGATGATGTTGCTCTTTTATGAAGAGATATCACAAGGGGCTAAAGAAGCAAGGCTACAAGATAGTGAAGAGAAGCTTTCTAAACAAGAAAAAGAGGACATGCTACAATTGTGAAAGCACCGATCACTTTATTGCCAAGTGTTCATATGAGATCAAGGACAACAAATATAAGAAGGACAAGAAAGAGGAGAAGGCCGACCGTAAAAAGAGCAAGAAGTACATGGGAAATGCTCACATTGGGCATGAATGAGACTCAACTAAAGAGAGCACAAGTGAAGAGGATGAGAAGGTTGCAACTATTACTATTTACAAGTCATCCCCTACACCAAGATTCTTCAACGACATGTCCGATGATGACTACTACTCCTCTTATATTTGTCTCATGGCAAAGGGTGAGAAGGTAACATCCAAATCAAAGGCTAAATCTCCTCCACCTAGTGATATCTCTAGTAGTGATATTAGCGATAGCTCTAGTGATGATGAATCTAGTGATAAAGAAATAAACATGATAAGTAAAAATTTGGATGGAAAGACCAAATTATTCATCACTAAGCTAATGAAGGATTTAGAGAGTGTCCAAGCCGAGCTAGAATCTAGAGAAGAGACTCTTATCCAATAAGAGGATCTCTACATTGCTAACAAAGAAGCTCTTGCATTAGAGATAAGTGAGGTGGAATCCTTGCGTAAGGCTTTGGCCAAAGAGCAAGAGAACCATGCTATTACAAAGAAAGCAAATAAAGCTCTCAAGAAAAAAGTATTATGACTTGGATGAAAAGCACAAAGAACTTGAGATGTAATATGGCATTCTTTGGGATAGCAACTCACATCTCCCTAAGGCAAAGGAAACCTCTACTCCCTTCACTAGTTAAGGTTGTGGAAAATGTTTTAATCTTGATTTAAATGCTTATTCCACTAACCTTGCAAACATAGAGGCTATGAGAAAGGAAATTGCTAGGCTCAATGAAGTCATTGGAAAAGGGTGGATAGGTAAGACTCAATCCAATAATAAGAAGAATGATGAATCAAAAGAGCCACAATTTAAGCAAGGAAGGCATCCTTCAATCAAGTATGGGCTTGGACACACAAAAGGAGCCAAAACAAATGGAAGAAGGATAGTGAATGACTATGAGTGTGTGCAGTTTGAAAGGAAGGGCAAAATTGGTACAGATCAGCCTGCATAGACCGCGATAGTGTAGCGTCCCCGAGCGGCAGTGTCGTGCAGCGGCAATGCCGTGATGAAGGGAGGTAGTGCCGCGCCCCACAAAAATGGGAAGGCTATCAAATCTGCTCCTGATCAAACTAAGACCAAGATGAAGATGTACTAGGAGAAACAGGTTTTCCAGAAGCCTAAGGAATCAGTGTGGGACACCAAAAATAAGTATGCCTATCAACCAAAGACTTATGCATCTCGACAAAGCTTGACATCATGCTTTATTTTGAGGAACAACAACAGTAGGAAAGTGGTTGCAAAATATGTTGGAAAGAAAACCAACATATATAGAAATACTTCTATTTGGGTTCTTAAGATTCTTGTGACTAACAAGCAAGGCCCCAAGTCAAATTGGGGACCTAAATCTAGCAACTAAACTTGTTTTGTAGGCATACTCTTACGGTAGATCAAGTTGGATGCTTGATAGTGGATGTACAAATTATATGACCAGAGAAAGGAGTATGTTCTCATCATATTCCCTGATGACGCACTCAAATGAAAATATTGTCTTTGGAGATAATTCAAAAGGGGATGTGATTGGTCTCGGTAAAGTTGCTATAATCCTTGAGCATTCAATTATAAATGTATTACATATTGATTCGTTGAGTTACAATTTGTTGTCTGTTTCTCAATTGTGTGAGATGGGCTACAATTGTCTCTTTTCGGATAAGGGTGTGAAAGTCTTTAGAAGGGAGGATTCCTCTATTGTCTTTATGGGTCAATTAAAGAACAAGCTTTACTTAGTTGATTTCAACAAAAGTAAAGCTAAGCTTGAGACTTGTTTAGTGGCAAAATCTAGCACGGGTTGGCTTTGGTATCGCCGACTAGCCCATGTTGGGATGAGGAACTTGGCCAAACTTCTAAAAGATGAACACATTGTTGGACTAACAAATGTTCACTTTGAGAAAGATAGGATTTGTAGTGCTTGTCAAGCCAGAAAGCAAGTTGGAGCACCTCACCCACCAAAGAGCATCATGACCACCAAGCAACCATTGGAGCTAATACATATGGATCACTTTAGACCGGTCGCCTACCTAAGTATTGGGGGTAACAAATATGGTCTTGTTATTGTTGATGACTATTTCTATTTCACTTGGGTATTTTTCTTCCATGACAAGTGCCAAGTTCAAGAGAAGGTAAAGAGATTTGTTAGAAGAGCTCAAAAGGAGTTCGCTCTTCCCATCAAGAAAGTGAGAAGCCATAATGGAACCGAATTCAAGAATACTCTAGTTGAGGAGTTTCTTGATTAAGAGGGCATCAAGCATGAGTTTTCAACTCCATACATCCCTCAACAAAATGGTGTAGTAGAGAGAAAGAACCGTACACTCATTGACATGGCAAGGACAATGCTAGATGAGTATAAGATGCCAGACATCTTTTGGTGCAACGCCGTCAACACCGCTTGCCATGCCATCAACTGCCTCTACCTACACAAGTTGAAGAAAACATCATATGAGATTCTAACCGGTAAAAAGCCTAAGGTGCCTTACTTTAGAGTGTTTGGGTGCAAGTGTTTCATACTTAATAAGAAACCCAAAATCTCTAACTTTGAACCTAAAGTTGATGAATGTTTTCTTCTTGGTTATGGATCAAATGAACATGCCTACCGTGTCTTTAACAAAACCTCTGGGAGAGTTGAGATTGTGGTAGGCTTAACATTTGATGAATCTAATGGCTCTCAAGTGGAGCAAGTTGATTCAAGTGTTGTAGGAAGAGAGAATCCACCATGTGAAGCAATCAAGCAATTGACTATTGGTGATATTAGACCACAAGAAGAAGAAGTCATTGAAGTGGAGGTTCCTCAAGTTGCTGATATACCTATTTCCGCTGACGTACCTAATACTACACTATAGCAAGCATCTGCTGCAACTCTAGAGCGCGACAGTGCCACACCCACACAGTCAGCACAGCTGATTCGACTCTAGCTCGAGGACAACCTACAACCCATATTTGAGCAAGATGATGATGAAGATCCAGAAGATGAATAAGAGGCCATTGAGCATTCAAGGCTAAGGCAAACAATTCAACGGGATCATCCCATTAACAACATCTTCGGGAGTCTTCGAAAGGGGGTAACAACTCGTTTACATTTAGCAAACTTTTGCTAATTTTACTCGTTTGTTTTCCTCTTTGGATCCTCTTAAGGTAGAACAAGAACTTGGAGACCTGGATTGGGTGATGGCTATGCAAGAAGAGCTAAACAACTTCAAAAGAAACCAAGTGTGTACTTTGATAGAACGACCCAATACCAATGTCATTGGCACCAAGTGGGTCTTCTGCAACAAGCAAGATGAGAATGGAGTTGTGACAAGAAACAAGGCAAGGTTGGTTGCTCAAGGTTTCACTCAAGTAGAGGGCTTGGACTTTGAAGAAACATATGTATCGGTGGCAAGACTTGAACCAATTCAAATGCTTCTAGCCTATACCACTCATCACAACTTCAAGTTATATCAAATGGATGTGAAGAGTGCATTTCTCAATGGCCCTATTCAAGAACTTGTCTATGTTGAGCAACCACCGGGCTTTGAAGATCACAAGTTTCCTAACCATGTCTACAAACTCCAAAAAGGCGCTCTATGGGCTTAAGCAAGCACCAAGAGCATGGTATGAATGCCTTAAGAAATTCTTGCTTAAACAAGGCTTTAAAATAGGCAAAGCCGATCCTACCCTTTTCACTCACAAAGTTGGCAAAGATATGTGTGCCAAATATATGTCGATGATATAATATTTAGTAGTACTAATCATTCTTTTTGTGAGGAATTTAGTAGGATCATGACCAAGAGATTTGAGATGTCCATGATGGGTGAATTAAAGGTCTTCCTTAGATTTCAAATCAAGCAAGTGAAGGATGGAACTTTTATTAGCCAAACGAAATACACCCATGATATGTTCAAGAAGTTTGACATAGTGAATGCCAAGCCTATCAAAACTCTCATGCCAACTAATGGACATCTAGATCTCAATGATGAAGGGAAAGCCATGGATGCTAAGGTATATCACTCCATGATCAGCTCTCTACTTTATTTATGCGCATCTAGGGTCGATATTATGCTTAATGTGTGCATGTGTCTAGATTTCAAGCTAACCCGAAAGAGTGTCACTTAGTGGCCGTTAAGAGAATCTTGAGATATTTAGTACACACTCCTAACCTTGGCTTATGGTATCCTAAGGGCTCTAGGTTTGGCTCTAGGTTTGATCTACTTGGATATTCGGATTCCGATTACGCCGGTTGCAAAGTAGATCGAAAAAGCACTTCGGGGACATGTCAATTTCTTGGACGGTCCCTAGTGTCTTGGAGTTCTAAAAAAATAAAATTGTGTAGCCCTTTCCACCGCCGAGGCCGAGTATGTTGCAGCTGGTGCATGTTGTGCTCAACTACTTTGGATGAGACAAACCATTCATGATTTTGGATGTTACTTCACTAAAATTCCACTCTTGTGTGACAATGAAAGTGCCATAAAGTTAGCCAACAACCCTGTAAGCCACTCAAGAACTAAGCACATAGACATTCGACATCATTTCTTGAGAGACTACGAAGCCAAAGGAGATATCGAAATTCACCATGTGAGCACCGAAAAGCAACTAGCCAATATCTTCACTAAGCCTCTTGATGAGTCAAGGTTTTGTGCTTTGCGTAGTGAGCTAAATATACTTGATTCTCATAATGTGGTTTAAACTATAGCACACCTTGATTGATGAACTAGCATAGATAGGAGAAATGAATTGCAAAAGTATAAATATTATGCTTAAAATATTTTATCATAAGAAACAAGTGCATTATGATCATTGTTTGTATTGAATATTTGTTGCTGATCATAGTATGCTTGAGATATGCGTCCATATCCTATATATATAGAGGTATTTAGTTAGCAACTAAATTTGTTGTACTAGGGAGTGCAGCTGTGCCACGCCTGTCCTACGGCAGAGCCACACTGTGCCAGTGCCACGTGTGGCTAGCAGTAGTGCCGTATTTTGAATTCCAACTAGAATTCGACCAAAAATGGCAAGTTACTGTAAGGGCCATCTCTTCTATCTATTTCACCTGGCCCCTAGGTAACCCTCTCTTCCCTCACCTCACCCCGATGCCGCCTCTCTCCCTCACCGCACTGCACAGCCACCATCGCCGCCTCTCTACTACCGCGCTGCCACTTCCGGCAGTGCCGCGCCATGCTGCTGGTCTTCCTCGTCGTCGCCAGTAGCTGTTGTAGCTCGTGGATAGAGCCATTTCATCTCTTTCCTCCTTAATCCATGAAAACCAAGGTGAAACCCTAACCTAATCCCGATCTATGCCATGGAGTTCTATATTTGTTGAAAGATAGTTTCTTGTGACTGTATGATTAGGGTAGAAACTAGTTTGATAGATGAATTGAATCAAAACAATGATTTGTTGGTTGAGCCTCATCTATACCCACGGCAGTGCCACATGTTGGGTGCGGCAGTGCCGCACTCAACAGATTGAACTTGTAAATGCAGATATTGTTCCATCGATGACTCTCTGTTTTGGTTGGATTTATGCACCAGATTTGTTTCTATCTTAAACATATAGCCACTTTACCTATATTGTAGACAACTCCATGTGTTTGTTTAGGTCTACTCATTCTAAGATTTTCTAGTGGTTTAGGAGAATGTTTGAGAAATAGTCTAAATAGTTAAGAAAAATTAAATCATGGGAGAGGGAAGTACTAAGTGCGGTAGTGCCGCTCCTAGGGTGCGGCACGCAATGCCTCACCCTCTGACCTAATTAGTTTAGAGTGCTTTCTTAACTTGAGATTTGAATAATCTCATCTATCCAGAGTGTTTTTCAAGTGTTCTTTTATACCCCTTATGTACAGTTTATTATTTGGACCTATATTTGTTTGCATAGATGTCCTCTGAGGTGATGATGACCGGAGGGGGAAGAGGAAGATGGCAGAGCCTCGGGATAAGCAGATGCCTCATCGTGGTTGTGGTAGGACCACAGGGGGCAGTAGCAGTGCAGTAAGCAGAGATATTGCCAGAGACAGGGGGAGGAGAGATCAGATAATCCAGGAGAAGGAGAACCTGGAGAGGGCTGGCCGCACCATTCCTCCAAGTGTTTGCCTAGATACTCCACCTCATCTTGAGGAGTTTGATAGGAGCTACATCAGAGAGTATTCTAAGGATGTAGTCATGAGGCATCCTGTTGACACACGTGCTCATCCTGTGCTCAACTATGCGGGAAAGCTGAAGATGGTAGAGGAAGCACGTGAGAATAACCCCTATGAGCAGCCAAAGGATTTGGAGATTGACTACATGCTTTGGAATGAGTTTCATTACAACTTCTATGCATCTGTGAACTTCAATTCCAAGAAATCCAAGGTTGTGAAGATGCAGTATGTTGATTGGGAGTAGATGAAGGTAAAGAATGAGTTAGAATTCAATAAGGTGATCAAGGCTTGTGAGTTGTTTGGCCTCATTGATATTATGAGCTTCATATATAATTGGAATGAGTAAGTGCTTGCCCAGTTCCATGCCACTTTCTTATATAGTATCTATACTGATGAGATTCACTGGATGACTGAGGGGCGGTATTATAGAGTTGATTTTATGACTTTCAGTTGGATCCTTGGTTTTGGAGAGGAGTGGGGCTTCACTTACATTCATGATGAGGCTAGAGCTAAGATCCTCGACATTGAATATATGTGGATTGATAGGAGAAGTGTAGATGGGAAGGTCAGTCGCCTGAAGATCTATTATTACATTCTGAACAATTTGATCAAGCACACTATCAATCCCAAGGACGGAGCAGCTTCTGATCTTAATGAATATGTGAGGAATGTGCTTGCTAGATTTGCTCCTGTAGGTGACAGGTTTAATGTCTCTCGCTTCATGTGGCGTGAGCTGAGGAACTCCATGGAAGATGGGACAAAGGGGATACCCTATGCCCCTATCTCGTGTTTATGATTGAGAGGATCATTGACTATAGATTTGAAAAAGATGGTCTTCACACCGTCTACAAAATTAAGAAGACCCAAGGAGCAGGTGCTAGTAGGGCAGTGAGATGCTCTCCATCAGTTGAGGACGTGCCTGAGTCATCCCGATCTAGGCCTCGCAGGGAAAAGAAGATGGAGAAGTTTGGGAGATGGATTAACGCCATTTTCACAACTTGCACTTATGCAGCGAGGACCGCATATCAGGACCAGTTGGAGAACCGTGAAGCCAACCAGGAGACTAGAGAGCATGCAGGGCTGCCACCTCTTTCTCTAGTTCAGTCACCGCCGAGGTTTGATGACCTTCCTAGTCTTTCTGAGACAGATTCAGAGGACAAGGAGGAGGAGGAGCAGAGCAGCCAGAGCCTAATCCTCACATGAGTTTGAGATCCACCCTGCAGTCCATGAGGAGAAGCACCAGACGTGAGCGCCACACTTCGACCACTCATCGCCAAGGGAGGGCGATGGTGTCTTCTTCTTCCTTCTTCTCCGACGACGATGATGGTGGAGAGGAGAATGTTGCAGGTGCTAGTGGAGCTGCTAGTGGGGATGATGTCGATTGGGACACCATCCAAGAGGATGAGGAGTGAGTGTTATTTTTTCTTCTTTTCTTCTCTTTTTGGTGCTTTATGCCAAAGGGGAGAAAATTAGAGGGGTCAACAACTTTTTCGACGACATGGAGGTTGGCACGGCTAGAAGTCATGTTCGTATCCGTTTAGAGTAGTCTTCGTTAGGTGAGAGTTTGAATATCCTTTAGAAACTCTATTTATGTAATAATGCTACTTAAGTACTTTTTATATGTGTGGGATATGGACATATATTAATCTATGATGTCGCTTGTGATACAATTGTGTAAGAATGTATATCTTTATATGTAACACATGTTGTGTGGTGTCTGTTCTGATCTGTGCTATTACAGCAAGTGCGGCAGTGCCGCACCCAGCTGCAACAGCAAACCATGTTGTGCATAAACTGTCTTTGCATCACATTTTACATATCTGACACAGTATGTAGCATCCCACAGGAGCATGGATGTAGGGGGAGCACTATCATTTTCACTAAAATATGAATCTTAGCTTCTTATGCCAATTTGAGAATTCAGTTCTCTATTCACATACTTAGGGGGAGTCTCTACACCCATGGCTCAAAAATCTCAGTATTTATTTCATAACTTTTGTAAGCTCTAATTGGGGTGTCATTAATCACCAAAAATTGGAGATTAAAAGTGCAATCAAGCCCTAATTGTGGGTTTTGGTGATAATGACCACGCAATTAGAGAATTAATGAGATTTATCGAGATGACAAGCAAGAAATTCATGTTTGAGGATGCTACACAAAACGGAGGAGTCCCCAATTACAAATGTAGATGGCTTCAAACTCAAAAGAGGTTTAAATTCTTTTATATTTTGAATTTGAGTATAGGAAAAACCGTACTATAAAGGGGGATATAATGCTTAAGCTAATATATGCTACCAAGTGTTCAAACATACACATGCATCCTCAGATTCACAGCTAAGACGGTCTACACTTTACTTTTACCCTTGCTATCTTACGTGGTGCGGCACTGCCGCACTTAAGCCAATAACTGCCATGACTTAAGTAACCGTTGGGGCTGAGGGGGTATTTATACCGATCCTCTTCCTCCCCAACGTCCCTCTTCCTCCACCTGCTGATTCTAGCATGCCCAAACAGAAAAACGAGCTCTCTCTCTCTCTCTCCTCCATTGTTGACCTCAAGCTCCCAAACAAATCTATTGATTTTCCCATCAATCCTTGAGAGAAAAGGGTCCAAAACTTGATTAGAGAGCAGCTCCATTGATTTTCTAACTCGAAAGAGCACTTGGTTCACGTTTTGACCGGCGATTGTGTTTGTTACTCTTGGAGCTTGGCTCCTAGCCGGCTAGAGCGTCGCCCGTGAAGCTTGCCAACTTGTGTGGTAGCCCCGGGAGGTTTGTAACTATCTCTTAAAGCTAGTATACTTGTACCTCATCTCAAGAGTTAAGTCTTTTGATTTGAGAACGAGAAAAAGTTGGAATGCCTTAAGCCTTAGTGGCTAACCTCAACAACATGGAGGTAGGCAAGCTTTGGTGGCGAGACCGAACCACAGGATAAATCATTGTGCCACTTATGCTTAATTTATATTACTAGCATCTCATATTATTGGTTAAGGTGATTTCTAGAGTTTCTAGTTGATCTACTTGTGTGTGGTGTTTCTACTAATTCTAGCTCTTGATCTGTAACTATAATACCTGCAATAAACTGAGAAATTTCTCCGATCTAAGTTTCCGTTCACTGATTTTGAACTGTGACTTGAAGTTGTCTGCAGGTGCGGCAGTGCCGCTGTTCTGGTCCGGTAGTGCCGCAGTCCGTTAGTGCCACCCTCCAGAGCGGTAGTGCCGTAGGATGAATTTGATAAAGTTTGAATATTTATTTTGACAGGCCTATTCACCCCAATAGGCCAATAGAGATCTTATACTATTCACCCTACAGCGCCTCTACAGATGGTTTTTGTAGAGATGGCTGGTATTAACGGCCGTCTCTACAACTCAGATGGTTAAGATTACTGTGATGGAAGTTGCATAACGAGTTACAGGTCATTGGCTCACTATAGGTCCCCGTATGTATGCTTAATTACTCTTTTAGTGGCAGACTAAAGCATACATGTGAACAACCATGTGTGCATGTGTGTTTGCAGCCGTGCGAGTATGCGGATTTGTGCAGGGGCGGAGTCTAGTGGAGGCGAAATTGAGAGTCTAGTGGACACGAAGCTAGGCTCCCCCATGTCCAAGACAACTTTGCAGTACTAGTTTGCAAGATTGAGTGAAAAGATGTTGCATCTCTATACCTGCAAGACTGCATGAGACAAGACTCAAGCAGCATTGGAGCAGCGACCGCACACTACTCAATGCTCAAATGCTATCAGGTTGTTAGCTTGGTTTATAAGTCATATTTTTTTCGTCAACAAATAGTATTTTTCTCTCACAACAAATCAGTCAATAATACTTTCAGCTATGGCTTATCAGCCAAGCGAACAGGCATATAGCTTATTACTCAGAAATGGCATGGTTGCATGACATGTTCAATTGGTGTCATTGATGAATTGTCTAATCCTCTCTCGTTTTCTAGTCGTGGACCTGAGATACTCGAACATGGCACTA
Organism: Miscanthus lutarioriparius; assembly: GCA_904845875.1. NCBI lineage: Eukaryota > Viridiplantae > Streptophyta > Magnoliopsida > Poales > Poaceae > Miscanthus > Miscanthus lutarioriparius. Next base: position 113,488,177 of record CAJGYO010000002.1, read on the forward strand.
GCATCAAATTTTAGTTCAGACTAAATTCGTAACGGTTCCATCATTCTAAATTATATTAAAAGTCTGCTACTTTCTCACTAATTTAACACTTCCTGTTAATGATAAACCTGTAATGGTAATTTGACCGTCCTTAATTTTTAGTCACGCTCCGGCACGGGATACGTCAGCCTCTTCGGATGGCTGGTGCTTGTCGTATATGATCATAAATTTTCCGTCAGAACAGTATTTTTCTTTCACACAAACCAACCAGCAGTACTTCTTCACGAACCAACAACGAAACGAACCAGCCTGCCGAACAGGCTGTGTGAGTATTGACTACTGTTTGGAGGCGTGTACTTTTTTTTTACTTACAGAGGAGGCAAGCAAGTCGACCATCTATGTAAATTGATTAACGGAGGTGATTTTCTTGGGAAACGCTCTTCTCTGTTAATAGTAAGTCAAATGTTTCTGAAAACGATTAACAGATGCAGGCATTTGACTGGAGGTCACGTGACCATTTATAGAGGCCGTTCTACAAAGTATCTGTCTCCGTTAATTAGATCAGAGGACCTATCTTTTAAAAAATATTTGTGTAGCGATGACTTCCAAATACTACAAAGCCGATGAATGCCAAATAAAAACGATAGCCATAGGACGAATGGACGATCGATAGATACCGTGGAGGCGTGGAGCAGCTAGCTGTCGGTCGCCTGTGGCACGAACAGTGAGGGCAGTTATTTGTTAATTTGTACTAAATTCATTCTAAATTATAGTTCGTTTGATTTTTTTTATTCCAAATTTGATCACTCGTCTTATTTAAAAATTTATGCAAAACATCACTTCTTTTATTGTGACTTGCTTTATTAACAAATATTCTCCGATAATGACTTAAATTTAACTATGTTTACATAAATTTTTTGAATAAGACGAGCGATCAGAAAAAAAAAAGTCGACCGGGCTATAATATGGAATGGAGGGAGTATTAGTACTAGATGATGTCGTCTGTTGTTGTTGTAGTTGTAGGAGCAGGAGTACGTTCGTACGTATCCAGTAGTATGTCCTGTTGGTGCTACGCTGGATCGACCAGTGCATCTGGGAATTAAATACGGCGTACCTACGTGATCGAGGTGTGTATATACAGTAGGACTAGTGTCGCAATCGGTCTCATTTATTTGGTTGCGTTGTTGGTCGTCGCGGATCCATATCGCGGTCGCAGCAGTAGCCAGTAGCAGTAGGACTGAAGGTGGACGGTGGGTGAAGGACTGAAGGCGATGCACGCGTCTGCCCGCCCGTACGATTTCCACGACACGGCCATGTTGGGTTCTCCATGTCGGCCGTCCGAAGGCCGACAAGACTGTCGGTGGTGCTGTGCAGTCGACTCCTGGATAATCGGCTCTCCAGTTGCCGATATGTGCATAGGCACCCTACCGCCAATCCAGCGGCCGACACAATACTACTCTTATAATTCTTTTTATCCAAATGCTATATTTACAATTAATAATTAAAATACTATTATTTAAAAAAATTCAGGAACTTAATATGCATAATGGTGCAATAACGACGCTCCAATGCTTTGGACACGAGAAAATGCCACTTCTTCGTGTTACTGGCCTCATACAGCTCCAACCTCTATCCATTCTCATGTAGTCTTTAGTCAACAAATAGTATTTTTGTTTGACAATAAATCACCGGTTTCTCCTTAATCACCCGCACCCACACACCTGGCCCCACGTGTCAGGCAACTTGGCGTCGACCTGCATACTACGCACTGTTTTGTCGGTGCAGCTGGCCAGCGCTGCCTCTGCTCTCCTTCTGGCTGGGCTGCCCACAGATTCTCGCGCTCGCACGTGCCAACTGGAAAGTGCCAACTACAGTAACAAAAGAGAGAGGGATCCATGCACGCAGATTGCGGGTAATTCTCCTTCGCCCGGTGATAATTTGGCTTCAATTTCATCAGAATTCCGATCGAATAGGACCTCATACTAAAATGCACCGTACCGTGCATGCATGACTAGTGCAAGTTTACTGGAGAAGCTAAGCTAAGCTAACTCTGCCCCGGCTAGCGTTGCTTGTTTTGGCCACAGATTGTTTTTTTACAAACGATTATAATAATTCTATTATTAATTAATTAAGCTGCTGGGGCGGTGGGCCGGATCATTTGGTAGCTGTCTCTCTGTCTGCGTCAGCATCCGCCGGGGCCGATGAGCCGTCGCCGTCGCCGTTGCCCAGACCAACACGTCTGGTTAGCTGATCCCGCTGCGCCGGCCATGGATCAGTGAAAGCAACCGCAGATTATGGGCATGTTCGATGGTTCATTTCTGGACTGATAAATTCGGCTGATGCTGGTTTGTTGTGAGAGAAAAACACTGTTGATTGACTGATAAGCTCTGGCTGAAACCAACCAGCAAACATGTTGTATGTTCATCCGCCTGCTTCCCGGCCTGCTGCTGGGTGGATGCAGCGGCAGATCCAGGAAAATTTTTAGGAGGGGCTGAACAAAAGTGTGACAGCAACATATCTCCGACTGCTGCTCGATTTTAAGTCTTAGCCCCACCTACACGATAAAACTTTGTCTGAAAATTCATGAGGGCTCCAGGGGTGCTCCAGGGTTCCGGTATCGGTAGGGGGGCTCGAGCCCCCCCCCCCACCGTTGAATCCGCCGCTGGGTGGATGGATCGGCGTGAAGGAAAGGTGATGGACATTTAGGGATATATATGTGGCAGATTGTATTTCGTTTTCATTCAGCAGTGTTTGATATTGCAGCCCTTTTTCCATTTAAGATTGTCTCCAATAAGGAATCTATATGGGCACCCAAACCCAAAATAGGTAGCAAGAGACCCAAAATCAGTCTCCAACAGAGTATCTAAACGGGGGACCTATTTTGGGTTGTCTGAGAGACACAACTCAAATATGTGCATCATCTCTCCTGAAAACCCATTTGCAGAAAGGATTCTCTTTTATGTCTTGTAGTCGGAGAAGATGCCGAATAGGTATTGAACTTTTTACCTGTAACGCTATCAAAGGACGAATGGATCTTATATTTTGAGTGTTGTTGTTGGAGATAGTGTAAGCTTCACATTTTGGTACCCCAGCCAATCGGCAAAATATCGAGGGGAGTGAGTGACATCATCATCATAAATAAATCATAAACAAAACTTAAATGTACCTGGGCTGTCATTTTGTAAATGGGCCAGGCCGGATTTCTATTTCCGCATTTCTTCAGGTTTCATATAGATTGAACTCCATCGTACGTGGGTTTGCGCACGTGCTCTAGCCCGGTTGAATTGAAGGGGAGGTTGGCTTCATGGGAGGGTGAGTTAGGCTGCTGAGAGGGCGAGGTGGGCTTCATCGTGTCGCCTGCGGGCGGCCCGATTAGGGGGCGCTAGATGGGCTGCAGTGCTCTATTTTTATTTTAAGTTTAAATGAACCTTTTTCTCGCTAAAATTGGTCCGAAGATTGGCTTGGCCCATAAACAGCTAGGCCCAAAACTTTCAGGAATAAACCAAAAAATGTAACGGCAAAAAAAAAAAAGGGAAAATCTAATGCGCGCGGGGTCGCGCTCGTGGTGGAGCGAGCGACCCCTGCCGCACGCGGCCTGGCCTGCTCGCGATGCAGCCCTCCCGCGCTCACCCTGCATGCACGCGGCCTGGCCTGCACGTCATGCAGCCCTCCCACGCTCGCCTAGCATGCGGCCTGGCATGCGCGCCATGCGGCCCTCTCACGGTCACCTTGCATGCAGCCTGTGGTTTTTTTCTTCTTATTTTTATTTTTATTTAGTTTTTGTTTTATTTGAGTTTTATTAGTATTCTTTTCATTTTTTATATTTTTACCATTCTTCTATTTTTTCTTTTTTTCCTTTTGGTTTTCTTATTTTTTCTTTAGTTTCCATTTTTTATTTGTTAAAGTAATTAATATTTTCTAGTTATCAACTTCAGTTTAATTTTTATGTTTCAGTTTTTTGTTCAATGTTTTTTAGTTTTAGTTTTCAGTCTAGTATTTCTATTAGTTTTTTTAGTTTTATTTTTAATCAAGTTTTTTTAGTTTCAGATTTCAGTCACCCTTTCAGGTTCGAATGTGTTCCTAAATCCTGCATATTAGTTGTCTCATAAGTTGTTACAAAAGGGTAGCCATTGCACACATAATTTACCACAAAAGAATTTGCCCCCAGTTTTAGTTTTTAGTCTAGTTTTTTTTCTAGCTTTTTTAGTTTCAGTTTTCAGCCATGTTTTTTTAAATTTTTTTAGTTTCAGTTCTTAGTCACCTTTTTAGGGTCGAATGCAATCCTAAACCATATATATTAGTTGTATAATAACTTACCCTTTAAGTTGGCACCATATGCAATACTTCTTCTAATAATTTGCCTGTAAGGGTGCAGCATATCTTATTTTGGGTTGCTACTCTTGTCTTTTAATAAATATCCCTTCAATTTTTACCTAGTCATGTTTCCTGGCTTATATAGTGGGTTTTATAATAACTTGCCCCTTTAGTTGGCAGCTTATACAATGCTTGTTCTAATAATTTGCTCACAGATTACAGCTTGTCTTATTTTGTATTGCCCTCATTTTTTTAACAAATGCCCCCAGTTGGCAGCAAGTCAGGTTTTCTGGCTTTTTGCAATGTGTTTTATAATAACTTGCCCATCTAATTGGCAGCTTATACAATTTTTATTTTAGTAATTTGCTCCTCCAGGTTGCAACTTGTCTCGTTTTGGTCTGTTATCCTCTTTATTTAGGGGTTAATACCTTTATGTAAATACTATATAACAAATTTATTATATTCTCATTGTAACAATTGACGTGCATGCCATGTAAAAACTTTAGTTTACTTTTGGAGTAGCAAGTTTAGGACCTTTTGGGCGGCCGATAGGCACTGTTCACAGGAGCCGATTTTCTCTCCCCTCCTTTTCCTCTCTCACTGACATGCACGGAGCCGCCGGAGCTTTTTTTTTGCTCCGCGGCTCCGTCTCCTGTCGGCCACCCAGCAGCCGACACCCTGCTACAGTGCCAGAGCCAGAGCCGGCCGGAGCCCTGCCAAAGAGGTCCTTAGTATTACATAGTAGCAATTTCTTTCATAAATCTACTAGCATATTTTTACACATAAATTGCTACTAAAATAAAATTCTTTAAAACATATACAAGTAAGGTCTAGTTTTTGTTCGTCTCGTCACTTTGAACACACCAGTGAAGACAGAATCAAAAACAGATACACCAATCAAAAGTTATTGCAATTCGAAAAATGTTTTACTTTTTTTGTTTGCCTCAGCTTGCATGAATCTTGTTGTTTGCGTCGGATGGGGGAATGGGAGTGGGTCCGATCGACCACAGCTTTGCATGCATCGATCGAATGGAAATGAGGCGGGGGAGTGGGTCCAATCGTACAGATGCAGGGACGTCAGGCGCACAGATGGGTCGCGCAGCGCGACGGGTCGCGCTATATCTGCGTCAAAAAAAAAAAAAAAAAAAAATGGATCTGGCCACCTCATCGTAGCGCGCGCAAATAGGTTCTCCCTACATTAGTCTTAGACTGTCTCCAACCACACAACCTAAACGCGGCACCTATTCTATTGTTTGGGTCACGGCACAGGAGAAAGGTCACAGACGCAAAACTTGCCTTCTCCAACAGCCAAGAGCGCCTCTGCGCCGCGCCCATCGACGACCATGGAGCGAGGAATGGCGTCGTCCACGGCCTCGCTCGGCGCCGGGCCCGCACTGGCCCCGCCCGCCCACGCCGGCGGGTTGCACGCGCGCCGCCCGGCTTCCCTGCTTCCTTCCTCCTTCGTCCAGATGATGGTTGCCGCCAGAGCCCTCCAACCGCCGCGGTGACCGCCGGCATTTTGCGCCACCGTCCCAAAGGCCGCGCGCGCCTTCGGAGATGGAGGCCCGCCGCCGCCGCCGCCGAGCCGAAGCGTCACCAGAGAGCCCGCCCCTCGCCTTCCTCGCTGGGCCAAGGCCATCGCCATCGCCCTCGCTCTGTCTCTTCCCTCTGCTCTTCTCCTCTGCGCCCTCATTGTTTCAAGAAGCCGACGCTGAAGGCCGCTGCTGCTCTGCGCGCCTCTTTCTCTTCGCTTTCTGCGCTCGACGCCCACCACGGCCGCGCACTCCTGACCGAGACTCGGCGCGACGCCGCCCATGTGATCGCGAGCTCATTGTCTGGGACCCGCCACGCCGCCGCCGACCGACTGCCCGCCTCCTCGGTCGCGCCTACCCCTACTATTTGGAACGCCGCCGGTGTGCTCTGCGCCTCATGCCACCACCACCGCCTCGCCGTGGGCCCACCACAACGGCGCCGGACATTTGCGTCGTCTCCCTCGCGAGACGCTTTTTTGCCTTTCGATGCTGCTGGTACGCAAAATGCGTTCTTTGTTTGGGTGCTCCGTTGGAGCTCATTTTCTGCAACCTAAACCACTGTGCAGCACCTATTTTGGGTTTAGGTGGTATCTTGGAGACAGTCTTATAACCGAATGACATTTTGTGATGAATGAAATCATCACATCACAGTGCAATAGTGCATGGGCGTGCCATGTCATATACCGATCATATCCTAGTTACGTCCACGTTACATGGTGTCCAAATTCTCTACGGCAACTGCGCAGTCAGCAAACTCAAGTCCTCAACAGAAGTTGCACACCAGCATTGCGCTGTATATTTTCTCTCTTCTTAGACTTAGAAAATGATTGAGAATATTTAAAGCGGATTTGAGCTTCTGGAGACACTATCATATCTGCATATTTCGTCTTGAATCTCTTGGATTCTTTCTGTGTCCTTTATAATCTCCACCACCACTGTTTGAAGCACTCTTGCTTTGGATAAAACCAAACGAATGAAATCCAGCTCGTTGAATAGTGGAATGATACACATGTGTTGAAACCAAAGGGTGGGAAACAATAATTCAGATGATCCCGCAACCCAGCTGTAGGGAGACTCTCCAACTGATCCGTGGGTAACGTCCTATAAAAGAGAAGATTATTATTTTTATTTAAAATATGAATAAATTAAACATGATTTAGCATATTGCCAGATCACCTACTTCTCGCTTATAATCAGTTATAGGAGATATCTCAAACATAACTTTATGATACGAGAGATATTTGCTCTAGCAGATTACCAAAATCACATTCTGATTTAGAAGAGGGAGGCACCTTTTCTTTCTTTAGGAGAGATGGTGGTGGATTTAGGGAGATCTCATAAAAAATACGGTAGTCCTAGCGTCCGAACGTTCGGACGGACACCTGCACTGCACTCCGTTTCTCGCGAGCGCCTGCACTCCACGCCCGCACTTGCGCCAACACGCCCCCGCTCGCGCCTCTATTTCGAGCGCCCACTGAGGCCCACGCTGGACGTCGCCCGCGCCGCCAGACCACGCGCGGGGGACCGCTCGTGCCCCTTCGCTTCTTACGTGTATTGCAACATGTGCACCACCCGTTCTACTTTTGAAACATCCAGATGCAACAGTTGCAACATACATCTGAAGACAGATGAAATAATTGAAACATGAGTATGAAACACTTGCAAAAACACATGAAAAGCAATTAAAACCACTGCAAACATACACAACATCCAGATAAAACACTTGCAACGTGTGGCAACATGCGTCTGAAAAAATAGATGATACATTGGGAACAGAAGCTTGTAACATATGTGTACAAATATTGCAACATATGCAATATCCCGATCTACTTTTGTAACATCCATATGAAACACTTGCAACATATCTATGAAACATCTTAAACACTTGAAACATATGCTTGCAACATGCATTTTTCACCCTTCTTCTTTCGGGCGACGTAGAGTAGAGCGGGGAACAGCCAATTCCGGTCAGCCGATGGCCGAGGATGATGGCACGGCCTGGCAGCAGCCATCTACGCCTGTGCCTGCGCCTAGCTTGGGCCCGGCCAGCGACGAGCCCTTCTCCTGGCCGCCTGGCCACACATGGCGGCCGACGCCTAGGCGATGATCGGTGAGCGTGGTGAAGGGAGGAAAGTGGGCATCTAGGAGTCACGCGGGGCGGCATCTTGCGACGGGGCGGAATGGCATCTTGAGCTGGGGCGCTTGTTGTGGAGTGGCATAATCTGAGGCACGGAGGGGCGGGAGTCACGTGTGCTCTCGTACGAGCAGGCAGAGGTCGTGTTTCCTGTCCGGAGGAAGGAGAAGAGGAGCTGACGTTCGGACCCGCGTATAAGAGAGAGGGAGGGAATAAGTGGGGTGGGCGGTTAGTTGGGTCGTTGGCCATTGGCCAGGCAGAGGGAGCGAGCGCGGAGCGGTCCGTCCGGATGGACGGACGAACGTCCGCTTCATAGCATTACCGTAAAAAAAGTAGGGATATGAGACAGCTGTTATATTCTCTATTTAAAAGATATGTGAGAGTACATGAGATCTGATAAGTCTGTCCCTGGATGAATTAGAAATAGACTAGGCCGATTCGCGCGCTCCGCTGCGCGCGTGTAGGGAGGAACGAAAAGATTGAACAACACCAAACAACGGTCCAAGCACGGAGGAGGAAAAAAAAGAAAAAAGAAAAAAAGGAAATAGAACAGGGCTGTAGCCTGGAGGAGAAAAAAAGAAAGAAAAAACAACGAAAAAGAAAAGAAAAGAAAAAAGCAAACAGTAACAGAAGTGCTGAGGAGGCAGGGATTCCTGGGTGGTTAGTTATAGTTATACTCTGACGACCTCTTTGTAGCTGCATCGAACATCTGTTGGCTCAAGGGGGTCCGACCCGAGAAATTTAATATTTAACCCCGAATTCGCAAGCCTCTCAGTTTTGGACATCGAATTCGCAAGCCTTTCAATATTCAACCCTGTGCACACAAATTGTTTCAATCCAAGGGATTATGAAGCATTTCTCTCATTTCATATTTCTAGCTGCCTCTTTACACTGTTTAGGACACGGGAAATGACGATTCTACCCCTCCTCCTAATTGAAATGAGTTCACACCCTCCTCTCCCTATCGCGTATCGCGCCTCCATGAGTCAGATCGGACGAGGCCGTGACTCCATGAGCTAGAGCGCCGCCGCCCAAGCAATCCTCCCGCGGCTGCCGACGCTGAAAGCACTAGTTTAGTTTTGGTGAATTGATGAAACCCTAGGCGCTAACCTTTGATTCTAAGTATATGAGAGATAGGTTAGTACCAATCCAAGTGGTGGAGCAAATGAAATCCATGGTGATGGTGAGGACATGTGTCGATGATCAAGCTCTGGACTTGGAAAAGAAGAAAGAGAAAAATAAAATGGGCTCAAGGCAAAGGTGATATCTATAGGGCCATTTTATTTTGGTGATCGAGACACTTAGCGAGTGTGATCACATTTAGAAATTAGGATATATAGCTGTACTATTAAGAGGGGTGAAATTCATCGTGAAATGCGGTTATCAAAGTGCCACTAGATGTTCTAACTCATTGCATATGCTTTAGATTTTAGTGAGTGCTAACACCCTTAAAAGGCTTGTGAAAATATGCTATCACACGTGCACAAGGTGATACACTTGGTGGTTGGCATATTTGTGCAAGGGTGGCGAAGTTGGAGTTGAGGTGGTGTAGTTTTTCACTGACCGGACTCTGGTCCCGCAGTGACCGAACTCGGAGGGGTGCGTCCGGTCATTAATAGCAGTGAAGGACATGGTCTCGGTCATCGACCGGACCCTAGCGCAGGCGCGCGACCGTACGCGCAGGCCCTGCGTCCGGTTGCTTGTGATGTATGCTGATGTGGAGGTATTTGAACTTGGCGTGCAGCGGGAGAAGGATCGGACGCTAGCCTGCGTTCGGTCGAGCTAGATCTGACGCTTCCGGTCGCAAATTTGTGGCTCTGGAACCTTACTGGACGTGACCGGACTCAGTGTGGACGTGAGTCAGATCAGTAGAAAAACACGTCCGTTCATGTGCTCGGGGGCGGGGGCGCGAGCGCGCGCATGACCTGACGCGGCTCTAGCACATCCGGTCATTGCATAGGTGCGTCCAGTCGACACTTAAAGCGTGCGGGAGCAGCTACTAGCTGTTGGCATCGTGTGGCTAACGTTTGAACTCGGGGACACATGGCTTGAATCTGTGGACCGGACGCTGAGGTTGTGCGTCCAGTCGTTCTGACAGGTGCGTCTGGTCACCTCGCAGGAGGCTGCCCCTTGAGCCCAACGGCTCTATTTTATTGGGGGCTCTATTTAAGGCATGTGGCCGGGTTGAGCTTAATCTCTTGGCAATTTCTATTGAGAATACACCGTAGTGATCCTAACCAATCCTCTCTCACTTACCTTGCTTGATTGGATCATCATCTAGTGAGATTTGAGAGCATCCAAGTGCATTGCTTTGAGTGATTGCATCTAGAGACACTTGGTGTTTGTGTTTCGCTGCGGGATTCGTTTGTTTCTCTTGGTGGTTGCTGCCACTTAGATGGCTTGGTGCAGCGAGGATCATCGAGTGGATGAAGGTGATTGTCTCTGGCTCCGGTCATGGTGATTGTGAGGGGTTCTTGACCTTTCCCCGGCGGAGAGCCAAAAGGTACTCTAGTGGATTGCTCGTGGCTTGTGTAATCCCCATCTTGTGTTGGTTGTGAGGCACCCGATTGCGGGTGAGGCGTGTGATGCCTATTAGCGCGTGAACCTCCAAGTGGGTGAATCGCCACAACGGGGACTAGCTTGTCGGTAAGCAAGTGAACCTAGCTTAGTGAAAAATCATTGTGTCATCTTGTCTTCGAGGATTTCTTTGGTGTTCATTGATATATTGTGATTGATCACTTGCCACAATGGTATAACCCTCCTACCTTCTTGCATTTGCTTTCCTAGTGTAGCTAAGCTCTTTAGTGTAGTTAGTTTTGAGAGCTAGCTTGTGTCTTGTTAGTGGTTAGCGAGGCTCTTTAGTTAGTCTTTGAAAGCTCAATAACTTAGATAGTAGTGACCTTGCCTCTTGTGTGACATAGAGATCATAGTTAATGTAAGGAAAATGGACCCTAGGCCCATTTACTTTGGATTTTGGTGTTTGATGACCAACACAACCAAATTGGATTAATGAATTTGTAAGTAATTGTTTTGTAGTTCAATAGGGTGCAAGACGTAACTTAGACGAAGGCGACGTGATGATCCAATGATCAACGCCTCAAGAAAGACATTGGAAGATACATAGAAGACATACAAGATCAAGCAAAGTCCAAGACACTAAGATGGGAACCAAGCCGGATACAAGATAGTAAAGAAACGTGCTCGGCAGAGGTGACCGGACGCACCCCTATAAGGACCAGACGCGTCCGATCAGCAGTTCGAGACAGCGGCAAAGCGTCAGCAGGCGACCAGACGCTGAAGAAGAAATGTGACCGGACGTGATGATGGCATTGTTCATCATCACGGCAACACCTTTAGCGCGACCGGACGCTGGCGGATGATCGACCGGACACGGGAACAACAGCGTCTGATCGAGTCTAGAGAGGTTCCAGAGCGGCGCCAACGCGATCAAACACGTTTGATCGAGTGTGACCGGACTCGGCCCAGAGTCCGATCAATGCACGCGCTCCAATGGTCGGGATGACCGGACGTGTCCGATCAGAACGATAGCAGCGTTCGGTCAGTAGCAGAAAAGCTGGGTTTCGTCTCCAACGGCTACTTTCTCTATGGGACTTATAAATAGACCCCCCAACCAGCCATTTGAGTTGTGGAGAGTTGAGAAAACATACCAAGGGTGTTGATACACCATCTTAGTGATCTCCATATATATAGTGCTTAGTGATTCATTAGGTGATTAGCGTAGGTGCTTTATGAAGTGCTTAGGTTGATTAGACCACTGCTTATGCGCTTGCTCTAGATTTAGGCCTAGTGTTTAGTGAGGCTTGCACACCTCTTGCGCGCACCAATGTTGTACATTGTAGGGGCTTGTAGTCTTGCGATATCATACCAACCGCATTTGTGGTGTGGCCGCCACCGTGTACCGAAGGGAACAAGGCCCGCGGCGGTTCAGCCGGAAGCTTGATAGTGAAGATGGCGGGGAGCGGTCCAGGAGAGGCTTGCCGGAAGGCACACCGGAGACCCACTTGCGTGTGGGGAAGGCCTAGGGCTATCCATGGAGTTACCCAACCGGGAGCTTGACCCTTGCGAGGAATTCCTTGTGAGGGGCTCCAACGAGGACTAGGGGAAAGTATGCATGCTTCTCGATACCTCGGTAAAAATACCAGAGTCATCGACGGGAGTTTGCATATCTCTACCTTACTCTTTAGCTTCCGCATTTACATTACAATCTTGGTGTGTGCTTTACTTTTTCAGCTTAGTGATATGCTAGTTGATAGGTTTGGAACCTAGGTTGCATAACTCCTTTTGCGGTAGAGATAGCAACATACTAGCAAAATCGTAGTTGCACATTTAGATAGTTTATATTTTGCATAGGTTTTGCTAAGGATAGAAAAAGATGCCATAGTTTAGAGTTAGAGTTTTAAGTTGCCTAATTCACCCCCCTCTTAGGCATCACGGTCCCTTTCAATTTGGACCCTTGGCTTCGCCGCCGTTGAGCCGACGCTATTTAGAGTGGTTGGGATGAATACCTCTAGGCCTTCGCATTTTGACGGCACTAATTTCCCCTACTATAAAGGTAGAATGGCTTGTCACCTTGAGGCGATAGATTTTGGTGTTTGAAGAGTCACTCGTGATGGGATGAAACCCATTAAGAATTCCGATAAACCCATAAAGAGTGAAGAAAAAGAAATTTATTTTAATGCTAGAGCTAAAAATTGCTTGTTTGAATCTTTTAGCATGGATGTGTTTAACCAAGTGTGCACTTTAAATATGGCACATGAAATTTGGTTAAAATTCTAAGAGCTCCATGACGGCACGACTAATGTCCATGAGCAAAAACATTGTCTAGCTAAATAAAATTATAATTCCTTTAAAATGAATGATGATGAGCTTGTTCGTGATATGTATTCTCATTTGAATCTAATTATCAATGAGCTCCATTCAATAGGATTAACGATGCTAGATGATGCGGACATCATGAGGAAGATCATCTCCGTGCTACCACAAAAGAAATATGCAAGTATCATCACCATCCTTCACAACATGGAGGACTTGAGCACCATGATCCCGGCCATAGTCATTGGCAAGATAGTGGTATTTGAAATGTCATGCAAGATGGGTCAAGAAGAAGCCTCTTCATCAAGCAAAGGCAAAGCTCTCGCATGTAGTGAGAAAAAGAAGATGAAGGGCAAACAAGTTGAGACAAACTCAAGCTCAAGCTCCTCAAGTGAAGATGATGATGATGATGAAGAAGAAGAAGAAGAAGAAGAAGAAGAAGATGATGATGATGAATCAAGTGATGATGATCAATCTTCCTCCTCCACCTTCGACCTTGATTAAGAATCAATCAAACTTATCAACAAGGTGGAGAAGATGATCCAAAGGCTCAATGTCAAGGGTGTGCCCATCCAAATTTAAGATTCCATCTTCACCAATCAAAGAAATGAGCAAAGAAAGAAAGGATGCTATGGATTCAGCGAGTTGGGGCACTTTGTGGAAGTTTGTCCAAACAAGTCCACACCCAAGACAAAGAAGAAGACTTGCAAGGACAAAGCCCTCACATCAATAAGGTCATGGGATGATTCTTGAAGTGAAGAAGAAGACCATCACAAGAGACGAGGCCATAAGCACTCATCATCAAGCTCTTCTCGTGTGTGTCTTATGGCACGAGATAATGAAAGCTCATCCTCTAGTGAGAGTGAGAGTGATGATAAAATGCCTTCTCTTAATGAACTTGTGAAAGAAAATCTTAAATATGCTAAGGCTTGCACTAGTCAACAAAAGAAGCTAAAAATATTGCAAGAAAAGCTAGATAGTTCACAAGAAGCATATAAAACCTTGCTTGAACAATATAAGACATTTGCTAATCTCAATATTGAACTATCTACTAAAATTGAGCAACTTGAGGCTAGTGCAACAACAAATGCATGCACAATCAATGATGAGCAACTTATAAAGAAAAATGAAAAATTAAAAGAAAAGTTAGCTAGCTCACAAGATGCTTCTAAAAGTTTGCTTGCTAAAATGGAAACCATGTGCAAACATTGTGATGAACTAACTAATAAAGTTGCTAATCTTGAAGCCGTCGGTACAACCCTCACCAAGGCACCTAAAAAGAAAAGTTCTATCTTTGACTTGCCTAAAAAGGATGCTTCTACTTCTTGCAATGATTTATGTTTAGACTCACCCTTGTGCAACCAAGTTTGTGTTGAGAAAGTTGTTGTAGATACATGCACACAAGAGGTCGCAATGGAGAATGAGCAACTCAAGCAAGAAGTGGCTTGCCTTACCAAGGACTTGACTCAAGTAAAAGTCAAAACGGAGCAAGCCCAACTTCATCAAGATAACACCGTCAAGGGAGTGAAGAAGCTTGATGAAGGACAAATCATGGTTTGCTATGTATGTCACAAGGAAGGCCATAAGTCCTATGAGTGCAAGGTGAAGAATGGGGGAGGAGCTAAGAAGAAAGAGAAAAACAAAAAGGAAACATGCAAGATCTCCAACACCTATACCAACAAGGTGAACAAAAAGGCCTCCACACCTTATCTCTTGAAGAAGAAGAAAAATGATAAGGTGGTGGCCATCAAGGTGAACAAGCAAGCCAACAATGGGGCCAAACGCATTTGAGTGACAAAGGAAATCATTTTCAACATGAAGAGCACCAAGAAGGTTTAGATCCCGAAAGGGAAGTGAGAAGTCCGATAGACATCGGGGAATTTAGAGACTTGGTATAGTTTTGGGTGCATTTCATGGGGTGCATCACATTGGATCATGTCAATTGCCAAGTGGGTTAGTGAACACTATGGACCCAAATTCTCCTCCCCATGTTAGGTAACTAGATTTAATTTCTTGCAATCTCAATTAGCATCTAGTTCCTTTTCATGCCTAGGTTTGCATTTGCATGCTTAAATCTTTTGTTGTAACACCCTAGGTGTTTGTCACCAGTTAAGCAATGGGTTTGAGCTCAAACATGGCATGTTAAGTGGTGATGGAGATGTTAGGTCAAACATATGAAAATGAGCCACCACTTAAACTTGGACCATGCACCATTGCTTACATGCTGCCCTTTCTAAAAAGTATGATTGGGTAATGCTGGACGTACTTGTTTCATGTGTCTCGCATCAATATCCATCTATATTGATCCATGAAAAAGTTTCGTGAAGTTTGGAATCAAGAAGTCACATGAAATGATAAATTATGTCTTTGCCTGGATTGTTTTATAAAGTGAATGGAATTCTAGGTCACCAACCAAACCTTGCAACCTTGCCCAAATGACTCTAGATGAACTCTACAACAAAAGTCATGAAAGGTTCATGTTGAGCAAATGCCAAGAAAATGCTCCAATGGATCACAAAGGATAATTTAAGCTTTATCGTGATCCTACTTTGGTCAAAGTAGAACTATAGCTTCTGCACCTGTTTTGAAGTTGGACATTAAATAAAAGTTGAAGCTCATGTTATGTAGAAGAAACTTTGTTTTTGGAGTATACCATAGATCGGCTCGGAACCAAGTCTAGTAGTGGCTCAAAGTTGGAACCTGCTGCTGATTTCAGCACTTTGAAATATTCTAAGTCTAGAAATTCATCGACCTCGGCATTGGCGTCTCGCGTTCTCTGAAATTCGTTAAGCATCTCAAGTTGACCCCAAAATAAAAGTTGGAGCTAAGTTCATGGAGAAGATCATGTAAAAGGATGGCACTCGTTTGACCTTGTTATGACCCTAAATTTTGGAGTTTGTTAATCGCTGTCAATGCATTGATAATGCCACTTTGGAGATTAAATTATCCACTGTTATGTTGCTCAAATGACTGGAGTGCCTTAATGAAAATGTAGAGCAGGCCGAGGTGAACAAACTTCATTTTTGGCCCAAGGTCTGATTCAGCCTGGATGTGGCCCAAATCGGCTCCCCACGTCGCCCTCCCCGACGCACGCCAGGTGTTCAACAGCAGGCAGACGCGTCAACCATGCAGCAGAGCGCGCCCTCCATTGCTGACGCATGTCTGAACTCCACGCCACGCGCCACCCTGCTCCCTGCGACTCCAAATGCGGATGCTCGAGCTGCCCCGGCATCCCGCACTCACTCTCGCCCTTCCTGGCACTCTCCCTCTGCGTGCGCGCACGCCAGAGCAGAGCCACCATGGCCGCCGCCGCCAAGCTTCCGTGCCGCCGCTGCTCCCTCTCCTACGGCCCTCCTGCATCTACACTGAGTGTCGCTATGCATCCAACGCCTCACGCCGCCCCTCCCGCGCCCATTTTTCAGTCACCACAGCCGCCGGAGCCGCGAGCCCGGCCGCTCCCCTGCGCTGCCATCGAGAGGTGGAAGAAGGTGGACCACGCGTGGAAATAGAAGCTTCTCCAAGGGGTTAAGTGAAGAAGTTGTGACTCATGTGAATAGTGCTTAGGAGGACCTCTTCGCTGACGTTTGAGTTCTATTTTCCACAGGGACCCCGATGCAAGATCTACATTGCTTTTCTTTGATTTTGGCAGATTTGAATGGTGAACTTTGAAAATTCATAGTAATTAGTATAAAAATAGTAAAATAGTAAATGAGGACTTTTTGGAATCCTTATGAAATTATCTATGTAGTAGATCTATAATATGACATGTTTTAGTTTAAAGTTTTAGCTGCAAAAATAGATTTGTGCAGTAAGGTTGTAATGCTAGTTGAATTTATTATTTTCTATAACTGCAGATCTAGAGCTCCAAATGAAGTGAAATTTTTGTGGCATGCTACTCATGTGATAATTGATGTATGGTAAAAATTTCATGAGTATTGGATGAAGTATGAGTGAGTTATTGGTTTATCTCGCTCTCACATGATTTCTTGCAATAGCAAATTGTCTTTTTCATAGAGGCAGCTATACTTATGTAAATGGTATTAAATTTGTATAGTATACTATTGAGAGGATATATGAGCTACCGTAATTTTTGTAGAATTTACTGTGCATTTTTGGTATATGTTCATAAATACACCTTGATGTCTAAATAAATTAGGAAATGCTTTAAGAAAATTTATTTAGAGGTGAGCACCATATTTTTTGGTGTTCTTTAGTCATGTGTGAAATGTTGGTAAAGTTGGTTTTGCCCAATTATGTGTTTGCAACATAAGTTAATAATTGTTTTCTTGCCGATGTGGTTTATGGACAAATCTGGGAACTTAGCAAAGTTCTTCATGATAATGTACTTTGTTGTGAAACTTGTTTATAATAAAAGTTGTAGATAATTCATGTATCTAGCTTCTGTTAAAATTTGGTGTTATTTGGCCAAGTAGTTTAAGAGTTATAGCTGTTTAAAGTTGGGTTACAGAATTGATTGCTCTCTGTCTTGTTTAGACCAGTTTCTGTAAATATATAATTTCGACCCACTTAACTTGTGAATCATGCTGTGATGGTTATAGATAAAATGTAGAGAATTTCATAAGCTTTCCTGAATGTCTTGTTGCATGGCTATTGGATTTGTATAACTCTAGTTATGATCCAAACATGAAGTTGTTGTTTCTAGTCCAGAAATAGACATAGGTTAGTTGTGGTTGTTTACCCCATGTGTTGCTAAGTGTGGCTTATGCCCTTGTTGATGGTCATGTTATGATACTTGTAACCTTGTTAAACTTGTGTCATGCTTGATGTGCTTGCTCTCTATAGTTAGGTATGTGATGTTAGTTAAATAGTTATTGGTGTCTATGTCTTGCATAATCTTGTGTTTGTCTTGAATGTTTATGTGATGCCTCTTGTATTACCATTCTTCATATTTATGCACTTGCATCTTGCATCTCATCTAGGTGCGCTAGATGAACCATGTGAAGGACGTGATGTTGGAGCCGAACCCGAAGACGATGTATGGTGGACCTATCCCGAAGGTGGAAGGACTGGACAAGTGCTAGAACGGGAGATGCTCACTATGCGAGTGTCGTCTAACAAACACTAACCTAGTGTTGGATTCTAGGCAAGCCCCGAAGCATTATAAGCCTCCATATTTTAATAATGTCACTTAAAGTTATTCGTATTGCTGCATTACGTGACAGGAGTTGTTTGGAAACACTTGCTGCATATTACCTTCCTTGACCAGAAATATCTACCATGAATCCTATTTAAGTCCAGGAACGTTTATCATGCTTAGCTCTGCTTAGACCGGTAGAAGTCGGGTGATTTCCTGTCACCTGCGAGCTATAGGTGATAACTTGATCACGGTTGGCTATATTGTGCTATCGTGGAACATAACCTGGTAATGTGGAGTAAATGGAGACCGGGCGGAGTCTTATATGTGGTATTGTAGTGATTCCGTCTGTGTTGATTAAGGACCGATCGTTGCTCGTCCCTCTTGTCATGTTGAACGCATGCCTCACATTTAGCTGGCTAGATAAGCCATTCCGACCGCAAAGCTAGTGGCACTATTCGGGCCGGGATCTACACGGGTGCGCGTATTGGTGCTGATGGGGGTATGACAGGGACACGAAGAGTGAGCCCAAGGGCAGGTGCGCCCTGATTCCTGGCAGTCGGGCGGTCCCTGGGTACTGCGGCTCCAGATTGTCCTGCGGCTACCTAAATAGTGTCCTTGGTGATCTAAGCTACCCTGGCAGGGGAAGCATGGTTTGTGTGAGGAATAAATCACTAGCTGGTTAGGAATCGATTCGAATCGCCATCGCTCCTGGATAGTGAGCACTTGACTCGAGCTATAGCATCATAGTAATTATGATGGAACACTGATGGTTATCTAGATGGTATGGGATATGCTAAATCTAAGTTGGTAACTGGATGTTATTGGTTAATCAAGTGATTGCTATAGTATAGGTGCTTACCTAGATGGATAGGTCATAATAAAGATGATGCAAAGTACTTAAAATGGTTTCTTCATGATAGCTTATGCTTTTCGCAAATGAGTCAGCTAGCCCACTAAAGAAAGCCTTGCATAATCCTTGGTGTCGCTTTATTTTGGTTTATGACGGGTAAGTCTAGCTGAGTATATTCGAGTACTCAGGGTTTATCCCACCATGTTGTAGGTGAAGTTCTTAGCCTGCGGAAGATGGTGGCTAACCGCCGGTGGGCTCGGTGACTCTATATTTACTTCTCATCTATATGCTTTTATCAGAGGATGTCACTTATGCTAGCAATGTATTTGGAACTTATATTAATATAATCATTTGAAAGCTATGCTGTTTTCTCTAATCGGTTTTAAAACCCAAACTTGTACTATTATTTGTGAACCCAATTGTAATATTATTTCCGCTGCAACTCTGCGTATGTGATGTGTATTTGCTTAATCACGCGATCTTGGTTGTGATGTTGATTTACCGAGGTCCTTCGTGACGCTCGGCGGACTACCGGGTTTGTATAAGTGAAAGTATGCGTGTGTCAACATGTTAGCGGGGACAGCCATACTTGATCTTGTATAAATTGGGCGGTTCTGTCACATTTGTCATGCATACACTAGGTATATCTTATGGTAAGCTTGCTCGGTTTCACTCTTAACCCTTGGAGCAAACCTACATGGTTTAAATTGTTTAGGAGCGTGTCACATAGCTTGTTTTACAATTGTTCATCTAATACGTGTCAAAGTCTAAATTGTAGATAATTTCTCCCGAATATCACTTTCGAAAATGTTTCTCACATTCATGTTATGTCATCTTTCAAGTGGTATTTTTGATTCTAAAATCAATGTGCATGTCTCCTACAAGTATTCCATACTTGTGTGCATAAATTTAGGGAGAGGTTACTCTACAAGTTAGATGATTTGAGACTAACACCTTTTCAAACTTATCATGTGTATAGTAGTCTCATTGCAAGGAAAATGGAGTCCCCGGAGTTAAGCATCATACTTCAAATATCCACCACCTATTGCAAGTGGTATAGATCAAATTGGTTTTTACATGTGGTATTTCTAAACCGATATCATCATGTTGATTTCACTTTGGTATTTATATGCTTTCTCCATGCATTATATAGATTAAACTCCCTTGAGCATTAATTTGCCAATTATGCATAAACTACATTCTCCATCATATGTATGCATATATTTAGGGGGAGCTTATTCTATGTAATGTGAGAGTCAAATTTTGTGACCAATTTCACTCCACATACAAAGGATCACAAAGTTTGACCCTCCCTTGTGCTACTAATGTCTTCCTTTTTGGTGTTTGATTTCAAAGGGGGAGAATTTGTAGGACCAAAAGCAAGTCCAATCTTAATAAGTTACAAGTAGTAATGGTCTGAGAAAGGGAGGATAGTGGATTATGGAGTTAGAGGAAGGCTTAAATCCATAATGCCACATGGAGACATTTGCAAGGTCAAGATAGGTTTCAAAGATGTTTACATGTGGTACACAGTAGCTTACTTGTGGTATCTTTAGCTTGCATGTGGTATATTTTAGCATCATATAACATTGCCCTTTGCATTGCATCCTAGCAAGTAAAAAGTTTTTAAATTTCAAAAATTTTATTTTTTGCTTGTTTTGGTCGTGTTGTCATCAATCACCAAAAAGGAGGAGATTATAAGGAAAATGGACCCTAGGCCCATTTACTTTGGATTTTGGTGTTTGATAACCAACACAACCAAATTGACTAATGAATTTGTAAGTAATTGTTTTGTAGTTCAATAGGGTGCAAGACCTAACTTGGACGAAGGCGACGTGATGATCCGATGATCAACACCTCAAGAAAGACATTGGAAGATACATAGAAGACATACATGATCAAGCAAAGTCCAAGACACGAAGATGGGAACCAAGCCAAATGCGCTTGCTCTAGGTTTAGGCCTAGTGTTTAGTGAGGTTTGCACACCTCTTATCACTCGGTGCTTGCGCGCACCATTGTTGTACATTGGAGGGGCTTGTAGTCTTGCGAGATCACACCAACCGCGTTTGTGGTGTGGCCACCACCATGTACCGAAGGGAACAAGGCCCGCGGCGGTTCGGACGGAAGCTTGATAGTGAAGACGGCGGGGAGCGGTCCGGGAGAGGCTTGCTGGAAGACACACCGGAGACCCACTTGCGCGTAGGGAAGGCCTAGGGCTATCCACGGAGTTATCTGACCAGGAGCTTGGCCCTTGTGAGGGATTCCTTGCGAGGGGCTCCAACGAGGACTAGGGAAAACTTACGTACTTCTCGATACCTCGGTAAAAATATCAGAGTCATCGACGGGAGTTTGCATATCTCTACCTTATTCTTTAGCTTCCGCATTTATATTGCAGTCTTGATGTGTGCTTTACTTTCCTAGCTTAGTGATAGGCTAGTTGATAGGTTTGGAACCTAGGTTGCATAACTCCTTTTGCGATAGAGATAACAACATACTAGCAAAACCGTAGTTGCACATTTAAATAGTTTATTTTTTGCATAGATTTTGCTAAGGGTAGAAAAAGAGGCCATAGTTTAGAGTTAGAGTTTTAAGTTGCATAATTCACCCCCCTCTTAGGCGTCACGGTCCCTTTCAGTTAACTAGAATTATAGATAGGAGGCTTGCATTTTTAGTAGGCTAGCGCAACACCCGTTTCACCGTTTAATTGTCTAACCATTTGGCTTAAGTGTTGTTGAAGAATTTTTTTAATAGGCTATTCACCCCCTCTAGCCATTAGGACCTTTTAGACGCCCGCTGTCGGCTTGCGCCCACCTCCACGCTGTCCTCCGAGAGCGCCAGCTGTCCGTGCGGGAACTTGCTGGCATTGTTTCTACTTGCACATCACATACACATACATGCTTGTGGTGACTGTGGTCCGACAAACGCACGACACGATCGGACGATGGAGCGGACAAGTAGGCGCACCGCGCACAGAGAGACGTGTGGCGTAGTAAACACGAGGGAGAAATAGGGAAAGGAGAAGCCGAGGGAGCACAAGCACGTCGGTGGTGGGGTACTCGGCCACGATGCTTCGCCAGCATGCTTGTCGTCTCCGCGTCGATCCCCGGTGTGGCGCCCGTGATGATGGCCGTCATCGCACCCATGTCCGTGGTCACCTCCTCCGCCGTCGATCTCGAGCCGAACACGCTCGCGCTAGGCGACCCCAGTAGGTACCACACCGCCCGCAGCATCCCCGGTAGCGCGCGCGTTTAGTGGGTGGCGCCGGCGAGGTGTGGTGAGGTGATGGTCAGCTGGGGCAGGGGTTGGGAGGGTACGGCGGCCGGCGGTGGGGATGACGAGGCGGAGGAGGTGGCGAGCGGAGGGGGCCTAGCTGGGCGGAGAGGCACTGTGTGGGCGGCCACCGGCAACGGGCGGCGGCGTATGCGAGCGAAGTCGCTCGTCCGGGCAACTCGCGACGCAGACGAACGAATGCGTCTCAGTTACGATCGGTTGCAGGATAGGATAAGGAGGCAGGGGTAGTTCAGTCATTTCCCATGTCCTAAACAGTGATAAGAGATATTTGGAAATAGAAAAAGATAAGAAATCTCAGAAATCCCTCGTATCGAAACAATTCACGTGCACATGGTCAACTATTGAAAAGCTTGCGATGTCAAATTGTAACACCCCGGTGTTATGCCTACATTTAGGCACTGCTAATCATACATATCATGCATCATCAAGCATCCTAATCATACCTGCATAATCTTGCATATAACAACTGGAACATTACTTCGAAACATACGAAACATGTTTGTGAAAAGTAAATGATGCATACACTTATTAGAGTTGTTTTGCTCTGATTCTTGCTTGCTAGTTGAGTAGAAATTGTTGGTTATGCTTGTAAATCATCTAGAATTGTTTAGCACAATTTTTGGAGCAAGGTTTGTATTCAAATTAATTCAAAAATTTTGCTTCCAAAGTAATTTCCCAAAATTAGGGTTTTGAGTTAAAATTTAACTTTGAGTCTATAATTTAAAATCTAGATAGAATTGGACTTTGGTCATAAAAGCAAAGTTATAGGGAATTAAATTCTAAGCAACTTTCATTTTTGGTCCATTTTCAAAAGATGTCATTTTCTTGCTCAAAATGAGATTTGAAAACTGGAATTGAAAATCTCTTGAAAATTTAAATTGAAAATCTTCATTTTTCCTTAACAGGCCACCGCCTCGCTTCTGGCCCGACAGCCGAAGCCGGCCCAGCCAGCCTCCCACCCGCGCGCCTCGCGCTTCCACAGCACCCCGGCCCAGCCCAGCGCGCCGGCTCTTTCTCCCGCTCGCCCTCGCGCGCCCGTCGCAGCGCCAAGCCGCGACCGCGGCAGAGGAATCCCGCCGCGCGGCAGCCGCGGCCTGACACCGCGCCCACGCCCCCGCCTTCACCTGCTGGTGCCCGCGCACTCGCTCACTTGCGCCCGCGCTCCCTTTTCTCCCCCTCTAGAGCCGAGCCTCGAGCTCCGCCCTCGCCGCGCCCGCAGCTCCGCCGGCGTTGAGCTCTCGCGCCGCCGCGCCATTTCCCGATTGCTCGCGCCCGCAGCTCCGCCTCGCCTCCCTTCGGCTCACGCTCGCGCTTGCGCCGCCTTCCGAGCCCTGGGTGAGCTTCCCCGCGCCTCGCCACCGACGTCCATGGCGCCGCCGTGCTCGGCCGCCGTGGAGCGTCCTCTTCCTCCCTTTCTCAGCCGTGCTTGGCTGCCTGCTCGCTTTCGCCATTGCCTCGCACAACTCCTGCGCTCGTTCGCTTGTGCTGCCGTGGTCGGAGATGGCCGCCGGCCGCTGGCCGAGCCGCGCCGTCGCGCCAGCGCGCACCCCGGTGAGGCACCCTGCCTCGGCTGGCCAGGCCGAGCCAGGCCGTGGGTTGACGCCCTGTTGGGCCGTCTTCCTTCCCTCGCACTCGGGCCGCGCAGGCCGGTTGTGGCCGTGGGCCATCTGCTCTCCACGGGTCGGCCCAGTATTTCTTAAATGAATTGATTTCCATTTATTATTTGTTAATTGAAATCTGAAATGGTTTGAAAAATATTTGGGTGATCAAACTTGCTCCAAATTTGTTGAAACAAATTTTGCTAGGTTCCTTATCATCAGATCTACTTGGGAAAATTATTGCATGTCATTTTTGGGATATTTTTCTGTAGGATTTTATTTAATCTTGAATATTGCTGATAACTTGAAAAATATGTAGAAAAATATATAGGCTTCAGAAAAATATGATTCCAAGTTTGTTAATCTTCTTATGTCATGTACTTCCTAGGAAAAATATGTTTCATGCATGTGCTGTGGGAAAATTTTGAGGTGTAGTTCAAGTACCTTTAATGGCTGATTTTTGTTATTTTTGCTAGAGCACAAATTTTGTATAACACATGCATGTGACAATTTTTGTACAGTGATTATATACTATAAAGAACATAGGAAAAATACTCAATCTGTTGTTTGAAACTTTTCATAGTACAAAGTAATTTCATGCTCATTTTTATGCTATAACTTGTCATTTTTATGTAGGATAGTTTACTTATCCAAATGCCATGAAATTTTTATGGTAGTCTGTTTAGGGTAGTATTATGCTACTGTAATTTTCTCAGATTTTTAGAAGCATCAGAAATATATGTTGCTATTCAAACCTATTATTAATTAGGGTTTAAGCAAGTGTTGCTTTAAGTGTGATTAAGAAATTAGTAAAGCTTTGGTGTATCTTTGAAGCATTTAATAAGATGTGTTGACTTAACCTATTAGTAGTAGAAGAGAATGCAGTAGATGACATGTGCTTGTAGTATATTTTCTTGGATGATGTGACTACCTTGCTTTTCAACATATCCATTGCATTCATCTCCTTCGATGCACCGATTGCATAGGCACTTACACGCATTGCATCATACAGGATCGCAAACCGAGAACCCAGTCATCATTCCCGAGGAGCCCGAGGAGCAGTTCGAGGTGCAGCCGCAGGAAGTGCCAGAAGCCGACGAGGAGGACGTTGAGGAGCTTCCGGAGTGCCCCGATCACCGTCCGAGCTCCTTCGAGAGAGGCAAGCCCCCGGAGCATCTTTCTCCCGGTTTGCAATGATTTCATTAAATACTTTACTTTAAATTGATGCATTACGTTCAGGAGTTGTTTGCAACCGTTCTTTGCATTATACCTTGTTTACCTTTGTTATACTATATCCTTGTTACCACGGTATCCGCATGATTGAGTCAATGCTTAGTTGGCTTAGACCGGTAGAAGTCGGGTGATTTCTGCCACCGCGAGCTATAGGTGGTTACCGGATCTGTTTGGATGGCTATGAAGTCATGGTATAACTAAGTGTTAAATGAAGTTGAGACCGGGTGGAGACTTGCGAGTTTTGGACCTGTAGTGTTTCCGTCAGGTCGATTAAGGACCGACCGTTGTTGGGCCTCGAGTCATGTTGAACGCATGCCTTACATTTAGTTGGCGGATAAAGTACCTTCCGACCGCTGAAGTTGGGAGATTTTTCGGCCGAGTAGATTGCCGCAGCCAAGACCTTGTGCCGGGAAGCAGTGTGTGGTAGGACACGGGCGGGATGATAAGACCAAAGTGCATCGGTCGGCCCCGGTACATGTGGTTCCTGGCAAACTCGAGATACCTGGAAAGTTGACTCGGTGATCAATATCTCACTTTAGCGGGTGAGTGAGATTTGTGTAAGGAATAAATCACCAGCTGGTTAGGAATCGATTCGAATCGCCATCGCTCCTGGATAGTGAGCACTTGACTTGAGTGACTTCATCGTAGTAAATGTTTATGGAACACTTGGACAGTTATAGTGAATATGACAGCATGGAAGTTGTTTAATGATCAGTGGTTATCATTAATTGCTTAATCACATGTTTACTCTAGTATAGGTGCAAATCTAGTCGACAGGTTAATAATAATTAAACTTAACAATAATGCTTTTAGAAAGGTTCTTGAAATGCTAAAAATGCTTCTTTTGCAAATGAGTCAGCTACCCTACTATAAAGCCTTCATAATTCCTTGGTGTCATTTATTTTCGGTTATGTCGGGTAAGTCTAGCTGAGTACCTTCTCGTACTCAGGGTTTTATTTCCACTTGTTGCAGATGGGCAGATGTATTACGGCTATTGTATCAACTGCCTCTATCCTGCGATGGGTGATGCTTAGGACCATGGGCATGGTCATTCCTTACGTCTCATCTAATGCTTTTGTTGGAGATGATCATTTGCTGGCACTATATTTAAACTCCGCGTGAGTGTGTGTGTGGTTTGAACAAATGACTTCCGCTACTTTTATTCGAACTGGTTTGTAATAACTATGTTTAAACTCTGATGTATCTGAGATTGCGAACTTTTATGTAATATGTGATGGTGACCGCTAAACTTATTACGATCATGGCTGGGACACGAGTTGGTTTGAAATCCTTTGTGATTTCACGGACTACCGGGTTATACGGGCTTAAGTTTGTTCAATCATCTGCTCTGGTGGATGATTTTCTTACTTAATTTCGTATAATTGGTTGGTTCTGTTACAGCTGGCATCAGAGCATAGTTTAGCGTGTTACTGTTCACAAGTGTATTTAAAACAAAAGGCATTTGGAAAACGTGATTTTCAAAATCTAAAGTGTGCCAGTGATCATATCCTTTATGCCCAGTTAAGGACTTTAGGTGGCTTAATTAAGTACTGACTTGGGGTTCTTGCATCATATTTCTCTTTCGTCGCTCATACGGCGTGCTATTGTATGAGTGCCACTTGTTTGAGTGGTAATGAATGGATCATTTGCCTCTACGCCTCGGTAAGTGTGAGTTGTGAGAGCATGATCGGATACACCGCCGATCTAGGGTGAGTGCTTATACGATGCTGGAGTAATTACATGTTCTACGCATGTTTTACAAAGGTATCTCATGTATGGGTCTTCCATCTGTGGAGGCGATGCCGTCAATAGGACGATGGTTCGGGTAGTTACTACCGTTGTACATGTATCTGGGGATTCGTGTAGAGCGTGTAGATAAAACTTTACTGCTTTTATGCATTCATTAGGAATTGGGCTGAAATGAATCTTCTGCAGGTACATAACAACGCTATCGTGTAGAACGTATTAGCTACGTCTTGAGAGATCGTTGTATGCCACCGAATTCGTCGTTAGAAATTATTTATTCCTAAGTTTGTGAGAACGTACGGTACGTACATACATCATGTTACTTGTGCATTTCATTCATGTCATGCATTCCTCCCCTTATAAATTGATTCTCTCATTTGGATAAAAGTGGTATCACCTAAAATATGTTTCCCCGAGGTAATGAAAGAACTTTTGCTACAGATGGCCCGCACGAAGCAGACCGCCCGTAAGTCCACCGGAGGAAGAGCACCTCGACGCCCGTTGGCCCTGAGGGAGCACCGCACCACGGACACCTTCTTGAGCGAGTTTGGCATGCCAACTTTGCTTTGGAGAGTGCTCCATGATGTGGGGTACCCAGAGGGTCAAGAGCCGGTGTACTCTTGGAATGAGAGTCAGTTAGCAGAAAATGGACTAGCAGTGGTGGAGATCACGGTTCCTGCTCTCGGTGATGCTCCAGATTGGGATGGTTGGCACTTGGAGTTTGAGGGTCGCACTCCAGCTGAGGGTGCAGAGGGAGCAGCCTTCCGTGTCATTAGAGACATTATGAGCAGATTTCCCAGTGAGCTTGCAGCAGCTCTGGCTGGTACTTTTCCTAGGGATGATCCTCGTGATGCCATTTGGGTTCAGCCTCAGGGAAGTGCATTGGTCAGAGGTCCAGCTGAAGGACAGGCTAGCGACAACCAGGCAATGAGTGCTATGTTCGCCGCCATCAGAGCGTATGAAGGTCTCGAGAGTACCTACTGGACTTTGACTGGCTTGCGTAGTGAGGATAAGCTCAAAGGGAAGAAGCAGAAGAAGAGACAGGCACGTGCTATAGCTAGCTTGCAGGAGCAGTTGGCTGATATGAACTTACAGCGAGATCAGGCGGTTGTGAGAGGTGATAGAGCTATGCAGCGAGTGCATACGTTGACTCAAGCCAACAACAATGCAGACCGCATGATTGGACAGTTGGTTCAAGAGAGGAATGAAGCCTGGAACGCAAGAAACCTTCTGCTGCAGAGAGTCGATGAGCTAGAGGAATACAACGGCAACCTGCACGAAGAGTTTCACGCGCTCTATAATGGGGTTGGCCCATATGCTCCACCAAACGCCGCTGGCATGGACATCGACGACGACAACCAGAACGAGCCTGTAGTTTCACCTAGAGGCGATGGTGACGTCTCCGATCCCGATGATGGCCCCGAGGAATAGGCTAGTTGCCTTGCGCTAGTATCTAGGTCCTGTCGCGACGACCTTTCTTTTGTTGGCATGTAACCTATCGTGTGTTGCTTCGAACGTCTGAGACTTGGCATGTGGTTGGAACTTGATTTTCGAATGCGATATCTGAACGCATCAAAAGTCCAGTGTATGTATGCTGGCAATGTGACTGTATGGATGCGATGTTTGCCATTGAAGTAATTCGATTAAGTGTTGTTGTCTTAATTGGGATGAGATTGTTGTGCCTCTGTTTTATTGCATGAATTTATTCTCTCCAGTAAAATCAGTACGGCATAATTTTCCTTCACTCGCAATCATTACAGCTTCACTCAATCGTTACTTGTTGCTGAAATATGCAGATGACAAACACTCGCCGAACCACGTATGAAGCCGCTGAGACCGGTGCTAACGGTGCGGGGACCGGTGGTGGTGGTGATGGTGGGAACCACGGCAACAACAATAAACCTCCCCATGAACCACATTTGCCACCTCCTCCCCGTTTACCCCGAGATGTTTCAGATACGGTGCTTTCGGGAGTCGCCGCAATGCGGAACAATCCCGAGAAAAACATGGAGGATTTTTTCACGCACCATCGCCAACAACGTTCAGCGTGGAAACAATCAAGGTGGTGGCATGGGAGTGAACCAATATAGCAGCTTCAAGGATTTCATGGATACCAGGCCACCCATATTCAAGGAAGCAATAGAGCCACTTGATGCTGAGGAATGGATCAACACGATGGAAGATAAATTCCGTGTGTTGAGAATGACTGAGGTTCTAAAAACGGAGTATGCTGCACTTCAATTGTGGAGGACGGCGGGAATGTGGTGGAAGCACCATCGCACCACCTTCCCTCCAAATGCTCGATTTCTTGGAGAGAGTTTCTTTGAGGCCTTTCGTGGAGTCTATATTCCACCGGGCTGTTGAAATGAAGTTGGGAGAGTTCACGGCATTAAACCAGGGCACCAAAACCGCGGATTTAATACCGCATGCCTTCAACAACTTGTGTCGCTATGCTCGACATGGTTGACACAGATGCTAAAAGAATAGCCAGTTTCAAGAGAGGACTCAATCCAAAAATGATGAAGCATGTTGGTACCAACAACCGCGTCAGATTCAATGACTTCATCAGCGACTGTCTGAAACAGGAGAAGAATAACAACGCCAGCACTGCAGCCAAGACACGTAAGAGAGCCTTTGAAGGTGGGCCGTCTCAAGCTAGAGCACCTATGGGAGGTCATCCTCCATATCGCCCATCGGCACCTGGTGCTAGGTTGAGCCACCTCACCAAGAAGTCGAAATTTCCGTGGACCTCAAAAGCAGTACAAGATGGCAATCTGACCCAATAAAGTAGCCGAATGCGAAGACGGTAAGGCGTTCAAAAGGAATGGGATCTGCCGGAGACAAAGAAGAGGACCTCGCTATAACGCGTGATCAACCCGGTCATTTCTCGAGGTTTTGTCCGTACCGCCCAAGAAGAAGCAGCAGACTTATAATGCTAGAGTGCACAGTACAACAGTGGATGAAATTCCAGAGGGGGAGCCCGTCACTGCTGGTAAGTTTCTTGTCAACGAAAATCCTGCAGTTGTTCTATTTGATTCTGGGTCATCGCATTCTTTTATGAGTCAAGCATTTGCACAGAAACATGGACAACTATGTACAGAATTGGGGTATGGGTACCGTATAAGTTCAGCAGGGGCTGATGTTTTGACTAACCGGATGGTTCGAGGGGCAACCCTTGAATTAGGTAGCAGAAAGTTCCGAGTGAACTTGATAGTTATGCCTGGATTAGTCTTGGATGTCATTATAGGGATAAATTGGATGAAGGATTGGGGAGCAGTCATAGATACTAGAAGTCGAGTACTTACCCTTAAGGATCCCCTGGGTGAGGGTACTTTCCAAGTACCATTGCCTCGGAGAACAGACCTTATAAGTGTTACATGTGCTGCTCGGCGATCATTCCTATTCATCGATTTCGGTAGTGTGTGAATTTCCGGGTGTATTCCCGGATGAGCTACTGGTCTTCCATGAGATAGGGAGATTGAGTTTGGAATCGAGCTAGTACCCGAACAGCTCTCGATTTCAAGGAGACCATATCGGATGCCTCCAGATGAGTTAATGAGTGAAGAAGCAATTAGAAGATTTGTCAAAGAAGGGGTTTATTCGCCAAGCAAGTCCGAGTGGGGATGTCCCGCTTTGTTTGTGAAAAAAAGAAGAAAGAGGACACATTGAGAATGTGCGTAGATTACAGGCCACTCAACGCTGTGACCGTAAAGAATAAGTATCCCTTGCCTCATATTGATGTTCTGTTTGACCAATTATCCAAGGCCAAGGTGTTCTCAAAAATAGATTTGAGATCCGGTTATCATCAGATCAAGATAATGCCACAGGATATACCGAAAACTGCTTTTTCCACCAGATACGGGTTGTATGAGTATCTTGTCATGTCTTTTGGCTTGACAAATGCTCCTGCATACTTTATGTTTTTGATGAATACAGTTTTCATGCCAGAATTGGATAAGTTTGTGGTAGTGTTCATCGATGACATTCTGGTGTACTCCGAGAATGAGAAAGATCATGAAGAACATCTGAGAACCGTCTTGACCAGACTTAGAGATCATCAACTGTATGCTAAGTTTAGCAAATGTGAATTCTGGTTGAAGGAAGTTCCTTTCCTTGGTCACATTCTGTCAGAAAATGGGGTTTCAGTCGATCCAAGTAAGGTGCAAGAAGTTATGAATTGGAAAGCACCGACCACAGTTCCTGAGATTAGAAGTTTCTTAGGATTAGCCGGTTATTACCGTCGCTTTATACTAGACTTTTCGAAGATTGCCAAACCAATGACAAGCCTCCTACAAAAGGATCACAAGTTTGTGTGGACAGAGGAGTGTGAAGCAGCTTTCCACAATTTGTGGAAACTGTTAACCACTGCTCCTGTTCTAGCACAACCGGATATTGAGAAACCATTTGATGTGTTTTGCGACGCATCGAAGACTGGATTAGGATGTGTTCTTATGCAAGAAAGGAGAGTCATTGCTTATGCATCACGTCAATTGAGAAAGCACGAGGTCAACTATCCAACACATGATCTTGAACTTGCTGCAGTTGTGCACGCCCTAAAAATTTGGAGACATTATCTACTGGGTAATGTGTGCAATATTTTCACGGATCACAAGAGTCTTAAGTACATCTTTACCCAACCGAGCTAAACATGAGACAGCAGTAGATGGTTGGAATTGATCAAGGATTATAACTTGAATGTGCAATATCATCTGGTAAAGCCAATGTAGTGGCAGATGCTTTGAGCAGAAAGTCACATTACTTGAATGTGCAGCCATTACTTGAAGATGGGTTCGATCTAATGCATCCTGCTGTGTTACATAGTATTCAGATTAGTTGCTCTTTGGAGAGTAAGATAATAGAAGGCCAGAAAACCGACAAGGAATATTCCACATCAAAGAGAAAATAAAATGAAACCGTCTCAAAGATTTTAAAGTGGATGAACAGGGCGTGTTGTGGTTTGACGACCGTCTTGTGGTTCCCAAGGATCGAGAGCTTAGAAATAAACTCATGGATGAAGCTCACCTTTCTAAGCTATCTATCCATCCCGGAAGTAGTAAGATGTATCAAGAATTAAGATCTCGTTATTGGTGGACCAAAATGAAGAAAGAAATTACAGCATATGTTGTCAGATGTGACACGTGTTGTCGAGTGAAAGCAATTCACATGAAAAACCGCCGGTATGTTGCAACCATTATCAATCCCGAGTTGGAAGTGGGGACGATATCGGTATGGATTTTATCACGGGTTTGCCCACTACTCCAAAAGGACATGATTCGATTTGGGTAATTGTGGATCGTCTTACCAAGACCGCTCATTTCTTACCTGTAAAAACAACATATCGACCACCTCAATATGCCGAGAAGTATATCGCAGAAATTGTAAGGTTGCATGGTATACCAAAGACCATAATATCTGATAGAGGCTCACAGTTCACGGCTCATTTTTGGGAACATTTACACAAAGGCTTAGGAACTAGTTTGATTCGCAGTACCGCTTATCATCCTCAGACAGATGGTCAGACTGAACGAGTGAATGTTGTTTTGGAAGATATGTTAAGAGCCTGTGTATTGTCTTCTAAGGGATCATGGGAGTCATGGTTACCGTTAGCTGAGTTTTCTTACAATAATAGTTATCAAGAAAGCATCAAGATGGCCCCATTCGAAGCTTTATATGGCAGAAAAGGTAGAACGCCATTGAATTGGGTTGAGCCTGGTGATAGAAGATATTATGGCATTGACTTTGTAGAAGAAGCCGAGAAGAAAGTTCATATTATTCAGCAGAATATGAAAGCTGCCCAATCACGTCAGAAAAGTTATGCAGACAAAAGAAGGAGACCCCTTAGTTTTGAAGTTGGTGACTATGTTTATCTGAAAGTCACACCAATGAAGAAGAAAAGGTTTGGAGTCCGAAGAAAGCTTGCCGCGAGATTCGTAGGACCATACAAGATCTTAGAACAAAGAGGTCCGGTAGCCTACAAGTTAGAGTTACCTGAGACAATGAGTACAGTTTTCCTAGTTTTCCATGTATCACATCTCAAGAAATGTTTGCGTGTTCCGGAAGAAAGAATAGAACCTCGAGGTATTCAACTCAAATCAGATTTGGTGTATCGTGAACAACCAGTCCGGGTGTTAGACACTAAGGAACGTGCTACTCGGAATAGTGTGGTGAAAACATACAAGATACAGTGGGATCATCATGATGAGGGAGATGCAACTTGGGAAATAGGAGAGTATCTACAAAAAGCTTATGAAGAATTTTATAACAAATGGTTCGTAACCCAAATCTCGGGACGAGATTTTTATAAGGGGGGAGGGCTGTAACACCCCGGTGTTATGCCTACATTTAGGCACTGCTAATCATACATATCATGCATCATCAAGCATCCTAATCATACCTGCATAATCTTGCATATAACAACTGGAACATTACTTCGAAACATACGAAACATGTTTGTGAAAAGTAAATGATGCATACACTTATTAGAGTTGTTTTGCTCTGATTCTTGCTTGCTAGTTGAGTAGAAATTGTTGGTTATGCTTGTAAATCATCTAGAATTGTTTAGCACAATTTTTGGAGCAAGGTTTGTATTCAAATTAATTCAAAAATTTTGCTTCCAAAGTAATTTCCCAAAATTAGGGTTTTGAGTTAAAATTTAACTTTGAGTCTATAATTTAAAATCTAGATAGAATTGGACTTTGGTCATAAAAGCAAAGTTGTAGGGAATTAAATTCTAAGCAACTTTCATTTTTGGTCCATTTTCAAAAGATGTCATTTTCTTGCTCAAAATGAGATTTGAAAAACTGGAATTGAAAATCTCTTGAAAATTTAAATTGAAAATCTTCATTTTTCCTTAATCAGCCACGCCTCGCTTCGGCCCGACAATTAAGCCCGGCCCGCCCAGCCACCTCCCCCACCCGCGCCTCGCGCTTCCACAGCGCCTTGCCCAGCCCACACTGGGCTTTTTCTCTTTTCTCTCCCTCGCTTGTCATGTCATGGCCACGCCATGATCATGGGCAGAGGAATCCGCCAGCGTGGCGACTCCGCACGCGGCGTCGCCCGCTGCGGCATGCATGGCTGCTGGCTCACACTGCACCACGCGCCGCCTTCACCTGGCTGGTGCCCACAAGATTCGCTCACTCGCGCCCGCGCTCCCTTTTCTCCCCCTCCAGAGCCGAGCCTCGAGCTCCGCCCTCGCCGCGCCCGCAGCTCCGCCGGCGTTGAGCTCTCGCGCCGCCGCGCCATTTCCCGATTGCTCGCGCCCGCAGCTCCGCCTCGCCTCCCTTCGGCTCACGCTCGCGCTTGCGCCGCCTTCCGAGCCCTGGGTGAGCTTCCCCGCGCCTCGCCACCGATGTCCATGGCGCTGCCGTGCTCGGCTCGGCCGTGGGAGCGCCTCTTCCTCCCTTTCTCGGCCGTGCTTTATTGCACCGCTCGCTTCGCCATTGCCTTGCACAACTCTCTGCGCTCGTTTCGCTTGTCTTTGCCGTGGCGGAGATGGGCCGGTCATTGGCCGAAGTCAGTGCGTCGCGCTTAGCGCAGAAGGCAGCGCCCCGGCGAGGCACCGCCTTTTGGCGGGCTGAGCCGAGCCGAGGTTGGCGGGTTGACGCCTCTGGGCCTTCCTTCCCTCAAGGCTCGGGCCGCGCAGGCCGGTTGTGGCCGTGGGCCAACTGTTCCCCACGGGCCGGCCCAGTATTTCTTAAATGAATTGATTTCCATTTATTATTTGTTAATTGAAATCTGAAATGGTTTGAAAAATATTTGGGTGATCAAACTTGCTCCAAATTTGTTGAAACAAATTTTGCTAGGTTCCTTATCATCAGATCTACTTGGGAAAATTATTGCATGTCATTTTTGGGATATTTTTCTGTAGGATTTTATTTAATCTTGAATATTGCTGATAACTTGAAAAATATGTAGAAAAATATATAGGCTTCAGAAAAATATGATTCCAAGTTTGTTAATCTTCTTATGTCATGTACTTCCTAGGAAAAATATGTTTCATGCATGTGCTGTGGGAAAATTTTGAGGTGTAGTTCAAGTACCTTTAATGGCTGATTTTTGTTATTTTTGCTAGAGCACAAATTTTGTATAACACATGCATGTGACAATTTTTGTACAGTGATTATATACTATAAAGAACATAGGAAAAATACTCAATCTGTTGTTTGAAACTTTTCATAGTACAAAGTAATTTCATGCTCATTTTTATGCTATAACTTGTCATTTTTATGTAGGATAGTTTACTTATCCAAATGCCATGAAATTTTTATGGTAGTCTATTTAGGGTAGTATTATGCTACTGTAATTTTCTCAGATTTTTAGAAGCATCAGAAATATATGTTGCTATTCAAACCTATTATTAATTAGGGTTTAAGCAAGTGTTGCTTTAAGTGTGATTAAGAAATTAGTAAAGCTTTGGTGTATCTTTGAAGCATTTAATAAGATGTGTTGACTTAACCTATTAGTAGTAGAAGAGAATGCAGTAGATGACATGTGCTTGTAGTATATTTTCTTGGATGATGTGACTACCTTGCTTTTCAACATATCCATTGCATTCATCTCCTTCGATGCACCGATTGCATAGGCACTTACACGCATTGCATCATACAGGATCGCAAATCGAGAACCCAGTCGTCATTCCCGAGGAGCCCGAGGAGCAGTTCGAGGTGCAGCCGCAGGAAGTGCCAGAAGCCGACGAGGAGGACGTTGAGGAGCTTCTGGAGTGCCCCGATCACCGTCCGAGCTCCTTCGAGAGAGGCAAGCCCCGGAGCATCTTTCTCCCGGTTTGCAATGATTTCATTAAATACTTTACTTTAAATTGATGCATTACGTTCAGGAGTTGTTTGCAACCGTTGCTGCATTATACCTTGTTTACCTTTGTTATACTATATCCTTGTTACCCCGGTATCCGCAATGAAGTCAATGCTTAGTCGGGCTTAGACCGGTAGAAGTCGGGTGATTTCGCCACACTGCGAGCTATAGGTGGTTACCGGATCTGTTTGGATGGCTATGAAGTCATGGTATAACTAAGTGTTAAATGAAGTTGAGACCGGCGGAGACTTGCGAGTTTTGGACTGTAGTGTTTCGTCTCAGGTCGATTAAGGACCGACCGTTGTTGGGCCTCGAGTCATGTTGAACGCATGCCTTACATTTAGCGGGGCGGATAAAGTACCTTCCTACCGCTGAAGGTGGGAGATTTTTCGGCCGAGTAGATTGCCCGCAGCCAAGACCGTGCCGGGGTGTGGTGTGGTAGGACACGGGCGGGATGATAAGACCAAAGTGCAAATCGGTCGGCCCCGGTACATGTGGTTCTGGCAAACTCGAGATACCGGAAAGTTGACTCGGTGATCAATATCTCACTTTAGCGGGTGAGTGAGATTTGTGTAAGGAATAAATCACCAGCTGGTTAGGAATCGATTCGAATCGCCATCGCTCCTGGATAGTGAGCACTTGACTTGAGTGACTTCATCGTAGTAAATGTTTATGGAACACTTTGACAGTTATAGTGAATATGACAGCATGGAAGTTGTTTAATGATCAGTGGTTATCATTAATTGCTTAATCACATGTTTACTCTAGTATAAGTGCAAATCTAGTCGACAGGTTAATAATAATTAAACTTGACAATAATGCTTTTAGAAAAGTTCTTGAAATGCTAAAAATGCTTCTTTTGCAAATGAGTCAGCTACCCTACTATAAAGCCTTCATAATTCCTTGGTGTCATTTATTTTCGGTGATGTCGGGTAAGTCTAGCTGAGTACCTTCTCGTACTCAGGGTTTTATTTCCACTTGTTGCAGATGGGCAGATGTATTACGGCTATTGTATCAACTGCCTCTATCCTGCGATGGGTGATGCTTAGGACCATGGGCATGGTCATTCCTTACGTCTCATCTAATGCTTTTGTTAGAGATGATTATTCGCTGGCACTATATTTAAACTCCGCGTGAGTGTGTGTGGTTTGAACAAATGACTTCCGCTACTTTTATTCGAACTGGTTTGTAATAACTATGTTTAAACTCTGATGTATCTGAGATTGCGAACTTTTATGTAATATGTGATGGTGACCGCTAAACTTATTACGATCATGGCTGGGACACGAGTTGGTTTGAAATCCTTTGTGATTTCACGGACTACCGGGTTATACGGGCTTAAGTTTGTTCAATCGTCTGCTCTGGTGGATGATTTTCTTACTTAATTTCGTATAATTGGTCGGTTCTGTTACACAAATACCGAGAGGCTTACAGGTTCATGGTTAAATATTAAAATTTCTCGGACGAATCGGAGCAGCCACCGGCAGAAACGTTGGGGTTGTTTTGTCGACTACGGGCTGTTCGGCTGATATATAAATCGGCTGATAAGCTAACTGAAGCTGTTTTGTTATGAAAAAAAAATTCTGTAGATTCTGGCTGATAAGTCGGGTCAATAATTTCAAGCGAACAGGGCCTCCGCCGCTCATCGCAGTCGGCACGCTCCGGAGCTGCCATCATATAGAAGCGGGCAGTCCTGTTGCGTTGAGTTGGTACCGTGCCTCGCGGTCGCGGGAGCTGTCTGCGTTATCTTCCCTGTAGCCTGGAGCTGTCGGCATACGGATGGGTGCACGATTCAGCAGTGACATCATCATATGCCCTGTTTGTACTGCTAACTAATTTGTTGTGAGAGAAAATTATGGTTCATTGATTAAAAAAATATGATTTATAAGCAAAAATGAACAGGACGATATTTGCGAATAGACAGCACGACAAGTTTAGCGGATATGTACACGACACGACTTGTAAAGAGGAGTTGATTATACGACAAAGATATAAGCACGTATATAACAATGAGTATTTCATGTTTGTATATAATAATAGGATTATTCTGTAAGACCTCCTCAGGTCCTCATCGGGACATCAGGTCAAGCATGTGGTGGAAACTGAGGCCATGTTTAGTTTCCCAGATTTTCTGAATTTGGCACTATGTAAAAAGAAGATTTTTCGTTACATCAAACTTGCGGTATATGCATGGAGTACTAAATGTTAACGAAATCAAAAACTAATTGCACAGTTTGGTTGTACTTTGCGAGACGAACGTTTTGAGCCTAATTAGTCAACGATGGGATAATTATTACCAAATAAAAACAAAACGCTACAGTGTAGCTACAGTAACGCTGAATCCGGCGGCGCCGAATCCGGCCTCCAACTAAACATGGCCTGAGTATAAAGTTATCATGCAGTTCCTCCTGATATGACATGATATGATATAATATAACGAAAAGAAAAGAAATGAGAACCCCGGCGTGACGCAAAGCGCAACCAAATGTTGTCCGTGTCGCGGGCAACTGGGCAAGGGTAAGGGTGCAGCGTGCAAGAGACTTAGGCTAGTATCAGTGAGGTTTTATTAGAGTTTTATGGGCATTAAATAGGTTAATGTGACACCGTATTGATGAAGAGAGATGATAAAAATTCTGTAGAAATAGAGAGAGTTTTATAGAGATAAAACTCTTCTACGCTATTTTCAAAATATGAATGTATTAATAACAGGATCATGAAATTCTCGCTGAGACTGGCGTTAGAGCTCTCACCCACAGCGCCCCACCACTTCAACGACACTCAACACCTGACCACCCGTCGCGTGCTCTGTTTCTCAGCTGCACGCCTGCACTCTGCTCGTCTCGCATCGCACATCGCTCGTTCGTCGAACCGCCTCCCAATCCCAATCCCAATCCCAATCCCAATCCCAACAAACAGCGGCGCGACCGAGGCCGCTCCGCTCCGCTCCGCGCCCGCCGCCCCGTCGCTCGCCGGGGCCGAGAGGAGCCGCTCCTCCGCTCGACGCGCTGGTCCTGAAAGGCCGCCGGCGTCGCCCGCACCTGCCGCTCAGCTCGCCCGCCTGGTTCGCTTCTTCCTCTCCCTCTCCCTCCATCGACTCCTCCCTTGCCCTCGCGGCCTCGCCTCTTTTACTGATTCCTTTGTTTCGTTCGTCTGTCCTCCTCCTCCACCCCGCTCCCCTCGTACTGATGCCGAATACCGGCGGCGGTCTCCTCTTCTCCTGCAAGAGTGCGGCGGGCGCACACTAGGCTAGGCATACATGTTCGGCTTCGCTGTATCCGTATGCATGCCTTTGATCCTGATAGCTCCGCGCATTCAGTCGTGGCGTTTCTTTACTCTGAGATGAGAAACCCGTGTCAAGAAAAATGTTCCCACCCTATCAGCTGCAGCTCAAAGTCAACGCACCTGCGCATCTTCTGCCAATAAAACCGTACTAGTACCTCCCTATCCTATCCACAAGGAATATACTATGCCGTACCTCTCAATCTCCAAGCTTTCTGGTTTTGTGCTCGTGTATGGGTGACGGTGCCATGAGAAAATAGTATGGCAGTTCGTCTCAATCTCCAAGGAATAATGCTTCCTTTGTGCTTTCAGCTTTTGTCAATAAAGCATGGCTCCCTTAACTTGCTGGGTGGATTACACTTGCTTTCTGTTTCTGAACATTGACCTCCTTCACTGCAGTGGCGTCCGGCACACTCTTTTAATCCAGAAAAAGAAAAGGTCAATGGACTGCAGTGGTTGATTCTATTCTGAAACTCGGGTCAGATAGACATTGATACTCATTCTACTCATCAAATAAGTGTTGTCAGATCACGGTGCTACACACACTGGTTCAGTGGTGAGTCCAGTATGTTCCCTAAAAACGAAATTGTTTTGTAAAGTATATGGTATTGGCAAACACCAAATCCCATTGAGTTGACTTGCAATATCAGAATCTCTAATTGTTGATTCACAAGTTTTTTCAGAATTTGCAGGTGCTGCTAATATGGAAACATACACCACCGATGACGCTCTTACCCTCATTGGGTTTGGAAAGTTCCAAGCACTTGTATTTTTTTTCAGGACTGTTCTATTGCTTTCAACTCTGCTTACTAGTGGAATGGGTTTTCTAAGTGCTTTATCTCCTAACTACTTGTGCTTGCTGGTTCTTCGGTTTTTTGTCGGCATAGGAGTGGGCAGTGGGCATGTATTTACATCTTGGTTCTTGGAGTTCGTTCCAGCAGGAAATCGTGGCACTTGGATGGTTATTTTTTCCTTTTTCTGGACTATTGGCACAGTCTTGGAGGCTTCACTTGCATGGGTATGACATTTGTTCCTTCACTACAACTCATTGTTTTCCCTTTTTCATTCCATGGTTTTCTTATAGGTAATACTGTACATATAATCTATTGTGAAAGGAACGCAACTAGTTAATTTCAGAGATAATACATTATGCATAACTGCGAGGGGCATGCTTTCCTTAATTCTGTGTAGGAATTTGTTGAAGCAGGCCTCGGAAACCAGAATTTTTTTGGAATGCTCTGTGTCATGTGTAACATTGATTTTTCTTCAGGTGTAGTGTATTTGTGACTGTTGACAACCGGATTTATCAGTTGCATTATCCGTTTGTACTATACTGTCATTATTTCTGTAGCAATGCTTAAGATATCTCAATGTGTGATGCCTACCTGATGATCGTACTTTTACCTAACCATCTGAACTCTGACTTTTCTGTATCTGATCAAAATGTCTGGAATTCAGTAAGTTAGGTTTGGGTTTGGTACACATCTGACTTGTACGTGTACAAGTTTTCACATCGAAATTTGCTCATTTTTATTTGCATTGCAGGCTGTACTATCAGCATTAAGTTGGAGGTGGTTGCTGGCATTGACCGCCCTTCCATGCTTCCTCTTGCTTCCTTTCTTCAGAATTACACCCGAGTCGCCACGCTATCTTTGTGCACAGAATAGAATGACTGATGCAAGGCTTGTCCTGGAGAGAATGGCCATTGCAAACCAAGGAGCTCTTCCTGTGGGAGTTCTCACATACCATCAAGAAACAAAGACTGATTACATCACTCATGTTTCTGAGGATGAACACCTTATTCCAGTCAGAGAGAAGGAACATACAGTTAGGAATGCTATTAGATCCAAATCTGGTGCTATTGCTGCATTGCGCGAGCTATTATCACATAACTTGCTCAGATCAACTCTTCTTATTTGGTTTGTTTACTATGCAAGTTCCTTTGCTTATTATGGGATAGCATTGCTGACATCGCAACTAAGTGATGTGAATAGAAGCTGTAAATCTGGTCTGATCTTTGAAGTGCACCAAAATGATGGAAATCTTTATAAAGATACTTTTATCACTAGTTTAGCAGGTAGAATACAGTAAGTTCTTTTAATCCCCCCCACACACACACACACACTTGTTGTGACTGGCTATGGAACATCCCATTTAATTCATGGTTTCGCTTCTCTACCAGAGATTCCAGGCTTAATTTTGTCGGCTTTGCTTGTTGATCGGTTTGGCCGGAAGGCTACTATGTGGAGCCTGATGTTTGCATGCTGTGCTTTCCTTGGGCCACTCGTACTTCATCAGAATGAGTTGCTAACAACTACTCTTCTATTCGGAGCTCGTGCTTGTGGCACCGGTACCACAACGATTTTATGTCTATATGCCCCAGAGGTTCGTTTTAACTTTCTTATGGTAAAGAGTATTTAATATAAGTTCATTTTGTTTTCATAAATTATTCATTGATATTATATGTTCACACGGCCATCCTATTCAACCTGAAGCTTTGAAGATCCATCATTCAAGGTTTCCTTGTATAAATCATTACATCGGCATGTAGGTGTAGTTAGATCTCATTATCTTGTGGATTGAAGACTACAAATAGAACATACGTTGATACAGCTTTAGCATTGTTATAGACAGGTCCTACTAGAACTCACAGCAGAGTGTTCTAGAACTCACAGCAGAGTGTTTTAAGTGAGTTAATTCTGCCCTTCTCTTTCTAGGTGTATCCGACATCTGTTCGCTCAACGGGGGTCGGAATCGCAACCGCCATTGGTAAGATTGGCGGGGTTATTTGCCCACTCGTCGCAGTTGGCATGCTGCGGAACTGCCACCAGATGGAAGCAGTGCTGGTGTTTGAGCTGGTGCTGTTCCTCGCCGGAGTTGCCTGCATTCTCTTCCCTGTAGAGACCAAGGGCCGAGAAATGGACTGAAGGACACATGGTGTAAACTCAGTACACTTGGGGCAATGGGGCATCCAGATGGGCTTGTGGGTTCATCATAATTGTGTATAGACAACTATATCCGCGACAAGTTTAGCGGATATGCAAAGAAGTGTAAAGAGAAGTTATAATCATTACGAAAAAGAACTAGCAATGAGTAGTATTTGTAATAGCATTGTTCTTATCAAACCTCATCATCAGGTAAATAAATTAATGAAGTTATCAAACCTCATCATCAGATGGGCTTGTGGGTTCATCATAATTGTGTATAGACACAACTATATCCGCGACAAGTTTAGCGGATATGCAAAGAAGTGTAAAGATAAGTTATAATCATTACGAAAAAGAACTAGCAATGAGTAGTATTTGTAATAGCATTGTTCTTATCAAACCTCATCATCAGGTAAATAAATTAATGAAGTTATAAACATGTGGTGGGCGGTGATTATAGCGAGGATATTCTCGTGGTGCTGGATATGCCCAACGTCAATTCGTTGGGGCCTTGGGGGTTAACACGACCTAACGCGTGCCTCCAATCTCTCACTTAGTATATCAAATAGTGGTACCGAGTACTACATGGTAATAAGGTTGTACGCGTGTCCCCAATCTCCATCAACATGGTATGATGAGATACAATACAAGATTGTCGTCTTTCTAAATTCGTCTTCAGTTGAAACAAACAAATAAATGCCCTGAAGAAAGCTATATATGAAAGAGATGGATTATGATATAATTAACCTAGTAATTTGCACTATGTATGGTTGGGTTTTGTTTTAATTTAAATGTATGATAGGATAGGAGTATGCTGAAAGCAACATCTGATCTAATAAGTAGAAGAAAACGAAAAAGAGGTAGCAAAATTATATTGGACATGCTCTGGACCTGGCAAAATTGGCAGTAGTAATAAAAGTATATATAATACTGACCGTATGTGAAAATACCAAATTGTTTACCTGTCACGTACTAATCATTAGCTTCCAGTAGTACTCCGTACATACTAATCAGGTGAAGCTGGTGGTCTCCTGCATGCATAGACTTTGCAGAACGTGTCACGCGTGGTGTAATAACGATCCATTAGGTCCAAGTCAGGTGAAGCTTCTAGTCTAAGAGCAAGAATAATAAGAAACCGCGAAATTTCCACATGTCATAGTCACGTCGGAATAGTCCAAACTGCACTTGCGTCCCGGGACAATAGGATTA
Source organism: Miscanthus lutarioriparius (assembly GCA_904845875.1). Classification (NCBI taxonomy): domain Eukaryota; kingdom Viridiplantae; phylum Streptophyta; class Magnoliopsida; order Poales; family Poaceae; genus Miscanthus; species Miscanthus lutarioriparius. The sequence goes on from CAJGYO010000002.1 coordinate 113,531,008, forward strand.
ATTTTACTCCAGGCAGTCGCCACCTTGCATGGCTGGTACAAATTTTCCATATATGTATATTTCCTTCTGAGAAACACATTGCAGGCAGTAGCTCGCTTACACGAACATAAGCACATACTCCCTCCCTTCCAAATTATAAGGCATAACTTTTTTAGAAAGTCAAAACATCTCAAGTTTGACTAAATTATAGAATTTTTTTTAAAGATTTATGACATCAAATAGGTATTCTATAAAAATATAATTAATGAAGAATCTAACGATATTTATTAGTATCATAAATGTTATTATTCTGTTATATAAATTTGGTCAAACTTTAAATGTTTTGACTCTCTAAAAAAGTTGTAATGACTCATAATTTGGGATGGAGAGAGTATTATCTAATGAACACTTTGGAGAGTTTGAACCATAATAAAGTTTAAAATTGACAAAATCATTACAACATCTCCTTACCACTGAAAAAATATTATCTTCAAATTTTAAAATAAATTCAAGATTACGTGAGTATCGATGCCAAGTTAAAGAATTAACTTGGTGGGCAGTTGAAGCGCTAACATCCTACTCAGTTGATAAAGCATCCCCAAGAGTCAGGAGCCTTCCGGTAAGGTTCCAGAGAGCATTTTTTTCGCTCTGGACCCTGTCCGACCAAGGTGGCTGGACCATACGTCAAAGTCCGATACCACCTCAAATTTCACAACGAGAGCTCCAGACACCTTCGGACTCAGTCTGGCGTCACCCGTCGGACCCACCAGAGTCCGACGCCTCCAATTCCTTCACAAAACGCCATTGTTAGACTCAGGAGCCAAAGGCTGATGCCCCAACATCCCTGGATCCGACGCCTGGGATCACAGCCCACCTAGGGTTAGCCGTCGGACTCAGCGCCCATGGCCGACACCCATAAATCACCTCCTTTCCCCTCTTTTCTTCCACCCTTGAGGTGCTAACACCAATGTATACCAAACACTTTTTTGTGTGACTATGTGTACCAAACACTTGTGTTAGTATTTTTCCAAAGCATTTTCAAGGGTCAAATTAGCTCACTAGAATCTAAATGCATATGCAATGAGTTAGAACTTCTAGTGGCACTTTGATAACCACATTTCACAATGAATTTCTCACATCTTCATAGTACGACTATCTATCCTAAATCCAGCCACACTTTCTACAGTGTCTTGACCGACAAAACAAAATGGTCATATGTTTTATACCTTTGCCTTGAGCCTATTTTGTTTATCTCTTCTTTTTTAAAGTAGACCACTTGATCATCATCACATGTGGCCATCTCCATCATCCTTGAGTGACACCTAGCTCCACCTTGGTCTTGGACCAACCTATCTCTTTCACACACTTAGAGCATAGGGTTAGTCCAAATAGGTTTCATCAATTAGCCAAAACCAAAGTAGGGCTTTCAAACCTGCCCACATGGGTGCTCGCATTTTTCTGAATTTATTCCAGGATTTAATGACGCTATTCTATTAGTGGTAGGCGACGTTGTAAGTGCATCTAGCTCTTTAGTGGGTTTTAATGAATTGAATGACAATACCATTAAAGGTCTAATAACAAATTTGCTAAGTGTTGAACAGGAAATTGAGTTTATTGCATACACTTGTGGATTGTGAAATGAGAAGTGTATATAGGTTCAACAAGAAGGCAAACTTGATGATATTGAACATAATGTTCAAATCAAGGCCAAAATTGTGTATTGTTGTGTTGGAGACAACAATGCAAATGGAGTTGATGAAATGGCTTCTATGTTGTGGGATATCATAGTATCATGAGAAAGCAAGCATATTTGGCAAATGACAAATGAGACATAAATTTATGATTTTGAATTGGTCTCAATAATGGCTTGCTTATCAAGAATAAGAAGAGTTTGATAATTGATTAGTTTGATCAAGGATTGAAGAATGAGTCAAGAATGCATAAGTGAAGACATACCAAGCAAAGGTTAAATGGCAAAGGACACAACTCATATTGGATATAAGTCGGTCTCTATGTTGGTTTGCTTGTATGGACAAAGATTTGGAAAATCACTTTGCATTGATTTGATCAAGCTAGAAGTATGAAGATAGATACTGAAGTGAGTGTTAGGAGTGTCAATACAAAATGAAGAGGATATAAGGAATCGTGAATTGGCTTTACCATATTGATGTTGATTCATATATCTCAGTCTATGTGAATCCAACTGAAGCTTGATTGATCTCAACATTCATATCTAGAAGATATTGAAGCAAGGATCATAATATTGAAGAAATAGTTTTTCAATGGATGCTTAATATGATGTGACTTGAGTATGGCTCGATAGGGTGAAGATAGCAAGGAAAGGGCTTCGAGGGACTAAGCAAAGGTGAAGGGCAAGCAATGGCTTGAGGACCGAGGTACCATGGCTAAGGTGAAGAAGAGAGTACTTGCATTGAGTCGAGGAACTAATCGAGCTATGAGGAGTCATATTGTGCTGAGGATCAAATCATTAGTAGAAGTGACTTGAAGCCATGAGGTGAACTTATATGTATGGAAATGGTTCAAGTCACATGCTCAAGGTACGTTTGCTCGAAGAGATGAGACAAAAATGATTGTAGCCCCTTATGAAGTGATATCGAGAAAAAATGGCATATGAAGATATTGAAGACTCAAGTGGTTGAAATGGTTTTATTCTCTCGATCTTGAGTATAGGTATGTCGTACTATCAAAGGGGGTACAATACGAATCATAAACAAGTCTTAAGTGCTCAAACTAACCAAACCCAAGTGCTAACATGAGAGAAACACATTAGCACAACACTTACACTTGTTGATCTTGGGCTTGTTCTTGGCTGGGCTGGATATCCCTCGAAACAAGCTTTTCGGAAAGTCCAAGATCACTGAAAACGGAGTTCGGTGTAAAAAGTTATGGTGTTTTATGTGAGGTGACCTGTGCTGTTTTTCAGAGCTGCGGCAGTGCTGTGAAATTTTGCAGCAGTGCTGCACCACGGCAGTGCCGCGGGTCGGAGCGACAATGCCGCACCTGTACAGATCATAATGGCTAATTTTTGAATTGCAACGGCTAGTTTTGAGATTGGGTCTATATATACCCATCCCACGCCTTCTAGCGAGGCTGCTGACATTTAGATCACTCCCAACTCATTCCAAGCCATTTGTGAGCTCTCTCTAACTCCTCTCTTTGTGAGAGTGAGTTATTGGTGTGTGATTAAATGTTAGAGAGCAAATCAGAGCAAGATAAATCTTGAGCACTTGTTGGGCTGCGTCAATCTTTTGTTGCGCATTTGTTACTCTTGGAGGTGAAGCCTCCTAGACGGTTAGGCGTTGTCCGACGAGCTCCCGTACTTGTGGTGAGCCACGGGAAAGTTTGTATTACTTATTGATCTGGTGGAAACCTCTCGTCTCAAGAGTTCACTCTCTTGACTTGAGAACGAGGATAAGGGTTGCAAAGCCCAAGCCTAAGTGGCTGCCTCAACAACGTGGACATAGGCAAGCCTTGGTGGTGAGCTGAACCACAGGACAAATCGTGTGTCTTCTCTCTATGTTTTGAATTGCATTATCTGTGTTCCACTCGATCTACTTGGTTGTGTGTGTTTGTGAGTGCAGGTACTTAGTGGATTTGCTACTGGACATCTCCATGCACATCATCAAGTTTGGGTTCTAGGCATAGCTGTTGATGAACTCTCTGCGCAGGCGCGACAGTGCTGCATTTTCAGTGAGACAGTGCGGCAGTGCGGCAGCATTAGTGCAGCAATGCCGCACTTAGAATTTGACTTCCGCTACGAGTTTGGTTTAAACAGGCCTATTCACTCCCCCTCTAGGCGACATCAATGTCCTTTCAGACGTGCCCGTCGACAGCGAGGCGTCAGTTGTGACTTCATCAATCTCGAGATTTGCCGGTCCAACTCAATTCTTTGGAGGTGTTCATAGGGGTAGGGTGTGCGTGGGTGCATTCATAGGGGTGAGTGTGCGTTTGTTTATGTGGACGTCTGCGTCTGTAACCGGGTCTCGCAAAAAAATATCGATATTTGAAGATCCAATTAAAGATGTTGGAGGATATTTTTCATCAAAATTTATATTCCTATAAATTAGGAAGGATATGAAGAGTTTTTTTTTGAGTTTCTCTTAGCTCCCAAGTATGTATAATATAGAAGAGGAAACGAAAAAGAAACACATCGTTTCATGTACCCACCGAGATCAAAAATTTATTTGAAAATAACTCATCTCTATTTTAAATTATAAGTTATTTTAGCTTTTCTATACACATAACTTGCTAAAATAATCTTTTTAACGAAAAAAATTACAATCTTAGATGGAGAAAAAAGAATATGTCATTGTCCTTTTTGTTGCTTTACCGTAAGCCTGTTCGCTTGCTCGTAAACGATCGTAAATTTCCAGCCAGGAATAGTGTTTTTCTCTCACACCAAACCAACCAGCAGTAAATAATCCACGATACGATATAGCCTCCTGAACATGCTGTTAAAATCGTGTTTGTCTACCAACAAACTCCCGTACAAGACAAAACCAGAAAATACGGATGAGTAAAAACGGGTCCACGTCGTTTTTAATAGAGTAAGTACGTGCATGAGTTTTATTTCCATTTTTTTTGCACGCATACTTAAAAGGGATGTTAGGTCAGGGGCGGATCTATGTAATAAGAGAGCTGCACAACATACTATAAAAGAGCGAATTTTTTTGAGGGGGCTCTTCTTCTATAATAACCGTTCGATCTAGACGTCGTGCTATATGAGCCCTCCGTCACGTGTGATCTTACTCTTTCTTTGTAACAACCGTTCGATCTACACGTCGTGCTATATGAGTCATCCGTCATCCATGATCTTACATGTAAGATGCAAGACTCACGGTACAACCCGCCCACCTATACCCACGCGTTCTTCCTCCTTCCTATTTCTTTCCGTGCCCTGCCCAACCCGCCCGCCTCTCCATCTCGTATCCTGGCCGCCTCCGCCCCGGACGAGACGAAAGCACGGATGGGCCAACAGGCCATCTGCATGCTGCTAGATTCTGCGAGTTGATTGCCCCTCGGCCAAGGAATCGGAAGCCCGGATGACACTCCAAATGCCGAATTCATCTCGGCACGGCCGCACGGCACCACCAAGTCGTGCCTGATCTACTACGAAGAAGCCAATGCAAGAAGGCCTACACCGAGTCACGATGGCATGAGTTGCGAACTCGCCATGTCGTGGACTGCAGCGTGCCGGCGTGGTGTGGTACTGGCGGCTGCATGCCCAGTTACGTGAGTACATCTCATCAGCGCCTTCAACTCCTTTAGGGCGCAGTCTGCATGCTCTCCACTCTAGGTACGTGTATATCTGGGCATTGGGCCGGCCCAGCCCGGCACGGCACAGTCACGGGCTGGCACGGCACGATGGCTATTGGGCCAAGGAGGCACGCCGTGCCCTGCGGGCCGTGCCTCATCGGCCTGCGGGCCTGGCCTTCGGCCCAGGCACAGGTCTGTGGGCCATTTTTTGTGCCGTGCTGGCCCGTGAGGCACGGTAAAAATAGCAGGCCGTGCCAGCCCACAGCCCGTTAAATCTAAAACACCTCCAAATAAACATCTCAATCCATTTTTTCAACCATGAACACATAAGTATGAATTTTGACCAACACAATTTTTTCACACTTAGCCATTTAGGACACTTAGGCAATAAACAGCAGCAACAGCAAGATGAAGACAACAGATTTAAATATCAAAAAGAGCTATTTTGTGCAATGCTGCCTCATTAAAAACCTACCTAGGTAAAACTCACCCTTGTGAGAAACCCTAGACAGAAAAAAAGAGTGCAACCAGCTCCAAATGTCTTAATCTTACATAGTTATTACAGACCATTGTTCAAATGTTCAAATAAAAACTAAGCGAGTGAGGGACACATCCACTGTCAACTCACACAAAAGTACTCCAACACTCCCAGCCAACCAATGCCACTCTCAGCCACCAGATGCATCATCTTCACCTTCTGGTTCATCTAGGAACAGATTCTCGAATGCATCTTCAATTTCCTTGGTATCAGCAGCTCCATGTTGTCCCCTCTTCTCTCCTAGCTCCCAGTCCTTCAACAAGGTCAGTATCTCAACATGTTCTGGTTTCAAGCTCCGACGCCGTTCTTCTAGGATCCTCCCTGCTAAGCTGAAACAAGACTCTGAAGAACAAGTGGAAACAGGAACTGACATGATATCTCTGACCATAATAGCCAGGATAGGATAGGTTAGTTTGTGGTCCTTCCACCACAGAAGAATGTCAAAACCATCCTCATAAGCAGCTATGCAGTCGCTGTCCAAATAGCTTGAAAGTTCAGAAGCAGTAGAGTGAGAAGAAGAACAGGCAGTGCCACTGGAAGGACCAGGCAGACCTGATCCTCCAAAAATTACCCCCCAAGCCTATTTTCTCTTACCAGTGGGTGGGGTAGGACCAGCAACTCTTTGTGACCTGGTTGCACCAAACTTTCTCAAATATTTCTCAAACATTTTATGCAACTCAGTTTTCAAATCAGCATAGTAAGTAGTGTAATCAGTACCAGTATATTCAGTAAGTAAATGGAGGACCCCTTGCATACCTCTGAGCTTAGCTCTAGGGTCAAGAATGAATGCAAATGAGTATAAGAGAGGAATGCCCTTCCAATACTTAAGAAATTTATGCTGCATAGGGTACATAAAGGGTCTAAGATTAACATCCCTTTCACATGCATGCAAATGGGTTGCAATCTCCAGAACATGATGCAGTACAAGAGGACTGATAGGATAATAAACACCAGACAGTGTAACAGTAGAGTCATAAAATACTTCCAAGAACTCCAATATTTTCCTAGCCACGTGTCAATGGGCTGGAGACAACAGTGCAGAACCATAATTTGAATTTATGAACACAGAAAATACTTCACTGTAAGGAACCAAGTGTTTTAGCATGAGATAAGTAGCATTCCATCTAACATCCATGTTTAAGCCAAATTTTCTAGGTCTCATACCTTTAGCTTCACAGTAGTTTCTAAACATAGCAATTCTTTGATTAGAGGAGTTCAAGAAATTAATTGCAGTTCTAAAATCCTCTATATAAGGTTTGATTCTTTTTAGTCCAGATTTGACTATCAGATTAATAATGTGACAAGCACAGCGTTGATGCACAAGACTGTAACCAGGTGTAGAATCATCAGGTGCAGGATCACAACCAAGATAACCAGCAAACATGGGTGTCAAAGTTTCCATAGCCTTAGCATTAGAAGATGCATTATCTAAAGTGATAGAAAAGATTTTATCAACCAAGCCATACTCCTCAACAACAGATGCAATGGAAGCAGAAATGTTTTCACCAGAATGCTTAACTTGAATCAACCTAAGACCAACAATCTTCTTTTGCAATTCCCAATCAGCATTCACATAGTGAGCAACAACAGATATGTAATCCTCTTTAGTATTACCAGACCATATGTCAGAAGTCAAAGCAACAGATACAGAAGTATGCACACAGTTCCTAATCATAGCACGACGTTCAGCAAATAACTTATCCAGATCTCTAGTGGTGGTTCTTCTAGATGATCTAACAAATCTTGGGTTATGAGAATTTTTAATATATTCCTCAAATGCATCAGTGTCACCAAAACCAAGAGGAAGATCAAGCCTAGCAATCAATCTACACAGTTCAGTTCTAGCAACAGCAGGATCATAGTTCCAATTATGCAAAGACCCATCAGCATTAAAAGCTAGTCGAGACTGAACCCTAGAAGCATTATCAAGTTTCTATTTGCAAGATTTTTGGTGCCTAAGAATGTGACCAGTACCAGCAGCAGATCTAGCACTCAACACAGTTCTACACATCTTACATATAGCTCTAACACGCACATCGACATCATTAATCTTCTCATAAACCTCCTCAAAGTCACCCCAGCACTTAGACTTGCGCTTACCAAGTCCAGAAACAGCACCAGAGGAAGGAGTACGAGTACCATTACCATCAGCATTACCATTAACACCAGTGCTGTTGGAGTGGGCATTGGAGTCCACCGTCCCTGTCCCCGTTGCCCCTACATCGACGGCATCGACGTCGATCGCCGGCTGTGTCCCGCGGGTGGCGTCATCAAACACCGCAAAGGGGTCATGGCCGTCGTCGTCGTGCTCCGGGGACAGCCCAGCCGCGACCAAGTCATCGTCGCCAGTCACAGGGAACATGGCATCGTCGCCCTGCGGGTCACACGCCATGGGGCCCTCGGCCGTGGACGGCTGAACTCCAGCACCGTTCCTCAACGGTGCGTGGCTACGGCTTGGCCGCGGTGCCATTGCCTATCGTCCATCTACGCCAAGGCTAGTTGACGACGAGGCATCGGCAGCAGACCTGCAAAGAAAAAGAACACGAAAAGAAGAAAAGAATGAGAAAATGATCCCAAAAACAGAATCAAAACACTGAGAAACGTATAGATCTAGGGGCTAGGGTTAGGGTTACGAATGGGGATAGACTTGCCTGCGCAACCGGAGCCCGGCGCCGGAGAAGACGAGGGCCACACAAGGGCAAGACGGGATTAAGAAGGACGGCGAAAGAGAGACGGGGAGGCGGACTCACATGTTCATCGACAAACAGAGGAGAAGGAGTAAAAAGGAAGACGGAGAGGGACTGAGGGAGCAGGGAACTCAGGGAGAGGTGATGGAGCGGCGACGATATCACCGGATCCAAGGACGACGGTCGCACCGGCGACGAAGATGGATCGACGAGAGGAGGCGAGTGGCGACGAGCGAGAGCGACGAGCAACCGAGCGGGTGTCGAGTGCGGCGGCGGTTGGGAGGGGAATGGGGTTAGGGTTAGGGTGGGGGTGGGGGCCGGGGGGTCGCGGTTTATATATGGGGAGGAGGGGGGAGTTCTTGGGCCGGCGGCCGGCGGCCTGCTTGCCGTTGGGCCGCTACGGGCCTGCCGTTATTTTGCGGGCCGTGCCGGCCTGTGGGCCTAGGGTGCGGCCCAAGCACGGCCTGCACCCCCGTGCCGTGCCAACCCGGGCCCATTGACCTTCGGGCCGGGCCGGGCTAGGGCCGAGCCTAAATAGCGGGCTCCGTGCCGGGCTCACGGGCTCGGGCTTTGTGCCCAGATATAGATACGTGCTTGCTTTGCATTTGCATGCACGTCGGCGTGAGAGCGAGATCTGTGCCGTCCGGCCATGAAGGTGCCAAGTGCCCAACTACAGCGGGAACGGATCGTTCGTAGAAGAATTTTTTTTTTTTGCAAGTTGCAACTCTAATCAGGTAGATTAGAGTACTATTATTATTGTTGTGTCTTGTTGCGTGAGAGCTCATCATGGCATGATGCAAGGCGCGCATGGGAGATCTTAGCATGCATGATATATTTTTGGTAGAGTATACGGGCATACGGCTGCACCTGCACGCTGAGGATCAACGACGCACGTACACAGCCCAGCGGCACCAGGACCGAGGAGGACACCTAGAGGCTAGAGAAGAGGCACCAGCACCTGCACGCCGACGATTCAACCAAGATTCAATCTGATCAACACCCGGCCACCAGAAGGACGTACGCGCGCATAGGCTGCATCAACAGAGGTAATCTATGAAAGACAAGAAGCAAGCAAGGCGATGGAGCCTCATGGAGGGTAGGCTGGGCAGCCACCATGTGGGCAGCTAACCTCTTATCTCGTGTTTTTTTTTGTCTTGTCTTTCTTTGTTTACCCATATGAAATTTCTGTACGATATATCACTAGTACATAAACAAGCTTACTCCCGGTTGGGAAACCCCTTCAGTCCCGATTTCCCAACCAGAAGCACGAATTCGGGACTAAAGGGCCCCTCCTTTAGTCCCGGTTGGTAATACCAACCGGGGCTAAAGAGGCCTCCCGGCCTAACCACGTGGGCTAGCCCTTTAGTCCCGGTTGGTATTACTAACCGGGACTAAAGATTTTTTTTTATTTCTATTTTCAATTGATGATTCGAATAGGTTTTAGAATACATATTCTACGCCCACCAGATGCAAGAGAACCAAATTGAGGACACCCTGCAACAGATCGAGATCAAAACAAGAGCACATATCTAATCAAACTGAACAAATCCAAACCACCACAGACAACTAGATTGAGACCAAATCGAAACCACCATGAACAACTAGACCAAATCGAATAGAAACATACTGAGTCATAAATCAAGGAAGCATGAAGGTGGGCACAAATCAAATATGAGCGGAGACCAAATTACAAATCCCTAGATTCCCTAATAGACGAGCACGCGGAGGCGTCGAGCTTGGCCAACTGCTTGACGCTGCGGGGACCTCGTCCGCGTCGGACCGGAGCACGCCTGGTGCCCTGCCGAGCCACCGCCGGGCTGCCGCGTGCGAGCAGCTGCAAGCCTGCCACCATCTGGCCGCCACGTGTGAGCCGTTGTCGGTCGCCCTGCGCATGCCGCCGCTGGGCGCTCTGCGCGAGCCACCACTGGGCCACCGCGTGCGAGCCATCGCCGAGCATGCCTGGCGTCCCGCGCGAGCCATCGTCTGGCTGCCGCGTGCGAGCAGCTGCCAGCCGCCTGTGCGACCACCGGGCCTTTCTGCTCGCTGATTCGAGAGAGGCTCACATGGTTTTTGGATTTTGGTCAAGAAGCAAAGAGGAACGAGGATGCTTGCCAGCACTTGCGAACTTCAGGGCCTGGCTACCACACAACAAGCAGATAATAGAGAGAAGCCACGGGAGGAACAAAGGGATAAGGACAGGGGTCACTGGAAAAGGCGATGGACTGAGATTATGGACAGTGAATCAGCTCGGGCTCGGAAAGGAAGAAGGGGTATATAGGAGGGAACCTTTAGTTCTGGTTGGAGACAGCAACCGGGACTAAAGGTCCATTTCTAGTCCCGGACGGAGCCTCCAGCCGGGAGTAGACTTTTACTCCCGGTTGGAGGGACCAACCGGGAGTAAAAGTTAACCTTTAGTCTCGGTTGGTAGCTCCAACCGGGACTAAAGGTCCCCTGCAGCAAAAGCCTGCCGCAGTAGCCATTGGGCAGGGACCTTTAGTCCCGATTGGAGCTACCAACCGGGACTAAAGGTTTCTTTAGTCCCGGGCGCGAAAAATATCGGGACTAAAGCCAAATTTTGAAGTGGATCAAAAGTCGTTTTTCTACTAGTGTATTTTATAACTATACTCTAAACTAGAAAATGAATTTATCGAATTACATGTGAAATTTTCGGTACGATATATATCCTTTAGTAAAATCCTAGATCCACGACTAATGATGGAACATACTACTAAGGCTGGGCAAAAATAACCGAGAACCGAGAACCGAACCGAAAGAACCGGAACCGAAACCGAAAGAACCGGAACCGAAAATTTCGGTTCCTTATTCGGTTCCTGATATTGAAGAACCGAAATAACCGAAGAAAATTCGGTTCCTACTCTCGGTTAACCGAATTAACCGAAAGAACCGAATTACATGAATTATACTTCACTTACTTGTATTTTGTAGGATTATGTGTAGTGTTTTATATTTGAACTGCTATATATTTGTGTTACTATATTGCTATTGTTTTCTTATATATTATTATTATTAAAAATGAATATAGTGTTGCATAAATTTGCCTTAGAACAAGTATATTTATTATTGTCTTGAGGTCTTCTGAAAAAATTCGGTTAGTTCGGTTAGAACCGGAACCGAACCGAAATAACCGAGAACCGAAATGCTCGGTTCCTAAATTTTTTTGAAACCGATCGGTTCCCGTTTTCTAGGAACCGAATTTCTTCGATAACCGAAGAAACCGAACCGAAACCGAACCGAGAACCGAACGCCCACCCTGACATACTACGTACGACGATGAACTCAGGTCCTATGACACGGCTACAACCAACTGGCCACTCGCGTCTATGCGTGCATATGCGATGCGTACTCTCGATCGATCGCTTCATCGAATTAATAAAGCACGACATGGTGAATGTTAGGTATTTTCTTTTCTATTCTTATCCAATCTTGGTTATATTGCTAATTGGTTAGGGTTCTTTGCTCATATATATATAGGCACATATTTTATTCCTAATTAAACTCCTGGACATTATTGATCTCATTGTCGGCTTTACTGATATATGCATTAAGAAATAAGAAATGGATATTCATGGAATCTGAATCTCATTGAAGCTAACGATTTAGTTTTTCTAGCGTAGTATTAATTGTTTAATGATGTTTTTGATAAACACGTGCGTGCCGCACGTTCATATTTGCTAGTAAAGTGGAAACAAACGGAATATTATTTTTTTATATAATATAAGAACAATATAAAAAGGTAGAGGTAAATGCATCGTAGGCCCTTGAACTTGTCTTCGAGTGCCACTTAGGTCCACAAACTCTCTAATCGTACTTCTGGCACCCTAATGTTGTTTAAGTATGCCACTTAGGTCCATAACTCATCGGAACAAGGTTTTGGCCGACGTGGCGTGGGCAGAGCGCACGTGAGCCGCGCGTGAGCCTGGTTTGGGGCGTGCAAATAAGCAGAGCGATCCCCTACGCGGCGCCGAGCACGATGCGGTAGCACACGTCCCACTCCAGCTGCGCGCCGGCGCCGCGCCGCTCGTGGAGCACCGCGCCCAAGCTACCGTTGGCCATGTAGTCGTAGCAGCCGGGTGCTCTTGTTCCAGCAGCACCCCAGGAACCGCACGATGTTCTTGTGCCGGATGGAGCCCAGCGTGCGAACCTTCGCCGAGAACGAGTCCCAGACGCGACCGCTCGTGCCGTCGCCCGTCTTGCATGTCGCCGTTGCGGCCGTGTGGGTGCTGGGCCACAACTTCTTCACGGCGATCACCTCACCGGTGTCGATGCTCACGCGGTACACCATGCCGGAGCAGCCCTTGCCGATGATGTTGCCGTCCACCAGGCTCCTCACCACCTGGTCGACGGAGAAGCTCACCTTCTGTGGAACGGCGTGATCTGCCACGGCCACGACAGCTCGCCGCCGCTCTCGGAGTCGCTGCCACCGCCGCCACTGCCATTCTTCCCTCCAAAGCCCATTCGCCGCGCTCGAAGTAGGCCGATCATGCCGAGGACCGCCGCTCTCGGCGAGCTTGAGGCGGTGCACGTGCTGGGCATCTTTGGCCATGTTCGTCACTGGGTGACCGTTGGCGTCGATGCTCACGAAGCATACGTCCCCGCCTTTTAGTGCGAGCCAGCGTTCTTGGTGAGGCGGGGACGGCGAGAGAGCGCCGGAATAGCTTCGTGTCTGGGAGGTACCCGGAGAAGTTGTTGTTGGACACGTTGAGCATGACAAGGTTGTCGAGCCCGTCGAGCGACGCGAGGCTGCCGTCGAGCGTGTTATACGAGAGGTCGAGCACCGAGAGCTTGCTCGGTAGCGGAGATCTTGGATGGGATCGGCCCGGTGAGGCCATTCGGCTCAAGTTCAGCGCGATGTCGAGCGATCGATGCCGCAGAGCTTGTCGGGATGTTTCCGGTGAGCTCGTTGTCACTCGGTCGAGGAGCTCCAGGTTGCGGCACCGCCCGGCGCGCCGTGATATCGGCCCCGACCGTGAGTTGCCGGCCGAGCACGAGCTCCGCTCGGTGTCTCCGACTTCTTGAAGCGTGTCCGACGCGGCGCCGTTGAGCTTTGTTGTGCGAGACGTCGAGCTCTGCAGGCGTGCACAGGCGAGCGACTTCAGCGATGGCCGGTGAGCGAAGTTGTTGTTGAGGTCAAGCATCCGGAGCTACGAGCAGTTTCCAGCTCGGCCGGCACCGCCCGCCAGCCAGCCGGTTGCTCGAGGTCGAGAAGTTGATGCTCTTCATGCGGACACGGACGCCGGATGGACCCGGCAATGCGGTTCTTCGCCGAGGCGAAAGCGCATGAGGTCGGGCGGCCTTGCCGATCTCGGCGGCAAAGCAGCTTGGTGAGGTTGCGGAGCGGGAAGAGGCCCGGCGGTATGACGCGGGTGAGGTGGTTGTCGAGAGGTCGGCGCTGGAGGTTGGACAGGGGACGTGGCGTGGGCGGGATGGCGCCCTCCGGTGTGGTTCTCGCCACGTGAAGATCACTGCAGCGTCGTCGCCCGGCCGAGATCAGGCGGATGAGGCTAGAGATCTCGTTGTGTCGTCGACTGCGGTTTGCACCGGCCGACGTGGCATTTGGCGAGCTCCGGGCGGATGGTGCCGGTGATGTTGTTGTTGTCATTGGGCATGAGGTCTGCAGCGCCGTGAGCCGGCCCAGCAACGGCGGGATGGTGCTAGAGATGGAGTTGATGGAGAGGTCGAGCGAGACAAGCGAGGTGAGGTTGCCGAAGGAGTCCGGGATGGGGCCCGTGAGCGCGTTCTGCCACAGCAGTAGCTTCTACAGCTGCGGCAACGCGCCGAGCGACGGGGGGAGCGGGCCGGACAGCGAGTTCTCGTAGACGTAGATGTTGGTGAGGTTGGGGCATTTCCCTAGCTCCGGCGGGATGGCGCCGGAGAGCGCCGTGGTGTAGATGGACAGCGTCTGGAGGCTCTAGAGCTGGCCCAGCGACGCCACGTGCACTCTGTCCACGCCACGTCGGCTAAAACCTTGTTCCGATGAGTTATGGATCTAAGTAGCATACTTAAACCACATTAAAATACCAGAAATACGATTAGAGAGTTTATGGACCTAAATGACATCTGTATACATTTACCTCGAAAAGGTATAAAAGTCCCGTGGATATGGGAACTCGTCGCGTGCAGACGTGACGCGAGGAGCGCGGCGTGGACCCCAGCCGCCACCTGGAGCTCGACGGCCACGCAAAAACCTCGTGCGACCACACGGGTAGTTTGGTCTCCTCATTCGTTGAGTGCGCGCGGCCGCGCGCGGCGCGACGCCATTGCCCGTCTTCCCTCTCCCCGTCGTCCTCTTCCCTGCAATTGCGCATTCGCTCCCCTCCCCCCAACAAACCCCCTCTCTCCCCTCGCATCGCATCCCTGGAAGGAAACCCGGCGCCGACACGACACCGGCGTGCCTGCCACGGAAATTAGCCGCCTCCCTCCCCCACGTCCGCCGGCCCTCTCTCCGATCCCTCCCTCCGTCCGTCCCCCGCCGTCCAGTGCTCGTCGATCGCCCACCCCGTTTGCTCCTGAGATTTTCAGCTCTTCCATTGTGGCTGGTGGTTAAAAGTTCGAGGGGGCCCGCCTGTTCTTGGTGCCGTCTTGTCCTCTCAGGGGGATTATTTTTTACTGTTCTTGATACGGACCTCATGTTTATTCTATCTACCCGCTTTTACACTTTCCGGGGTTACGTTGCGTCAAGGAGCAGAATTTTTTTGGGAGAAAAAAAAAACCCTGCGCTCTGGTTGGTTTTTCATACTCCGTCGATCAACCGATCTCTGTTTTTTTATTAGTTGGCCATGGAAATCCTTAATCCAATCGACTACTTGAAACTTAAATTTATATCCTTTTCCCTCCATGGATATTCCTTTCCGTGGCGTAAATTGATAATATTGTCTGTCGGTGAGCTCAAATGCTTCCCTTGCGCCTTGTTCAGTACTTCAGTTAGAAGCTTGCAGATCAGTTTCCAAAAAAAAAAAGAAAAAAGAAAAAAAAATGCAGACAGTATAGCTCTGGGCCGTTCGTGCTTCACATCCTAATCTGACAGAATGACTTCTCTGGATCCGCAGGCGATGGCTCCCAACGTGGAGACATATACTACAGATGACGCACTCTCCATGATGGGGTTTGGGAAATTCCAAGCGCTTGTTCTGTTCTACGCTGGGATGGGCTGGGTTGCAGAAGCCATGGAGCTCATGCTCTTGTCGTTTCTTGGGCCATTCATACGAGAGGAGTGGAACGTCTCCCTAGAGAACGAGAGCCACCCGTTCGTCTGACCTTAAGTTTTGACGTGTTCGGCTTCTTTTTTTTAGTCTTTCTCTCACAACAATTCGGCCGGAACAGTGTTTTTCAGCCAAATTCAGCCTGTGCTTGGAGCTTTGTTTCCGACAAATATGGACGGAGGTAAGGGTTTCCTGGTACAAGCGCAAGCGCTCTCATGATTTGGTTGTCAACTGAACCTTCCTGACCTTGAGTTTATCATAACCTCAAATTAACCATATCAGTTCTTAAGGTTCGATCTACATGTGTCTGTATATGTGCTAATGGGATGTTCTTTTTGTTTTATAGATTTTTTTTAAGTATAAAGTAATATATGCTTAGTATGATGTGACTATAACTGCAACTGCTTACCAAATACAACCTCAACACTGAATAATGCACTTCAGCAAGAAGCCACCAGCACATTGAAACCTAATGGCAAAATGACACAAAAATGAAGAAATCTGCAATGTTTTCTATAGGATAAATTCTAATTTACCATCATCTACTTTCATGCAAGTACATATTTGACCTTTTTACTACAAAAGCAGCTATTTACCTTCTCAAATTTGAGAACCATTGCAATTTTCATCTTTACAGCGGTATTGGTAGTGGTTTGCTCATGGCATCCGGCTGGGCTAGATTTGCTTCGTCGGCAAACTAACTAGCCATGTCAGCAAGGTACGTCATACAATGATTCACAAGGATTACAGGGTAAAAAAGCATAGATAATTTTCCTTCATTTCTCGTATCTGTTCTCTCTACTTTTCCTATATCTGGATGCCAAGAGGGATCCACAGTAACATTGCAATAACACATTGAGAACTATTTTGAAGAGTTAGTTCTATATAATGCTCTGGCTTAGAAAATGGGTATTAAAAACCTGCTTTTTGCAGAGGATCTAATCAGGACTTTCATGAAACTAGAAAGGGATAAGTTGGATATTTTCTTTTCTTTCAATGACATTCCTTACTCTGTTTCAACTTCCTCTGTTTCAAGCATAAATGAGCTAAAACTTACATTTCCCCTATTTCAGGACTGGTTTAATCTTTTCAACTCTGTTTACTAGTGGAATGGGTTTTCTAAGTGCTTTATCTCCTAACTACTTATGCTTGGTGGCTCTTCGGTTTCTCGTTGGAGTAGGAGTGGGTGGCAGCCATGTGTTTATATCTTGGTTTTTGGAATTTGTTCCTGCACAAAATCGTGGCACTTGGATGGTTATTTTCTCCCTTTTCTGGACTCTCGGCACAATCTTGGAAGCTTCATTTGCATGGGTAATGATAATTTTTGTTCCTTTTAGATGCAATCCTTAGCATGCTAAATTGTTCCCAATCACATGAGCATGCTGTTTAAAAAAATAAAATCTGAATGAAGAGTAAACTATAGTTATAGTGCCTATGTAGAACCAGAAAGAACCTTGAGTACACTTTCTGTAGAGGGCGTACCTAGTGCAGAGAGCTCCTGCTCTGTGCGGGGTCTGGGGAAGAGTGTCAGTGGCAAGCCTTACCCTCGCCTGTGCAATGCGAGGAGACCGCGACTCGAACCCGGGACCTTCCGGTCACAGGCGGTAAGACTCTACCACTTGCACCAGGCCCGCCCTTCAGTACACTTTCCGTAGAATATGGTGGAATATGATTCAAGCATGTTTCTGAAACCATGTGCCTGTGCCAGAATGTTTCGTGTCAAGCACATATGTCATTTGCATGCACATGCTGATAATATTTTTATTCTATTACAATATTATGATGCCATAATGTGGGCAATCTGAATTGTTGAACTTTCTGCAGTAAGTTAAAATAGCTGAAATGCAGTAAATTTTAAATTTGGTAATCAGTTTAATGATGCTTCTTGCTTACATTATATTGGTTACTTTCTTTTCTGTTAGTTTTTAGTAATTTATATTTGTATTTGTTGCTGTAGGTCGTATTACCAGCATTGAATTGGAGGTGGCTGCTAGTATTCACCGCCCTTCCATGCTTCCTCTTGCTTCCTTTCTTTGGATTAACACCTGAGTCTCCGCGCTACCTTTGTGCACAAAATAGAATGTCCGATGCCACTGCTGTCCTGGAGAGAATGGCCAATGCAAACCAATCAGCTCTTCCTCCTGGAATTCTCACATACAATAGACAAACAAAATTTGACCACGACACTCTTGCTTCTGAGAGTGAATGTCTTCTTCCTGTCAGAGAGAAGGAATGCACAGTTGACAATGCCAAGAGCTCCGAATCTGGCAGTCTTGCTGCATTGCGCATACTATTATCGCGCAAACTGCTCAGATCAACTCTTCTTCTTTGGTTTGTTTTCTATGCAAATTCCTTTGCTTATTACGGGTTAGTATTGCTGACATCACAGTTGAGTGATGCAAATAAAAGCTGTGCGTCTGGTGTGAATGTTGGCCTGCACCAAAAGGTTACCAATCTTTACAAAGACACTTTCATCACTAGTTTAGCAGGTATCATATGATAACCCCCTTATTTTCTTTTTGCCTCCTGTTATGTCTAACTGGAATATCACGCTAACTTGTGGTTTCAAATCTCTACAGAAATCCCAGGTTTATTTTTGTCTGCTGTTCTTGTTGATTGGTTTGGTCGAAAAGCTTCGATGTGGTCTATTTTTTTTTTTTGAAACAAAGGCAGGAGCTCTACCGCTCAATTAAGACAGAAAGAATTTATGTACAAGAGAGCTAGCCAACGGGATGACAAAAAGCGCATCCGATAGGCTAACCAACCTACACGACGCAGCTGAGCACTAACATGGCACACTACCATGAGTCATCGTTGCCGAGCATGGCTGAAGACGCCAGCAGCACCGACTTCTCATGGCAGTCCACACACAAGCCACCCACCAACGAGCCCGAAGCAAGAGGCCGCAACCGGTCATCGTTGCCAAGCTCAAGCACCCCGCAAAGAGCAGCTCTGACTTCCAATCACGGCCACACGCCTCGCCTCCAGCGCTTGCCGACCCCTAGCAGACCCCAGCCTACGATGAAGGTGGGGGCTCGCCGCATGTCATCGTTGCTGAGCCACGTCCCTGACGCAGCAGCTTCGACTTCTCGCAGCAAGACCCGCCTCCACGCGTCGTCGAGGCGCCAAGAAGCGAAGAACAATCACCGAGGAGACATCGAGGCCACGACGAAATCCAAACACGACGCCTTCAGGAAGGTAGCAACGCCGATGGCGCCACCGTCGCACGTCCAGAGTGGACCGGGCTTTCACCCTTGGATGATAGTGCTAGAGGGGATACACGACGCCCCCAACTGGGAAAGCGGCACCCACATGTGTCGCCGTCGCTAGGCTTTCGCCTAAGGAGTCCTCAAGCACGAACGTCGGCCCAAGAAGCAAGGCCCCTAGCCATCCATCACAGCCATCACCGTTGTCCTGCCACTCCACAGTAACCCCTTCAGAGGGGCCTCGACGCGCGCGGCTGCACGCAGCAGCCACACAGCTGCGTCGGCCGTCACCCCCTCCGGCCGGACAACGCGGAGCCGGACCTGACTCCGCTGCTCGCGAAACACCGCCGCACGACCAACGCCTCAGGCAGCCGCTGTCGTCGGCTCTTGGCACGTGCTGCCGACGCTGCGACCCGACTTTAGCCACCACCAGACACGTGCCCCACCCCCGTGGGCGCCGCCCCCTGCCCAGTGGCGTCAGAACCGGCAATAGAGCACCGGTGCCGACACCCTTTGCTGTCGCCGCCGCCTCCGCCTTGGCCAAGCACCACCCTCTCCAGCCCTTCGAGAGAGTGCCGGATCCAGGTGCCGGAGCTCCAAATCTGGCCGCATGGACACCGGATCCAGCCGCCCAGGACTGGATCCAGCGATCCGGGCCAACGCCGCCGCCGCCGCCAAGACTGGAGGAAGGGACGGGCGAGGGAGAATGGGATCCGCCGCCATCCCCACGCGCCAGCCGGACACCAGCCGGCGCCGCCAACAGCCGCGGCGGACGCCCCTGCCGGGCTCCACGCAGCCCGTGTGGGAGGAGAGCCGCCGCCCCGCTGTCACCTGCGCCACCAAATCGCGAGGAGAGGGGGAGCCCCGCCACCGCCATCCCGGCGAGCCGCGTGGCCATGCCGGCGGCCAGCTCCGGCGGCGGCGTGGCAGGGGGAGGGGAGGGATGGGGCGGCTGCTAGGGTTTGGGAGGGCGCGGCCACCCGTGTCGCCCGCGTGGGGGAGCGACGCGGGGGCGAGTAAGAAATAAGATAACTCCTCGATGTGGTCTATGATGTTCGCATGCTGTGCTTTCCTTGGACCACTTGTACTTCAACAGAATGAGCTGTTGACAACTATTCTTCTATTCGGTGCCCGTGCGTGTGCCATGGGGAGCTTTACAGTTTTGTGTCTTTATGCTCCAGAGGTTTGTATCAGTGTCGTATGGTGCATAATATTAGTTATACCATGCTTAATTAATCTGTAAAACTGCCATCAATTAAGAATCATAGAACAGGGCTCAATACCAGAGTATCCCACGTCTATTTGGATCTACTATGCGTTCTCCTTTACTAATTGCCTTTTATTTGTTCCTGTGGTTCTTTAGACTCTAAACATGCTTTGCTAGTTTTGGTGGTCACAGATTATGCCTTGGCAGCTAATTCCCTTCTTTCTTTTCATAGGTATATCCAACAGTTGTCCGCTCAACCGTTGCAGGAATTGCAACCACCGTTGGTAGAATTGGCGGGGTTATTTGCCCTCTTGTTGCTGTCGCTATGCTGCGGAGCTGCCACCAGATGGAAGCACTTATTGTGTTTGAGGTGATATTATGCCTTGCTGCAGTTGCCTGCATGTTCTTCCCTGTAGAGACCAAGGGCCGTGGAATGGATTGATTTTGTAGTATCAGACTTCGGCATTCAGATAATAAGCTTGTAGTTCATCACTGTTCAAAATTTCTACCATCATTATGTGTACAGAGAATACACATGTAACATGATGTTTGATGTGTATAATGATCTGGATAGTTCTTCAAAATATACGCATGACTTTCCAAACTTGTTAGACACTTCCCCGTGGATTTTGTACTGTCAAAACATTGAAAGGCAGGTTTACGAACCAAGTTATATTTCTGCTATCAGCATTTCTTGCAAGCCAGAAACCTTTTTATTGTCCTAAATACACGAGTTTTGCAGGTACTCCAGATCATTATGTAATATGTATTAACGTCTGTGGATGAGTCCACAAGAAATTTAATTCTTCTTGAGGTCAAGTATATCGAATTTGTAGAATTGAGTTATAAGGCTATCCATTAAGCTATAAGGCTTATCATCGTAAATGTCAGATGAGGTCCCAAATATTTTTGAGGGGAACAGGAGGGGCTTGCCCCTACTGAATTTTATTAAGAAATTTTAAAACAAGCAGATATAGAGAGAAAGGGAGAGTTCAAGAAAAAAAAAAGATGAACCAAGCTAGAGAAATTATACTAGATTGTTTAACCATAATTCTATTGAGGAAAAGAATTTCTTTTTGGCGCGCAAAAGAAGCAGCGTGAACTCATTTTTGAACTCTCTCATGGATGCTTGAATTGAAGATTGGATTTGGTTGAAAATCACATGATTATTATGATTTATGTGAAGAAAGGCACTTTGAGCTGCCTTCTGAACAACTCTATATTCCGAAGAAAATCCATCCGCTGATCTGTTTGAACCTACAACCAATTCTAACAGGAAGTTGCAAAAGGACAGTGGATGAAAAGATGACATAGAGATTCCTCTATAAGCCCATTGCATAAGACGCAATTGTAGTCCTGAAGCTCCATATTTTTCCTTCTTAAAAGCTCCCTGGTGCTTAATCTGTCTTTTAGCATCAGCCAACTGAAGATCTTGTGTTTGCTCTGACAAGAGATCTTCCAAATTCTCTTAAAAGCAGGATGGACTATAGCATGACCACTGAGGTGCCTGTAAGCTTTAGAGACTGAGTAGCTACCTGATTGCCATATGCAGGTCCAAACGTTTGGTTCTTCGTTTAGGGTCAAAATTTGGATATCTAAGTGTCACACCCAATTTTAAGGATAAAATTGAATGCACTAAACTCATGTGTGCCCAGGGATCAGTCACACACATAAGTTGACAAATTATAAAAAGTATCATCACGGTGTATCTTACGTAACGAATAATAGCATCACATTGACTTACATAACACAGCGGAAGATAAAAAGATAACTCTCTCGTGGAACTCCATCACAGGGACGGTCGACTGGTTGACCACAAGTCTAATAATCCTCAGGAAACTCCTTATATCCGTTGTCATCTGTTACCCATCCGGGATTTTTATCCAAATATAGAAAGTAAACAAGCGTAAGTACATCCCGTACTCAACAAGATAACATGGGGTTATGAAGCTCAAAAAGGTTGACACTGGTTTACTGCAGTTAGCACTTTTAGTAAGTCAAGATTTTATCCTCAACTATTATCAAGTTATGCTTAAGCTCCCATTTAAACCCACGTGATCATATATCCGATCCAATTGAGTCATGTGACATCATCATAATCATCTCGTATAAACAACATTATAAGTAGCCATCTATTCTGTGAGTTTTCCGGGCCGCTCGTGACCGTGAGCACGGCTGTTATAACAGTTTGTTACCCTCTGCAGAGGTGGTGCACATTCACCGCGAGTCGTGATCCCCATATGCCCGGGTTAATTACTCCCATGTCACTTCCAAGGTGAGCGGGCAGGGTACACTATGAAGCCATTTCATAGATTTCCCTAACAAGTTAGGGCCGCTAGGTTTCCTTGGCAGGCAGATGTAGGAACCCCCCTTTCCTATGGCACATATCCATCGCGGCTATACACATAGGAACAGAGGCAGCCCTATACCCAACGTGGCAAGCCCCATTTGCGCCAAAAAGGTAACCTCTAACTAGCTATAAAAGGTCCTATTACTGAGCTAAAGTCAGAGCCATATGACTCTCCCGGTTGCACTGTCAGTCCCAGTTTTTGCCGACAGATAAGTCCTTATGGAGGGCCGGGAGCAACATGAACAAAGGTCATTTGCACTTTCGCCCTATGGAACAGTTGTTATAAATCATGTTACTCACTTTGTTCCATAGTATCATTCATCAACAGGTATATCAAGTTCACTTAGAGCACTAGCAATCTACCCATATGCATTTAACCCATAGGAGACAAGGAACAGGATAAACAATCACTAGGATGTCCTTACGGGTATCAAGATTAGACACATGCAAATGAGTAATTGATTAAAGTGAATTAAGACATCAAGGAAGGCCCATGTTATACTTGCCTTGGTTCACAAACTCGTGCTGGTCCTGCTGGTCGTCGAAGAGTTCTTGGTCTCCAACGTTTTCCTCACCGTCTGAACGCGACCAACACGGCAACATACAACATTCCAAAAGCATTCATGCAAAGCAAACATTCCTATAATTAGAATAGTACACCAACAGTATTGAAAACAAGATAAAATATTTGTAAACATATTCTACGTCTCGCTACGATCACGTCAACGCGAAGTTCACGAAAAACGGAGCTAAAATGCGAAAGTTATGATTTAAACGGGTTTTCCTATAGCCATATATTTAATTAAATCTAATCATGAAATTAAAAAGTTCCAAACTTGACTAACAGTAGTTCTAACATGTAGCTTATGAAATTACGAAGCTAACGCGATTTGAATGGATCAATTCGGAGCTAAAACGACAATTTTATAAGCGAAACAGTTCAAATGGCATTTCTGTAAATACTGAAAGCGTACTTTTGACTTAAACCGTGGAGTTTACGCTTTCTAATCTAGATTGCGCATTCGAGGAAATACGTTTTGGGCTGCGGGTTAAGACTTAGAAAAGTACAGGGGCTCTTATGCAAAATCACCCGCGAAGGGGTATCGGATGTTCTCGGCCGTTGGATTTAAAATGGACGGATCGGATTTGATCGAGAGAGAGAGATGAAGATGGCGGCGGAACAGGGGTCACCGGCGTGTGCCAGCGCGCCATTGCTTGGCGTGGAGGTCTCGATCGCGTGCGATTAGAGGCTAGGGTTCACCAAACGAAATCCGAAAGCGCACGGGGGACGCGGGGAGGAAGGGGTCTCGGCCAAGCCGTTCTGGCGGCGAAGCAGCGGCTAAGCGGTGGCCACCATGGCCAGCGACCACGGCTTGAGGAGCTCGCAGCCAGGGCTCGAGAAGCCAAGAAACGAGAAACGAAAAGCATGGGAGGGGAGGGGAGAGTACGGAGATGCTCACCACGGCGAAAAATCGGAGCGAGGCGGCTCGGTGGCGGTGGTGGTGTAGCGAGGGAGGCGGACGGCGGATCGGCGACCTCGGAGCGACAGTTCTTTGGGGCCCCGGTGCGTGAGCGAGGGCAAAATTGGAGCGGGAGCGAGAGAGGGACGTGCAGGAGGGGCTCGGCTCTTTTAAATTGAGGCCGAGGAGTGGGCGACGCGCGCCCGACGATCTGTGAGAGGGCGCTTGGTTCTTGGCTCGACCGCTTGTTGCCGATTCTTGGTCATGTGGGAGAAAGGTGGGGGAAGAGAGACCTGACCAGTGGGCCCGGTGGTGGTGGCCGAGAGCGAAGGAGGCGCCCGGTTGGGTGGTGGGCGGCTGGCTGGGCCGAGCGGCCGAGGTAGGTGGCAGCGCTTGCCAGGAGAAGGGGAGTGGCCGACGGTTGCCAGGGAAATGGCTTGCGGGCCGAAAACAAGGAAAGGAGGGGGAGAAGAAAAAAAGAATTATTTGCCTTTTTCCAACGATTTTCCAAATTTCATTTTCAATTAGATTTCA
This sequence comes from Miscanthus lutarioriparius, assembly GCA_904845875.1. Classification (NCBI taxonomy): domain Eukaryota; kingdom Viridiplantae; phylum Streptophyta; class Magnoliopsida; order Poales; family Poaceae; genus Miscanthus; species Miscanthus lutarioriparius. The sequence continues at coordinate 113,555,466 of CAJGYO010000002.1, forward strand.
AATTCATTTGGAATTTGAATCAAAACCATTCATCGCAAAAATAAATATGCAGCAGCATGTATGCATCACTTGTAGCTAATCTTAATCTTATATTTGATTTTAGTTTTATAAAAATTATTTGTTTCCTATATTTCAATGCTCACCAAAATTGATTAAATAAATCAATTTGGCTATTTCTAGAAAATGCAAATTTAGGGTGTTACACTAAGCTAAGCTGAGCTAGTTGTGCATAAGCTTGATTTGATAACGGAAGGTGAAAAAGGGATAGCAAATCTGGGCAATCCTTTCCAGCTGCTAGAGTGACTGTTTTAGATTTTGCAAAAGAGAACACTCAGGTAGGCTTGCATAGGCACCTTGTTGTTCCAAAGATCTGACCAAAGATAGCATGAGCCTCCATTTTTCACATTTGGCATGGCCAATCCCTTGAACTTGTCCAGCAGCTTTAAGATATTTCTCCACCAAAAAGAGCCCTTTTTTTATTGTGATGGCAAGATTCCAGAGCTACAGTAGCTTTCCCAAACCAGAGAAACCCATGGAATGTCTTCCTTGTTGAAGAATTTGAAAAGGTGCTTGAGCAGTAGAGCTTCATTCTGTGTTTTTAAATTTAAAACCCCCAAACATCCTTCTTCCTTTGATCTACAAACACCTGTCCAAGCAGCCTTTGGTCTCTGTTGTGCATTTATATCAGCTCCCCTCCAAAGACAGTGTTTTCTTAATGTATCTATCTGATTAATGACTGTGTTATGGATGGCAAAAGTTCCCATGCAGAATGTTGAAAAAGCTGAAAACACAGAGTTTGTTAATTCCAGTCAACCTGCCTGGTACAGAAAGGATGAGGTGGCTGCCAATCTTCTCTCACATTTGTTTACTAGGGGGAGAAATCAATTACTTTGGGCTTTGTCAAGCTAAGAGGCAATCCAAGGTAGGTGAAAGACAACTTTCCCTTTTCACAGTTGAAGGCTCTTGCAAGGTGATCAAGTCTTTCCTCAGAAATATTTATTGGTACCATGACAGATTTACTATAGTTTACCTTCAGACCTGTGGATTCTCCAAATGAATGAGGAATGGCTTTCAAGGTGATCGATTGCCTACTACAAGCCTCCATTACTATTAAAGTATCATCAGCATATTGGATTATTGGAAAGTCAGGAGAGTGTCTTAGAGGTAAAGGGAGATTTAGAAGATTTGAGTCTTTTGCCTTGTTGAGAATTGACTGCAGTAGGTCAGCCACTAGCACAAAAAGAAGGGGTGAGAGAGGGTCCCCTTGTCTTACACCTCTTCTACAGTGGACTATTTTGCTAGGTACTCCATTTAGGAGTACAGAAGAAGTCCCAGAGGAGAGGATATCTTTAATCCACTGTATCCACCTTGCCCCAAAGCCTTTTGCTGTTAAGATTTGGATGTTAGCTTCATGTTCCACCTTGTCAAATGCCTTTTCAAAATCCAACTTGAGTATTATCATATTTCTCTTGGACTTGTGGCAAAGGTGTAAGTACTCAAGGGCCCAAGCTACACAATCCTGAATTGTTCTACTCTTGATGAAGCCATATTGGTTTTTGTGAATCAATTTCTTTATTACCTTTTGCAATCTGTTGGTCAAGACCTTTGTCAAGAGCTTAAGAGAAGAATTTAGCAAAGATATTGGTCTGTAATATGAGGCAATGGTTGGCCCTTCTTTCTTGGGAATCAGGGTTATGTAAGAAGAATTCAGGCTTCTCAGGCATATGTTGTTGTTGCAAAAGTCATGACAAAGCCTGTAGAAATCCTCTGCTATAAGAGGCCAACAACCTTTCAGAAATTCATTATTGAAAACATCTAGGCCTGGGGATTTATTGTTTAGGAGTTCTGCAATCACTTGATCAATCTCTATTTTATCAAAGGGTGTCTCCAGCCCCCTTAGGTCTTCAGTATTATTAAGAAGATTGTTTAGATTGAATAGCATACCGCTGAATTATGACTTTCCCGGCCTTTCTTTGAAAGCCTCCCAAAAATGATTAGCATTTTCCTCATGTTGAGTCAACACACTACCATCATTGGCTTGAACAGATGCGATGGTATTTTTCCTATGAGTGATGGTGGCATGAGCATGAAAATATCTGATACCAGCATCCCCTTCTTTTACCCAGTTTATCTTTCCTCTTTATTTCCAAAAGTTCTCTACTGTTTAAGGAGAGAAATGAGCTTGGTGCTTATGATATCTCTGAAGTTCCATTCCAAAAGAGAAAGATCTCTAAAGCATTCTATGGCATCTATGAGGTGCAGCACTGCCTTAACATTAGCAATGGAAGAAGCCAAACTTGAATTTTTTGATTGCCATGATTTTAACATCCTCTTGAGATTCTTAAATTTTACAGTGATAGCTTTTGCTGGGTCTAGATTTTCCTGTTCCAGAGACCAACCCTGCAGTAGAATTGGAATAAAATCCTCTCTATCCAGCCAATGATTTTCAAACCTAAAGATTCTTCCTCTTGGAATTTTAGTGTCTATCTCAACAATACATGGCCAGTGATCAGATGTCTCCAAGACTAGGGATTTCACTACTGATTTTGGATACTTGACGGTCTAGGAACTTGAGGAGAAAAACCAGTCCAGTCTCTCCATCAGTGGTGGTGTCTATTTGTTGGTCCATATAAAATGTTTACCTAGAAGTGGCAGTTCAACAATTCCAAGGGCACTAATTGCTTCATTAAACAGGTACATTTCATTGATATCCCCTCCCTCCCTGTTTCTATCTTCTGGTTTTCTGATCAAATTGAAATCACCTACAATTAACCAGTCAATGTGAGGAGGCATTTGGATATTTCCAAACCATTCCAAGAAGCTCCTCTTGCCATTTGGGGTGCATGGGTCATAGATATTAGTAAGAACCCAGCAATCATTATTGAGCTTTGAGGTGAATTCAACTGATAAAGCATATTCATTCTGAAAAATTTCAGTTCCACTAAACAATGCACTTTTCCAAATTGTCAACATTCCACCTGAAGCACCAGCTGAATCTTTGAAAGCAAAAGAATCGAAGCCACTTGGGAAAAAATTTCTGATAAAGTAATTATCAAAAAAATCCTTTTTTGTTTCTTGGAATCCTTAACTAGGCATAAAGGGAGTGATCACCGGCACACTTTAGATTCCAACTTTAGGTTTAAACACCTATATATATATATCAGTTGCCAAAACTGGTTTTGGAAAAATAAAAACCTTTGTTTTAAATACACATGTGGCAATTAATGTTGAATCTTCCTCTGATGCCAGCTGTAGCAGAACCGTCCAATTTATAAGAGTACAAGTACAATAGCAGCCCGCAAGCGGTCGCACTGTCATACTTGAGCCCATATAGACCCAATAGTCCGTCGAGTACCACGAAGGGTCTCGATTCAACCAACATACAACCAAGATCGTACATGATTCAACATACATGTCACATGTTACATAAAGTTCACAAATATAGTTCCATACATTAGAGTACGATTAAAAGTTATTACAAACCAAGTTCGGGTAAAATAGTAGCGGAAGCAATTAAAGTTTGAAACCAACATCTCCATCGTTGTTCAAATACTATGCCAGCTCATGATCACAGTCCCACAAAAGCATAAGAGAGGGATTAATGAGAAACGCCTTGCCTAGGGCCCTACTCCTCGTCCACGATGAGACAGAAGCAGTTCTTACAGTAGCCATGATACATCGTATTATTTGCAACAATGGAAAATAAACCCTTAGTACAAGAAGGTACTCATCTAGACTTACCCATCATAAACCAAAAATAAAGTGACTCCAAGGATCATGCAAGGCTTTATAAGTGGAGCTAGCTTGACAACATTTTGCATAAAAAGCTTACCAATTCAAGTATACAGTTATAATTCGGTCATCAAGTTAATTATAGCTATTCATCTCTAGATTAACAACTAACATGTGCAAACATGTGGTATATCATTTAGTAGCATAACAATAATAACCATAGCCGGCGTAGCAATTCCCTGTTCTTCATAACCATCATTCCATAACACACTTACTACGATGTTGGTGTGAGTCAAGTTTCTCACTATCCGGGAGAGACGGCGATTCGAATCGATTTCAACCAGCTGGGAATTTATTCATAACACAAACCTAGGCAAACCAGATCAACGGTCACGTTAGGTCACCTTTAGTACAACTCAGGTCCACATTTCGATGGCCAGCGGCATGAGCTAGACGTGACCCTAGGCTAACCCTAACAAGAGAAAAGCGTGAGCGAGATGGCTCGGTGGAGCACGACCACGGCGAGCGCGAGCTCGGCGGTGCTTCGACGAGGGCGTGGCTACGGCAAACTCGCCCTTTGGCATTTACCTTGGCTCGATTGGTACGGCTAACTGGTCAGGAAGATGGAGGAGGTGATGGCCGAGCGGTGCGTGTGAGCAATCGGACAATGGTGCAGTGGCGGCAGCGAGCGAGCTCGGTGGAGGTGCGGCGGCGACGGCGTAGCGCTGTGGTTCCGCTCTGGAGCGGCGCTCGGGCGAGAGAGGAGGCGAGAGCGAGAGTGAGCGCATGTGAGCAGGTGCACGCGACGCTCTTTACCGCCCGCTCCAGCCTGACGGGTGGGGCCAGTGCTGGTGTACGGCCACCAGGTGGCGGCCATAGCCTGAGCACGGTCGGCCATGACGCTGCTGCTCCGGCCGGTTCAGACGAGTGAAGGAGCCGACTGACATCGCATTTTCAAACCCCCAAATCTCCCAAACCGTGGTGAATATGTGAAAATTTTATTAATACAAAGTGTAGAGCTACATGAATACTACAAGATTGCTTAAAGAAGTTTTGTCTAAATCACCATGGTTTTCAAACTACAATGCTCCAAAGTAGGCTGCATTGAAACTGAAATACAGTTAAAGACAGCGAAATTTAAGTTTTGAAAACAACATTTTGTTGATACTTGTGAGCTCTATTTGATCATGTTAGACACTAATTCAGCTCATGACCCTTTAACAAAGTTTGTTACCCAAGATGTGAACTACAACTTTTATTTAGGTCACACAACCATGCAAACTCTCTAAGCTACTGTTCAACTTTGATCAAACTAGCATCATGAAAATGGCATTACAAAGTAAACCAACACTTAGAAGCAAAATTGGCTTAAGTCATGAATATAAACATTGTTCCATTTACCATCCTAGATGTGTCTAAGGTATTTTCATGACCTCACAACCATTTCATACATTGGTCATACGTGATTACAAGCATATGCATATATATAATCAACATCACATGTGATAATGTATAATGAATGAAATGAAATTTCATATGCTCATGCTCATGAATGAATGGATGATGCTTGTGCTCATGAAATGCAAGTGCCAAATGCAATGCTTAACACTAGGGTGTTACAGCCCCTCCCCCTTATAGAAATCTCATCCCAAGATTTGCAGGACCTACCATTCTTCATAAAAAGTGGAATAGACTTCACGCAAATAATCCTCCCATTCCCATGTGGCATCTTGTTCACTGTGGTTATTCCACACCACCTTGTAGAACTTAATGACCTTGCTCCGGGTTACTCTTTCCATTTCTTCTAGCACTCGGATTGGTTTCTCTTCATAAGTCAAATCCGATTGGAGCTTAATGTTGGTGGGTGCAATAGCTTCATCAGGTATACGGAGACATCTTTTTAACTGAGAAACATGGAGGACATTGAATATAGCACTCATCTCTAGAGGAAGTTGTAACTTGTAGGCGACATTTCCCTTCCGTTCGATAATCTGGTATGGCCCTACATATCTAGGCGCAAGCTTCCTTTTTACTCCAAATCTCTGCACACCCTTCATGGGTGAAACTTTTAAGTACACATAGTCTCCCACTTCAAAGGTTAGTGGTCTTCTTCTTTTATCAGCATAACTCTTTAGTCTAGACTGAGCGGCTTTCATATGCTGTTGAATAATGCGTACCTGTTCTTCCGCTTCGGTGACAAAATCTATGCCATAGTATCTTCTTTCTTCGGGCTCAATCCAATTCAAGGGAGTTCTACATTTCTAACCGTACAAGGCTTCAAAAGGAGCCATCTTGATGCTCTCTTGATAACTATTGTTATAGGAGAACTCGACTAAAGGTAGCCATTTTTCCCATGAACCCTTGGAGGATATAACACAAGCTCACAACATATCTTCCAAGATTTGGTTCACTCGCTCAGTCTGTCCAGAAGTTTGTGGATGGTATGCTGAACTTATGATTAGTTTAGTTCCCAAGGCCTTGTGCAAATGTTCCGAAAAGCGAGCTATAAACTGTGGTCCCCGATCTAAGATTATGGTCCTTGGTACTTCATGTAGCCTCATGACCTGAGAAATGTACAGCTCAGAGTACCTCCCAGCTTGATACTTCGTGTTAACTGGTACAAAATATGCTGACTTGGTAAGGTGGTCTACAATGACCCATATAGAATCGTGACCTTGTTGTGTATGCAGGAGGCCTATAATAAAGTCCATACTTATTTCTTCCCATTTCTAGCTTGGAATGGACAATGGTTGAAGTAATCCAGTAGATTTCAAATGAACGGCCTTGACTCTATTGCAATTATCACACCTAGTGACATAGGCGACGATCTCTTTCTTCATCTTGGTCCACCAAAAATAGGTTTTCAAATCTTGATACATTTTGCTACTACCCGGATGGATAGAAAACTTAGATGAATGAGCTTCATCTAAAATTTGATTTCTATGTTCTTGGTCTTTCGGTATCACAAGTCGGTCCTCAAATGATAGCATACCTCTTTCATCCAATCTAAAATGCTTGGTTTCCTGTTCTTTCATCTTTCGCTTGATGTGGAATACACCCACATCTGTCTTCTGTAGTTCTATGATTTTGCTCTCAAGTGAGCAACTGACAGTGATAATGTGCAGCACAACAGGATGTAACAAATTAAATCCATCTTCCAATAAGGCTTACAAGGTGTTACAATGAGATTTCTGACTAAGTGCATCTGCTACAACATTGGCTTTTCCTAGATGGTAGTGCACTTCTAAATTATAGTCCTTGATCTGCTCTAACCACCTACGTTGTCTCATGTTCAGCTCAGGTTGAGTAAAGATATATTTGAGACTTTTGTGATCAGTGTATATGCGACATACGTTTCCCAACAAGTAATGTCTCCATATCTTCAAAGCGTGGACAACTGCGTCAAGCTCCAAATCATGTGTAGGATAGTTGACTTCATGCTTTCGCAATTGTCGGGAAGCGTAGGCAATAACTCTTCCTTCTTGCATGAGCACACACTCCAAACCTGTATCCGATGCATCACAGAACACATCGAAAGGCTTCTCAATGTCGAGTTGTGCTAAAATAGAAGCTGTAGTTAATAAGGTCCGTAAGGTGTGAAAAGTAGCTTCACACTCAGAACACATCGAAAGGCTTCTCAATGTCGGGTTGTGCTAAAATAGAAGCTGTAGTTAATAAGGTCCGTACGGTGTGAAAAGTAGCTTCACACTCCGGAGTCCAATTGAATTTTTCATCCTTCTGGAGTAGTCTAGTCATGGGCTTAGCTATTTTGGAAAAGTCAGGAATGAAACGACGATAGTAGCCTGCTAGCCCTAGAAAACTCCGAACTTCATGAATCAAAGTTGGGGCCTTCCAATCCATGACCTCTTGTACTTTAGTCGGGTCTACAGAGATTCCATATTCAGATAAGATATGACCCAAGAAAGGTACTTTCCTCAACCAGAATTCACACTTGCTAAATTTAGCATATAATTTATGCTCCCTCATTCTAGACAAAACAACTCTCAGATGCTCGGCATGATCTGCTTCATTTTCTGAGTAAATCAAGATATCATCGATAAACACAACCACGAACTTGTCGAGCTCGGGCATGAATACTAAATTCATCAAGTACATGAAGTAGGTAGGAGCATTTATCAGTCCAAAAGACATGACCAAATACTCGTACAAGCCGTACCTAGTGGAGAAAGTTGTCTTAGATATATCTTCTGGCCTGATCTTAATTTGGTGATTCCTGGATCTCAAGTCAATCTTAGAGAATACCTTTGCTTTTGCCAATTGATTGAACAAAATATCGATACGGGGCAAATGATACTTGTTCTTAATGGTCACAGCATTAAGCGGCCTATAGTCCACACACATCCATAAGGATTTGTCCTTCTTTACAAATAAAGCTAGACAACCCTATGGAGATGAACTAGGTCAAATGAAACCTTTGTCCAAAAAAGTTCTTGTAACTGGATTTTAAGTTCGGCTAACTCATTTGGTGGCATCCTATAGGGTCTTCTTGAGATAGGTGTTGTACCTGGCACTAACTCAATTTTAAATTCCACATCCCTATCAGGCGGTAAACCCGACAACTCATCTGGAAATACATCCAGGAATTCATAGACTACTGGAATATCGCATAGGGTAGTGGCTTGGATAGCACAAGACAAGTTTTGAAGATCAAAACTCCGGAGAAGTGGTACTAGAAAAGCATTACTCCCCTTTTGTTCTCTCAACATAATTGTTCTAGTGGTCAATGAGAACTCCATGACCCCTCATCCAATTCATGCCCAAAATCACATCTATTGCTAGTCCTGGCAATATTATAAGATCCGTAGTGTACTCCCTCTCTTGTATAGAGATGAGCACATCTCTCACTAATTGATTAGTAGAAATAGTGGCCTTAGCTGAACTTATACTATAACCACCCTTGTCTGCCTCAATTATCTTCTGATGATACTTAGATGCAAATGTTTGGCTCATAAATGAATGAGAAGCTCCATATTCAAATAAAACAATGGCGGGATGTTTGTTAACAAGAAACATACCGGCGGTCACAACTTCTCCCGCGGGAATTTCTTCCACGGCTGTATAATGCACATATCCAGGACGTGCTTTTGGATTGGCCTGTTTCTGATTACCCTGGTTTTGATTGCCATTCTTCTTGGGATGGGGACACTCCTTTGCCCAATGGCCCAACTGATTGCAGTTGAAGCATGGCTAGTTGTTCCTTGGTCCGGCTAAGCTTCCCTGGCCTACATTGCCCTTAGGTATGGCAATGGTGAATGCCCTGTGGAATGTCTTCTGAGGGCGATTGGCTTGAGCTTTTGGTTGAGGAGGCCTATACTTTGGCACTAGTGGATGGAACTGTGGCCTAGCTGCCACTGGAGCTCTGGACTGAGATGACCCTGAGGCACCTACCTCAGCTGCTCTTTTGTGGCCCTTTGCTGCTGCGTGCAAGTTGTTCTGATTCTCCTGGGTTAAGGCATCACTGACAAACTCATTATAGGTGGCACACCTTGAGTTGGCCATGGTCTTCATTAGTTTGGTGCCATGGCCTCTCTTGAAGCTTTCTATCTTCTTTTCCTCTGTATCAACAAACCCTAGGGCATATCGGGACAAATTGTTGAAGTCATGCATATACTCGGTAAGGGTCTTGATCCCTTGAGTAAGTCTCATGAACTCGGCAACTTTCATGCGCATCAGCCCTGGGGGAATGTGATGTCCCCTAAAGGCTAACTTGAATTGTTCCCATGTGACCTATGCGTTTGCAGGTAGAGAAGATAAGAAATGGGTCCACCATATCCCTGCCGGTCCCTGCAGTTGATGAGACGCATACTCGGCCTTTAGATGCTCCATTACCCTCAACAGACGAAACTTTTGCTCTATTGTGTTCAGCCACTCATCCGCCTAGAGCGGTTCTTCAGCCTCTTTGAAGATAGGAGGCTTGGTGTCTTGGAAATCTTTGAACGAGCTATATTGATTCGGTTTAGGCCCTTGATGTTGCTGACGGGCGTGAGCGGTGTTCTGCGTAATGAGGCGTAGTGTATCTTCCATTACTCGCTGATTTCCCAGGAATTGTGCGAAGAATTCATTCGTAGATGGTGATGGTGGTGGTGGTAAATCACCATCATTGCCACCCTGGCTGGTGCCTACCCTAGCATGGGTGCGAGTCATCTGCAAAATTGAACCATAAGTGATTATTGGTTGATGACAGGAGATTGCAAATGAATTGTGTAATCATGCCAAACTAAAATTATTGGAGAGAATCTGAAATTCATACAATAAACAGAGGCTTAGTAATTTATTCTCGCAACATAACATCACCAATTAGATCACTTATTGTACTTGCAACGTGTTAACATGCATGTCATATTTCACCAGTAAAACGAAACTGAAATTTTATCAAAGTTCAATCCATCATGGATTAACATGCAAAGTACCAATATTACACCGAAGTTATGTCACGAGTACTGAAGTTCACACTACAAGTCCATTACACAAATAGTAGGAATACAACTAGCGCTTCAAACTAGTCACTAAATGGCTCTATTCTTCAGCGTGCTCACTGTCGAGGTCGGAGATAGCATCATACTCATCCGATGGAACCACTTCTTCTTCCCAACCGTCATCTTCAACAAACATTTCTGGATCTTCTTCCTCATCTAGGATCGGGTGCAGTTGGTTGTCCAGAAAATGCGCATCATGATGAAGATCAACCACCATGTTCTGGGTATGTGCAAGCTGCTGGCGCAAGTCTCTTTTGACTCAGTCCTACTACGCGGCTAAGGCTTCAGCATTATTTCATGCTACTTCTGCCAGGGCTGCACAGTTGTTTGCTTGGATCTGCTGGCATGTAGCTGTGAGTGCCTTGGCACGAGCGGCCTTCAGCTACTCCCGTAGTCCTGCTAGCACTTCCTGATCATCAGCTCTTGCCTCTTGGGTGGCAACTCTCTGCTGATCAACTTACTCCATCTGAGTGTGAAGATTTCCCAATGCTACATATGCCTGATCAGTTTCCCATTGACCATCACTTGTTGCCTTCTTGTGCTTGCAAACACGCTTCCTCAGCTTCCGCTGGGCAGCTTCGGCTCTCATGAGCCTATCCATGCAAGTGGTATAGGACTCCTGCCAGAAGTCTTGGGTATCTTGACGAGTATAGAACATCTTCATCACGGCAAAGATTGCACTCATAGCGAGACTAGAACTATCTGCCCGCTCATCCGGTTGTGCTGTGCCCAAACTACTATGGATGGATTCACCCAAGGAAAAGTACTAGTGGCACTGCTGGTAAGCTCATTCCCGTGTTGCTGACATATCGGGCTCAACAGCTCAAAAGCAACTACCTGGGCACCTTCCCAAGGAGTTTTTCCTTTAGATTCTGCCTTCCACTCCTACCACAGGGGTGCTTGGGTACGAGCTGGTATGGTTAGCACCTCATACCATGGCTGTCCTTCCAGGTATACCTCATTCTAGGAATAGAGAGGCGGTTCGGTATATCCCGCATAATGCAAGACCCTCCAAAGTAGGGCAGGGGTACCAAACATCTCCAGGAAAGTCTCATTCCCAGCTGATGTTGCCATCTGTACCAACAAAATGGTGCAACTCTCGTGAGAACAACATTATAATAGAAAAGAGTTACTTAACCAAATAAGAGACTTATAAGGGGAGGAACAATGCAAGTGTGTAATGAATGATTGATCATGATGCATGTACGTTTCATACGTCCTCACAAACTTAGAAAAATTAAAATTCTAACGACCTACACGGTGGCATACACACGTTCTCTCATATATAACGTAGCTAGTCGGGCTACACGTTTCGCTGTTAGTGTACCTGCACAAGAATTTCATTTCAGCCCAACCCCGTAAGTATATATGCAGAAATAAAAATCTAGGCTCTAGGTTGCAAGCTAAATACTTCTATATATATACTTCCATATCAAAGCTACCCGAAAGTAAATACGTCCCATATATACATATAAATATGCATATACAGTCGTGTTAAAACTAACCCACAATTAAATACCTCCGTATATATATGAGACATATATATACTTTAGTATCAAAGCTAACTCTCCCCATTAGACCGCACGCTCACATCTTGCGGTCATGCCACTCATCATCTTACCTTGGGCATAGAGGCAATTGATCCATACATTATCACTCAAGTGAATATCATCCATACAATAGCACGCCGTATGGACGACGAAAATAAAAACCCCCCAAGTTAGTACTTAATTAGCCACCTGAAATCCTTAACTGGGCATAAAGGAAGTGATCATTGGCACACATTAGATTCAAACTTTAGGTTTAAACACCTATATATATATATATATATATATATATATATATATATATATATATATATATATATATATATATATATATATATATATATATATATATATATATATATATATATCAGTTGCCAAAACTAGTTTTGGAAAAACAAAAACCTTTGTTTTTAATACACACGTGGCAATTAATATTAAATCTTTCTCTGATGTCAGCTGTAGTAGAATTGTCCAATTTATAAGAGCACAAGTACAATAGCAGCCCGCAAATAGTCACACTGTCATACTTGAGCCCATATAGACCCGGTAGTCCGTCGAGTACCACGAAGGGTCTCGATTCAACCAACATAAAACCAAGATCGTACATAATTCAACATACATGTCACACGTTACATAAAGTTCACAAATATAGTTTCATACATCATAGTACGATTAAAAGTTATTATAAACCAAGTTCAGGTAAAATAGTAGTGGAAGCAATTAAAGTTTAAAACCAACATCTCCATCGTTGTTCAAATATTGTGCCAGCTCATGATCATAGTCCCACAAAAGCATAAGAGAGGGATTAACGAGAAACGCCTTGTCCAGGGCCCTACTCGTCCACGGCGGGACAGAAACAGTTCTTACAGTAGCCATGATATATCGTATTATCTGCAACAATAGGAAATAAACCCTTAGTACAAGAAGGTACTCATCTAGACTTACCCGTCATAAACCAACAATAAAGTGACTCCAAGGATCATGCAAGGTTTTATAAGTGGAGCTAGCTTGACAACATTTTATATAAAAAGCTTACCAATTCAAGTATACAGTTATAATTCGGTCATCAAGTTAATTATAGCTATTCATCTCTAGATTAACAACTAACCTGTGCCAAACATGTGGTATATCATTTAGTTGCACAACAATAATAACCATAGCCGGCGTAGTAATTCCATGTTCTTCATAACAATCATTCCATAATACACTTACTACGATGTTGGTGTGAGTCAAGTTTCTCACTATCTGGGAGAGACGGCGATTCGAATCAATTTCAATCAGCTGGAAATTTATTCCTAACACAAACCCAGACAGACCAGATCAACGATCACCTTAGGTCACCTTTAGTACAACTCAGGTCCACATTTCGCGGGTTCGATTAGCGCCGCACAATCATTGACGACCAGCTGCCAAGACGTTCAGGCCCAGCCTACATTGGTCATACGTGATTACAAGCATATGCATATATATATCAACATCACATGTGATAATGTATAAAGAATGAAATGAAATTTCATATGCTCATGCTCATGAATGAATGGATGATGCTTGTGCTCATAAAATGCAAGTGCCAAATGCAATGCTTAACACTAGGGTGTTACAGTTGCACTCTCTACTCTGTGGGTCCCTGCCATGCTCGGTCCATCAGTCATAAGCTTGGGAGGTAAATTCCACGGTATGATCCCAGGCTCTGGTAGCTCAGGCACCGTTTGAAGCGCCAATCCAGCACACCACCAATCTGTAAAAGAATTAAAAGCTGGTGGATTGCTCTGCTAGGCCCAAGAGACATGCTTGCTGCCTTGGAGAACCATTTGGGCTGCTCAAGAGGAGCTTTCCCTTTAATGCCATGTTTGGCCTGCTGATTAATTCCCTCCACACCTCTATCCAGGCGCCACTGCCCAAGGCAATTAACTGCAATATGTCCCCCACGCAGGCAATTGTGGCATCTGATCTCAGACCTGCAGTCTCTCCTTGCATGTCTATCTGAGAAACACCGCGAGCAAATCCTGGGACTCTGTCTCTGATAGATTTAGAGCAGAGAGAGGTTGATTCCTGAGACCTAAATTCAAATTCAAATCCACTAGATGCCGGTCAGTTGTTTTCCCTTGCTCACTGTTGACTGCTTCCCTACTATTGTCCGAGGCCCTTCTGCTTGAGCTTTGAGGTTGGCCATGGAGATGTCGTTCAGGATGAACTGCATGAGAGCCCCAGGCATTATCTGGGAAGACAATACGCTTAAAGACTGATTGCCTGATAGGAAGACTGTTTGCCCCCATCAGAATACCGGATTTCACTGCATCAGCAAAGCTCTTGTGATTCAATGGAACCTTTCACTGATACCCAGGAATCAGCTTCTTCTCTGTTGAAAACTGCAAGCTCAAGGTCCCAGCGAGGGCCACCGTTACCCCAAAGGTGGAAGAAGACCTTGTAGCAAGAACACTCAAAGCTGACCAACTTAAAAATGTGAAAACCCACAACCTTGGAAGAAACAGAGAAGCGGAAAACACGGGGACCTAGCTGAAGGACGCTAAAATCCCAAGCAACACCTCCAATGGTGGCCTGAAGAAGAAGACCCACCGAGAGAGGACAGAGACAAAACTTGCAGCGACCAAAAGAAGCAACTAAAAAAAAGACAGAAGAAGAAACACCAGAAGAAGTGACTGAAAGCCCAAACCTTTCCCACGCCCGGACGGAAGCTGAGGCCTGGGAGCTCCATCGAAGCCTGGGTGAGGCTTTAATCAGAGACGCCATGGGAGAGTTGTCGCAGGAGAGGGCACTGGTGGTGGAGGGGAGCCAAATATAGAACTACAACTTGCTGCCACCACCATGGTAGAGACTTCATGGCAAGCTTCAGCGGCGGAGCCTTCAGAAGGCCAGATTTACTAGAGCTCGGCAAAACGTCGACCAGCTTGTGTGCAACCACCATTAGCTCCAGCGAAGTGACGAGGAACTGTCACAGACCTTCACGCGTCACTCGCTGAGATCAGAGGAGAGGGGCGCCGTGGCCGGAGCAGCTGGCGGCGGTTTTCGGCCACCAGCGCTAGTTCAGCGGCCCGAGAGTCGACGGGAGATGTCTGTTGGTTTACGCACATGTCCCTGGTTTGTGGTCCCAAATATGCCATTGAAAATCATCTCAAGCACAACTCAGCAATGCGTATAGGGGCTCTAGATCCATTTATTTAGTTGCAGATGATGGACCATTGATAGCGAAATGCGGTAGGATGTATATGCGTGCGCTATATGTACATGTGTAATGTGTTTTAAGGAAAATGACTGGAAATGACAGCGGTGATGTTTGATCACAAACTTATAGTAAACTGAATTGACTACTCTGCTAAATTTAAGCATTCATTTTTTTTTAACGAAATAAGCATTCATTCGTTCCATACGTATGTAGTTCACCCCCATGAGCTGTGGAAATATATACATACTGACCTTACTATAGAATTAACAAAACTAGGTGACGAAAGGTCAAGCACATTTAGTGGAACTGTTAGGCTTCGGCCTCTCAGGATAATGCAACTATATTTCTATATGGTAGAGGTGCTAAAACAAGTTCCTTCAACTCTTCGTCAGAACAAAAGCAGGCAAAATCATCTTCCAGGATCCAGGGTACCCGAAGGGATCAGCTAGACTGAAAAAAGAAATTGCATAATCAATTGAGTTTTGCAAACAAAAACATTAGAGAAGAAAAGAAAAAAACAAATGCGTACCTCAGGTGCCATACGCTGATGAACTCTGTTTAGTGGGGCTCACTATCTTTTTTTGAAAGAAAAGTGGGGCTCACTATCAGCATCACCAGTTAGGGAAGGGAAGGAAAAACCAGTTTTCTGCTGCTGCTACCGATTGGGGACAATGCCGTACCAATGTGCAGGAGGGCAACCCTCTTCTTGTTCGGTGAAACCACCTTGACACTGGTGGTGCAAGATGAACCCACTTCCTGGATATCTGAAACATCATTCCCGAGAATCATCGCTGCAGCGCGGGTTACGAAAGGTGAGAGCACATCATCTGATTTCATGGGAGACCGAGGGTTGTGCAGTCCAGAAGAGCACCCAGCAGTTGCCGGTGTTAGTTTGGAGCATGTAGATGGAAGTAGGAAGGAAGATCTGAAAGAGGACTCAAAATGTTAAGCGTGTGGAGTTTTGTAAGGGAGGCAAGAATCATGCTAACATCCATGCACAAGACATACAAACCTGTAAGGCTCAAGCGAAGGTGTTGCGAGTAGATTCTCAGAGGCTGGAAGATCACCAGATTGGCTAATCACATGGTGTTTGTCAAACGCAAGTTTTTCTTCCTTCCCATTAGTGCCTTTTGCTTTACTCCCTTTCTCCAGTTTTTCAGTAGTTAACAACAGCACACCTTCAAGGGAAAATAAGAGCATTAAAACCTGGCAACTGAGCATTAAAGCCTGCTCCAAGCATGAGCCTCTATTCAAAGATGAAGATCAAGTGGTATGTAAACACAAATTCAGTGTTACCCTGTCAAGAAATTACACACTCAACTAATTCAGTGTTAGCCACCCAAACCAATTAGCATGTTCTTGTTCATGTTTTGTCAATCATAAGTTTCTAACCAGCTATATATAAAATCCTAGCACAAATGTAAACTAAATTCAGACATGGAACTGAAAAATTCAAGACACAGTTATTGAACTTACACAGCACCTTTTGACCAAAAGCTGTGCTGTGGAAAGGAACATGGGGATAAGATGGCAAGCACAAATTTTGGCAAACATTAGTGTACATTAAACTGAGAAGCATGTAAACTGGTTAATTGCATTTTTTCTAAAGAAAAGAATATCGAGAATGGATCAAACTCACCCTCTCTTTTTCCAAAAGAATTCTTACAACTCTCGCATCAGCAACTTATGGAGCACCCTACACCACTCTTATGACACAGAACAACATTATATATTAAATAAACACATGAACGGGTCAATTTATTAACAAAGTTAGATTAAGTCAAGAAAACTAAATTGACAAGTTAAATGGTACCTGAAAGCACTCGCAGTATTTTTTAAGACAAGAAGACTTCCTGCAATTGCATCCTCTTTTATGTCGAGCGGAAGCAGGAGTGTTGTTAGAATCATCCTACAATGAATGGGATGCCATGAGCAATAGTGAAAGAAAAAAAAAGAAAAATGCAACTAACAGGATCTGTTCTTCTTAGTTCTTACCCCAAATTCTGAAACAGGCCCACATGTGCGAGTGACTGTAGGAGCAAATACTAGAGGGTTACGAGATTCAGTCTGCTTGCGAATATGAGAAACTGCTTCCTCATGCATATGATTATTGGAACAGCCTTGACATGAGCAGAATTCTGAACAATAGACTTTATCAGCGAAACATGCACAATAACTGCACAAGAAATGACAAAGGATGGTCATAATTTCAAATATTATGAGAAGTCTGCAAAATACGTTTGGTTCTTTCAAAAACACAAAGAGTAAGGGAATCTGCTGACATTGCATTGACTAGTAATTTTATGCTCACCTTTCAGATAGAAGGCATTGCATGTTGAAAGAAACAAGGGAAACAAAATCAATGGAGCTGTTCTCCAGGCAGTATACAATTAAATCAATGCAACAATCAACTTTATTTTTATATGGGTAAGTTTTTTTTCCTCGAACACGCAAGAGAGCTGCATATCATTATATTGAGACTTTTTATATGAGGAAGTCGAAACTGCATAGATTAAACAACAGGCATGAAATACATCGAATGTTTAGACATGTCTGAACTTTGAAGGTTGCTTGAAAATCCATCAAGTTTAAGTTTTAATAATTATTACCAAAACAAAATAATAGAATACAAAAGTGTAAACTGACTTTCACTATTGCCAATCTAGGATTGCTCTGCCTACTGCCCTACTCAAAATATAAGCAACAATGCTGTTTGAAACCACACTAATGAATGGGTAGCCTCAAGAAATACTGGTCATGCTGATACAAATAATTTGAGGAAAAACATAATTTCTGCTACATCGCAAACTGGAAAAAACAGCTTACTCAAATGTCACAAATATATTCTAAATATGACTTAGAAGGAAGCTTGAACCCCCTTATCTTGATGGAGAAATTTTTGTGAATTCCATTGGTCAAACCTCTATCACTCATGTTATAATATTGAAACTATGAGTGAGTATGTGATACTGGTCTGAAAAAGATAGAAAGCTAACAGCACTCTTCAGAAGAACGACTTCTCTCAACCAATTAAACAACCAGAACTCAAAACTAGATGCACCCAACACTAATGGGATAGAACTGTCAGAAGCCCAAGTTCTTGAGCTCCTCATGAAAACCAGGGTATGACGAACTATATTGCAGTCAAGGCTGACTCTACATGAATCCAACAAGGAGATGATTTTCAAACAGAATAAGTTATTTCTGGAAATAAAATATGAGAAGTATTTTAACTAGAAACTTTCTATATCCGTTAAAACTCTGGCTGATTTCCAACCAATTTCAATGTGTTTTGGTAGGAAAGACCAACCTAGAAAGTCAGTAATCTTAAAGCCTTGAACAAATAAGTATCTGCTGCACACAAATCAACCATATGCATGTATTTGTCTTATACCTGAATCATCGGTAGGCCATATCATTTTATGATTACAAGTACATTTTTTTTAACGCAATGATTACAAGTACATTGGAACAGCCCAAATCGAACATTATCATATTGTCTGCTTCAAACGCTTTGATATCCTCACGGATACAGGTAAAGTGTACATGGAAAAATCTGTATATTGCAAGGAACCTTACAGTTTTAAGCATTTTGACTTTTTACAACTACAATGTATGCATGATTCACCATCATCGTTTTGTAATTTGCGCCTGCAAAAGGACTCCCAAAAGTCACCATCAATAGAGTAAAATTCTAGATAAAGAGAGCGAGAGAGGCATATATTAACTAACCTTCTGTTCTTATGACTTTGTTGGTCAGACTTGTCAGCATTAGGCATGGTTTTCTGAGAAGAGTAATCGTCAACATGAGTGCATACCTCACTGCCAGAAATTACTGTTGCTGGACTAGTTTGTTCAGGTAGCAGTGGAGGATTAATTGTGAGCGGCATGTTGGATAAATTCAAGGCAGCAGTATTCAGATGCAAACCAATACCAGGCTTCACAGGCTTCAGATAGTTATTGCCACATGTACTCGCATGATGAATATTTGAGATATTTTGCACTCTCTTATTAGATGGCCCTACCTTGTCGTTAAAAAGGTTACGCCTATGCGTACCACATTGCTGCTGTGATATGGCCTGCGAGATGAAAACAAATTGTCATGTTTTCTGACAAGAGCATCAAATAGGAAAACAAAACATAAAAGGCACTTCAGTCAAATCAAGGTTTCACACCTACTTCTGTTACAAACTTACAATAGATGCAATTTAGAAGTTTTCAACACTTAAACTGTACAGTCTCTGGCTAGTTAATATAACCAGAATGAAGGTCCAAATTTGGTATCAGAGGATTAATCAAATTACAGGGGAAAAAACACATTCACTATCAATCAGACCTAAATTATATTAGAAAGGAAAGACTAAAATTATTGATGGCATCAAGGGATTCTCCATTACCGTGCCATCAATGGAAACTTTGAATGTGTCAAAATTATAGTCATTTGAAACCAACTGGTTTTGAATAACAGCAGGGAGCATTTCTTGGTCATGATTCGTTGCAACACCTGCTGTTGCATCAGCACAGTAAACATGAGTGTCATCAGCAGCACTCTGGATATAAGATCCAAATGGCTCAACAAAATGTTCTCTTCGTGAATCCTCCAAATTTCCTTGATCCACTGCCAGGACGGATATGCTAGATATGATATTATCACCTCTTAATTTCCAACTCCGTTGTTGTGCTTCTAAGGCCAGATCTGATATTGATACGACACTATTACCAGTACCACAATGTGTGATCAAGTGGTTTAAACTGCATGGTGCTAAATCATTTCTATCCTGTTTGGCCAGCTCATTCTCCTGAACAATTCTTCCAGAAGTGGACGAGTCCACTTGGTCGAGGTCATTCTGATCAGAGTATGTGCTTGATGGCTTTACCTGCTCCACATCTGCAGTATGATTTGTTTTGCCATCAGTATCTTGTTTCTTGGCATCTCCTAAAGTTTCACTACCAAACAGGGTGGATTGGAGCCATTTGCTTGGCGAATTTGTTGCATCCTCAGAAGGGCTACAATTTTCTGAAGCAAGTGCTACGGATCCAGACAGTTCAATGCAGCTAAAAGTCCCCATCTGGTTCCTTTGGCAGTTAGGATTGAGTTCTTCTTGAGAAAGCTTAGGGTCCGTTTGGTTGGGCTTTTGGCTTTGGCTTTTGGCCCCAAAAGCCAAAAGCCCAACCAAAGGGGCTGCTTTTAGAGACAGCTTTTTTCAGAAACAGCTGCTTTTCCGTAGTACATTTTTTAAAGCTGGTTTGACCCTACTTTTGACTTTTGGCTTTCTGCTTTTCGAAATTGGTGGAATAAAAAGCTCTTCCATAGTTGTTTCAAGAGAGATAAAGATAGAAGGTATATTTTATACTTGTTTAACCAAACAGCTTTCAGCTTTTCTACAGCTCACAGCCCACAGCAGCTTTCCCACAACTCACAGCCCACAGCAGTTTTTTCCCACAGCCACAGCTCAACCAAACACACCCTTAACATCCCTGGTCAACATGTAAAGATGCGTACTAAGTTTAAATGATAAAAAACACATATATCAGAAACGATAATAGAAGATTCACCTGATTGTGGATTTAGATTCCTTTCATGGATTAACTTGGGGCAAGGTGAAGATTGAAGAAAGAGGTGGTAAGTTTGATGACTTGAATAGCTGGACATTTTGTGTTGAATCTAAAGGCTTCGGTGTTGCTATAGGAGATAAACTATTGATGAAATCAAAGATAGGAGAGTGCTGCAAGTGTGAAATCTAATTAGAAACTCAAGACTCAAGGAAAAAAACTTAAGTATGAAATAACTACCTTATAATGTGAGTGTGCAGTAGTCATATGCTCGTATTAAAAATGAAATCACATGAGAACATGTGTATTTGTGCAGGTGTATGCAGAGACAACTTACTAATGCTCTAATATCACTAAATTATTACTTCGTTAACTACAATGGAGGTGAACAAAACTGAGGGCATAATTTGAAACCACCCATAAGATCGACCAATAAACATGCTAATGCACCATTCATGCAAGTACTTGAACAAGAACTACACAAAGGAAAAGGGAAATATCAGCAAAAAAAAACCTACTCTGCAAGTGCCAGGGTATTTCATTTTATTTTGATCTCTGCACAATTCGTATTGCTAGTGGATCTAAAGGAGGCACTTCCAACATGAAGCACTCAAATGACACCTATTTAACCGCATGATTCGCATTTGTAGTAGACAGCGATCGTAATCCTTTTCAATATGAAAATTCACAGGAAATGCAGTAAAAACGCTGACGAAATAGACAGTAATCAATACACAGATAGGAGAAGCAGAGCAACAGCTGCAGGACACGGATCTAAACTTTAAGTTTCTCAACGGAAAGAGCTTCATTAACAAACAACTTGGAGAGTCAATTAACCGTAATATCCCCTCCTGAAACACAACAATTAAGCCACCTCTAGGTAGCTCATCCAATTGTGCCCCAAACCTAGAAGTAATTCGTAAGAGCATTGAAGGTTTCAAAAACTGTAAACTGTGAGAAATGCTTTGATTCGCGAGGTGGACCACCAAAATGCAAGCCAATGCCCCACATCCATCCGCGGAAGGGAAAGCACTAGTTCTGACACCGGAGATTGCAGAAGCAATAGCCAATCGCCATCAATCGCGGCCCATCCTAAACCCTAACCTCCCCATCGAAGACGAAGCCCAAACCTCGAACCGATGAACCCAGCGAACACAATTGCCCAGTACAGATACCAAAAAGTAAACCGGGAAGACGAACTAACCAAAAAAACCCTGCTTGCATTTGTCACTCGTCAGCCGACCCGTAACCCGTTCACACATAATTCTCATCCCAAACCCCGTCACCGCACACCACCGTCGGAAAACATTGAAGTAGAAATTAGGAACCTTTGAGCACTTGTGTCAGACAAAAGCGGCGAACCGCGGCGGGGGCGGCGTGTGAGGAGTAGGAACGGACCTCGTAGAGCGCGACGGCGTCGGATGACGGTCGCCCGGCCGGGGGGCTTTCCGGAGCGTCCATCTGCTCCGGCGATGTCGGACTCTGGAGAGATCACCCGCGCCGCCGGTGCCTGCCTGCCGTCTCCTCCTCTCCTCAAAGGCTCAAACGCACGGCTAGGCTAACTCAAGGCGGTCGCCGTGGGCGGGAATCCTGCCTTTTCAGATGTAGGGCCCGGGAAGTGACACGTGTGCGGGTTGACCGGCTCTTCTTCTTTTTTTAGATTTTTTTTAGATGATGAGAGAGAGGGGTGACCGGGTGCGGCACCGTGGGCTGCCCTCGACCTGGCTATCTTCGGTAAATTGGGCCCGGCTTCTCGTTTTAAATTAGGCCCAGTATCTTCGGTAATAGGCGCCTCAATTTTACCAGGCCACCAAAACAGAAGAATCCTTTTTTTAAGAGCAAAGTGCATACCCCGGTCCTTATACTACCCCGGTCCACAGGGGAATGCAATTCTCGCTTCCTAAAAAGTCAATCAATTTGAACTTTGACTAAAATTATATAAAAAAACCGCTTTCAAAAAGTCAATCAGTTTGAACTTTGACTAAAATTATATAAAAAAATACTAACATTGGCGCCGTTCGCTGGTCTGGACTGACCAGACCAGCCGGCTGGTTTCCCTCTCAATTCACTGTTCATCAAACCAGCCAACAATGTTTCTCTCTCACACAACCAGCCAGTTTCAGCCAAGATTCTGCCAGCCGAACGGGGCCATTACTGATACAAAATTAGTATCATTAGATTAGTCATAGAATAAATTTATTTGGAGACATAAATATTAATACTATTTGCTATAAACTTAGTCAAATTTGAGTTACTTTGACCGGCACGGATCCCATAATTACATTCTTTTATGTACGGAGGGAGTACTTGTTGGAGTGTGTCATTCCGGTCCATAAACTCTCAAAACGAATAATTAGGTTCGTAATCTCTGTTTCTGTGTCGTTTAAGTATGCACTTTGCTATTTTTTTAGCACGAAGTAAGCTCTATTTAGAGTACACACAGGCATCATAAAAAATAACAAAATAAAAATAAGATCTGGTATATGCACTAAGCAAATACCTACGAATCCTTGATCATAGACATGTTCTCTCTCTTCATTTCTCACTTTTGCTCACCGAGGGTGTATTTGGTTGCTTGATATCCATGGATGGAATGGGACCATTCATAGATACGCAGCGTTTGGTTGGGCGGATCACTAGATAAGTAAATCCATAGATAGGGAATATATCTCCAAATGCTGGATTTTCTAGGCCGAAAAAAAATATGTGGACTAACTTATCCATGTCTTCTAATCTTGGTCATTAGCAAATAAATTAAGGATTATTAGTATGTTATATTATTACTTAGTAATTATGATGATAGGATTAGTTTTGATAAGTGCTAATAAGTTGATTAGTGCATGTCTTGTGTGCTAATTAATATATTTTATTTTAAATTAGTGATTATCATGAAAAAATTAGTATTAGTGCATATATTTATTAATGTCTAATTAGTTGTTAATATTTTTAAATAATAGATATAATTAGTCAACTATTCCCATCCCATCTGCTTTCATCCATCCAACCAAACAGAAAAATGGCCCATCTCATCCATCCAACCAAACATACATCGTGGATATCCTTATCCCAATATCCATGGATCGTCATATCTCATTCAACTTTGTCCTCCAACCAAACACGCATCTAGTTATTTGCTGATGTGCCTCGGCTACGAGGGCTTTTCTCATTCAACCTTGTCCTCCAATCAAACATGCACTTAGTTATTTGCTGATGTGCCTCGGCTACGAGGGCTTTTCCAATAGCGAAGAAGCCATGCATCGTCCCATGTGGAATCTCAATGAATCCACCCAATAACTGAAGCAAGCAAATTACGGATGAGAGAGAATAATCGATTCATGTTTGAGAATCGACTCTTGACGAATAAAGAATGAATGAATTCGGCCCATCTTACCGGTTGTGTTTGCCTGTGTCTTGTACCACGGCGGAACAAATGTGGTTGGCTGCATCTTGTTGTATTTTTCTATGCTCGTTGGGTTGGGTGTCGACTCCTGTTTCGTTGACTTGGCCGTATCTGCCTTGCATGCATGCAAATTGATGCACCACAGCCGAGGTGTATTATTATATTTGTTCTTAACATAGTTACTTTTAAGTTTCTACTATAGCAACCACTTCTTGTTTTGCTTTGCTGCATGAGTAGTCATGATCCGTGACTCTTTTGGGGAGTTTTGGATTCCAGCCACTGCTTGCCTCGCCACAGTTGTCGCACGCCACAGTTTTTTTTCCTCGAATGCGCAAAAGATTTACGTATTATTGTAATTAAGAAGAAAAAGAGTTTAACCATACATATGACGCACTTCTAATGAGCGCCCTAGGAGGTCTTACAGTTTGACTGGACCTTCCTAGGTGACTGTTTCAAACTTAGATATTACATAAAAGTAACAACCGAACTACGAGCAGCGCAGTAACCTACGGAGCTTTGCGTCTCCGCTAATGGCCGTGTGACTCTGCTCCGTCATCCGAGAAGAGCCTTGTACCAATCGTAGCAGCGGTCGCCGGGAACAGCTCGTCCAGCGCTTCCACTTCGCTCGACGTCCAGTTCCTTGCGAAAAAGTCGTCGTAAGCTCTCTTGGACGCGGATGAGATCGGACCTACCGGCGGTGCAAAGCCCATCCTCCGCATGAGGACGCCCCGCTTAGAGATCGGAATGTGCGCCAGCGGCTGAGCGGCAATCCGTCTGCTCCGCTTTGGCATGGGTTGCCCTATGGTTGGCACCTTCTGCCTGGGTGGGCTGGCGATTAGAGGCGGCATTCGCACGAGCTGCACCTCCTCAGTGAACCGTGCGAGACGTCGGGCAGCTTCGCGTGGTGTGGGCATCACGTCGCTGGGGGTGGTGCAACCCTCTGCGACGTCGGGTGCTCCCGCTCGTGGTGGCGTGAGCTGTGGCGGCCCCCGCACTGGCGACATCAGAGACAAGTCTGTCGTCCACTGAGCACCCATCGTCGGAGAACAGGTGTCCGCCACCGGTGCCTCAACCTCCTGAGGGACTATCGTATCAGGCAGACACTCAGGTCGCCACAGTTGATAAAATTGTTGTTGGGTTCATACGTAGACAAAGGCAGCCACAAGACCAGACTCATTTATCGCTACATAATGTGGCGTAGGATTTCGGCGTCTAGGCTGTGGCAACTCGCTGCAACCAAGTCGTGGCCCAGAACAAAGCATCCCCTTTATCTCGCGCTCGTCCCCCACTAGCTGATGGCAATATGCTAGCTATAGTCACGTAGGGAGGGGGCTGGCTGATCTGAGTTCTGAGTTCTGAGGTGGGCTCCGAATCGGCCGGCCGGCGAAAAGGAGAGGCCGCCAGCCACCCACCATGACCATGGACCATGGTCGCTGCGTGCTCTCTACCAGGGCCTCTAGTCTAGCAACGAACGGAACTACTCTGTGTAGCACACGAATTGTTTCAGCCGGAAGCAGCTAGCTTTCTGAATTTCTTAACATACGCGATTTGGCCTCATCGTCTTGTGTCGAGCACTCGAGCCATGCATCATCCATCGCCGGCCATTCCATTCGGGATCTTTTTTCAGTGCTGGATCGGATCATCTTGGCTTAAGGCGGCAGCACCACATGATCTCACAGTGGGAGCAAAAGCTCGGTCGCTGTCACACATATGGGCCGGCCGGCCGGGCTGTGTGTGTGTCCTGACGCAAGACCAGACGTTCGTGTACCTGCTTTTCTGTTTGGTTCCATTCCATGGACGGCGCTTTCGTTCCTGCGAGGATAAGAAATGGAAGTGCTCCTGCGGCACAATTAGATTTTTTTTTTCATTTATATCTTTTCGCTTACTACTCCCTCGGTCTTCGAAAGGATGCAAATCAAATCAAATTTTGAGTTTAACCAGGTTAAAACACAAAAAGTGCCACCATGCACGGCGAGTGTTATTATTTCATAGTCCATGCTATTATCACTTGTGATTGTCAATATTCTTCCTCTACTTTGGATGATTGCATTATTGTTTATCGCTGAAACTGATGGAGAGTTGTTCTCTTGCTCAGCCTGGCTGTTTTGTGGGTTGTTGTTCGCAACTGAAGCTTCGGGTTGTGCAAATTGAACATTAGATTGCTGAGATTGATTTTGTCTCCATTGATTTTGCATGGGATGATACATTGCTAGTGGTTCATAGCTGTATGTAGGAGGTGGCCTTGGAAGTAGGGCTTGGGTATGTCCATAATGCATTGGATAATAAGTTTGATGAGGACTTTGTTGTTCTTGCCTCACATGATTGATAATTTTTTATTGGATTGGTACCATGTTTTTTTCTTGGGCTTCTTCGATGCTTTTCTTAACTTTGGGACACATTTTAGATGTATGTCCAGCCCCTTTGTCATGAATAATGCAGTACATATCTTCAGGTTTTAAAGGTGCTTTTCCTCTTCCACTTCCACTTCCTCTTCTTCCTCTTGCGCAAAATCCTCCTCTTTCAAATGTTCTTTTATTGAATTAACTTCGCTGGTTATATTGGTTTTGGTGGGCATAATCACTTTCAGCTGTTGAATTATTGTCATTCTCAATTTGATTGACTTGATTGTGCGGTGTAAATGGTCTTCGCTCATAGTTGTTTGGTTTTACAGGATGGAAGTTGTTGTTTTGCTTGATTTAAGCCCTGAAGTTGTTTTCTTCTTCGATTCTTTTTTTTTAGTCATCATCTGACTTGCAATATTTTTGAATGACTTCGTAAAGCTCAACGACTGTACTTGGTTTTTCTCGAGCAAGATGAGAAGCGTATTGTCCTACTCGAAGCCCTTTAATTGCAGCTATTATTATCACTTCATCTGGGATATTTAGAATTTATGCCTTGATTTGGATAAATCTTTTAAAATATTGGCTCAGGGGCTCTTTGATTTGCTGTTTGCAGTTGAACTAATCTATGTCTGTGAGGCCAGTTGGTTGAAATCCTTGAAAGTCAACGAGCAAGTTTGCTTTAAGTTGATCCTATGAATATATCGATTTTGCTTTCAGCAAAGAGTACCATTGTTGTGCTAGTCCTTTAACTACCACGACAAAGAGATTTTGCCAATGTTGTTTCATCGCCGCCTATAGAAATTACTGCAGCTTCAAAACTCATCAAGAATTGCCTCGGGTCAGATTCGCCATCGAAAGTTAATATCATGTTAAATTTGTACCCCAAAGGCCATTGTACTAGCTGCAAGTTTATTGACAAGGGAGAGCTTGTGTTAATTGATATGAATGACTTTTGGAAATTCTTCTCTTGAGAAGCTTTTGTTGCTGAATTTGGTTCATCTAAATGTATAACTTCGTGGCTTGCATTTTGGAGTTGTTCATTTAGTTCACAAAGGGTGACTTCGGCTTCTTCTATTCTTTGTTTGAGAGACTTTTCTCTTGCTCTTGCGCAATATTCTTCAAGTTCTTTTTGCTTTCTCAGCACTTGCTCTTCTAATTCTTTGAGTCTTTGTTCTTTGGCTTCGCTTGCTTTTGAAGAACTTGGGTCTTGGTGTGCATCTTTTTCGAGACTTTAGTCTTCGACTGTTGGTGGGTCATCTTTAGTTACCCTAGTGGTAACTTTCTTGTTAGGTCTGCCCATTAGCTTCGCGTGGTCGTGGGAGTTTTCGAGCACACACAAACGGTGGGCACTAGATGTTGGGTAAGAAATTACTCAAGCATCAAAGTTTGAACACAAGGCAAAGTTGTATTCATTTCATGATCGTACTATACATGTCAGAGGGGGTATTTATAGGGCCCCAGTCTTCGTATCTTACATAAAATGATTATTTTACTCCTAACTCAAATATTTACAACCCTTTTCAACTATAAGGGCGAAGTAGTCATTTTATACTACTTCAATCTTCATCCCTCCATTTGGCCATCATTCTTCTGGGAAATTCTGCCTTTTGTCTAAGTCAATTTCTGCTCTTCTTTTCTTAGTCTTCGTTAATCAGCGAAGCTAAATCTTTACCCGTGAAGTTAAACTTCTGTCTTCACTTTGGTCTTGACTTCTTCTTTATCTTGATTTCTCCTTCTTCTTGGCGAAGTCAAATCTTTTCATACGAAGTCAAAATGTTGTCTTCGCTTTCCTTTCCATGCAAACAGATTTCGTTACGGAATCTTAAGAATTTAACTCCAAAGTTTGAAGCTGTGTTTTGTGTCGAAGTTAAATTCCCAACAGCGAGCTCATTGCATGCATCCAGGGCACACAAGTTGCCGTCATGGCTGGTGTTGGCCACGTTGTCATTGAAACGGACGCGATCGCGGTGGTGCAAGCTGTCTATTCTGATGACTATGCTTTCAGTGATGTGTTCAATCTTGTTGAAGAGCTAAGAAGCCTGTTAGAGTGGAATTTTATTTCATGGAGGGTCCAACAGCGCCCCCATTCTTGTAATAGAGTAGCAAATGAGTTGGCTAGTCTTGGTAGTGTTTGTGATCCGGAAGAGGAACCGGAGTTGGTCTCCATTCCGGCACATATTCAGTCTGTAATTGCTGAAGATTCAGCTTTGTCTGAGTAATGGAATCCATATTTCCATTAAAAAATTCATCATAGGATATTGTTTCATAGTATCTATGTGTGTCATAATTAATTTTCGGCCATCATAGGGTAATACATGCCATAAAATAGCTGGTTTTAATCATCTTCCATAGCTACACAATTGAAGATTTGAATAAACTGTAAAAGATACTTTTGGTGATATCATTTCTTTCTTCTAAAGTACAAAAACCGATGCCTGGTTTTAGAGTTCCATAGCTACACCACACTATCTATCTTTTGGTGAAGTTGTATTTTTTTCATGGAGATACGTAATGTACAATGTACTCTCTCCATCCACGAAAAAAATACAATCCAAGTATAGTACAAAATTAAAGTATCATAAGCTTGACTAATTATATAAAAAAACATTAATATTTATGATATCAAATAAGTATCATTAAATTTGTCATGAGAATGAGATACATTTTTGTAATATACTTATTTGATGTCATAAACATTAATATTTTTATCTATATATTTGATCAAAGTTTAGAACTTACTAAAAATGCATCCAAAATCGCATTCTTTTGTGCACAAGGTAGGATAATTGTATTCTGTACAGACATTTCTAGGACAAGGAAATTTATATGACTCCGACTTATTTTCTCGTTCCCTTTGTAGTTACTGTGTATAAAAGGAGGGCTGATATACTTAAATAAGGTCTTGTGGTATTCAAATACCAAGTATTTCCCTGACATCACATTATATCGATCAAAGAATAAAACCAAATGATATTTTGTTTTAAAATAACGGTGCCAATATATGTAGGCTCTGTTTGAAACAGTTTAAAATCAAATTTAAGTTAGGTTTTTTCTTAGCATTATGAAGTGAGACGTTCTTGGCAAAACTTAACATCATGAAGTGTAAGGGAGATGTTCAACTTAGATAGTATTCCCTCTGTTCCAAATTATAAGTCGCTTTGACTTTTTTGATACATCAAATTTACTATGTATCTAGATATAACGTTGATCTAGATATATAGCAAATTCAACGTACCAAAAATATCAAAGCGACTTATTATGTGGAACAGAGGGGGTATCGTTCAAACAGCTACAACTCAACATTCAATTTATATTTTGAAATGAAAGGGCAACGCTCTTGACCAAACTTTAATAAACGTGGTAACTCGCAAACCACGTTGATAAAACACAAGCAAAACCATCATACTATTATTGGAGTATCTCCAAGAGTTCATAAGAAATTTTTTTCATGAAACCATGGAGTTTTCCAACTTGCAAAAAAGTATTGGGAGAAATAAATAAGACCATATCCAACAGTTCCAAAAATTCACTCCTAAAATATAGAATATAATTTTACATCAGAAATCCTATACTATTTCTAAATTATCCTAACCATTTTTATATATTTTTGCGATTTGCTAAAATTCAGGTGCCTGAATTTTAACTTTCTTTCAGGCGACGGTTATTACACTAAAAATGCACTTTTGGTTCATTATAATTTCTGTAGCCACAATCTGTAATTTTTGGTTCTGAGAATGAAAAACCCATTAGACAAAACCACGAAACCAACAAAATCTGAATTGTGTGGGCACAAAAACAATTAACAAGTTACAATTATCTTTATAGTCAGACAAAGAAAAAAATGATATGTTATGACATAAAGACAAATAACAAATCACAAAGTAATAATTTACTTGTATTAGTTGGTGGAACAAGAGTGTTGCCTGGTGTCGGGTATCGATATTAGGGATACCCAAAGTAAGAAAGTTAGCATCCACGTGACTTCCCCGGATGGATCAAGACGTATTAAAAGGTCTTGCCCGACCCAAAGGCCGCAGGCTCCGTCTCACCCGATCCCATGGACGTGGGTTCTGTCTCGCCCAAGGCCGCGGGCTCCGTCTCGCCCGATCCCTTAGGTGCGGGCTCCGTCTCGCCCGAGGCCGCGGGCTCCATCTCACCCGTCCCCTTGGGTGCGAGCTCCGTCTCACTCGACCCCAAGGACGCGGTTTTCGTCTCGCCTGACCCCTTAGGTGCGGGCTCCATCTCGCCCGATCCTAAGGATGAGGTTTCCGTCTCGCCCGACAGGGACCCA
This sequence comes from Miscanthus lutarioriparius, assembly GCA_904845875.1. Taxonomy (NCBI): domain Eukaryota; kingdom Viridiplantae; phylum Streptophyta; class Magnoliopsida; order Poales; family Poaceae; genus Miscanthus; species Miscanthus lutarioriparius. Next base: position 113,586,012 of record CAJGYO010000002.1, read on the forward strand.
TACCGCCGCCGACCACTCTAGGTCCAAGCGTATGGACCTAGGTCAAAACTCTGACACCAGGGAAGAGACTGGCATGCCTCGATGTAACCCGTGGCCATGACAGGCCATACCTGGGGATTCACATCAAGAACAGTGTCGGACATGCCGGTGCTGTTCTGCCTAACCCTCGTACGGACGTTGACAGACGCGTCAGTTCACCACGACATCCACCGAAACGAAGTGGAACGCCATGACCGGCAGATGACGCCTGTGCATGGCACCAGTGACGAATAAGGCCACAGTTTGGAGCCATCCCTGTTGACATCTACAGGATCGGTGAGACCCGCATGAAGGAGAAGGACCCGACGACCCTAGAAGCCTTCTTCTCTCTCTCTCCCTCGTTCTTCTCCTTTTCCTCCGCTGTAACCCGCGCTTTCCCTTTGCTTATAAAAGGGGAAGCAGGGCGCCCCATGAAAGGAGACAGAATCAAAACACAAGAGCATGACACGAGCACACGGCTGAGCGACAAGCGAGCTCTTAGCACCCGTTCACTCTTTCCACTAGAGATTTGGGATCCTCTCCCACTCTCGCCTATTTGTAATCCCTACTGCAAACCAAGTGCCGGTAACATGAGCAACAGCGAACTAGACATAGGGACGTTCCGTCCGAACCAATATAAACCCTTGTGTCCTCCGAGCACACCATCTGAGTCAGACATGCAAATACAAATTTACTCATCGGTGGTCTGAAAACAGGGGGTGTTTGGATTAGATTAGGGGGTGTTTGGATTCATGGAACCACATAGCATTAGATTATGGGGTGTTTGGATTCAGGGACTAAAGTTTAGAAGGTGTTACATGGGGGGTGTCGCATGGGTGTTCGGATACTAATAAAAAAATAAATTACAGAATCCATCAGTAATTCGTGAGACGAATTTATTAAGCATAATTAATCTGTCATTAGCATATATTTACTGTAGCACCACATTGTTAAATCATGGCCTAATTAGGCTTAAAAAATTCGTCTCACAAAACAGTCTCAATCTGTGCATTTAATTTCATAAATAGTCTATATTTAATACTACATGCATGTGTTAAACATCCCATGGGAAAGCGACTAAAGTTTAGGAGGTGGAACCAAACACCTAATCTCCTACAACTAAAAAGAACAAAGCGTGGACACTTTTTTGTGCGGCATTCTGTAAGTGCATCTAGCCCTTTAGTGGGTTTTGGTAAATTGAATGACAACACAATTAAATGTCTAATAAGTTTGCTAAGTGTTGAACAGGAAATTGAGTCTATTGCATATACTTATGGGTTGTGTATTAACAAGTATATACAAGGTTCAACTAGTAGGCAAACTTGATGATATGCCACATTGTGTTAAAGTGAATGCCAAACTGTGTATTGTTGTATTGGAAGTTTATAGAAGAAATCTAGTTTAAGCAAAAGACAACAATGCAAATGGAATCAATGAAATGGCTTCTATGTTGTGGGATATCATAGCATCATGTGAAAGCAAACATACTTGGTAAATGACAATGTGCAGTGGATATAAGTCGATCTCTACATTGGTTTGCTTACATGGATGAATATATGAAAGATCAATTGAAATGTCAAGCCAAAATGAGAAGGGAATAAGGAATTCTGAATTAGCTTGACCATATTGATGTTGATCCATGTATGTCTATGTGAGACAAACTGAAGCTTGATTGATCTCAACATTCATATCTAGAAAATATTCAAGCAAGGACCATAATATTGAAGAAATGGTTTTCAATGGATGCTTAATATAATGTGACTTAAGTATGGCTTGATAGGGTGAAGATAGCAAGGAAAGGGCTTTGAGGTACTAAGCGAAGGTGAAGGGCAAGCGACGGCTTGGCAACCGAGGTACCATGGCTAAGGTGAAGAAGAGAGTACTTGCATTGAGTCGAGGTACTAATCAAGCTATGAGGAGTCATATTGTGTTGAGGATCAAATCATTAGTGGAAGTGACTTGAAGCCATGAAGGTGAACTCATATGTATGGAAATGGTTCAAGTCACATAATCAAGGTATAATGAGAATGAGGAAAAACATATTCGATGATAGAAGTCCTCAATTGCCAACGGAAGTGGCAACCAGCTCAAAGGCATTTACATTCTTTTATGCTTTGAATTTGAGTTTAGGAAAAGCCGTTCTATAAAGAGGGATTCTAGTACAGTTGGTCAACTGTACAACCAGATGCTCAAAACTATAGATCTACATCCTCTTACCTAGCCAAAGCGGCCAGTCAAAAATCTCCATATTCTACCTGTTTTGGCTAAGGCGGCAGTGGTGCCCTATGAGGGCGGCAGTGCCGCCCATAAATGACCGTTGGGACCCAAGAGATATAAATACCATTTGGGCCAGCCCACAATGGAGATCCTTCTTCTCCAATGGTTCAGTTCGAAACTGAACAGACCAAAGCTCACCTCTCTCTCCTCCATTGTTGCTCCTTCAAGCTCCCAACCAATCCTTAATTTCCACCATCAAAACTTAAGAGAAAAGGCAGCAAAACTCGATTGGAGAGCAGATCCACTGATTCCTAAAGTCTAAGAGCATTTGGTTCACATTTGGCCAGCGGTTCTAGGGTTTGTTACTCTTGGAGCTTGCTCCTAGCCGGCTAGGCGTCGCCCTTGTGCTTGTCAACTTGTGTGGCAGCCTTGGGAGGTTTGTAACCTTATCCTACAGCTAAGAAATCACCCCCCACTTAAAGAGTTTATTCTCTTGATTTGAGAACGAGGGCAAGGCAAGCCTTGGTGGTGAGCCAATCCTTTTGTGGATGCCTCAACAACATAGACTTAGGCAAGCCTTTGTGGCGAGCTGAACCATGGGATAAATTGTTTGTCTCGCGTGCTTCACTTTTGTGTTCTTGCTGGTTCAGCTCTTTGCTAGCTGTTGTTAGAGTTTGGTAGCTCGATCCTCTCTTGTGTGAGATTTCTGTGGTATCCAATCTTCGAACTGGATTTTGTCTTTCTGTTGTAGGATTGAGCTGCTAAGAGGGTCAAGTTACTATCTATGAAATCTCAACTCTGTCTGCTTTATTTTTGAAGAGCGGCAGTGCCGCCCTATAAGACCGGCAGTGCCGCCCTCTATTCTAACAGAGTTTCGAGTTAAATTTGCAGGATTGAGCAGCTGAGAGGGTCAGGTTACTATCTGTGAAATCTCAACTCTGTCTGCTTTATTTTTGAAGAGCGGCAGTGTCGCCCTATATGGCCGATAGTGCCGCCCTCTGTTCTAACAGAGTTTTGAGTTGAATTTTTACAGGCCTATTCATCCCTCCCCTCTAGACCTTCTAGGCGACATCAAGGTCCTTTCAATTGGTATTAGAGCCAGGCTCTCAATTTCAGGCTTAACCGCCTTGAGAGAACGATGTCGACAAGTGAGGAGGTATCTCTAGAACTTTTACTTTTAGATGGCTCAAATTATACATCTTTGTCTGCTAGTGTGCTTGATGTTTTTAGGACCATGGGTCCTCAAATAGAGCAGATTGTAGATGTGAGCATTTCACCTCTTCATGATGATTTGATCTACCTATCTAGAGAGGAAGTGAAATGCTTACAACTCAATGCTCAAGCTGCTAATGTCTTATTTAGTGCTTTGCGTGAAGATGTACTTGATGCTATCATATTTGGAGATGGTAAACCACTTGGTGATGCTCACATCATTTGGACCACGCTCAAGGAAATGTATGGCAACTCCAAATGTGAAGAGAGCAACCTCTCATTGGAAAACCCACTTGAGGAATGCTCAACTTCATCGACAAATGATGAGCCTCAAGTGATTCTCTCAAAAGGCCTATTTGATCATGCCACATCCACTTCCTCGCCAACATATGACTCATTGGATGGTAATGAAATAGTTGGTGAGAACAATATTTTTACATGTGGTACTTCTACTTTCTTTAGTTCTTGTGAGACTAACATTTTGAAGGAAGAAGAAGCTTGTGATCGGTGGAAGCCAAATGATGAATCCACCTTACCAAGAAGCTCAACTCTCTATACCACTTCACATATCGGTCTCATGGCAAAGAAAGAGAAGAAAGTGACAAGTGAGAGTGAGAGTGAGAGTGAGAGTGACAATGATAGTGGTAGTGATGATGATGAGATCAATCAACACCTTGCATGTCTAAGCAAAAAAGATAAGTTGATAGTGATCAAGTTCATAGAGAAGATTCAAGAGCAAGAAGAAGATCTCTACAAGCAAGAAGAGCTTCTCGTTGAAAAGATCAAATGCTTGGAGAAGTTGACCAAAAAGCATGAAAAACTTAAATGCTCTCATGCTAGCTTGGTCCAAAGGTATGAAAACTTATCAATTGAGCAAACTCATACTATTAATGTTCTATCTTGTGTTGCTCAATTAGAAGATCAGAATTATATACTCAAAGACAAGTTGGAAAGGCTTACTAGCAAAAATGAGACTTTGCAAGAAAGTCATGACGAGCTTTTGTGCTCTCATGAGAAGCTTATGGAGTCTCATCTCATGCTAGAAGTTGCTCATAAGGTTGTGGTAACAACGGTAAAATCATACCAACCTCACACTCACAAATGCATATATACACAAGTTCCATCTATTTTATCATGTGCTAACAAGTGTTGCTCTCAAGCAAGCCAACCTTCCGTTGAGCATGTAATTGTAGAAACTTGTGATGATTCCATTGCAAAAGAAAATGAACAGCTCAAGGAAGAAGTTGAAATGCTAAAAAGGGACTTGATTCAATGGAAGGGCAAGTGCAATGCTCAACCTTCTCAAGATAACCATGAAGACATGGTGAAGAAGCTTGAGAAGGGATCAACCGATGCATGCATCAAGCCTTATCAAAAGAGTTACAAGTTCAATAATGGCAAAGTGAAGGGGATATTTAAAGAAGTGCAATCTGTCCAGAATGCAGCAGTTTAGCCAGCTGCACAAACTGCGACAGTGCCGCACCCCAAGGGTGGCAGTGCCGCACCTGGACAGAACAGGAAAGTTCCCAAGGCCATCAAGGTGCAACGTCAATCAAAGAAGACTCTCATCACTTGCTTCAAGTGCAAGAAAGACGGTCACCATGTCAGAGATTGCCCCTTGAAGAAAGAAGAGAAGGGCGTGAGCAAGATCCAAGAGAAGAAGAAGATGGCTCATGTCAAGTTCTCCAACATGGAACACAATGCTTCTATGTGTTCCAACAAGGTCGATGATCAAGCCACACTTCCAAAGAACAAGACAAGAAGAAGCAAGAGGAAATGTTATGGTTGTCATGAGAAGGGACATGAAATTGGCTCATGTCCTAATAAGAAAAGTGAAGGCTTGTCATCATCAACAAAGAGGTTCATTAGCAAGGTAGCAAGCAAAGTGCAAGAAGAGAAGGGTAGAAAGAACAAGAACCGCCTATGCTACACTTGCAAAGGAAAGGGACATTTAAGTAAGGATTGTCCCATGGGTAACACTTCTAAGCTCAACTTGTCAATTGATTTAAATATGCTTAGGAGGCCCAAAAATGACACTTGTGCTAGAAAGGTGATTGGTTCACCATGTGCTAGCACAAATGCCATTTGGGTGCCTAAGTCTCTTGTGACTAACCATAATGGACCCAACATAGTTTGGGTACCAAATTATGCTTAGTAAGTGTTGTAGGTACTTGAAGGTGATATGAAGCTTCGGGGTGCTTGAGCAAGTAGATTGAAAATATTCACTCAAGCTATCAATCAATTCACATTGCATATTCTTATATGGTTGACCCGAAGATGAATCAATGGAAATACTTCAAACTTCATATTCACCTCGGTAACTAGTACCTAACCCTTGCTAGCTAGCCACTTGACGTGTGTAGTCTCTAATAGTTCACAAATATATGTGTGCTTGTGAATTATTAAGAGTGGCTAGAGTACTTCAAGTCTAAATGAATCATTTGCCATATGATGCTTTTAATGGCTCTCTAGTAGAGCAAAATCTTATTCATGTTGTAGGTAATGAGGAACCACCTTGTGGGGCAATCAAAAAAATGGCCATTGATGATATAAGACCACAAGAAGTACATGCTACAAAAGTGGAAGCTCCTCAAGTTGTTGCTGTACCAAATTCTGCTGACAACTCTGATGTAGAGGTGCAGCACACCCTTGCTGCAAATCAGCAGGGCGGCAGTGCCGCACCCAAGGGCGACAGTGCCGTCCCTCCTACATAGTAGCAGCTGACTCCACTCTAGTTCGTGGACAAATCTACAACCTTCATATGTGCAAGATGAAGATGAAAAGACCACCTCATCCATTACAATCAAGAAGGGTGGTAACATCTAAATCTCAAGTGCAATTTATTTGAAACTAAACTCCTTTGTGTCTTGTGTAGCCACTTAGGATAATAGAAGCACTTGAGGATATTTATTGGTTGCTGGTCATAGAATAGAAACATGATCAAAATTGAATTGATCATCCACACCAAGCAACATAGATGACTTGACTTTCCTTTGTGGACTTCAAACCAAGAAAAACAAGATGAAGCAAGTTTATGTTCGTGCACATTATGAGTTGGTTTGATGGATTTGGAATCTTGGTACACATTAGAGGATAGAAGTAGATTTCAAAACGACCAAGAATAAAGAATTAAGCTCAAGTCAAGTAAAGGGACTTATTACTCACAAGTCAAGAGCTTCCTACTTGATGGAATCTTGTCATATGTTAGATTGCCAAATTCTCATTCTCTTCTTATGGGCATCTACATGCTATATTGGTTGTGAGTATCTCTTGGCATAGTTCAAATTGATTACACTATTGTTGCCATGACCTAGACATAGAGTGAAGATCTCAAGTTCTTAAATGAATAAAGTGCTATGTGAGAAATTCAAATACTTAGAGCACTTATAAAAGGAGACTTTAATCTATGGCTAGAGTTGTGAGACTAATCTTTCTCTCTAAGTGATTTATGTAGTCTCACTAAATGAGAATGTGTTTCTCAAATAGAGTGTGCTATTATATGAAGGCTATCAATCCAAAACCATGTGATATATTTTCTCTCTAGCTAATTTGGATTAGATTTGTCTATATTAGCCACTCACCATAATATGGCTTAAATCTACCCTTTGGACTTAAATGACCAACCATGCACATTTACATTTCCATTCCACTCAAAAGAATGTGCATGAGGCATCAAGGAAGATTTAGTCCATGTTATGAGGTTTCTCCATTTTGGTAACCCACTTGTCATCCACATATAAATGGTTACTAAATGGAAAACTAGTGTTTGTGTTACTAATGTCTTCTTGTGATTGAGCTTATTCATAGAAAATCAATAAGAAGATGTTGTGCTAATTTAATTCACAAGCTTAAAGGTTATTCTTCACCTAAAGAAAGATGTTGCTGCTAAAGGCCATTTAGATCAAAAGTTTCAGTTTCGCTTGAATCAAGTTTGAGGTTGATCTGAATAAGCTATATAGGAAGAATTCACAAGATTACGAGTGTTGATGAGAGGACTGAATGGATATAACATCTTGTATGTATTCTCAACTGAAATCACCTCAAAGATTGGACAGGAAAAGAGGAAGAATTATCGATCATCAAATCTGTCCAGAAAATTGCAAATCCGAGTTGACTACCTTCAAGCATGGATTTGGAGATTCAAATACTGATAAATTGACCTGAAACTTTGTGAGCATGCTATACACATCTAGTACTTGTTGCTGTACAATTGGTATGAAGATTGGTTTTGAAGAAAATCAGTTTTGAGTTGGTTTCTGTCAGCTTCAACAGTGTAGTTTCAGATTTGAGCAGTTCTGGTAGAAAATTATTTTCACTGACCAAATAGAGTTCAAATGAGCTAATTTTTTTAGAGAAGTTAGAGGACTCATAGATGAATATCTCTACCAAATTTCATGCATATTGGGCTAGTGGTCTGAGAGATATGAATTTCTTTCTGAGGATGACAGAATCTGAAAACTGACTGAATTGAATTGGATTGCATTGTGGCAACAAGATTGAGTTAGCTCTCAAGTTGGTCATGAAGAATCAGTAAATATGAGAAATATAAATTTGGTCTAAAGGAGTTTCAATGAAAGAAAAGAACTCACACAATGGTCCAAATAAGTTGCAATCAGAGTACAAGCAGCAGCAAGTGATTGCAACTAGTTGGAACAAGAAGTAATCAGCTGAGACTATTGAATTGCAAGCAGTTTCAAGGAGTTCAAATCAGTTGAAGTATAGTGCAAGTCACTCCCTTGACCTCATATTGTTAATGTGCTTAAGTGAACTTTGTGTACTCTTGTATGCACAAATTTAGGGGGAGCTTAGCCTATATCTTGTGGGATTATTGGTTTCTTTCAAGTGTTTGATGTGCCATCCCACACATGGAAAAAGGGGGATGGGTAGTTCCTTTGGATTCTCTAGGCATTTCACAATTATTCTAGGAGGTCTCGGTCTTTATAAACCAAGTGCTCCTGGTTTAAATGTTGAATGTCCTAATCCTTTAAATGGACCTAGATTTGGATGAGTTGGAGAAAAGAATTGAAGAGTGGACTTTCGTTGCTATTTCTCCTCTCTAGAGCTCATCAAGTACCTATGATCCATCCCATTGATCTCCCAGGATCTTATCAACAAAGAGTGGTAACTCCTAGTTCATAACTTGTAAATTTCATGAATTTTACCTTTGCTCTCTGTGTGAGTTGATCTAGGTAAAGAAAGAACTAGAAAACTAATATGGATCTTGGATGATCACAAGAGCTCAGTTTTACCACATTTCATCAAGTGAGAACTATAGCCATCCAAATCATTGAAGTCTCACGTATGATGGTCATATCGATGAAAATTTATGTGGTGATCTATCTACCTTGGTGGTGGTATGTTTCCTTGGCATAATTTTAATTGTTGCAAATTTATCATGCCTTGACCAAGATATAGGATGAACTTCCCTCGACTCTTAAAACCGATTCTAGTGTATTTCACAAGTAATTCATGCACTTGATGCACATATTAAGGGGGAGCCCATCCTATGCCTTGTGTCTTTTAAGACTAACCTTTTCTTCTAGTGAATTTGTGTAGTCTCTTGCTGAGAATGAGTCTCTCATGAGTATGCTACATTGACTCAATCCAAATTGGTTATCTCTCATATTCATTTGGATTGTATTTTTATCTCTTAAGTAGCTACTCTCCATAATATAGCTTAAATTCCCGTGTTTGGACTTAATTGACCAAAAGTGCCTATTTTCTTGCCTTCCACATGTATATGTATGCACTATCAAAAAAGGGGGGAATTTAGTCTATGTTATAAGGTTTTGCAATTAGTGATCTACATGCCTTCCACATCCAAAATGATCACTAGTTGTGAAATTCTCTTGTGCAATTTAATGCTATCTCTTGTCTTTATGAGCATTCCCTAGGTGACATTATGAGATACGGGCATTCATTTCAATTGGCATCAACTGGTGAAGATCCTTTCAATAGAACAACACTTTCACTTGTTTATCTTGAGATTTCTCTTGGTTGGGCTGGATAGCTCTCGAAACAAGCTTTCCAGAAAGTTCAAGATCACTAAAAACGAAGTTCGGAGTAAAGAGATATGACGTTTTCCGTGAGGTGACCTGTGCTGTTTCTGAGAGCTGCGGCAATGCCACACATAAGGGCGGCAGTGCCGCACCTGTACAGGTCTTGATGGCTAGTTTTTGAACTTCAATGGCTAGTTTTGGTTTTGGGTGTATATATACTCATCCCACGGCCCCTGGGCTAGCTGCTAACAACCAAAACATTACAAAGCCTTGTGAAGACTCTCTCAATTGGTGTCAAAGTTATGAAGATCATATTTCAATTGGTATTGATTGATAATCTTTAACTTGGTATATTAAGAAATATGTCTTCAGCTGATATCTCAATATGACAACAAGAGCTAGCAATGGACTTTCAATTGATATCAAGCACAAGTTTATGACATTATCTTGCATAAATGATGATGATGATGATGAGAGATGGGCACAAATGAAATTATCTTGCATAAAGAAGTACTAGTCCCATCAAAGCACTAAATCCAAGTATTGAAATCATCTTCATGGTGGAGGTTATGAGGCTTAGAACAAAGGTATATCACTCCATGAACTCATGTATTACCTTTGTGCATCTAGGTCTTTACATGCTAGTGTGTGCATGTATATGCAATTTTTGAGTCACACCATAAGTTTGTTCTTGTGGTGGCGATTAGAGAATTCTTTAGATATTTGGTTGATACCTTTTGAGGTGATGGCATGAGTTTGTCTCATGTTATACTGTCATCTAAAGTGATGTATGAGCCAAATATGCTAACCTCTCAAGAATCTTGACCTAAAAGTTGCATACTTTGTTTGGTAGAAAATAGGTGAGAAATCCCATATGCTAAACTTTTACCTACTCTTGCCCTAACTTGTCGACCATCATTTCTTCCTTTTGATGGAGAGATCCTTTTTGGAGATTAATGCCAAAGGGGGAGAAATATTAGGGGAGAATGTAAGGGGAGAGAGATTGATAAGAATGTAAGGGGAGAGAGATTGATATGAGGATGGAAAGGGGTAAAGGAGAGGCATACATATAAGGTTTAAAAAAAATTTGTGGTGTGTGCAAGGATAGTTTAAATTGATGCTCTTGATAAGGACCATTTATGCTAGTGTGTGGCATTCATGCCTTGAGTGATGCAGGACCATTTATGCTAGTGTGTGGCATTCATGCCTTGAGTGATGCTTGTTTTCTCCTGTGCTGGTCAGGTAGGTGCGGCAGTGCCGCCCTCTGCTGGTCAGCAATCTTTGAGTGCATGAACTGTCATGAGCATCACGGTTATCATGTTACACCTTGCAACCCATGGATGCTAAGATATAGGGGAGTTCCCACACTTCATCTTAAATATGTGCATTTGGCGTTTGAGGCCAAAATTTGAATTCCTTCAATGCACACATTTAGGGAGAGCTCACTATATAATAGGATTCAAAATCTTAATGTTTATCAATCTCTTGTAAGCTTAGTTGTGTTGTCATCAATCACCAAAAAGGGGGAGATTGTAAGTTCATCTAGCCCTTTAGTGGGTTTTGGTAAATTGAATGACAACACAATTAAAAGTCTAATAAATTTGCTAAGTATTGAACAGGAAATTGAGTCTATTGCATATACTTATGGGTTGTGTATTAACAAGTATATACAAGGTTCAACTAGTAGGCAAACTTGATGATATGCCACATTGTGTTAAAGTGAATGCCAAACTGTGTATTGTTGTATTGGAAGTTTATAGAAGAAATCTAGTTCAAGCAAAAGACAACAATGTAAATGGAATCAATGAAATGGCTTCTATGTTCTGGGATATCATAACATCATGTGAAAGCAAACATACTTGGTAAATGACAATATGCAGTGGATATAAGTCGATCTCTACATTGGTTTGCTTACATGGATGAATATATGAAAGATCAATTGGAATGTCAAACCAAAATGAGAAGGGAATAAGGAATTGTGAATTAGCTTGACCATATTGATGTTGATCCATGTATGTCTCTATGTGAGATAAACTGAAGCTTGATTGATCTCAACATTCATATCTAGAAAATATTCAAGCAAGGATCAAAATATTGAAGAAATGGTTTTCAATGGATGCTTAATATAATGTGACTTAAGTATGGCTTGATAGGGTGAAGATAGCAAGGAAAGGGCTTCGAGGTACTAAGCGGAGGTGAAGGGCAAGCGACGGCTTGGCGACCGAGGTACCATGGCTAAGGTGAAGAAGAGAGTACTTGCATTGAGTCGAGGTACTAATCAAGCTATGAGGAGTCATATTGTGTTGAGGATCAAATCATTAGTGGAAGTGACTTGAAGCCATGAAAGTGAACTCATATGTATGGAAATGGTTCAAGTCACATAATCAAGGTATAATGAGAATGAGGAAAAACATATTCAATGATAGAAGTCCTCAATTGCCAACTGAAGTGGCAACCAGCTCAAAGGCATTTACATTCTTTTATGCTTTGAATTTGAGTTTAGGAAAAGCCGTTCTATAAAGAGAGATTCTAGTACAGTTGGTCAACTGTGCAACCAGATGCTCAAAACTACAGATCTACATCCTCTTACCCAGCCAAAGCAGCCAGCCAAAAATCTCCAGATTCTACCTGTTTTAGCTAGGGCGGCAGTGCCGCCCATAAACGACCGTTGGGACCCAAGAGGTATAAATATCATTTGGGCCGGCCCATAACGGAGATCCTTCTTCTCCAACGGTTCAGTTCAAAACTGAACAGACCAAAGCTCACCTCTCTCTCCTCCATTGTTGCTCCTTCAAGCTCCCAACCAATTCTTGATTTTCACCATCAAAACTTGAGAGAAAAGGCATCAAAACTCGATTGGAGAGCAGATCCACTGATTCCTAAAGTCTAAGAGCATTTGGTTCACGTTTGGCCGGCGGTTCTAGGGTTTGTTACTCTTGGAGCTTGCTCCTAGCCGGCTAGGCGTCGCCCTTGTGCTTGCCAACTTATGTGGCAGCCTTGGGAGGGTTTGTAACCTCATCCTACAGCTAAGAAATCACCCCTCACTTAAAGAGTTCATTCTCTTGATTTGAGAACGAGGGCAAGGCAAGCCTTGGTGGCGAGCCAATCCTTTTGTGGATGCCTCAACAAAGTAGACTTAGGCAAGCCTTAGTGGTGAGCTGAACCATGGGATAAATTATGTGTCTCGCGTGCTTCACTTTGTGTTCTTGCTGGTTCAGCTCTTTGCTAGCTGTTGTTAGGGTTTGGTAGCTCGATCCTCTCTTGTGTGAGATTTCTGTGGTATCCAGTTTTCAAACTGGATTTTGTCTTTCTGTTGCAGGATTGAGCTGCTGAGAGGGTCAGGTTACTATCTGTGAAATCTCAACTCTGTCTGCTTTATTTTTGAAGAGCGGCAGTGCCGCCCTATAAGGCCGGCAGTGCCGCCCTCTGTTCTAACAGAGTTTTGAGTTGAATTTTTACAGGCCTATTCACCCCTCCCCTCTAGGCCGTCTAGGCGACAACAAGGTCCTTTCACATTCCAACGTGGGTCCATCATCCTGCCTCCTGTGATCCTGCACCCCTCTGCTCCTACGTCTGTCTCTTGTGATCCCCTGCCCGTCCTATCCCTTTTCCTCTCCCTCTGATTTTCTTTCCATAACAAACCACCCCACACCGACGCCACAATCATCGTGAGACATCGACGCCTTCTCCCCACCCCACTAGGACGCCATGATCGCTCAAGCCTCGCGGCGGGCGGTGTGAGGCCAAGGGCGGCATGGCGAGAGGGGCGTCGCTGCGACAGATCGGGCGGTGGCGACGATCCAGCGCCGTATGGGCGGCGGGTGAGGTGTCGGGTGGCACCCGAGGTGATCTAGCCCCGAATGGCCGCGATCCCCCATGGCGGCGGCACAGGCAGTCGCGGTTGCGACGACGGCGGAGGACAAGGCTCGCTTGCTACGCCTGGAGGAGCAGAAGGAGCACGCGCGGGGGGGTGGGGGCACGGAGTACCTCTGCCACTTGCAATCAACCAACGCCCCCTCCTGTCCGTCGTATCCTTTTCCTCATAATTTTCTTTCCAAAACAAACCACCCCACCCCGACGCCACAATCATCGTTAGACGCCGTCGTCCTCGCTGGATCCCACGGGCCGCCGCCGCGCGTGCCGCTCCCCATCCCCGTACCCCGCAGTGGGATCCATGGCCCCTAGGCCATCTCTTCGAGAAGCAGGTCGGGCTCGAGCTACCGCTGACGGAGGGTTGCGGCAACAACTTCTTCGGCGACAAGGTCAGTTTTGTGTGCCATGGGCTCAGATCCATTGGTTTCTAGCGGTGAGGTCTCATTCCATCTCCTCAAAGTTCAGGGGCTGTAGTTCTATTTGTTTTGATTTTTCTCTTTGGATATCAATGGTCCAGAGACACGCTCAAGAACGAAGTCCGATCCTGACTTCTTTGGTTGGCTAAATGATCTGGTGATCTACGAGGAGGCACAACTTCTCAAATAAATACAGTCTTCTATTAAGAGCACGACGTGATGGCTCGGTGCTCCATACAATTACATTGGCAGACATCACTTTAGGTAAAGAGCTAGCTGTTCTCCCGTACATCCATATATCAAAGTCCATCTCTTATTATTGTATTGCAATATTCCCTTGAGAGGCACTTCGTCGGTGTCCCTTAATGTGTAGACCATGCAGTGTTCACTCCAGAGATGGTGGGATATATACCCTTCCATGTAGTGTTCGCTCCAGAGGCACTTGGTCGGCTTTAGCCAGGGTAGCATCTATTTGAAAAGTTACAATGACAAGCTTCTGTGTTATCAGGCTTTCAGGGTTAGGTGTACACTTGATGTCTGTTTATGCTAGATTATCTTTCCAGTTGAACCCACAGTTCTGCACTTCTACTTTAAAAAACATAATTTAATTCATACCATTTTAGCTTCATGGAATCGATATAGTTATTGCTAGTTACCAAAAGAAAAGGTGATGCATGATCCCTGAAGACTAATGTAGTGGTACTACTTTTGTAGCATTCTATATGTCTGAGGGATATTGCGACTTCTACATTCATGTGATGTTTGTGATTTTTTGTGCACAGTTCTGAAAGGGAAGGAATGACTACTTGTCTCTAGGACACAAAGAATATGAAATTGCAGATCAAGCAATGGTTTTTTTCTCAACATGTGAAATACTTGCATGTTAGCATCAGGGCTTGGGTTGGGAAATAACAGTTTGGTTTGGAAAATTAACTGGTTACAAATCAGGTTAGTACATTTTTTTGTGGTGCCACTCTTTCCACTTGATAAAAGAAAGAACACGGCTGAGTTCCAAGCTGTAAGCCTCTAATATTACTTTCCTCTAAAAAGCTTTGACATTTCATTTCCTTTCAGTATTTTGGTGCCATTTATGCGTTATTTTGTGTATATTTTAATTACATGCTGTAGGAATCATGAGTCAATTTATATCTATACTGTATTGCATTAATGATTCCGGACATTTGTTGCATCAGGTGTCAGCAGCTAAGTTCGTATATGGCTGTGCTATCGATGCCGCGATGTGGAATCCCAATTGCCTCTTCGATTCTCTTCAAGCTGGCGTCATGCTGCCAGAAAAGTAAGGAAAGCTCCTAGCATCACTACATGTCGTTAGAAGCCTCTGTGCACATAAAAAGAATGCCTACCCTTTGAAAAATAATGTTTTCATATTGTCTGCATCTTTGTTCATGAACATTTATTGTTCAATACCTTTCTTGGAGTAATCAAAGCAAAATTACCACTTATTATATTATGGTTGTGGCGTTCCCATCATTTTGTAGTTCTGTGTAGTACCTCAAACTTAGGCTTACATGCTTCATTTTCTTTTCTTTTAATTTCAAGCTAAGATATTCCAAGTACATGAGTTTTGTCCAATTGTTTGGAATTTTTATTTGGTTTTGCAGGAGCAGGTAAGCAGCACTTTGTCGCAGCTCTGTCTGTAGGCAACAGGAACTTGAGGCATAGCAACAGCAGTTCAGTCCAGTTTTGCTGTGGCAGCAGGACCTCATCAGTTTGAGGTTATGGTAGCATTGTATGACCGGTTTTAAGCATTCAAGCACGGATTTAGTATATTCACCTGTCTTTTTTGTGTTAGCGTAAACTAATTGATAAGCATCATATCTATTTCAGATACAAGATGGATGTCTGTGATTTAGTATAAATTTTGTACTATCGCTTAAGTGGGTGTATGTGATTATAAGTCTTGTATATGTGACATTATCAATTTTGAAATATAATGTAACAATTGGGACTCATTCATGGATGTGTTGCAATGAGATTTGGCTTTGTATGAGGACCGAACTGACTGGGGTTGATATGTCTTAACATTTTGTATAACTAGAGCAAAATTGCTTATGTAGAAAAAAATCTTAAGTAAATATTTGGATCTCAGCTGAATATTAAAGGGATTATTTGCCAAGAGACCTTTGGCCTTTGCAACAAATGGGTAGAGTACTATCCAATGTTCTGTGCAAAACTACTCTTAGATGATATTATGCTTTTGCTTAATACTGGCCATCCTTTTGCAAAACTACTGAATATGAAAGGGCCAGCATTTTCAAGAAACATATTGCCCTTTTGCTTAATCTGGATCGACGCTGATTTACATCATATTATTATGGGTGGCTTAAGAGTCCTCTCTGGGGTCCAATTACTACTTAAGTGCTAATAGTATCAGTTTCCTGAAAAAAAAAGGAAGGGCTATTAATTTCAAGCTCTTCTCGTCCTGTTCTGTCATTCTCTTATGCCATTGTGAACATCACCTTTTTCATGTCCTAGCTGTGTAATGATCTTGTGGTGAAATTGTAAGTAGCATTATGTGCAAAATGTGTGTGCCTGATCCTATTTTGCAGGAATTATTCGGAAGACAAGGACAATCATGGAGTGTTTGCACCGGATTTATAGGGATTGTATAGATAAATCAATGCGGCTTGCGTATGGTTCCATATGTTATTTGTCTAATATGCCTTGCGCCAGTGTCATTTCTTAAAAAAAATGGAGTCCTAACCTGGTTGTATTAGCAAAACAATGAACTTTCAGTGCTCAGTTCAGTGCTATGAAAACAATAAACTTCCAGGTGGTCTACTGCGTGCGCAATGCTCCAGACGCGTGGTGGTCCGCCCTCGCCCCCCTGTGCTCCAGTGACGGTAATGTGCTGTGCCCGCTCTCGACTCTCAAGCACTCATTGCTCTGTGTCTGTACTTTTCTTTCATAAAAAAGAAGTTGGTGTGGATGTGTCAGTGCTTTGGATTGAGAGGTAAGCACCCGGGAAAGTTTGGTAATTTGCATATTTGATGTTTTATTTAATCCGTTACAATGGTCGTATCTTTGATCGCTAGATATTGCCCATGAGTGATGTGTTTTTATGCTCCTCTACTGTAATTGTAGTAGAACATCTCAAGGCACGTGCTCAAATGTTTTTTAGAACTTTTATAAGTTAAATGGTTTAGGGTAGGTTGGTATATACAAATTAATTGGTGATATGCACCGACTATGCCTAAAAAACTCAATGTTTCTGCAGTTTCGGTACTCTCCTATACTTAGGCTGCTACTTTTTTTTTACAATTTCATTATTTTCATTCTGCTTATAACAACTAGATGTAGAATTGCCTTTTAATTGGTGTGCTGTGTTTTTCATGTTTCATTCGGCAAACAACTACACAGCTGCTTCTGAGGAGAGACTTGGGCAGCTCATTCAGAAGTTGAAAAAGAAAGGTGTTAATCCTAAGCAATGGAGACTTGAAAATTTTCATCGCATGTTATGCCCACTGGTATGGAGCATCTGTTCTTTACAACCTTGTTCTGCTGCTTCCAGTTTAGTGTCTTTTTCATGAATTATATCTATCTTTACAACCAAGCAGTCTAATTGATTTAAAACATGAATGATAAGAAATTGCTCCCAAGAAGTGACGCATCCTTAAATCATCCAATCAAATTGACTTGATTCAAGATAACATTGCAAGTTACTGTCGTATCATTTCTTTTTAGTGATCCATTGCATTTCGGATCGTTGAGCTATCTAGCGACAATAACGAACAATAACTTACACCGGCCCTCACGGTAGGTTATGTGTTGTTGCTTCTCACGCTGGACAAGAACAATAGCTAGGTGGGAGTTCATTGGGGGAGCCTAATTCGACACACCGTGGAGACATTCAGCCAGGGGAGGATAGAGATTTAGATTTTGTTTGTTTCATAAGCTTTTCTGAAATAGATCTACATGTCCTCTGCTTGGTGGGGTTGCAGGTGAGGACGCACGCGATCCGGACGGCGCACTAGAACATCGACAGTACCGTCAAGGCCACCGACAACATCCTCTCCCAATGGCTAGCTGAACTCGTTGCATTGAGAATATAGTAATCTTCCAAGTTCTGCTGGCGACGAGGGAAACCTGACAGAGAATGTGTGTGTTGTGTGTGCTCGATGTTTTCAGCTCCTCACCCGAATGCTCGCTCTGGTCGAGAATCATGAAGCGAAGGGTTACCAAACAGGCTCCAATGTTATGTGTGATTATATTTTAAGGAATGAAAAATGTGGAAATTGGTTTTATCTCTTGATTATAGCCAAATGCTTTCCCTTGTGTCTATCAGGTTCTAGCACATTGTTACGCTGGGAGAATTGGTGGCCTTGTATATTTTTTTTGTTGTCAGTGTTTTTGTCATTCTGTTACGAATTTCTGAAATATGAATGGCTACCGTTATGTATAAGTGGAGGAAGATTTACGCCATGAAAATCCAAAACAGTTATATAGAAGAAATTTTAAACAAAAGTGAATTTTATGAGAACGAAAATGAAAATTTTATGAGTATAAAGCAAAAAAAAAATCTTTCCTATGCATAGGAAAACACGTCGCTCATACGTATGTTACTCAGGTATAATTTTTTCCTCTTGCAACACGCGGGAATTTGAAATTATAGCGGTCAGAGCTTAAATTTCCTATATGGATAGGAAAACACGTCGCTTCCTTTACGTTTTCAAATCATTGTCGGCAGTATTATCTATGTGACAGGCACTAATATTTATATATATATACTCAAACCTGTGTATAGGATGGTATGAAGATACGACGGAACTTATTCGTGGATTTATTGACGCACGAAAGAAATGGATATCGAAGATTTCTTCTTGCCGATATAAAACATTATATTAGCCACATCACGAAAAGGTCTATACATTAGAGTTTGTGAACCCACGACACCGCATTCTTTGTGACTGTTAATTTTACAAACTTTGCTTTTTGGATTAATATCACTTTAACGTCGGTATTTAATTTCACAGTATTACTATTTTATCGTGCGATTCGTATATTTTTAGTATAAAAGTTTAGCTGTCCCGTAGCAACACACTGTCTAGCAAGAAAGAAATATGAAAGTGTGCATAATCTGCCAGCCTTTTTGACTGAAAACCGAGGACCCACAGCGATGACTGACAATCATCTTGAGCTCCTGCCGTACGGCCTCGTTTAGTTCGTTCTCTGAAACTTTACACCCTATCATATAGAATGTTTAGATATATATATGGAGTATTAAATATAGACTTAAAAAATAACTAATTGCATAAATTGTGACTACTTTGCGAGACGAATCTTTTAAGCATAATTACTTCATAATTTGACAATGTGGTGCTATATTAACACATGTGCTAATGACGGATTAGTTAGGCTTAATAAAATCGTCTCGCGGTTTACTGACAGATTTTGTAATTTTTTTATTAGTATCCTAACACTGTATGACACTTCGTATAACGTGACGACCTAAAACTTTATCCCTGATTAAGCAAGACCGTACACCAAAGAAAAATCTCTCGCCTGCAGTCCAGCTTGGACCGTAGCCGCTGGCGAAGCAACAGCATATCCTCGCGGCACGCGGCCGCAAGAGACGCGGCCTACAACAAGGCAGCCGCCGAGCCGGCAAGGCGAGCGGACAGGCCTAGGCGAAGCGGGCGCAGCTGCCGGTGGTGGGTGGTGGCCGTAGTAATAAACTATCTGCCCCCTCGCCACGCTTCGTCAACACCGGGACCGCCCCCACCCCGCCCCGCCCCGGGCGCCAATTCTACCGCCGCTCCCGGCCAAACCGGCCGAGCTTCCGGTCCACGAATCAACGGCGCCTCCGCGTCCTTCCCGGAGGTAATCTTGCGCCGATTCGCGCGCTCCGCGACCGGAGGCTCCGCCGGGTCCCGTGTTCTTGCGGTGCGGGGGGTCAGGTCAACCTGGCCTCTGCTTGATTGGATTCGAGCGGTCGGCGCCTCCAGCTCGCGATCTTCCTGCCGGTTTCGTCGGCCGCTGGTGGTCAACTCGGCCGGTCGGTCTCCAGGGGCTGCCTCTTCACTTTCGTGCAGCCACCGTCGCTTTAGTTCGGTATAATACAGCCGCAACCGCAACCTCTCTTTACTTGTTGGATTGGATCCACCGGTGTCTATCTCCTGTCAGGTCACGGCCTAATTCGGGGAATTTTGTTTGGTGGTACATCTGTCCAGCCAAGTCTCGGCCAAGATTTTAGCTATCTCCTGCAGTCAAAAGGCTTTACCGATTCTTGGATTGGTTTCTTGGGGGCAAGGAGCCGGTTCTTGTTTCGTTTCTGGTGCTCCAGGATGTTCTGTAGCACACCGGTCCTCCATCTCCAGTAAAGGAGTTGTTCGTCTGTTCTTGGTTTTGGGGCTCCCGGAATCGTTCCCGGAAAGCTGCTTTCGGCCGCTGCGGCGATGGCGTCGAGCACCAGCGAGATGCCCCAGGCGAAGGAGAAGCTGAAGAGGTCCGGCAGCTTGGGAAGCAACGATACGTATGTGCGTGCCGACAAGATTGATCTCACGAGCCTCGACATCCAGCTGGAGAAGCAGCTCACCAAGACCTGGGGCAAAGCCAATCTCAAATCCCAGGGGCCAAAGGAGGAGTGGGAGATCGACCTCGCGAAGCTGGAGATCCGCTATGTGATCGCTCAGGGGACGTATGGCACAGTTTACCGGGGCACCTATGATGGACAGGACGTTGCAGGTAATTCTGCTTCTTTCAAAGTGTCCGATAATGTTGCAGACAGGCTCATTTTAGTAATAGTCTTATGCTGTCTTACGGATTCAAGGTATACTACATGATCGAAACAATGCATCTGTGTGTTGGTTGTATGATACATTTATTGAGACTAGTTCCAGTAGCTTACTTCTTGAAGTTTATTCCACATGTGACCTATGGAATGGGAGCCTTAATTTTGTGAAAAAGTAATACCTGGCAGCACTACTCTGCCTTAATCCAGGGTTCGTCTTGATTGTTCGTGCTTGACACAATGCTGCATTTTCTTGTTTCCAGTGTAGCTACTGTGCTTTTATGCAACTGCTTCATATGCTATATCTAAATCGTCGGCTCTAAGACATGCTTGCCTTTTTTTTTTCCTTTCAAAAGAAACTTTTGCTCACTGAAACCTATGGTTTAAAATGTGCATCTGACCTTAATGGTTGGTGGTTAGTATACTGAAGAATCTGTTTCTTGAATGGAGAATCCAGTAAGATAGTAACTATGGGCTGCTCTGGTTGGACCATACTCAACCTTGTCATGCCTAGAATTTAGATATGCATGTGTGCGGTGCCTTTGCATATTTGCATACTCCCACTTTATGGCCTTGCAGCATGAATAGTTTCAGGATATTCTTTCTGGACTTCCCAAAGTATGCTTGTGTTCTCATTCTTTCCTCTCCTTCTCACTTTTCACCTTTGGGCTGCAGTCCTCCTGCCCCATTCCCCCTTAGTCAATTTCTTGCCAGTCAGAGATGTTTCAATGTTGACCTCTTTTCCTTTTCCTTATGTTTTTAAGTGTCTATCCTTCTATCAATTGATCTTCAAGTCGTTTGGAGATTGATGTGCAAATAATGTTTTGCACTTAATCTTTCCAAACTTTGTAATGTTCATGCAGCCTTCTCAAGATTAGATGTGCCATTGTTGTGCTTGTCAATATTCAATAAGCTATCGTTGCATCATTAATAGATACCATTGTTGTGTTCATCAGCTGTAGATATGTGATCAGGACAAATGACAATGCTATTGGAAGTTCATTTGTGCTACATTTTTGTCAGATTAAGATTTTATTTTTTGATCCAATTCAATTTCCTTCATCTAAAATTTATTACTTTGACTTACAAGATTGTGGTCTTTAGACCATGGACCACCTCACTTCCTATTATTTCTTTATTAGCAATAAATACCAATATCATTTAGTTTGGGCTGGTGCGGGGGTGGGTCTCCTTTTTCTGTTCTTTTAAAAAAATCTTTTTTAATCAATTCTCCAAAGTTAACATCCACATACGTTCACTGTTTGAATAGGGATTCTTTTATCTTGTTGTCACAAATGACTTGGGATGCTTCATTGATCTTCAATTGTCATGTTGACGTATGTGTGCACTATATGTACACAATTCCATGGGACAGATAAGTAATATTACTGTGTGATACATGCAGTGAAGCTTTTGGATTGGGGAGAAGATGGTTTTGCCACAGAAGCTGAAACTGCTGCTTTACGAACATCATTCAAGACGGAGGTTGCTGTTTGGCATAAGCTCAGCCACCCCAATGTTACAAAGGTGAATATTTTCATGCATACCCGTGTATCTTCATGTCTGTAGCTCCGTATAGATGCTTGTTCATGTAGTAAAGCTGTTGATCCTTAGCTTACTGATTATTACCAAAATTTGCCCATGACCAGTTCATAGCTGGTATCTTCCATAAAAGATTTGTTCTTTTGTGCTATTGAGAAGTACTTAAATGCGTGGTGTTGTTTTTTCTCGTAGTTTGTGGGTGCATCTATGGGGACCACAGACCTTAAGATTCCAGCAAACAATTCCAATGGTGGTGCACGTACAAATTTGCCTGCAAGAGCATGTTGTGTCGTGGTAGAGTATCTTGCTGGAGGAACTTTGAAGCAATATTTGATAAAGAATAGCCAACGGAAGCTTGCTTACAAAGTTGTGGTTCAGCTTGCATTGGATTTGGCTAGAGGGTAAAGAACACTTAAGCTGAAATACTGCCATGCATTATTTTCTGTGAATCCACTGGTAACTGTCTGGAGCTTTCCTTTGCAGATTGAGCTATCTGCACTCCAGAAAGATTGTACATCGGGATGTGAAAAGCGAAAACATGCTACTTACTCCACAGAGAAACCTTAAGATTGCTGATTTCGGTGTTGCTCGTGTTGAGGCTCAGAATCCAAAGGACATGACTGGTGCAACAGGCACACTTGGTTATATGGCTCCAGAGGTATGTACTGGACTGACCTTTTTTTCTTTTTTTGTTTCATAATGTGCATTATTTTCAGTTATTCCCATGCTAAAAATAAAATGTTCCTGTTCTTTGTATGTTCTATAACAGGTTCTTGATGGTAAGCCATACAACAGGAAGTGTGATGTTTACAGTTTTGGCATTTGTTTATGGGAAATCTATTGTTGTGACATGCCTTACCCAGACCTAAGTTTTGCTGATGTCTCATCTGCCGTTGTTCACCAGGTTTGCCCTGTGTTCCATTTACACTGCTGATGTGCAATTACCTTTACCTTTCTCTCCCCCATGTAATGTGCTGATGACAAATATATGTACATTATTTTTTGTAATCATTCCTTCTTTCTTTCGGCAGAATTTGCGCCCAGACATTCCTCGCTGCTGCCCAAGCGCATTTGCGAATGTTATGCGGAAATGCTGGGATGCAAACCCTGATAAACGCCCTGATATGGATGAAGTGGTGCAGCTTTTAGAGGCTCTGGACACGAGCAAAGGCGGTGGCATGATACCAGATGGCCAATCATCAGGATGCTTATGCTTCACAAAGGCTCGTGGTCCATAGATTCTTTTCATGGTACTCTCTTCCCTCGGCAACATTTTCCTCATGTAAATGACTGGGCCAGGGCATGCTTCTCATTGCGCGACCCGTGCAGTCGGCGCTTACAGTTCTCCCTACTTGCCACCATTGTGTGTCAACGGTAGCTCTCATACGATTTTTGCTGTCCACCGTCGACAATCTTTTTATATACCACTGTGGTGCTGTAATTGTGATTCTAAAGAGATTTGGTATACGAGTTACACTCTTGAAACTGCTACCTCTTCTATGCTCATTTTGGTGCCATTGATCAGTATAGATCTTTACCCTGTGATTATTATTTCCATTTGTGCTAAGAATTGAGTACAAGAATGGACTGAAATAAATTCGTGTTTAGCTGATAGCGTGCTTTTGATCATTTGTTCAGGCCATTTTGAGACATGCTGGTGCTGTGGCTATGTTTTTCTTTTCACCCTTTGTTGTTTGGACTTAAACGTAGTAGAATCAGTTCATTATTTATGAGACCCAATGTCGGCAGGCTACTCTGCCCTTTTATACTCGCTCCCTCAATTATAAGTCACTTTTGCTTTGTCTTAAATCAATTTTCTCTAATTTTGATCAAGTTCATAGAAATATATAAGTCACTCTGGTTTTGTCTTAAGCTATACTCCACTAACTTTGATCAAGTTTATAAAAATATATAAGAACCGTCTACTCTATTTCCAGTGAAAATTTTCCCTCCTACACTTAGATGCCCAGATTAAATGTGTGCAAAAATCAGGTGAAATATTCTTTTCACATATTAATTTTTTAGATACACCGATTCTATTTAGAAATTGCATCAAAATAATCATACAAGTTGATTCTAAATCCAACATAAGTTGACAATGAATAAAACTAGGGTATGTAGGAGAAGAATGTTACCTGAATCTTAGTTTTATTTCTTTCCATGCATCCTATTCAGAAAGAAGAAAGGGAAAGAAAGGAAAACAAAAAATTCAGATGTGGATGAAAAGATTTTAATCTGGCATGATATAGCAAAACTGAATATATATTGACATCGGCAATACTAAATAAGTACACTCTTAAAACATATTGCATGGTGGATTTAGTGAAACTAATTTGATGTTATAAATTCTAGTACACCTTTCTATAAATTTGGTCATAATAAGAGAAGTTTGATTTTGAATATTACCAAAGTAACATAGGGCTGCTCCAACAGTGTTAAAAGAGCTAGTCATAAAATATTTTGTTGGGTAAGAAAGAGAGAATAATAAGTTAGTTCTTCGTAGAGAGCTAAGCTCACATACTTTTTTAAGATTTATGTGTCTATGTTTATACGTTTTTCTATACCAGTATGTTTGAGTTACTCAATATTATCTTTTTTTTATTTTTTTGTGGGTTTTTTTTTAAATTTATATGAGCTGGCAAGTTAACTCTATTGTTGAAGGTGCCCTTATAATTTAAAACAGAGCGAGTAGAATCGATTTTAGTGGTGCTGACCAGTTGATTGCAATATCGTTAATCTCATACAAACAAGGGCGGCCTCTTTCAACCCAGGATATTTAGCCGGCGCTATGCTTTGCGGTGCTCCCCCTTCTGCGATAATGAAGCCCCTCTTTTAGGCCCCGTTTGGCAGGGCTTCACTTCACTAGTGAAGCCATTTTTTTTGGCTTCAGCTCCACGAACAGCTCCACCGGTGGAGCTGAAGCGGTTTTGGTAAACCGTTTGGCAAAATGGCTTCTCTGTGAGAGCATGTGTTTTAGGGGCCTGGAGGAGGAGCCGGAAGAAGCCACTATTTTTGGCTCCTTCCTACCCCAAAGCTCTGTGAGAGCACGTTTTTAAGGGCTTCATCGATGGAGCCGTTTTATTTTACCCCGTTTGGCAGAAAACGGCTCCAAACGGCTCCTGAAGCCGCTGGAGAAGCCCTGCCAAACGGGGCCTTAGTCTTTCCTAGTTTTTATACATCTAGATCACTAGATGTTGAGGACAACTTAATCCTTCTCTTTTATAAATTTCTAGACACAAGTATCTTCCTAACTGAATATATAGGCATAGGTATTTCCTGTCTGTAACATTTTAATTTGGCATTTTTGTGTCCGGCATCACTTAGGGTGTCTCATCCAAAGGAACCGGGCCGTGTTGAATGGGCCACAATTTATGGCTTCATTAAAATAGCTCCGGCTCATCTTTTTCCTCTGAAAAATAGCTCTAAACGACTCCTCCACTAAACTGTTTGATATGACTTCTTTTGAGCACCGGAGGAGCCCTACCAAACATAGCGTTTGTAAGCATTATCGTCTGTCTTGTTTACCGTGGAGAAATTTCAATATTTGACACTGAGTTCGCACGCCTCTCTAGATTTGACACTCAATTCGTAAGCCTTTCAAAATATAACCCTGGGCACACGAATTCTTCGAATATGAGGGATTTCTCTCATTTCCTCTACTTTTTAATTCCAATAAATCCTGGGCACTGTTTGGGGGCACGGGAAAAGACCTTTCTGCCCCCTGCCTTGGAAAGAAGGATTTCCGCTTCGTTTTGTTCTGTCCGACTCACAGAGGAGAGTCACGGCCCCGCGACTCGCGACAGGAGCAGGAGACGCTTGACCGCCGCCGCCCGGGGCTCGTCAACTCCGGCGCCGGTAACCTGCCACCGCCGGCCAGCACCCACCACTATAGCACCAGCTCCACGCATCTCCAGCAGCCCGCCGCAGCCCTCACCTATAGAGCATTCTGCCCGCGCGCAGGCTGTCAGGGCGCTAGGGTTTGGGCCGCGGCGCACCGGTGGCCTCCGCCCTCCACCGGCCGTTGCCACTAGGCGCGGGCCTTCCTCATCTGGGCTCATCCCGAGCTGCAGCTGCGGTAACAACTGACTGCCCCACCGCATCTGCCTCCATCTCTACCTCCGACTGTACCGGCTCTATCGTCGGGATGGTCAAGCGCTTGAAAGGATCAAGATGCCCAAGAAGGGGGATTGAATTGGGTTAATTCTAAATTTTTGCAATAATTAAGCTCTACACTTAGCCCATTTCACCCCTTGTGACTAAAATGTGTTTTTATTGTTCTCCCATACAAAAGTTTTGCACCCTAGGTTCCAATCCTACTCTAGCATGGCAATTTTAGGAATGTAAAGACATGAAATAAATTGCTCAAATGTAAATGCTTAAAGTAAAGAGATGGAAAGGAACACGACGATGTTTTTCTGAGGTATCAGAGAGTCGCCACTCCCCACTAGTCCTCGTTGGAGCACCCGTGCAAGGGTGTAGCTCCCCCTTGGTCCGCGCAAGGATCAAGTGCTCTCTATGGGCTGATTCTTTGACACTCCATCGCGGTGAATCGCCCACAACCGCTCACAAAGTGACTTGGATCATCCACAAGCTCCACCGGATGATCACCAAGCTTTCAATCACCACCGATCCGTCTAGGTGATGGCGATCACCAAGAGTAACAAGCACAAACTCTCACTTGACCAAGGCAAGCCTAATGAGTAAGGTGGATGCACACTTGCTACTCCCTATGGACAAATGAGGTCCTTAATATCGGATTATCAAATCTCAATCACCCCACTAGGCTCTTGCTCTCCCTTGCACTTCAAAGGTGTTTCTAAGCTGAACAAATGGGCAAGAGAGCTCAAATGGACGAGTGGGATATGTATTTATACCCTCCCATTCAAAATATAACGGTTGAGGTCCAACTCAGCAAATATCGGGATGACCGGACGCTCCGGTCAAGGTGACCGGACGCACCGGTCAGTGTAATACGTCAGCGTGTTAGAAAGAGCCGTTTGCTCTGACCGGACTCTGCCCTGCGTCCGGTCAGCACCCACCGGACGCGTCTGGTCATCAAAAACCCTCTCTGGAACCTTACTGATGTTGACCGGACGCTGGCACCCAGAATCCGGTCACTTGTCTGTTCAGTGTCTGGTCCGTGGTCAATAGCCTGTCCACGCTGCTATAGATACGGCCAGCGTTGCGTCCAGTGAGCACTGATGTCCAATGTCCGATTGCACTCTGACAGCTGCTGCCGATCAAATGAACTGACCGGACTCTCCAAGCTACGTCTGGTCATAATCAAACCAGCGTCCGGTCAATCATTTGACTCTCCATTCATTTCCAATTCGAAATTCTTTGTGAATGAAGTTGACTTCTATCGATCTTAGGGCTATTCCTGAGCTATCTAGTGCTAAGTTTGATAAGTGTGCACAACACCTAATCCATTAGACTCACCTAGGTTAAGCTACTAGTCCATACCCCCCTTAATAGTACTGCCAAAGGAAAAACAAAGTTCTAAACTACTCTAAGTGTCTCTCCAACACTAAATGACACTTAGAACTAGTCCGTCCTTAACCTTGTCGTCCATCCTTTGAAAACCGAAACAATTTCTATCGATAGGGGCATGACAACCATGATTGACCAATCAATTTCCATTACCATGACCTAACTTAAATTGCCTCTGCAAAACACACGTTAGTCATAGTAATCTCGTGTCGTCATTAATCACCGAAACCCAACTAGGGGCCTAGATGCTTTCAATCTCCCCCTTTTTGGTGATTGATGACAACACAACATCGAGTATGTAGAAGATATGAGTGAGGTTTTCAACATGCTTGGTTCATATAAGCTTTTGACAATAAGAACAAAAGAATTAGACATGCTCATATGACCCAAGCCAACATGGTGTACTCAAAAGATATGAATTAAGTATGAGTACATGTAGTAAAGCTCATTTGAATCGGAGTAAAACGCGGAAGCACAACCAATGAGCATAACCAAGTGACATGACATATATAAAACAATGTAGAGAGCACACATGTCACATAAGTCTCACCATCACATGTATATAATACAATGCATGAAAGTAAACGTGGATGCACGAAGTATCACACATGAAAGACCAAAAGAATCGAGTCCATCTCGCACGCTAAAAGGTCCTAATGGCTAGAGGGGGTGTGAATAGCCTATTAAAAATTTCTACAACAACACTTAGCAAACCGGTTAGACAAATATGAAGCGAAGCGAGTGTTGCGCTAGCCTACTAAAAAGCAAGCCACCTACCACAATTCTAGTTTCTATAGTCTCTATCCACACAATGGCTATGTTACCACACTAAGTTAGTGTGCTCTCAAAGGCTAACTAAAGAGCCACACTAACCAAACTAACAAGCTCTCATGACTAGCTACACTAAAGAGCTTGACAACTAGTTTGCGATAATATAAAGAGAGAGAGAGAGCAAGATGGTTATATCGCCGAGTCGAGGAATGAACCAATCAATCACAAGAATAAATACCAATGAAGACCAATCACCTCGGAATCAAATAATGACACAATGATTTTTACCGAGGTTCACTTGCTTACTGGCAAGCTAGTCCTCGTTGTGACGATTCACTCACTTGGAGGTTCACGCGCTAATTGGCATCATACGCCAAACCCTCAATAGGGTGCCGCACAACCAACACAAGATGAGGATCACACAAGCCACAAGTAATTTATTAGAGTACCTTTTGGCTCTCCATCGAAGAAAGGTCACTGCGTCCGGTCACAGCTTGACCGCCACGTGTCCCTTTCAAATTGTTTAGCCATTGGTGCCCAACGGCTATCTCTGCGCATAGTAATACTATGTGATCGGACGTGCTATTAGAAAACGACCGGACCCAGGAGACACAACATCCGGTCGAGTCTAGAGAGCTCCCAGAGCCGCTCTGGCCGACTGGACGCGTCCGATCACACCGGACCGGATGCTCCCAATGTCCGATGAATTATTGCGCTGAAAGCCTGAGACTTGCTGGTTCACACTGGATGCGTCCGGTTGCTCTCTGCAATCCTGCTTCGAGCTATATCACTTTGACCTGACACTAAATAGTAACTCATCAGCGTCCGGTCACTCCACTGAGCCAGAGTCCAGTCACCTTGGCAACTCTGCCCGCGCCTGGCGAGAATACCGGACGTGTTCGGTATCGATATCGGACGTGTCCGGTCACGTCAAGAATACTACCACCTGAGACAGTATCGGACGCGTTCAGTACGCATGTCGAACGCGTCCGGTCACCCCGTGACCAGCGCATTCAACTTCTTTTCAACTCTATCTTCTTTACCCTTGCTCAAATATGCCAACCACCAAGTACATCACCTTGTGCACATGTGTTAGCATATTTTCACAAATGTTTTCAAGGGTGTTAGCTCTCCATTAGATCCTAAATGCATATGCAATGAGTTAGAGCATCTAGTGGCACTTTGATAACCGCATTTCGATACGAGTTTCACCCCTCTTAATAGTACGGCTATCGATCCTAAATGTGATCACACTCACTAAGTGTCTCGATCACCAAAAAGAAAAAGATCCTATCAAGTTTCACCTTTGCCTTGAGCTTTTTGTTTTTCTCTTTCTTCTTTTTCAAGTCCAAGCATTTGATCATCACCATGCCATCACCATCATCATGTCATGATCTTTATTTGCTTCACCACTCGGAGTAGTACTACCTCTCTCTTAATCACTTTGACAAACTAGGTTAGCACTTAGGGTTTCATCAATTCACCAAAATCAAACTAGAGCTTTCAATCTCCCCCTTTTTGATAATTGATGACAACCCTTTCACAAAGATATGAATTGAAATTCATTTGAATCCATGTTGCTTGCCCAATCATATTTACCATGTGTAAAAGGATATGGACAAGTTTCATGAATCATAAATGGTAGCAATTGCTCCCCCTACATATGTGCTAAGAGTTTGGATTGTAGCTTGCACATATGCTTAGATAGGAAATATAGGAGACAATGTCTACCAAATGATGCTAAGGTATAAAAGATGGACCTTTGAAGCATGATACCAATCAGAGTGCACCAATATACCATCCTTAGCACCATGAGTAACTAGACATACACAAAAACTAGAATACCCCATGAGATCAACATTAGAAGCAAGGGTCTAGTTTTCATAATATAAGCATGAGTCTAGTTACTTAACCTATGCATGCTAGTTTTTCATTTTATTATTCAAACCTACAACTAGCATACACCACACAAGCATGGATATTGAAATTTAAAACTTGTGCCATGTAAGCAAACATATGAAATGCACGTTCAAATGCATCCACCAAGTTTATGAGCATGCTCCCCCTACTTGTGTGCTCAAAATTTTAATTGATCCCTTACTTTGTCATATCTCTCCCCCTATATCAATTTCTCCCCTTTGTTATCTTCTCACTATCTTTGTATTATCTTTGTATACTATCTCTCATCTTTGTCATCAATGACCACAAAGGTTTAATTTTAAATAGGTTGAGATTATCAATTGTAAATCAATGGGGTGAGGATCATTTTCCCAAATTTGGTCCAATCTAGATCACTTGCCAAAGATATTTAACTCGGTTTGATCCAAGGACAAGCTTCTTCACACCTTCAAATAAGGGTTATCTTGTACCATGTTGAGTTAAACACTTATAGCTCATTTTCTAGATCAAACACTAGGTTTACAAGCCCACAAATATGTCATAGCTACCACTAGACCAAATTAAGCATAGAAGCAATAGTGGTACCATACAAACATCAAAATCATTTGATTTTCGTGAATGAGCCTATTAAATGTGAAAAATGACTAGATGCACTAAACATGTCCTTAGCAAGGATGTATGCCATGCCAATCAACTTTTACCTTGGATTACTCGAAGGAGAGACATTTCATATAAGTGGGGAGGTGCATCAACACATATTTGAGAAATCCAATATGTTCAACTCATTTCTTAGCTTGCAAAACATTTTCTCATATAATGGCTTGGTGAATATATCGGCAAGTTGATCTTCGGTGCCTACACTCTCAATGCAAATGTCCCCTTTTTGTTGGTGATCTCTTATGAAATGGTGGCAGACATGAATGTGCTTTGTTCTTGCATGTTGAACCGGATTGTTGGTTAACTTGATTGCACTCTCATTGTCACATAGCAATGGCACTTTCTTGAACTTGATTCCAAAGTCATTCAAGGTGGCCTTCATCTAAAGTATTTGTGCACAACAACTACCGACGGATATGTATTTGGCTTCGGCGGTTGATAATGCAACACTATTTTACTTCTTTGATGACCATGAAACAAGTGATCTTCCCAATAATTGATATGTG
The DNA here is from genome assembly GCA_904845875.1 of Miscanthus lutarioriparius. Taxonomy (NCBI): domain Eukaryota; kingdom Viridiplantae; phylum Streptophyta; class Magnoliopsida; order Poales; family Poaceae; genus Miscanthus; species Miscanthus lutarioriparius. The sequence goes on from CAJGYO010000002.1 coordinate 113,617,363, forward strand.
CCCGAGGTGCTCTTCCTTTCAACCTTGCATCCCGCATAATCCGAGTCAGAGTAACCAACTAGCTCAAACTTTGCTCCTTTGGGATACGACAAACCAACATTTTGTGTATGCTTCAAGTACCTCAATATTCTCTTTGTAGCCTTCAAATGACTTTCTCTTGGTGAGGCTTGAAATCTTGCACACATGCATACACTAAACATGACATCCGACCTTGATGCGATCATATAGAGTAGGCTTCTAATCATAGACTGATATAATTTTTGATCCACCATATTGCCACTTGCATCACTATCTAAGTGTACTAATGGCTTTGCTATCACTCATGCCAAACTTCTTGAGCATGTCTTTGATGTACTTGCCTTGACTCACAAATGTATCATTTTTCGATTGCTTGATTTGAAGACCAAGGAAGTAACTTAACTCTCCAATCATGGACATTTCAAACTTATTGGCCATCATCTTTCCAAACTCTTCACAAAAGTCTTGATTTGTTGATCCAAATATGATGTCATCAACATAGATTTGCAACACAAATAAGTCTTTGCCAATCTTTTTGGTGAAAAGAGTGGTGTCAACCTTTCCCATCATGAACCCTTTAGAGAGTAGGAAGTCCCTTAATCTCTCATACCATGCTCTAGGTGCTTGCTTCAAGCCATACAATGCCTTCTTCAACTTGCACACATGATCGGGCTTCTTATCATCTTCAAAACCAGGAGGTTGCTCAACATATACTTCTTCATTGATGTAACCATTTAGAAATGCACTCTTGACATCTATTTGATAGAGCTTGATGTTGTGGGCACAAGCATAAGCTAATAAGATTCTAATTGCTTCCAATCTAGCAACCGGGGCATATGTTTCTCCAAAGTCAAGACCTTCAACTTGTGTACATCCTTGTGCTACCAATCTTGCTTTGTTCCTTACTACTATCCCATCTTGATCTTGCTTATTTCTAAAAACCCATTTGGTTCCAATCACATTGTGTCTCTTTGGTCTCTCTACCAATTCCCATACTTGATTTCTTGTGTCATGTGCAGATTTGTAATTACCTTCACAAATTTACACTATCAGCTCTGACCACTTGAAGCGACCTAATTTCCACGAAGGGAAATCCACAGAGTCGAAGTGTAATAAGACCGTTGTAGGTCATATTACCCAAATTCCAGTCAAATATCACATCCATACAACGATAATATCAGAGTACAAATAGTGCAGAATTACATAAATTATTACATCGCCGCATTGGCGGAATCAAAAGTAGGATTCATTCAGAACAGCTTGAAGATAGGATCGCCAAACTCGAGTGTAGGAACGAACCCCTCAACCGTCAAACTCCTCGGAGCTATACTCCTCAGCAGAACCTGTGTGCCAAAATTTATCAGTATGATTTGTACTGGCCACTCCCACCCTATGAGCATTGCTTTGTGGAAATTGGATGCAAGTTGGATATAATCAAAAAGGAACCTATAAGGCTGGGGTTTCCTATGTATTAGCTTATCAAGTACATAATAATAGTTGGTCAAGTTTTAACACCATTCTCACACCCATTCCATCCCATTCCCCTTTTCAGAGCCAGGTTTCAATCCTGGGATCGATATACCACCATCTCCACACCATCACCATACTACACCCATACCATCGCTCAGTCGACAGGCCAACTCCCTCTCGGCACTGTCTCAAGGCCCGTAGCCCCTGGCTATGTCCGAACACTCACTCCCGGGGGAGAAGAGAAGGACTCATCTCACTATCTAGTTTAAGCGAAACCCAGGAAAGGTCCATAGCCGACAAGTTGGCATATGTATCGATCGATCAACCATACACTCTGCAGAGGTTTTACATAACCACAAGATCCACCTTCCTCGCTGACCGTCGTCAACTGGGCTGATTCCGGCCGCTTGCTAGCCTAGGATAATGCCACTCTACCATTCAGCCCTGGTACACCCCAAGTCTAGTCTGGGGTGGCTGAAACTGTGAGTCATGAGCCGGGTCCACAAGGTCTCCATGAAGTCTCGGAAGGGTGTGGGGGAAATCCTCCGCGCCCCGTACCTCCCTCACACTGTCCGCTATCAACCTAGCAGTAGTGGCAATATCCTACCAAGTAGTCCGGTCGTCCCGCACCATATAGGGCGAGTGGTACGTAAGGCTTCCCGGTGAATCTGAGTACTAGTAAGTCCTTAGGGATGACCAAGCCAGAATGTCTTCATCAGGGTTTCCATTTACCGTGCCACCACAACACCTCCACCCTGGGCTCCTCCCATCACAGGATCACACCCAGGGCCACCTCATATACCATTTACCCACCATAGGTATCCATTCCAGGGGTGCCCAGGTAGCACCCCACGGCAAGACTTGCCCCAGGCTCGTCGTATACTCTAACTTGGTTGACACAACCCTCACCCTCCACGCACCCAAGTCACACACGCAGCACTCTCCCCATGGTCCAGATAACACCAGTTTCCACCACGCACCAATGTAGTGCAAGCATAGTAGAAGTAATAAGCAAATGAAATATAATAGCAAGCGTGTGACTAGCCTAACAGCAGGGTGAGCAGGGGTAAGGTTGCGTCAAGGTAAAGGTCATCAAGAAAGCATACTACCATGCAAGTCCTATCATAGTGTGATTACAACAATAAAGTAAAGCACTAGCATTTCTATTTTAGCCATGCATAATAGGTGCTACGAGGTTGGGTGGGATGTGGCACCTTCAGTGTAGTCGTCTCCGTACTCCTCACGGTACTCACGATCCTCATCCGTCTGGTTCTCCTTCGAGTCTGCAACGATCGCATTATAGTCGCGTTAGCGACGTCTATAGAATAGCACAAAGATGCAATGAAAATTCAAAAGATCCAAATGCACTCAAACATGGGTTCATTGCGTAGAGCTCGATTTTAGATGAATTTTGGTCCTGATTTCGTATTTTTCTGAGGTCATATGAATTAGTTATGAATTTCCGAAGATTAAATCCATTTCTAAAAATGAAAAAGGCTGAATTAATCCTGGGCTGACATGTGTCACACTGTGACTGGTCCACGTGGCATGCTGATGTCAGCATGATGTCATCGTCTCGGTTCCGACCTGACAGGTGGGGTCCAGCTGACGTCAGCATGACGTCAGCATCTGACGTGTGGGTCCAGTGTGTCTGTGCCACTGACATGTGGGGCCAGGTCAACGGTCAGCGTTGACCGGTCAACGGTTAACATGGGCCGGGTCTCAAACGGGTTTTGGTGGGCTCGGGTTGGGTCGGTCTGGGCCGGGCTGACCCAGACACGTGGCAAGCTATGGCGCTGGCACGTCGTAGTCGTGGGTCTCTACTGGGCTTCGTCCATAGCGCTGGCTCACAGTGCGTGGTTCATGGTGGACGCAGGTTCACGGTCCATGGACCTAAGACAGGGTCCATGGTGGACCGAGTCCTCCCTTCATCTCCTCCGTTGCGGTCTTCGTGAACCGGGTGCACGCGCGTGTGTAGCCGGCGAGAGGGGGGGTGTTCCCCTGTTTCTCCCGCGGCCGTGCTCTTGCCGGCGGTGAGCTCGCGGGTGAGCCTCTATGGTGGCGCTAGTGCGCAATTGACGCAGGTGGAAGCTCCGCCAAGCCTCGGCGTCTTCATTGGTGGGGTTATCACGGCGTGCGGGGTCCCGTGGTGTGCCGGCCACGGCGGTAGTCTTCCTGGCACGATGGCGGTGCCGGTGAGGTGGCTACGGCCATGGTAAAGCGTCCTGGTGGGGCATGTAAGCTTCTACAGATCCATGGGGACACGGCGAGGGCGTCCAGGGCTCAAGGCGAGGCTTCGGGCTTCCAGGTGGCCGGTAGGGGCTCCCCGGCGGCCACGGCGACATGGTGACGACGGCGAGGCACGCGGATGAACTACGGGGCTCTAGCAGGGTGGTCACGGCGTGGTCGCGGGTGTGCGTATGGGTGCGTGTGTTCCCAAGGACCGGAGATGGCCCTGGCCTACACGCTCCCGGTGTGGAGCGCCATGTCCGACAAGGTGAGGTCCGGCGGCGGGCATGGAGAGACCGGGAGGGGGCACACCGAGGGTGGCGATACAGTGGCGGTTCGAGGCCGTGTAGCTCCAAAAGCCGTGCAGTGCCGACCCATGACCGTGATGACGACGACGGTGTTGCCCTCGGCTCCGACGACTTCGGCAGCACGCGGGGGCTTCGATCCTCCTCTCACGATCTCCTTCTCGGCCCTCTACTCTCGGTGCGGTGTGGTTGCTGGGCCACCAAGCGGCGAAGGTGGCTGAGGGAGAGGCTAAGGCGCCGGGCATGAGCGGCGTGCGGGCTGGCTTTATAGCCGATCACCATGCCCCTAATGGCATCTGGTATCGTGCGGTGGAGAGACGTGGAGCGCATCCGACGGTGGTGCGTGGTTGCATGACCGCGGCGCATGGGGGAGCAAGGCCATGCCCCGAGCGTGACCCCCTGGCCCGCCCCTGCCACCGCTGTCGACCCTTGGTCGCGCGGGTGGTTGAGCGTGGCGTGGAGAAGATGAACAGGGGAAAACTGATGGGTGGGGCTCGGCAGGCAGTGACGGCAGGCGAAGCGGAGGGCGCGCGGGCGTGCGGCTGGCTGCTGGGCCTACGCGAGCTCGTGGGCCGGCCTGCTGCGGCGCGCTGGCCGGTTGCTGGCTGGGCCGTGTAGCCGAGCAGGCCGAGCCGGCTGCGAGGCCCTCTTCCTCATTTCCTTTTTTTGTTTTCTTTTTCTTCTTCCTTGATTTGAATTCAAATTTGGTTTGGGTATTTGAATTCAAAATGGGTGCACCAAATTCATTGGAGTTTTAGATATGAGGCCCACCACATTCTTTTATATATATTAGGAATTTATTTAGCTATTTGTATATCAACATAGGTGTAGTTTGTTATATATAACTATAGAATTAGTTTTCTCTTTTTACACATTTATCCTTTGGTTTGAATAGTAATTACTTTATGGTGTATTTCTTTAAAAGAGTTGTTAAGCATGACATAAAACAAATGGAAATCCAAATCACGATTTGAGTTAACAATGTATGCATCACTTTATTTGTTAGAAATTAAATAATCATAATCAGCAATTGACATGCCATGCTTATGTGTTGACTTGGGTTGGGGTTAGACCTAATGCATCTCTTAGGTTGGGTTTCTATACATGACACTCATCATCACATGGGAGTTTTAAGAAATTTTTTTTGTAGTTGGTATTTTTGGTGTATGGATTTTTGGGTTGTTACACCACTAGCTCTGCCTCGCTCGATATAGAGATTAGATGGACAATGAGATAAAACATATCTGATTGGATTTTAATGATCAGAAACCTGAATATGATTTGAGTTTTAAAAATTGTGCATATGCCTAATTGAGGTCATACAAATAGAAATGCCTAACACCTGTCTTTTGTCGCCAAAAACTAATTCTTGTTGGGGATTTGACTTCGCCACAAAACTTAGCCCCTAGAACTTTAGAGTTGACTCTCTGACTTTGTGCATCAAGGATCACCTGCAGGAAAAAGGAGAGCGAAGATGAAAATTCGACTTCGCTAGAAGAAGAGAAAGTTTGAAGCTGAAACAGGCGAAGACAAAGTTTGGCTTTGCCAATAAGAAGTTGGCTTCGCCAAAAGGCAAAGATAGAGAAAAGTAGAACAAGAATTTGTCAAGTTAAAGATTGAAGTCACCTGAAAGATTGTCGAGCAAATTGAAGAATGAAGACTAGAATGGTAGAAAAAGACCACTTCACCCTTGTAGTTGAAAAGGGTTGTAATGATTTGAGTCAGGGGTAAAATGGTCATTTATGTACAAAATACGAAGGCTAGGACGTTTATAAATACCCCCTCTGACATGTACAGTATGGCTATGAAATGAATACAACTTTGATTTATGTTCAAACTTTGATGATTAGTGATTTCTTTACCCAACATCTGGCGCCCACCGTTTGTGTGTGCTCGAAGACTCCCACGACCACGGGAAGCTAATGAGCAGGCCTAACAAGAAAGTTGCCATTGGGGTAACCGAAGATGACCCACCGACAGTCGAAGACCAAAGTCTCGAAAAAGACGCACCCCAAGACCCAAGCTCTTCAAAGGCAAGCGAAGCTGAACAACAAAGACTCAAAGAACTAGAAGAGCAAGTGTTGAGAAAGCAAAAAGAACTCAAAGAATGCCACACGAGAGCAAGAGAAAAGTCTCTCAAACAAAGAATAGAAGAAGCCGAAGCCACCCTTCGCGAACTAAATAAACCACTTCAATGTGCAAGTCACGAAGTCATACATTTATAAGACCCAAACTCAACAACCAAAGTCTCTCAAGAGAAGAATTCCCAAAAGTCATTCATATCAATTGACATAAGCTCTCCCTTGTCAATAAACTTATAGCTAGCACAATGGCCCTTGGGGTATAAATTCAACATGATACCAACATTTAATGGTTAATCTGACCCAAGGCAATTTCTGATGAGTTTTGAAGCCGTAGTAATTTCTGGAGGCGGTGATGAAACTACATTAGCAAAATGTCTTGCCATGGTAGTTAAAGGGCCAGCCCAGCAATGGTACTCTTGGCTAAAAGCAAAATCCATACATTCATGGGATCAACTTAAAGCAAATTTACTTGTTGACTTCTAAGGATTCCATCCAGCTGGCCTCATAGACATAGACCTGTTCAATTGCAAGCAACAAATCAAAGAGACCCTGAGCTAGTATTTCAAAAGATTCATCCAAATCAAAGCACAAATTCCAAATATTCTAGACGAAGTGGTAATAATAGCCGCAATCAAAGGGCTTTGAGTAGGACAATGTGCTTCCCATCTTTCTTGAGAAAAACCAAGTACAGTTGCTGAGCTTTATGAAGTCATTCAAAAATATTGCAAGTCAGATGATGATTAGAAAAGAAGAATTGAGGAAGAAAACAGCTTCAGGGCTGAAATCAAACAAAACAACGACAACTTCCATCCCCCAAGACCAAACAACTATGAGCGAAGACCATTTGCACCACACAACCAAGTCAATCAAATCGAGAACGACAATAATTCAATAGCTAAAAGTGATTATGCTCACCAAAATTAGTACAACCAGCAAAGTCAATTCAATGAAAGAACATTTAAAAGAGGAGGCTTTGGCATAAGAGGAAGAGGAAGAAGAGGAAGAGGAAGAGCACCTTTAAAACCTAAAGATATGTATTGAATCATTCATGGCAAAGGGGCTGGACATACATCCAAAATGTGTCCTAAAGTAAAGAAAAGCATTGAAGAAGCCCAAGAAGAAAATAGGGCACCAAGCCAATCAAAACTTATCAATCATGTGAGGCAAGGACAACAAAGTTCTCATCAAACTTATTACACAATGCACTATGGACATGCCCAAGCATTACTTCTAGGGCCACCACCTGCATACAGCTATGAACCCCTAGCAATGTATCATCCCATGCAAAGTCAATGGAGGCAAAATTAACCTCAGCAATCCAATGTGCAAATAGCACAACATGAGGCTTCAGTTGCAAATAACAACCCTCAAAGTAGTCAAGCCAAACAAGAAAACAATTCTCCATCAGCTTCAGCGGTGAACAATAACGCAATCATCCCAAGCAGAGGAAGAATATTGACAATCACGGGAGGAAATAGCAAGGAACATGAAAATAATAGCCAAAGAAGAAACTACTTCCAAAGAGTAAATTAAATTTCAATGGAAGGCCCATACAAGAAAACAAGATGGTCCCATTTGCCAATCACATTTTCTAAAGAAGACTTACAATTGAAATATTACCCACATATGGATGCAATGGTAATTGACGCAAATATTGATGGATGGGCAGTTTCAAAAATATTAGTTGATGGCGGAAGCTCCGTAGATATTATATTCACATCAACATTAGATGCCATGAAAATCGATCACAAAATATTGGGAAGAGCTAGCACCCACTTTATGACTTCGGTGGGAAAAAGATCCACTCAATTGGGAGAATATTTTTACCAGTCTCTTTCGAAGTAGTAAGCAATGCAAGAACAGAGCAAATAGCATTTGATGTGGTTGACATGTATTACCCGTACAATGCACTTTTTGGAAGAGGAACCTTAAATGCATTCGAAGCAGTAATAAGCTACTCTTATTTGTGCATTAAAATGCCAACAATAAAGGGAGTAATCACAGTTCACGGAGATCAAACTAAGGCAAGAAACATTAAAAAAGAATATACCCCAGGCCAGAAGAATGTTCACACAATTTCTAGAGAAGAAGAAAAAGAAGAAACAGAAAATGCGAAGCCTCAACCCAAAGCTCGAGCTTATGAAGAGACAAAAAGAGTACCTCTTGATCCATTAGTCTCAGACAAACAAGTCATCATTGGTACTGGACTTTCTCAAGAAGAAGAAGACAAACTCATGGAATTCCTTCGAAGCAACAAAGATGTATTTGCTTGGTCATCCAATGACTTAGGAGGACTCTACAGAGACATAATTGAGCACAAACTAGACATCGATCCAAAATTTAGTCCGAAAAAGCAAAATCTGAGAAAATTAGCCAAAGACAGAGTTCAGGCTGCCAAAGCTAAAGTTCAAAGATTGTTGGATGCAAAAGTTATAAGAGAAGTTCAATTCACAACATGGCTAGCAAACATTGTCATGGTCAAGAAAAAGGACTAAAAATGGCGAATGTACATTGATTTTATAGATCTCAATAAAGCATGTCCAAAAGATAAATTCCCACTACCAAGAATTCACACATTAGTTGATCAAGCAGCTGGAAGTGAAATGCTAAGTTTCTTGGATTGTTTTTCTGGCTATCATCAAATCTGGAAGAGAAAAGAAGATGAAGAATTCACAAGTTTTATCAATCCATTTGGGACCTACTATTTTGTATGAATGGCAGAGGGGCTTTGCAATGCTGGCACGACATTTGTCAGAATGACTTCAATAGTGCTATGTGATCAAATTGGCAAAAATCTACTCACCTATGTTGATGACAGTAGTAAAAAGCAAGAAAAGAGAAGATCACATCAAAGGTCTCCAACAAACATTTGCAAATCTTCGGGAAGCAAATCTAAAGTTGAATCCTGAGAAGTGCACTTTCGGAGTCCAGAAAGGAAAAATCTTAGGTTGCATTGTATCAGCAAAGGGAATTGACCTAAACCCAAAAAAAGTTCAAGCAATCCTGAACACGAAAGTTCCTGAAAATATAAAGGCTATCCAAAAGTTAACAGGAAGACCTGCTGCCTTAAATAGATTTATCTCAAAATCAGCAGAACGAAGCCTGCCAATATTCCAAGCACTCAAGGGAACAAAAAGAAACTTCACATGGGGACCTCCGCAGCAGCATGTATTTGAAGAAATAAAAAGATACTTATCAAAGCCAAATACCCTTGCTACGCCAACTCTAGGGGCTGAATTGCTCTTATATGTTTCAGCAATAGAAAAGTGCAGTAAGCGTAGTCTTACTTCAAGAACAAGAAAATCAGCACTCAAAGAAACAAGTCCTGGTTTACTTCATTTCAGAAGCCTTATCTGGCTCAAAAAACTACTACTCAGAGATTGAAAAGATAGCCTACCCAGTTTTAACAGCAGCAAGAAAATTGAGGCACTATTTCCATGCTCACAAAATCAGAATACCAACAAATCATCCTCTAATAGAAGTCTTGCAAAGTTGCAGATCATCTGAAAGATTGGTAAAAGGGGCAGTAGAGCTATCTTAGCACTACATCGAATTTGAAAAAGAACATCAATAAAATCTCAAGTCTTGGCAGACTTCATGGCAGATTGGACCCCCTCTCAAAATCCAAGTGAAGAAAAGAGGCAGCTAGAATGGATCATATATTGTGATGGAGCATGGGGCTTCATAGGGGTTGGCGCAGCAACAATAATCACATCACCTTCATGTAGCACCCGGTTTTAAGAACAAAACCAGATATACACTATATGTGAGCCCAAGATGTCAAATCTCACATATAGCCACAAATAGAGGTAATATCAATAGACAATTCTTAATATATAACATACTTAGTATAAAGGTTATAACCTTGGATAGCAAACAGCGGAAAGACAACTCCGATCCTCGGGTGAAGACTCTAGTTCCACAGGGACAACTGACTGGTTGATCACAAGCCTAATTCCTCAAAACTCTAACAATCTGGTACCTATCCGGGAAATTTGTCCAAATAATTGAAAAATAAAGCAAGCGTAAGTACACGTCGTAGTCATCAAATATAACATGGGGTTCATGAGGCTCAAAAGGCTAACACTGGTTTAACTACGATTAGCTTTTAATGAGTCATCTTTTAGCAATTGGGTGGCAACAAGTTTATTCACAAGCCCATATAAACACATGATTAGGTAAACTTCAATAATGAATAGCATAAACAGTAATCATTAGTGAGCATCTTTATCATCAGTACCATCAGTGTTCATCATCTATTCCATAAGGGTCCAAGGCCGCTCGTGACCGTGAGCACGGCTGATATACCAGTTTTACACTCTGCAGAGGTTGTACACTTTCACTGTGAGTCGTGATTTACCCTTTTCCCCGAGGTGATCAACCTCTTGACCCACTACCAAGGAAGGTAGGCAGGGTTCACTATGAAGCCTTTCAAAGGTTCATCTAACAAGTTAGGGCCATTAGATTCACTCGACAAACAGATATAGGAACCCCCTATCGAATGGCACAATGACGCGCAACCTATACACATAAGAGTAGAGGTTGTCCTATACCTGATTTGTCAAGCCATTCTTACGCCATAAAGGTAACCTCTAACATGCTAGAAAATGTCCTCATACTGAGCTAATGACAGAGCCATGTAGCCCTCACAGTTGTAGAATGGCAGAGGGGCTTTGCAATGCTAGCATGACATCATTTGTCAGAATGACTTCAACAGTGCTATGTGATCAAATTGGCAAAAATCTACTCACCTATGTTGATGACAGTAGTAAAAAGCAAGAAAAGAGAAGATCACATCAAAGTTCTCCAACAAACATTTGCAAATCTTCGGGAAGCAAATCTAAAGTTGAATCCTGAGAAGTGCACTTTCGGAGTCCAGAAAGGAAAAATCTTAGGTTGCATTGTATCAGCAAAGGGAATTGACCTAAACCCAAAAAAAGTTCAAGCAATCCTAAACACGAAAGTTCCTGAAAATATAAAGGATGTCCAAAAGTTAACAGGAAGAACTGCTGCCTTAAATAGATTTATCACAAAATCAGCAGAACGAAGCCTGCCAATATTCCAAGCACTCAAGGGAATAAAAAGAAACTTCACATGGGGACCTCCACAGCAGCATGTATTTTAAGAAATAAAAAGATACTTATCAAAGCCAAATACCCTTGCTACGCCAACTCTAGGGGCTAAATTGCTCTTATATGTTTCAGCAATAGAAAGTGCAGTAAGCGTAGTCTTAGTTCAAGAACAAGAAAATCAGCACTCAAAGAAACAAGTCCCGGTTTACTTCATTTCAGAAGCCTTATCTGGCTCAAAAAAACTACTACTCGGAGATTGAAAAGATAGCCTACCTAGTTTTAACAGCAGCAAGAAAATTGAAGCACTATTTCCATGCTCACAAAATTAGAATACCAACAAATCATCCTGTAATAGAAGTCTTGCAAAGTTGCAGATCATCTAAAAGATTGGGAAAATGGGCAGCAGAGCTATCTCAGCACTACATCGAATTTGAAAAAGAACATCAATAAAATCTCAAGTCTTGGCAGACTTCGTGGTAGATTGGACTCCCTCTCAAAATCCAAGTGAAGAAAAGAGGCAGCTGGAATGGATCATATATTGTGATGGAGCTGGGGCTTCGTAGGGGTTAGCGCAGCAACAATAATCACATCACCTTCATGTAGCATCCGGTTTTAAGAACAAAACCAGATACACACCATATGTGAGCCCAGGATGTCAAATCTCACATATAGCCATAAATAGAGGTAATATCAATAGACAATGCTTAATATATAACATACTTAGTATAAAGGTTATAACATTGGATAGCAAACAGGGGAAAGACAACTCTGATCTTCGGTTGAAGACTCTAGTGCCACAGGGACAACTGACTGGTGGATCACAAGCCTAATTCCTCCAAACTCTAACAATCTGGTACCTATCCGGGAATTTTATCCGAATAATTAAAAAATAAAGCAAGCGTAAGTACATGTCATAGTCAACAAATATAACATGGGGTTCATGAGGCTCAAAAGGCTGACATTGGTTTAACTGCGATTAGCTTTTAAGGAGTCATCTTTTTGCAATTGGGTGGCAACAAGTTTATTCACAAGCCCATATAAACACATGATCAGGTAAACTTGAATAATGAATAGCACAAACAATAATCATTAGTGAGCATCTTTATCATCAGTACCATCAGTGTTCATCATCTATTCCGTAAGGGTCTAAGGCCGCTTGTGACCGTGAGCACGACTAATATACCAGTTTTACACTCTGCAGAGGTTGTACACTTTCACTGTGAGTCGTGATTTACCCTTTCGCCCGAGGTGATCAACCTCTTGACCCACTACCAAGGAAGGTTGGCAGAGTTCACTATGAAGGCTTTCAAAGGTTCGTCTAACAAGTTAGGGCCATTAGATTCACTCGGCAAATAGATATAGGAACCCCCTATCGAATGGCACAATGACACGCAACCTATACACATAAGAGTAGAGGCTGTCCTATACCTGATTCGTCAAGCCATTCTTATGCCATAAAGGTTACCTCTAACAAGCTAGAAAAGGTCCTCATATTGAGCTAAAGACAGAGCCATGTAGCCCTCATAGTTGTACCGTAAGTCCCGGATGTTCGCTTATAGATAAGTCCTTAGGGAGAGGAATCTAGAGCACCATAAAAACAGCCCAATGCTCTAGCCCCCTTATTCCATGTTGCTAAAAACATCTTTTAGTGTTTATTGCATAATCCATTAGTCAAGTTACAAGATCATGGCTTTGGTTTGAGCACTAGCATCATACTACCCGATGCAATACCCCGTAGGTGACAAGGTAGGAGGTAACAAAGTACTAGGAAATCTTTAGTGGTAGTCAAGGTAGACACATGCAGTATAATTAAATGATTAAAGGTGTATAGGACAATAAGGAAGATCCCATGCTATACTTGCCTGAAACTTAGATCCTTCTTCTAGTCTAAACCTTCAATGGAACACCTTCTTGATCAACACATAAAGCTCACCGACTGGACATGATCATAAAGCACCACACAAGCATCCATGCAATCATACATGAAGCAAACAATAGAACTAAATTAGAACAGTACACCAAACATAACACATATCAAGTAAAAAGGTTTTAAAGATGTTCTACACGCTACTCCAAACACACAGACGCGAAAAGCACTCTAATCAGAGTTATAACAGAAAAGTTATGAATTAAATAAGATTTCATTTAATAAAATAATAGATTTAAAACTAATCTCAAATTTCAAAAGTTGAAAAATATTTTTAACAATAAGATAAACATGCAGATTACTCAATTACGAACCTAATGCAACTTGAACAGGTCAAATCGGAGTCAAAACAGAGAAGTTATGCCCTAAATAAAATAGTGGCAAAACTGTAAATAGATGAAAGCGTATTTTAGATCTAACCGAAGAAATTATGTTTTCAAAAAAAGAAAACGTTTTCTGGAAAGTTGCTATGGACTACTAGTTCTATACTAGAAAAGGGCAGGGGCTCTTTTGAAATTCTGCCGGCTGAAGGGGTATCGTGTGATATTGGCCGTTGGATGAAGATCGGGCGGTTCAGAATAGATCGAGAGGGGGATGAGGCTGCCGGCGTCGCTGTGCACGGCGGTGATGCCATGGATAATGGTGAGACCTTGCCGGCATAGTTGGAATATGGCCTATGGCCTATGGCAGAACAAACCGAAGAAACCAGGAGATAGAGGAAAGCAAGGCGATTCCAACCAAGCATCTTACCGAGGCGCGGAGCGAACATGAGCGGCGTGGTGCTCGGAGTGGTGGGCGGTGATGGCGGCGGTGCTAGGGTTTGGTGGTGCTGCGTCTCGGCAATTCGGCGAGGAGGCTGCTGCTTAGAACGGGATAGGGAGAGGCATGGCACAGCACGGGGCGACTGCTATTTAAGGCCAGGGAAAGTTGTGGGGCGCAAGGCAACGATCGAGGCGTGGCCGGAGAGGAGTCAGGTGGTGGCGCGGCAGTAGAGTCCGGTGCGGACTCGTCTCGGGGAGGAAGAAGCTGATGCGTGGGCCTGATTGGTCAGCGACACACACGGGAGAGGAAGGAGAACGGCGCACGGGCAGGTACGGTGCTAGACCACGGAGAGATGGGCCAAAGCGAGGAAGCGGGAAGAGGCGCGGGAGGGAATGGGCCGCCTGCTACGGAGAAAGACTGGGCCACGGGCCAAAAACCGAGGAAGGAGAGGAAAAATAAAGAATTCCTTTTCTATTTTCTCAAACATAATTTCAAATCCAATATAAATTCAAATTTAAATCCTTTTGCAAATTGTGATCAAACCCAAGCATCACAAAAATAAGTATGCATCAGTATGAATGCACAAACATGTATGTAAACCTTATATTTGATTTTAACTTTAATAATGCTATTATTTTTCTAAATTTAAATGCTCACAAAAATGCATAATAAATCAAATTCGCCTATTTTAAAAACATGCAAATTTTAGGGTGTTACACTTCAGGGGTAAAAATGAAATACGCTGCAAGACTGGAATTCTAATGTACAAATAATATTGCAGAATACGAAACCGTTTTGCTTGGCCTTCGAAAAGCAAGAGCAATGGGAATTCAAAGACTAATAATCAAAACAGACTCACAAGTCGTGGCTGGACACATCGAAAAAGATTACAAGGCAAGAGATCTTGAGCTGGCAAAATACTTGCATTTTTTAAGAGAACAAGAAAAATATTTTGAAGGTTTCACAGTCAAAAACATCTCAAGAACAGATAACTCAGATGCTGACGAAATAGCAAAAGTTGTAGCCCAAAATACAAGTTTGCCTCAAGATGTCTTTTTACAAGTCATAACTCAAGCTTCTATCAAGACAAAACAAGAAGTTTCAAGAGAAGTTCATGTAATTCAAAGCAAAGATTGGAGAGCACCAATCATGGCATATCTTCGCGGACATTATGAACCAAAAGATGAAGTTAATGAAGTCAGAATGAAACACAAGACAAGGAATTACAAAATCATCAACAATCAGTTGTACAAGCAAGGGATTTGTGAGCCACTTCTCAAATGCATATCAGCAGAAGAAGAAAAAGAATTACTGTCAGAAATACACGAAGGAATTTATGGCACACATCCAGGCGCAAGAGCCATGACATGAAAAGCATTTCTACAAGGATTCTATTGGCCCTCGGCCCAAAGTGACAGCAAAGAAATAGTTAAATCTTATCACAATTGTCAAATTTCTGCAAGAAAAATAAAAGCTCCATCAACAAACTTACAAACAATAGAACCAACATGGTCAGTCGCAAGATGGGGAATTGACATAATAGGTAAATTGCCTCCAGCCCAAGGAAATTATCAATATGCAGTTGTGGCTATGGAATACTTCACAAAATGGATTGAAGCCAAACCAGTAACAAACATGTCATCCTTCACAATGAACAAATTCTTATGGCAGAACATCGTATGCTGCTTTAGGGTTCAAAGACACACACAGTAGATAATGGGACTCAATTTGATAGTCAAGATTTTAGAAACTATTGTTAGAATATGGGAATACAATTATGCTTCGCTTCAGTCAGACACCCACAATCAAATGGTGCGGTAGAAAGAGCAAATGGAATCATATGCATTGGAATTTCAAAGTGCCCAGTGGGGCTGCCTAAGGGAAAATGGGTCGATGAATTACCAAAAGTTGTTTGGGCTCATAATACAACAGTATCAAGATCAACAAACTTTACACCATTCAAGTTGCTATATGGAGAAGAAGCAATGACACCCGAAGAGATAAGTTGAGGGACCAAGAACAAACATTCAAATAATTGAGGAAGAAGAACAAGTAACAAGCAAAGATTTGCTTGAAGAAGAAAGGATGAAAGCAATCCAAAATCTTGAGGAATGTCAGAAGGAAACAAAGAATTGGTACAACAAGAAAGTAAGGCCAAGGCAATTATCTCCATGCGATTTCGTTCTGAAAAGAAAGAGAAATGAAGATAAAGTTGGAAAGTTTCAACAGAACAAACAAGCTAGGGGCATTTCACTTGGCAAATATGAATGGTGTAGAAATTGACCACACCTGGAACATCGAGACACTACGAAGATACTACCCTTAGACTTTAATCTTTTTCATTACAAGTTATACCATAGAAGTAGATTAGTTCTTTTACATTCCAATGTTTCAATTCAAATATAAATGACCTGCACTCTTTTTCCACTCAGGTGAAGCCCTTCACAGGGTGAGTGGTTTTTTAAAGAGGCAGTCTCCATTGCAAATTCTCATCTAATATAAATGAGAAACTATTCCCTAAATCTTGAGTACAGCAAAACTAACAAGCCGAAGAGTATACTTAAAATATACTCAAATATCAGCTAAAACAAACTAAAAATAGGTAGCATCATTTTTTGAACAAGCAAAAAAGTAATGCTAACCTATCTAAACAAATATTCTATCTACTTTTCAGTTTTTTCAAATTCACTAAGGTGAATTACAACTTCTAAGCGAAGTCTACGCGTCACCTTCACAAAAAGTGAGGGGACGATGTTTTTCAAATTCACTAAGGTGAATTATGACTTCTAAGCGAAGTCTACGCGTCGCCTTCGCAAAAAAATGAGGGGACGGCGTTTTTCAAATTCACTAAGATGAATTACATCTTCTAAGCGAAGTCTACGCGTCGCCTTCAAAAAAAAGTGAGGGGACGGCGTTTTTCAAATTCACTAAGGTGAATTACAACTTCTAAACGAAGTCTACGCGTCGCCTTTGCAAAAAAGTGAGGGGATGGTATTTTTCAAATTCACTAAGGTGAATTATGACTTCTAAGCGAAGTCTACGCGTCGCATTCGCAAAAAAGTGAGGGGATGATATTTTTCAAATTCACTAAGGTGAATTATGAGTTCTAAGTGAAGTCTACGCGTCGCCTTCATAAAAAGTGAGGGGCGGCATTTTTCAAATTCACTAAGGTGAATTACAACTCCTAAGTGAAGTCTACGCGTTGCCTTCACAAAAATTTACATTTCAATATAAAACAAAGTATACAAACTTTAAAATTTATTATAAAATAGAATCATTTATTACAGATTACAACACAGGGAGGAAAATTTTACATCAAAAGTTACAATCAATCACTTTCTGAAGCTTCAACTTAATTAGTGAAGCTTCACTAATTAAGTCTTCAACAACTTTATCCAACACACGATCAACTTCTGAGCATAAGAAATCTTCAGAAACAAAGCTCAGCGAAGCACTTGAACATGATGACTGGGAAAAATACAAGTATTAAAATATTTCTTATCTCATGTCGTGAAGAAAAAGGAAGAATTAACAACTACCTGAGAGAATTTGCTGAAGTCAACAACCCATGGCAAACAATGTCTCTTATTTTCAGCAGTAAGATTTTTAGATTCAAAATCTAAAACAACATATATCATCAGTGAGAGAATCACGATGACAAAAACCAAAACATCATAACATAACGCTTACGTTAGCTTACGTTCAACAAATGTATCAAATGTGGGATTCGCCTCATTGGTTTCGTACTCCAACCACAACGAAGATTCAACGACAAAGTTGCCCTTACACATTAACAAAGGCATAACACAAACTTCATCCTGCCCATTCAATATTTACAAAATGTCAAAGATCTTTTAAACCTCACCTCTCAACTTAAAATCTAAAAACTAAAACTACGAAGATAACTAAACCGGATGATCACCAACATCATCATCTCTGGCATTCTCCTCATCTCTCTTGTCTTGCTCCTTCTGCAACTTCTCATCAGCAGCAATCTCTTTCTTGACCTGCTGCAAAAAAAAATATTAGAATGGAAAACAAAAAGATAGAAATAAACAAAAGAGAGCAAAAACTTTAATCTAACATTTTCCATCTTTTTCTTCGCCTTCATAAAAGTGTGCTCACGACCACCTTGATTCCAATAGTCATAAAAATACTTCTTGCAAAGAATTTGAGTCCTTGAAGAAACTTGGGTAAGAGAATCCACTGAAGGAAACTTGTAGTTCTTGTCAAGCAGCTGCTCATACAAAGGATCATTGGCCTCTTTCATCAGATGAAAAGAGCCCTTGTTGCATACATACAACTCAAGTCAGCAATTGTCTATAAAACAGTAGACAAATCCTCATACTGACGACAAAGCCAACCAAAGAAAGGATCAAACTCTCCTTGCTCCCAACAAGCATCTTTAGGCTTCCCACCAAATTTATCATAACAATTCTTGCAAAGTTCCCATAAGTGATTGCATTTTTCATGGACATTTTGATCTTTTTCAATAGCCTTTTTCTCAAGAGACTTCTTCTATCTTACAACTTTATCAAAGTCCCTTTTCAAGTTATCAAAATCCTTAACCTTTCCTTCAAGCTTTGCTTCCATCAAAATACATCTTGTCTCCACGACGTGGAGAGTTTCAACAGTTTCTATTCTCTCTTTTTCCTTATCAGCAAGCTGATATTTCAAAGATTTAATTTTTTCAAGTAAGCCCTTTTCATGAAGAGCCGCATTTTTAGCTTCTTCAAGAGATTTCCTCAAACTTCTTTGCAAAAGTACACTCTGAAAAAAGAAACAAAATAACAAAACAAACTATTTAAACTACGAAGACAAATAATATCCGAAGACAAACAAAACAAACAAAATACCTTGTAAATCATAGAAACACTAGCATCTGCCAGTGTTGACGGTAGTTAACAACCAATTTAAACCATCAATTAAACATGCATAAGGGCATAAATATAATCACCAATGAAGGTTTAGGGGTTTAAACTAATAAATTCCATGAGTTTTGGTGAATCTATGTTTCCAGCAGGGTTTAGTCAGAAAACCGCCAAGGAGGACCTAATCGTCAAAGGAAAATATGGAGTTCCACCACGGTACCTACGTGGGAAGACTCTAGAAGACTCCAGAAGGTAAATCACCGAAGCGGAGGGCCACCCCCTGACATGTGGGGCCGCTTGGCCCTCCTAGGCCTACCTATCGTATGTCGGTCTCCCACCATCTTTGAGGATGCATCTAGGCCGTTGCTTAAGTCGGTTTGATCCAAGGGCAAACGTTGGACCCTTAGGGCTATATAATCCAGCCCCTGCCTCCCCCAGGCATCAGAAGTCATCAAGTCATTTGAGAAGACAAAAACCCTAATCTCCTCAGAGCTCCTCCTCCTCCGTAGCATAGTTAGTTAGGATAGATCTAGAGGGAGGCAAGTGAGACTTCGCTTGGATTCCGGATGTTGTCAAGAGCGTGGTTTGGTATGAACTTTGTACCCCTGTCTCTTTTGTTTCTCCATTATTTTTTATGCTAGTTACAATTGTTATGACAATCTCAGTGTTCATCTTATTCGTGTTCTTCATTATGATGTTCAACTTCTACTTTGATTATAGACTTAGTATAGCTAGTTTATCAATGTGTTTATGCATAAGTTTGTATAGCACTCACTCTGATGTACACGGGATGGGTGGTCGACATTGTGTAAGCGTGGTGCTTATATGTTGTTTACCTACGGATACACCCTATATTCTGGGTCATGTGGTAGATCGCGGATGTGACACTCCGGTTGAGTCCTTTGTAGTCCACTCCCCGAATATAGGTGCACGTAGGGTCCGATTACGAAGGTAGAACGAGCTCTGCCCTCAATCTTCCTTAGTAATATCCCTTAGGTGTAGATATGATGATGATCTTAGCCATGATTTCTAGGTGTAATTGCACTAATTAAATGTATACTTTGACTTGTTACTAAGAATGACTTAGGAATTATTCCTTTAATATTCTACATGACCATTCTAATGCTATAGAAAGGAGTGCTCTGAGTGATTTATTATTCTCATTACTTATCATTTATACATCTCTTATCCTATGACTTATCGCTATTATGAGTAGAACATTGGTTATGGTTTATTTCTCTTTCAATAGTATAAGTTATCAATACATATCCATGCTAGACCTTCCAAGTGGTAAAAATATAAATAACGATACCTAGAATACTCTTGGGTAAAATGCTACAATGGTATATTATCTGTGTGCTTGCGGATACTTTTGGTTCATAGATTTATATATATTCTCTCTAGTCACATAATTAATAAAGAACTACTTAGTGTTATTCTAGTAGTAATACTATGTAGTACCAACAAATTTCTCTACATCAACACTAGGGATGACAACCTAGTAAAGTTAGGGATATAGGTTTATGATAGGTGGCTAAGTTCTTCAAACAAGTGACACGTTAAGAAATACCAACAAGAATTTTTGGCGCCATTGCCGGGGAAGGTAGCTAGACTATTGATAAACTTATACTTATTGATGTGATCGAGATAACCATTGACCTCTGCTCAAGCAGAGTTACCCTTGTTCTGTCTACTTTTTATATCTTATGCAGGGTAATGTATGACTGGTTTTCATCTTTTGACGAACTACGTTGATGATCCAGAAGCACTACTTAAGAGAACTAAGGCTAAACTCAAGAAAGTTTCAGCTTTAGAGTCCGAAGACAACCAAATAAGGCGAAGCTTAACACCAGAATTTGAAGCCATGTCCGATAGTACTCTCCACGAATTTTCTACTCCAACCACTGCCAACATCCGTACTAGACCTAATATCAATGTTGGAGACAATGGATTCGAGCTCAAGACGTCTCTCATCAATATGGTGCAAGCAAGCCAATTTTGTGGAAAGGCATATGAAGATGCGAGTGCACATCTCCAACACTTTCTGGAGATCTACAGCACCATGAGTTGAGTAACCAAGGACGCCATAATACTTTGCATCTTCCCATTTTCACTTTTGGGGAAGGCGAAGCAGTGGTTTTACGCCAACAAAGATAGAAATACTATATGGGATAACTGCACCACTGTCTTCCTAGCAAAGTTCTTTCCCATGGGCAAGACCAATGCTCTACGTGGGAGAATTTCAAATTTTAGCAACAACATGATGAATCTATCCCTGAGGCATGGGAACGCTTTTAAGACTATATATTAGAATGTCCTCATCATGGGATGGAGAATTGGCTATTCATGCAGATGTTGTACCATGGGTTGACCAACAATACTCATGAGACCATGGATGCTGTTGGTAGAGGTGCATTCTTATCACTTACACTTCCAGCTACGACCACTCTTGTGGAGAAGATGGCCTCCAACCAAGGCTAGAATGAAGAACGTGTTTAGACCCACAAGAGAGATGGAGGTATACATCAACTCAAGGAAGTAGACATGTTGTCTGCCAAGATGGACTTGCTGATGAAGAAGCTTGAAGATCGAGCCAATGAGAAGCAAGAAGTCATGCACATTCATGATTCGCGCATCACATGTGAAGTATGTGGCAACACTGGGCATTCAAGGAACAACTATCCTGAAACCCAAGAGGATGTGAACTTTATCAACAATAACTACTATCATCCTCAGCAGAATCATTGGATGGAACCAGCAACAAAGGCCAAACTACCAAGGTAATTATCAAGGTAACTATCAAGGTAATAATTTTAATAACTTCAATCAACCACCCTTGAGAGAATTAATTGTTGGCCAATCTAGACTTATGAAAGGATTATCTAAGAAGGTAGCTACCAATGATAAAATATTAGAAAATATAAATAATAGGATGGATAGCTTTGCTTCTGCCACTAAGAACCAGCATAGCTTTAATAAAATGATAGAATCATAAATAGCTCAGCTGGTGGCTGTTGTTCCTCCGTTCGACAAAGGTAAGATCCTGGGGCAGCCGTAAGATCTAGAAACTGCAAATCTTTTCGATATTCACAATACAACTTACTATTACACGGAGCCATCGATGGGAAGGTGGATCGATTACACATTGCCTGACAAGAAAGGTGATCTAGGAAGACCTATCATCCCCATCACCATTGGACCTCACATTTTTCAAGAAGCTGTCTGTGACTTCGGAGCAAATATGCATTTACAGCTTGCAGATCAGTCACTCTGTTACCCCAAGGGAATTCTTAAAGATGCCATTATTCGAGTGGGACAATCATATGTTCCCGTAGACTTTGTGGTTTTGAAAACAAGCGGACACGTAAGGGCACCCTTTATTTTGGGCCGACCTTTCCTAAGCACCGCTAAAGCCATCATCTACGCGGATAGTGCCAAGATCTGCTTCACAATCAAGGATAAAAAGGAGAAGTTTTCTTTCAAGAACCGCATCTTGCAATCTCCTAGTCATCCACAAAAGGCATACCTGCCCGAAGAGACAAAGTGACCAAGAGGAAAAACAACTGAAGAAGGAGGAAGAACAAGACTAGTCAGCCACAAGAAGAAATGCTCAATATGATCAACACACTCCGATCTGAGTAGAACCACCTCCTTGCTAAGAAGGATGATCCTGGCGTACCGATGATCGAGTGTACCATTGGAAATAGAATCTTCCACAAGACCTTCTACGACATTGGATAGGGGGTCAACATAATGTCTAAGGTAACGTATGAATATTTATTCGGTGATGAACCTTTGTTCCCTACATATATGCAATTACAAATGGTGGACCAATCAATCCGATTCCCGGAAGGGATAGCAAAAGATATTATGGTAAGAATACATGATCACTATGCCCCTGCCGACTTCATGGTTCTGGACATGGGTGAAGAAGAAGATGACACACCCATCATTCTTGGAAGACCGTTCCTCAACACCACCAACGCGATCATCTACGTCGGATCTAGACAAGTCCACTTCCAATTCCCTAGGGAAAAGGTACGCTGTTATTTTAATAGTTACACTACTTATGAGCAGCCAAATAAGTCTCGTTCCAGGAGGAGACGTCGATCATCCTAAAACCAGAAGAATTAATCTCCAAAGAATGAATGGGAGGAA
Source organism: Miscanthus lutarioriparius (assembly GCA_904845875.1). Classification (NCBI taxonomy): domain Eukaryota; kingdom Viridiplantae; phylum Streptophyta; class Magnoliopsida; order Poales; family Poaceae; genus Miscanthus; species Miscanthus lutarioriparius. Next base: position 113,640,259 of record CAJGYO010000002.1, read on the forward strand.
GATAAGGAACCTGAAGGAGTTGTAAAAGATGAACCGCTCCACCAAAGTCAAGTCCACAGACCCAGCAGGTGCGAAAGGAGAAGGTAACATCATCACCAGAGTCACAAGAGGCGTAATCACCAGAGTCTCCATCGCTGGGAACAAATGATGCACCTGTAAAGCAAAGGACCCTTCTCCAGCCAAGTCTTGTCTACAGGACTTAAAAATCTAAACCCTGGCCATGAGGTAACATCGGTAGTTATCCATATTTACTTTTAGCATTGCATGAATTATTTTTTCACTTTAGCATATTTACTTTTCTGCACTAGCATTGCATTTAGAAAAGAAAAATAAAAAGTTCCATTACTGCATTACATCATTGCATCAAAAAAAATCTTAAGCCCCATGTGAATAAATCTGCGGTGTGTAAACACCCACGAGAATATTCACTGTGGTGGCATAAAAATAAACATGCATACATACTTCTTTCTGTATTGTATAAATAAGAAAATCCAAAAATATATTAATAGATATTCTGCTAGAACTTTGTCAATTAGGAAATCTGTCTAACCTCCAAGGACAACAAATCTCTGAATGGTTGACCGCTAACCCCTTATCTTAATCCGTGCCATGAGTTTTTGGTGTTCTTGTTGGAGTATTTTGCAGGATGATCAAGAGTAAAGCCATCCATCCGAAGTACATTTTCCCGAGCCGCTGCTACACCCACTGCATGAGGAAAACAACTTCTGGAAGGATGAGAGAGATTTTAAGAAAGACCACGACAACATCCAGCTTGGGGGAGGAGCATCCCCCATGTATCTAGCTAAGTATTTCTTTCCCTTTTCAGTTTTACTATCTTTGAGTTTTCTATATATTTGCTAAAGTCATAAAAAGATGCATAACTAACAAAAACAAAATAAAAGTTTTATCTTAGCTATATATATATAATAGTAAGGTGTGATCTTAAAAATGAAAACAAAATAAAAGTGTGTATCAAGTTTTCTGTTTTTAAGAGTTAAATAAAAGGACTCTAAGGATAATCTCTTGCAATGGAAATGATGACTAGTTGCTCTATCGTGATTCCTTTCAAGTACCTAGTTTTCAGCCTTAAATTTTCCTGAGTTTTGGATATGATTGTTTTGATATAAGAATTTACCCTGAACATGAAACTCGTGGGTAGCATATGCTTGAGCTAAGTCTAGGTAATTGATGGATATGATATGAGAAGGTATGAGCTGTTGTTTATATTGTTCCTAGTGATACCAAAGTTCTAGAGATTTATCTTTTGAAAAATATGAAAATCCTACATGATGAGTTCCTTGTATGACAAAGCTTGAATTCCTACCAGAGCCATATATGATATTTAGATTAGAAGAACTTTCACTCATATATGCTGCTTGTTTTGCATTGAGTTTAGTCAAGCTTTGTTGATGCCTTATGAGAGGTTTGTCATACTCTTAAAATCAAGATCACGTACACACCACCTAAATATGCACTACTCCTACACTGGGGGTAGGCGCAACAACATGCCATTTCATTTAGATCCACCTAAAAATGTATTACACCTACACTGGGAGTAAACACCAAAAATATTCTTCATAGATATCCACCAAATAAATGCTTTAAGTTCTTCTTGCTATCTCTCAAAAGTTTTTGTTGTAGAAAAGAAGCATGGGGCTATGCAAAAGTTATTCATAAAAAAAGAAGAGAGATGAAAAAATGGACAAGTGTCCGAGATATTAAAAACAATGGGTACTCAGATGCCCACCTAAAAAAAGAGAAAAAAAAGAAAATGAATAAGATAGCCCCTGTTTTCTTGCAAAGTTGTTTCCAAGTTCCAGAAAGAGAGATATGTTTTCAAGGAGCATAGTAGAATTAGGTTAGCCACCATATATATCCACCATATACATCCATACACATGTACATCTTGATTTGATTGTATGACTCAACTCTCTTTGGATCCGAGGTTTGACTTTACAATATATGTATTGCAAGTATGCTCTTTTATGCTTTCTTCACTTCTATGAGCTCCACATAAACCTTAGTCGTAGGAAGATAAAGGCATAACTCACTATTACCTTTGGTAAGGATCCATAAATACCACATATATTGAGACACTTGAGAGTGTCATACAATAGGAAGCTCTGAGTTTTATTTTGAAAATCTATAAAAAAACTCCAGAATAATTGTTGAGCAAAGAACTTGATCGTTCTGTCTTTCAATTGCTCAAGACCCAAGTGAAGGCTAAGAAGCCCTGTGGTTGAAGGTAATATGGATAAGTTTGAAAGTCAGATTGGTTTATTCTAATCCGGAGAGAATTCTTGTTTGAACGCATGTGTACTTTTGAGGAGTTGCTTCAATGTTTCCAAAATCCTTAAACTCCAGATTTAGTTACTAAGTTTAGTTTTGCTAAGGGACTAGCAAAAGGTAAGCTTGGGAAAGTTGTTGACGATAGTTAACAACCAATTTAAACCATCAATTAAACATGCATAAGGGCATAAATATAATCACCAATGAAGGTTTAGGGGTTTAAACTAATAAATTCCAACAGGGTTTAATTAGAAAACCGCCAAGGAGAACCTAATCGTCAAAGGAAAATACATAGTTCCACCACGGTACCTACGTGGGAAGACTCTAGAAGACTGCAGAAGGCAAATCACCGAAGCGAAGGGCCACCCAGTGAAATTTGGGGCCGCCCGTCCTCTAGGTGGGCCCACCTATCAGCCAGCTTCGTATGTCGGTCTCCTACCGCCTTTGAGGATGCATCTAGGCCGTTGCTTAAGTCGGTTTGATCTAAGGGCTCATGTTGGACCCTTAGGGATATATAATCCAACCCCTACCTTCCCCCAGGCATCAGAAGTCATTAAGTCATTTGAGAAGACAAAAACCCTAATCTCCTTAGAGCTCCTCCTCCGTAGCATAGCTAGTTAGGATAGATCTGGAGGGAGGCAAGCGGGACTTTGCTTGGATTTCCGATCTTGTCAAGAGCGTGGTTTGGTATACACTTTGTACCCCTTTCTCTTTTGTTTCTCCATTATTTTTGTATGCTAGGTACAATTGTTATGACAATCTCAATGTTCATCTTATTCATGTTCTTCATTATGATGTTCAACGTCTACTTTGATTATATACTTAGTATAGCTAGTTTATCATTGTGTTTATGCATAAGTTCGTATAGCGCTCACTCTGATGTACACGGGATGGGTGGTCGACATTATGTAAGCATGGTGCTTATATGTTGTTTACCTACGGATACACCCTATATTATGGGTCATGTGGTAGATCGCGGGTGTGACACTCCCGTTGAGTCCTTTGTAGTCCACTCGCTGAATATAGGTGCATGTAGGGTCTGATTACGAAGGTAGAATGAGCTCTGCCCTCAATCTTCCTTAGTAATATCCCTTAGGTGTAGATATGATGATGATCTTAGCCATGATTTCTAGGTGTAATTGCACTAATTAAATGTATACTTTGACTTGTTACTAAGAATGACTTAGGAATTATTCCTCTAATATTCTACCTGACCATGCTAATGCTATAGAAAGGAGTGCTCTGAGTGATTTATTATTCTCATTACTTATCATTTATACATCTCTTATCCTATGACTTATCCCTGTTATGAGTAGAACATTGGTTATGGTTTATTTCTCCTTCAATACTCTCGGGTAAAATGCTACAATGGTATATTATCTGTGCACTTGTGGATACTTTTGGTTCATAGATTTATATATATTCTCTATAGTCACATAATTAGTAAAGAACTGCTTAGTGTTATTCTAGTAGTAATACTATGCAATACCAACAAATATCTTTGCATCAACACTAGGGATGACAACATAGTAAAGTTAAGGATATAGGTTTATGATAGGTGGCTAAATACTTCAAACAAGTGACACGTTAAGAAATACCAACAGCCAGTTCAGGGGAAGATTTCCCAGCAAGCTCAGCTTCCGCATCAGGAATTGCGAAGGCATCATCAATGCACTTTGATAACTTTAGCTCCGATTTCCTAGGCATAATGCGAAGTCTGTCCAAGCCAATCCCAATAAATTTAAAAGTGTCTAAATTCACACCTTGAGCTTGACAGTATTCAAGACAACGTTTGTACACCTCAGGATCAACTCCATCCAGGATTGACTCCATGGCATCGGCAGGAGTAGCAGGCTCCTGAGCAACATCTTTCATCTTCCCAACATTTACAGTCGTCTCCTTCTGAGACGAAGAATCAGGGAAAAATTCCTCTGCACGAGCAAGAGCGAAGTTAAAAATAAGATATATATATATATAGATATATAACCAAAACGATAGGAAAAAACAAACTAACCCATGGAAACACCTTTCTCAAGTTGACAAGCAACTTTCTTGCCAGTATTGACATCAATGGTAGATTCAGTCAATCGAGCAGCTTTAGCACCCTCAGCCTCCTCATCAAAAACATTGTCATCAGAATCATCAAAATCAAGAGTAGCTGTGAAAGTACCCTTGCGATCTTTAGCTGCGCGAGCACCATATTTTGAAATATCTTCTGTAACTTTGCCACCAGCAGCAGCACCACCACCTAAGTCATTATCCTCCATCTCAACTTCAGGGGAAGTTGGAGCACGAAGACCAGCATTAACACCTCCTGAAATATCTTGTGGGGTTTGAGCAACAAACCTCTGAGAAGATGGCCCAACAGTATCTTGCAAAGCTAGAATTTCAAGCTCACCTTCTTCTAACTGCTTCTCAACAGCAGCGGAAACATTAGCATCACCAATTACAGGAGATGAAGCCAGATTAATCGGAGAAGAAGGCAAAGTATCTTCGCTAATATTCGCCTGAGGCGAAGACAAATTAGCTTCGCCAACATTCTCATTAGAATGCAAAGTGCCTCCCAAATTCTATAAATAGTCACTAAGCAGAGTCAACATCGACGGAGTCAATCCACTAAAGAAAAAACTAAACTAATAATTCTCACCTCAGCAGCACGACTTTGTTAACTAAGAATTTCTTGTCTCTCAATATTTAGACCCAAATCTTCATCATCTTCCCCACTTTTCTTAGAACTAGAAGGAGCAACAATTTTCTTCTTCTTAACAACTTTCCTTGTAAGTGGAGTACCAACTCTCTTTTTCTTCGTAACATTTTCTACGGCTGGCTTCGCGGTACGAGTATAGGCTGGTGGTGGCCTTTCACCATACTAGATTTGAGCAACTTCAAAAACTCTATTCAGACGTTTATAGTCCGTCCCCAAAATTTTATCCATCAAATCTTTCTCCTTCTTCAAGAATTTGCCAAGAATCGCAACCGCATTCACTTCGACTGTAGAGACAAAATCTTCATCATTTGTGTACTTCTTCGGACGAGCAACTTCTTTATCTGGATACAAATAATCCTTCCCTCTCACAACCTTCTTGTGAAAACAAACAAAACTCCAGCCTTTTTTAAGAGACCAAACCCGAGCTGCAAGATACTCTTCGCAAAGATCACGAGCACTTTGCAAATTAGCAGCCAACTTATAAGCTTTCTCACAAACTTTAGAATTCCTCGTACTTCGAAAATCAAACTTACAATCAAAAGCCTTCCTACCCATCTTAGCAGCCAAAGGATAGCGCTTTACAATCTTCTTTGATGTATCCCTCTCTTCGACCATCGGAACCGAATGATAAAACCAAAATCTATACCAATTTTCAACCCACTTATTTTTAGAAGCAGGGGCAATTTGCTTGGCACCGCGTGCAAGCAAAATACTTGATAATATTCTTCCCATCCACAACTTTGCTTCTAAATTGAGTATGCATCTCATGAAGAGCACAGAAAGCTCTAATGTTCAAATTTGCATCTTGAGATTTCACTACCCAAACAAAAAGTGCAATCTTCGCTATTCCATTTGGAGTCAAATGATGCATTTCAATGTTATAGGACTTTAGAATTTCTTCAATAAAATCTTGGCAAGGCATGCGAAGTCCAGCAGTGAACTAATCTCAAAAAACAACACACTCATGAGGCTTCGGCTTAGGAGTTGTTTCATCTTCAGGCTAATGAACAGAAGCCCTTTACAACATCCTATTAGTAACCATCCACTCCAACTCACCATCATTCATCAATGTTTTTCCAAAATTCAAAGATTTGGTGTCATCACCAACCAATTCTAACTCAGACGCAGAAACATCTGACAAATCTTCACCAAACCCAGATTGATTAGATTCAATGGGAGAATTCCCAGAAACATTCTTCTCTTGATCAGACATCTGCAAAACAAGAGACAACTCAAAAAATGAAAAACGCAACGAAGGAAAACAAAAATAAACAAAGTAAAAACTAACCTTAGTCGATCGAAACTTTCACTTTCAGGAAAAACTAGTCTTCGCAGAAAACTTGACTTCGCATAAAAATTGGCTTCGCTACAAAGAAAAATTTCAGCAGCACCTCCCTGTCTTCGATAAAGTTGCAAAAATAGGGGGGAGGGCGTAGTATATATAGGCAACTTCGGGTCAAACCTGGCGATTCAACTTCTGTCGGTAAAAATTGATAGTTACAATTCAAAAAAGCATCTATTCACAGTCTAACGGATACAAACGGCCAACTCCAAAGTTTGGGACGATGTTTTCTGTCTTCGTTTTTTCAAATCAAAACTTCGTGGGATTCAGACCTTTGGAGTAGGCCTTCGCCCGCGAGGGGCTGCTGTTGGGGATTTGACTTTGCCACAAAACTTAGCCCCTAGAACTTTGGAGTTGACTCTCTGACTTTGTGCATCAAGGATCACTTGCAGGAAAAAGAAGCAGAGCGAAGATGAAAGTCCGGCTTCGCTGAGAAAAATTTGACTTCGCAAGAAGAAGAGAAAGTTTGAAGCTGAAATAGGCGAAGACAAAGTTTGGCTTCGCCAATAAGAAGTTGGCTTCGCCGAAAGGCGAAGACAGAGAAAAGCAAAACAAGAATTTGTCAAGTTAAAGATTAAAGTCTTTTGAAAGATTGACGAGCAAATTGAAGAATGAAGACTAGAATGGTAGAAAAATACCACTTCGCCCTTGTAGTTGAAAAGGGTTGTAATGATTTGAGTCAGGGTAAAATGGTCATTTATGTACAAAATACGAAGGCTATGACCTCTATAAATACCCCTCTGATATGTACAGTACGACCATGAAATGAATACAACTTTGACTTGTGTTCAAACTTTGATGATTGTGTGATTTCATTACCCAACATTCCTAATATGTGATGTCTCGATCTGTCTTTATTTTTGCAATCACATTTTGCACTAAGTACTCATAGCAGCTATTTGTTTCTTTTTTATCTACAGGCTTACACAGGGTTTTAGAAAAACATGATACTGTCCTAGTATACAAACCTTTGTTCATCTACTGAACCATTCCATTTTTCATGTTATTCAGTCAAGCTAATGTTGTGAGCACTCCTAGGAAGCTCCTGGGTCTAAAGAAAAAGCTCACTCCAAGGAAGGGAAAAAAGAACGGTGTTCGAATAATCGTAGAACATGTTATGAGTCCTTTGTATGATTATGCATTCCCAGGATGGATTGGGTTTTTTTATCTATGTGAACTTATGTCTGGATGGTTATTTTGTCTAGTGAACCTATCATGTGTGGATGGTTATTTGGCTACAGAACCTCTTTATGTATGGATGGTTATTGTCAGTGAACCTGTACTCTTAAATTATCTAAATGGTTATTTTCTCTATTCTGAAATTTTATTATAATTTGTACTTTGTTTACATTAATTTTTTATCAAATATATTACATCTGTGTAGTTGGGATAAGGGAAAAGGCTGCTGAGGAAGGGACCCTGAGATCCCAGGTTTCTTTTTTAGATTTTTTTTTTATTTTTAACACTTTTTTAAAACTATTTTTAATATGATATTGTTTATTTTTTTCAAAACTAACACTTTTGGCCGCACCTATTCGCATGGCGCGGCGAAATCACGTTGCCGCGCTATGCATGGGGGCGCGGTAGGAGCAGCGACTTGGCAGCGACTAGGGCTGCCGCGCTTCGGATCTGGACGCGGCACTGACGCGCCACGGCGCATGGCGCGGCACCCCTTTGACACGGAGAGACGGACACTTAGGTGGCCCATGCTGATTTTGCGCAGGGGTCGGTGTAGAGACTATAGTAGCTGGCGGGTAGTGTCAAATCACCTAGCCCCTACTCATGTATGTATATATAAGAGCATATTACATTTCATTGAACCATATTTTACATCTTCAGTTTATGTGTAAGTTCTATATTCAACTGGTGTAAATTGATTATTCTTAAATGAGAATGATCAGAATTACTTGAATATTTATCTGACTGTTTTTTTGGCTTTTTTATTTTATGTATATTTTATTTGGTTTTTCTTTGAATTTTTTTAATTTGGCTTCCATAGAAATAATCTAGGTAATTTTTTATTTTATATATTCTACCTTCGAATTAATTCTGATTATTAGATCTTAACCCTGTAGTTATACTTGGCCATGCAGCACGAGGCACGACAGCACGACACGAAGCACGGAAAAATAGCCCGACACGAACCTGGCACGGCCCGATGAAACTCGGGCCCGAGCTGGCCCGGCCCGCTGCTCAGGCCGTGCTTGGGCTGACCCCCAAGCCCGTGGGCCAACACAACCCGGCACAAGAAATGGAGGGAGGCCGACAGTGGCCCGAGGCAGCCAGCCCATTCAGGCATTCAGCCCACGGCCATGGCCCACGCTCAGCCGGTCGGCCTCGGCCCCTCCCTTCATATACAAGGGACACGGGCGACGGCCGCCCCCTCACAACCCTAATCCATTCGACATTTCGACTCCACTCCACCAGCTGACCCGCCGCGCAGCGCCCACGCTGCTCTCGTCTTCGCCTCGCCTTTGCCGCGCCGCCGTCTCCTCGGCGTCCGACCTCATCGACTCCGGTGACCTTGATCTGCCTTCCGCCGCCGGCCAGCCTTTCCCTTCTCCTCCCTGATCTCCTTCCTCTCCCCCTCTCCCTTCCCCTCTTGGTGATATGTGAGTTCGTGTTCCTGTCAGTGTCACCCCTCCTCCGTCGCTCGCCGTCCTTGCTAACGGTCTGTCGTCTTCTCTGCGGGGGTCGTCTTCTTCTCCGGCACCGGGCTCCGGTTGCGCAGGTAAACCCTAACCCGAACCCTAACCCTAACCCTAACCCTAACCCTAGCATCTTCTTTCTTGATCTGATTCTGTCATCTGATGTGTTTCTTGATCTGCAGGTCGATAGCCGATGCTTCCTCTTCTAGCTGCGGCGTAGAGCGAGCTCGGCGGCCACCCACACCGTCGAGGAACGGGGCCAGAGCGGTCACTGCCATGGCGAATGACGATGCCATCCTACCGGGCATGGCCCCCAAGGGCGAGGACGACGACGACCTCCGAGAGGACGCAGCTGCCTTGTTCGGTGTCGATCTCGGAGCCAGCCAGGCTCCGATCGATCTGGACGGCAGCGGTGGTGAAGGGGCGACGATGGCTGGGACTGGCTCCAACACCAACAGCTCTGCTCCATCTATTTCTGGTAATGCAACCAGAGTTGGTAAGCGCAAATCTCCTGTCTGGGCTGACTTTGATGAGATCTATGAGGATGTGAACGGCAGTAGAATTTGCACTAAAGCTGTTTGCAAAATGTGTGAGGCTACTTTGTCTGCTAGATCTGTTTCTGGAACTGGGCACTTGAAGAGGCACCAGAAATCATGTATGGAAAAAACTAATCGACGTGCTGCTGTTCAGTCTAGGCTTGCGCTTAATCCTAATTGTTTGCGCAACTGGGACTATAAACCTGATGTAGCTAGACAAGAGTTGTGTCGATTGATTGCTAGGCTTGACCTTCCCTTAGGTATTGGTGACACTGATGCATGGGAGGAGTACATTCAACGTGCTCATAACCCTATTTTTACTAGGGTCTCCCGGCAGGCCACCACTAGAGACCTAAGTAAGTTATTCACTGAACGTCGTAATATGCTTAAGAATCATATTTTGCGTGGTGCTTCATCGGTTGGTTTGACATCTGACATTTGGTCTGGTAATGCTAAGGAGGACTACATCAGTGTAGTTGCTCATTTTGTGAGTGCTGACTGGGAGCTACAGAAAAAGGTAATTGGGTTGAGATTGATTGAGGTGAAGCATACTGGTCAGAACATTGCTGAAAAAGTTGGTTCTGTGATTGAGGAATTTGGTTTGATTGACAAGATCTTTTCTGTTACTCTAGATAATGCTTCTTCTAATGCAAAAGCAATGGAAACTTTGACACCTTTGTTTGCAGAATACTTGGGTTCTGATCCAGCCCCTACACCTTCTAATCCTAATAAAAGAACTTATCACCTTATTCATCAACGTTGTGCTTGTCATATCATAAATTTGATTGTTAAATCTGGTTTAAAGAGGTTCAAACCTTATACAGAAGATTTTAGAACAGCTATTAACTTCTTGAATTCTTCTAATAATAGAATTGCCAAGTTTAAGAACTACTGCAATGCTCAAGGTTTAAGACCTAGGAAGTTTGGTTTGGATATGCATGTTAGATGGAATGCTACATACCTTATGCTTAAACACCTGCTGCCATATAAGGAAGTTTTTTCTGTGTTCATTAATGCTAATTTTGGGGCTGAATTGTTAACTCCAAGGCATTGGCATATAACTGCAAAGGTATTGGAATTCCTAGAAGTATTTTATGAATCAACTGTTGTTCTTTCTGGTGTGTACTATCCAACTAGCCCTCTTGTTTTGCATCATCTGCTTGACATTTCTGCTCATTTGCATGAAAGTGAAAAGGATCAAAATCTGATAGCCGTTGTGTATCCGATGAAACTAAAATTTCTTAAATACTAGGAAAATATACCTCTGCTGTATTCATTTGCTTTCATTCTTGATCCAAGAGCTAAGATGAGAGGTCTGTTTAATGTCCTGTTAATTCTAAAAGAAAACCTTGGTGTTGATTATAGTTCATATTATGCTTCTATTAAAACTGAACTTTATAAGTTGTTTGCCAAGTATGACAGCAAGTTTGGTGCAGCTAAGAATAGAAGGTCTGCACATCCTGTAGGCCAAACTGGTAAGAGAAAACAGGCTTGGGGAAGAATATTTGGAGGCCCTGGAGCCTCTGGTGTTATTGGTCCATCCCCTACCCCAACTTCATCTGCTGCATCTATTGGTTGTGAGCTCACAGCTTACCTAGACAGTGACAATGTCACTGCATATGAAAATGACTTTGATTTGCTTCTCTGGTGGCGTGACCACAAACTAACCTTTCCTGTTTTATCTATAATGGCAAAAGATATAATGTCTGTTCCAGTGTCTACTGTGTCTTCAGAATCATGCTTCAGCTTGACAGGAAGGATACTTGAAGAGCGGCACCGACGCTTGTTGCCAGAACATGTGGAGATGCTTGCTTGCATCAAGGATTGGGAGTTGGGAGAACGAAGACTGCAACATTCAACAGACAACCAAGAGTTGGCAAGCTACTTCGAGCATTTATATCTTGATGAAGAAATTAAGAATGCATCTAGGGCTCCTTCGGCTGGTACATCAGTGGCTTCTGCATCTACTTCTGCTGGTACTTAGTGTTCTCTGTTCTGAGAGTTGAGAGATGAGAGATGAGATATGAGAGTGAGTTGAGAACTTGAGATTGAGAGGAGAGATGAGAGATGAGAGTTGAGATGAAACTGAGAGTGACATTTGTATCTGAACTTTGAACTTATCATTATAAGAGCTGTGCTGCACTCTTTTTTTCTTTCTAGGGTTTCTCACAATGGTGAGTTTTATCTAGAAAGGTTTTTAATGAGGCAGCATTACACACAACTCAATTATCTTTTTAAGTCTTGTTTGTGCATTGTTATTTTGTGATTGTGAGTTGTGAGTTGTGATTGTGACTTGTGAGTTGTGACTGGTCAATGGTCTAGTTGTTAATTGTTATCTTTGAATCCGGTCTAGTTGTGGACTTGTGATTGTGAGTTGTGATTATGAATCTGTGATCTCTTATCCTTTATATTTTCTGTGAAATTTGATTCCAAATTTGAAAACTGAAGTTAGAGCTGAATTTGCTGGTGTGTTTACAGAATTGCGGGCTGTGGGCTGGCACGGCCCGATATTTTCGCCGGGCTAGTCGGGTTGGCATGGCCCGAAAATCAGCCCGCAGGGCCGTTCTTGGGCCGAATGCTAGGCACGAGGCCCGTGCTGACACGGCCCGCAGGCACGACGTGCCGTGCCGGCCCGAGAAGTTGCGGGCCGTGCCGGGCTGGCCCGATGGCCATATATACCTGTAGTTATAAAATTTGAGTGTTTCATGGCCTTAAAATACTCGATTCTATCAACCGGTCAGTTTCGAGTGTTTTATTGGCATGTGACGTTAGGGTGTCATGAGCTAATTATAAAACTAATTGCACAGGAGTAGATTAATTAGCGAGACAAATCTATTAAGCCAAATTAATTCATGATTTGACAATGTGGTGCTACAGTAAACATATGCAGATAGCTTTTGCTATACACTTACATATAGCTCTCTGTCTAAATAAACAAAAACAATTTATAATTTGGAATGGATGTACTCGCTTTGACTTTTTTGATACATCCATTTTACCATGTATCTAGAAATAATATATGTCTCGATACATAGCAAAATGGTACATGGCAAAATGGATGTATCAAAAAAGTCAAAGCGACTTATAATTTGGAACGGATGGAGTAATATATAATTTTCTAGATACTCAGGCAGTAGACTTAGACATGTTACTGTAGCACCACGTTGTCAAATCATGGATTAATTTGGCTTAATAGATTCGTCTTGCTAATTAATCTACTCCTGTGCAATTAATTTTATAATTAGCTCATATTTAGTCCTCGTAGTTAGCATCCGAACGTCCGACATGGACTAAACTTTAGTTTCTGGATCCAATTTTCAAACGGAGGATGTGCTAGTTGTTCACATTGTTACACGCGTTTGAGAACAATAATGGTGCCATTGGCAGAACCAAAGGGGTAGTAGGGGCTCATGTCCCCCCTCCCATTTGAAAAAAATTAATACCCTATAAAATTTTAATTGCATAGTATGTCTACCTTCTACTCAAGTATTTTAGGAACTCATGACACCTGAGCATCACATGTCAATAAAACACTCGAAACTGATGGGTTGATAAAATCGAGTATTTTAAGGCCATAAAACACTCAAATTTTATAACCATAGGGTTAAGATCTAATGATCAGAATTAATTCAAAGATAGAACATATAAAATAAAAAATTACCCAGATTATTTCTATGGAAGCCAAATTAGAAGATTTCAAAGCAAAACCAAATAAAAAAAATTAGCCAGATTATTTCTATGAAGCCAAATTAAAAAATTTCAAAGAAAAACCAAATAAAATATACAGAAAATAAAAAACCCAAAAAAAACGGGCAAATAAATATTCAAGTAATTTTGATCATTCTCATTTAAGAATAATTAATTTACACCAGTTGAATATAGAACTTACACCTAAACTGAAGATGTAAAATATGGTTCAATGAAATATAATTTGCTCTTATATATACATACATGAGTAGGGGCTAGGTGATTTGACACTTCCCGCCAGCTATTATAGTCTCTGCACCTGCCCCTGCACAAAAGCAGCATGGGCCAGCTAGGTGTCCGTCTCTCCGTGTCAAAGGGGTTGCCATGCCATGCGCCGTGTCGTGCCTAGATCCGCGGCGTGGCAGCCTCGGCCACGTCAGCGTTCAGTGGTCCTAGTCGCTGCCACGTCGCCGCTCCTACCATGCCCTCATGCATGGCGCGGCAATGTGATTTCGCCGCGCCATACGAATAGACGTGGCCAAAAGTGTTAGTTTTGAAGAAAAAAAACAGTGTTATATTTGAAAATAGTTTTAAAAAAATATTTAAAAAAATATTTTTTTACAGGGAGGGGCCCGGAGCGGACGCCTCCGTGTCCGCGTCGTCAGGTCACCGTCGTCGACGCAGCCGCCATCGCAGTAAGCCAAGGGATGATGCCCGTTCTCTCTCTGTTTTTTTTTCCTTTTCTTTGCCAGTTTCCTCACCCTTCGTAATCCATCTTTATTGATGCAGGATGATTGCGTCCCCGCCAAAAGGGCCGGAGACGTCACCCACGCCTCAGCAGCGGAGGCAACTATGTGAGCCCCTTCTCTCTTTTCCTCGCTCTGAATATAAGCTGATGGCTAAAGACTCATTCATGTTGCAGTTTTTTGTTTCTTTTTTGGCTCATCTGTTACCTTTGTCGCAAATTACTTCCTGAATCCTAAAGTGCACACTTCTTTATATGTTCTGGACAAGAATTGAACACAATATTTTAAATCCCGTCTACTATTACTATTTATTTAGAACTATGTCTTTGTGGCTATCTATCATAGGCAGGAAGATTTCATCTATATTTATTTCTTAGTACAGCTAGGTCTTCAGTGGTTATCTATCATACGCACATTGATCTACTTGATTTGCACTGGAGCATTACTTTGCTCTCCTACTCATTGCTTCCAGGCATGCATATGTTACTTCTTCCGATCATTGGGTGCCTACTGTACGTTACCTGTGCAGCCAAACTTTCAGTGTCTCAGTGTGCAATTAGCCCTTACATACTTTTCGTGGTTTCCGATCCTCATTGATTTGCTTCGTATGTATTTCATTTTTCAGGCTGCCGAATTAATTTGGGAATACATAACAGGATGCTCTGCCGAATGGATCCATTGACAGGCTCAATAAACTGAGTGGTAATGATTCATGATGCTTCAATCGATGTACTATTGCAACTGCTTCCAACTTGGGTTATTCCACGCTAATCACAGATCATATTCATGAGTCCACCTTTTTTCATACAGATTAGAGTTAAGCGATTTTTAATTTCCCTAGGTTTATTCAACCCGCTCCATGTTTGTGTTAACAAGCAGGCACTATTCAGAAAAACCTTAATACCAACTCACTGTATCTGTTCAACACTGATAGTTGTGCATTGATGGTGTCGTGAATTTTTCTGTCTATGGCGTCGCAATTTTGGTACTCATCAGCAATGGTTTGGGTTTGTGATGTAGGCACCAGCAGCGGTGAACAGTCAACAAGTGATATCTCAGCCTTGCCACCTTCTCATTTACGAAGCTCTATTTCAGAATCTCGCCTCTCATCGCACTATTACGAGCCGGCTTATATTGCCTCCAGGTCAGGGGCGGGCCCACATGTATAAGGTCGCCCTCCAGTCCCGCTGGCCGCTGCTCCCGTAGTCGCACGGAGAAAGTTGAATCGACTCGGTTCGCGCGGCGTGTTCTGGCGAAAGAAACCCTTAGGGCCTCGGTTGATCGGTTCGTGCCCTCGTGCGGCGTGCGACGGCAAGGAGACAGGAGGCGCGGCACGGCAGCGTGCGAGTAGCAGCTAGCAGGCAGCAAGCAGGCCAGCCGCCGTCACCAAGCACCAGGCACCAGGCACCAGGCACCAGGCAGCGACCTCCGACCTATAAGTTTAGATTCACTCCTCATGAAGTTTTAGGGATAGCAATTCGCCAATTTGTCCCCAAACTACTTAGTCTAGTTTCTTGTTTTCATTTTAGGTCTCAAGTATGAAAAGAAAATGATGAAAGCTTCACAAATTTGAGAGGTCTAGCAGAGTTGTCCATGATGCTTGTTAAAAAGGACAAGGTTGATATGTTCAACATTGTTTACGAACTTCTCAAATTGGTGCTAGTTCTCCCAATTGCAACAGCCGGTGTTGAAAGGATCTTTTCTACCATGAACTATATCAAAAACAAGCTGAGATATAAGATGGGGCAAGATTACTTGAATGATGCCTTGGTTACATTCATTGAAAGGGAATTCATCTTGCAAGCAAAGGATGAACATCATCAACCTTTTTCAAAGCACGAAGGATCGGAAAGTTGTCTTGTAATTTGTAAGTTTTATTGTCATTTGGTTATCAATTCTATATGTTGCCATTCCATATGTTGCCACTTTGCTATGTTGAACTATTGGTACCTTTTTATGTTAAACAATTTTAATTTATGCTCAGATTCTTCAATATGGAAATTCTGCTCAATTCTTAAACTATATATTATGCAGTTTTAACTATATGGCATTATACATCCCGAATATTAGCCATTTGGTTGTAAAAAAATAGTACCCATGTATAGTTTGAATACCCAGCCCTCAAATCCTGGGCCCGCCGCTGCTCCAGGTGATTCTTTCGTTACTTTTCCTCTCCAATGCAAACTTTTGGTGCATTGACGGTGCGGCGAATTTTTCTGCCTATACCATCACCGTTTAGATACTCATGTGCCAACCTAGATTTTAAAGGCATTACCAATTCTTTAGATTTGAGATACGACAAACTTAACTCTGCTGTGATGGGTGTACTTACTTGGTGAAACACACAAAGATTGCATGTTTATTAATATAAGTATAAACAAGTACCACATTGGCTAGGTGCACAATGAAGTTTTGCTGTACGATAACTGGCCATTAAAAAAAGTAATGACATGCAAAAGCATTCCATGTTGTAGCCCACCTTTCATATCCTCTGTTGTTTCTTTCTGTATTCATCCATTTGCGCTCACCCAAACTATGCCGCCAGATTGATCATTTCTGTTATCTCTTTACGACAGATTTGTCACGCTTAAGAACTGCTGCTCAAAGACGGAACAAACGAAAGGCTGTCCTAGCTTTTCGAATATATACTCATGGAAACATAGGAGAAAGTTGGAACTATTGTTGGTGTTTTTCTCATCTTATACGTGTAGCCTACAATTGTGTAACTGAAATAGTTTGTTTTCGTACCCAATATCTCTCACAGATTGTCAGTTGTTCCTGTCAATGCTTTCCCTGCTTCTGCCATTTTGTTAACTTTAATAATATTATTATGCTTTACAAAATCTCCTTCTGTCCACTTGCTGCTTACCTCTATGCTTTATGCAGACATCCACATACATTTACCTGGCTCATTTGTTACTCAGTGCTTATTCTTCACTGTGCTTTGTGTTGTTTGCAAAATCTACAACAGTTTTCTACGTTACCGGTACCTTCTCATGCTCCATTTTTGTGCTTGCTAGCCCGCGCAGCTGTGCGCGGGGGTTCCTGCTAGCTCTAGGTATAAGCAGCTAATTTAACAGGGATGCCTCCTGGTCTTCAACTGCAAATGCAACACCGGGAAAAAACATGAGATTGAGCGACCAAAAAGAAACCATTTTTTCAGGGAAAAAAGGAGAGCAGAACTTCTAATAGCAAGCTATTTTCTATATTATTTGATTCAGCTTGCGAGCTGGTCACATCTAAATTACTAGCAAGCCTAGCAAGCATTCTTCTTGGGTTTATTTGAATTTATGCCCTTTTCACATTTTTTTTGGAAAAGCCCTTTTGACATCTAAATCATAGCAACAGTCTTATATTCCGTCTCGTGCAGTGTCATGTATGATTTTTTATGATATGAAGGAAAAAGAGATGAGAGAGAGAAAGAGATCCTTGTTTCATGAAACAACCATCTCATGAGCTAAATTTTAGGATTATGAGACAACTATTGTAATAGCGTACGATTCAAAGAATTCGCGTGCCCAGGGTTATATTTTAAAAGGCTTACGAATTGAGTGTCAAATCTAGAGGGGTGCGCGAACTCAGGGTCAAATATTGAAGTTTTTGGTTTACGGCGTGGTGAAAATAAAAGGAGCAATGGACATACTCCCTCTATCCCAAAATAGAAGTTGTTCTCGCTTCCCGAGAATTTATTTTTTTTAACTTTGACCAATTATATAGAAAAGAATATTAAAATTTATAATACATAATTAGTATCATTAGATAGATCATTAAATATACTTTCATAATAAACTTATTTGGAGATATAAATGGTGCATGCATTTTTTATAAACCTAATTAAGATTAAGAAAGTTTGACCTGTACGTATCCCATAACGACGACTATTGTGGGAAGGAGGGAGTAAACAGTATGCTAGTTGCTTTCGAGCCGAATCATCACACTGGAGGCATCAGTTTCAGAGATTGATACGGTGGTTGATTCGACTACTGAATATCAGCCTGTTCGCTGTGTCATATTTGGCTTATAAGCCATTGATTATCAGTCAACGAACAATATTTTTCTCTCACGCCAAACAGCCCAAACAAATATGGCGTATAATGATGACAACGAACCAGGCACAAGAGATACTCCTACACAACACGCAAAATTCCTCTCAGCGGAGACCAGGAGAAAAGGGAAACCGGACAATTGCAATTTTCATCACAGAGGAGGCGTCAGATTCAGAGATCGACACTGATTCGACTGCTGAGCATGCTGAAAGCCCGAACATCATCCCGTTCGCTTGATCATATCAGCCATACTTATCAGCCATGATATAATATTTTTCTCTCACAACAAAACAACATCAGCCGGTTTATAATGCTGACAACGAACCAGGCATGTAGAGTATTTACACAACAAGCAAGTGACTTTCCTCTCACCAGAAAAGAAGCTACTAAACAGCGTATAGCACGTTACTAGATACTAGCGTATAGCACGTTACTAGCAGATTATTGTCAAATAGCGAATCGTGGATAGCGAGTGTTATTGCAGACGCTAAATTTCAATAGTGACATATGATAATTATATATAAAGTTAAGCATATATATCATAAATAATAGGTATAAATAGATATTTAACTGTATTAAAAGAACCGATGTCTCACGTACTTAAATTAAGAAAAAACAGTGGTCTTCTACACATTACATATAAGTTATCATATATAGAAGTTTATAAAGAAATAGATTATGAGAGCTATAAATGATTCATGAGACCATCATTCGTTATTATTGTAAAAAAATAGCAACCTCATCAGTCTCCTGGTCACATAAACCATCTTGTATCTTAAATGGGCTAGAATTATTTATTTATTGCATATCATATCATGCTATTGGGGCCGCTACATAGGATTGCTGACTGCTATAGTGGCTCGCTAACTCAAATAGCGGCCACTAAGTTCCAACTTACTAAATTCAGTCCGCTACATCATATCATAGCGGTAGTGGTCGGAGACCGCTACGGCTATTGCGGTCGCTACAACGGCTATTTAATTAGTACCTTATTGCCAGGAACTAGGAGAGGAGGGAAACCAAGCCATGATCGGGCCTTTTTCTGTCCATGGTGACATGAGTACTAGGCATACTCGCCACCTCTTATCTCCTTTACAAGGTCAATGTCACGAACCAAAAGTCTTCGGCAAGCCCCTTTGCCTCTTACTCGATATGCCGCACAGCGTCCTCCGGCACCCATCACGCAAAACCTTTTGCTTATCTACCCGAGATCACTTGTGCCATAGTGGGACTTTGCCATTGCCAAGGCAGTGTGGGCGCTGAAGTAGAGGCGCGCTGTCCATGGCAACCCATTTTTTTACAATTTGGCCATTTTTTGAAGAAAATTTACGTTTGGCCCTCTGGGAGACATAAACTCATCTTTGGACCCTGGGGGTCGGCGCCAGGACTCATGGCGCCGAGGTAACACGTCTCGGCGCAAAGATCTGTGGCGCCGAGGTGCCTTGCCGTGCACAGCAGGGCATCAAAGGTGGTGTTCACGTGGCCGGTACCTCGGCGCCAGAACACATGGCGCCGAGCTCGACGCCATAGATCTTGGCGCCGACCTCGGCACCATGTATTCTGGTGCCGAGCATGGATTCAAAACCCGCGGGCGCAGCTTCCCTTGCCGACGCTGCTCTCATTTCTTCCTACCCCTCTCTTGGTTTCTTCCTCTCCCTAACCCGCCCAATCTCTTGAATCGACGAATTTGACCTTGGATACTTGGATTTAATCCATACATCTTCGCGAGCAAGGTATCCTCTCTCCCCTTATCAAATTTTAGGCATTGATTTGGTATATATTACATCTATTTTGCAACCCTAGATACGTTATTACCTAATGTTTGAAGTGATTTTTTATTTTTTGTATTATGTAATGGTAGGATGCCAAGGCGTGGTAAAGCTAGTAAGCCAAGGTAATCTCTTATCATCGTGTTATATTATGTTTTCATTTATGTGCAACAAATAGAAAAAATCTAGGTTTAGGGTTGAATGTTCATTGCTTTCGGTTCTTAGAACAAATTTGATTCAATTGTAGTTATGGCCAAATGACCGAAAATGCCTTCGACCCGTTGCCTCTGCCTAGTGGTGTTCCAGTGCCCATGTGCTTTTACGGCGATCCTTGCAAGGTAGCCAAGTCCGATGAAGAGGACACGTATAGGCAGAGATATTGGATGTGTGCTAATTTTGCGTTTGAGCCTACACTTTGTCAGCGCCACATTAACAAGATGGTGAGAAATTGATGTTGTTTAATATTTATTTTGTGTCAAATGAAGTCTTGCATGCTTTATTTGTTTTGTAACAATTGCATTTGTTGCAGAACCCTCCACCGCTCTGTGATTTTGAGCAGTGGATCAACACTGAGATCAAGCTAGAAGACAAGGAGTGGATGCAGAACTGTTACGGTGGGAGGCAGAGGACAAGGAGATGATGAAGAAGAGACGCAGAGAGAAGGCTGTAGAAAAGGAGCACAAGGAAGAGGAGGAAAGGAGGCGTGTTGCTTTGCATAGGGAGGAGAGGGAGAGGAAGCTTGAGCGTGCGCAGCGAGCAAAGGCAGCGATGGAGGAGAATCCCGATGCCCAGAGGAAGGGAAAGTGGCCTCGTTGCACTCAGTAGTCTTCATAACTTGCTAGTTCTATGGTATATTCACGAACAATGTTGTCTAATCTTGGACTTTGCATTGTGTTGTCATGTAATGTATTTTTAGTTTATCGTCATGTACTTCAAATGTTGTTATGTTGATTAATGTGCTCTATTGTTGGACCTTTCATAGTGTTGTTGGTTTCATTATTTGTTGTCATAATATTGAGTTTAATATTGCATAGGTAGTGAAACGAGCTCACGTAGTACAAATAAAACGTAATGAAGTAGTGGATTACCTAATTCAACACACACAACACATGAAATGGCATGTGATAACATATACCAAACTAGGGTACAGATGTCCTGGACTAAACGTAACATGCCTTAGGTAATTGAAGCAAACAACAAGCACATGAAATGGCATGTGAGAACATGTGCCAAACAATGGTACATATTTTCTTCGATTAACCCTAACATGCCTTAGATGATTAAAGCAAAAAAACAAACACATGGATGTGGCCCGTTTAAAAGATTGGTTTGTCCTAGTAGTGTGGCCACATAGCAAATTGTGTTGCACCTTCTCCAAAGTATCCTCCCATTGTTGGTGGTGGTGGCGGCGGGGGTGGCGGTGGAGGACCCTTGTTCCTGTGATTAGGGCAGGTGCAATATGGATCATTGTAGAGTGCTTCCTGTGAATTAGCACCATTGCTATCGTCTACCTGTTCGTCGTCCTTGTAACCACTGCTAACTTCCCTTTCTAGATCGAAGATACGGTCCTGCAGGTAGTAGATGTACTCCGCATACGGATAAATAGGTCGAGGATCGACCCATCTAGTGAACCCATAGTTTTCTTCGGCCAAGGAAAACTACAATAAGTATGTCATGTAAGTTGTATAGAAGAGGAACATATTGAAGAAACAAATAGTAATAGCAATTACCCATGCTCGCGGGCATTTGAAGAAATGATGACCTCCATCTATTCCCTCGGTGAACATCTGCACTACGCAGTCCTCACCATGCATGCATTTTGGCAACTCTTCTTTCCGTTCATCGTATCCTCTCAGTGGTGTCTCTTTGGTGAAATCACTTTTACTCTCAACTGGGAACCTCTCATAAAGAGCTTCCTCAAAGAAATTAGGACCAAGAGGACCCTCCCACCTAATGGTAGTTCCCTTCCCCTTTCCTCTACCTCTGGACGACCCTCCAGACATTGGTACTGTAACGAAAGAAAATGCTGAGGAGTG
The DNA here is from genome assembly GCA_904845875.1 of Miscanthus lutarioriparius. Taxonomy (NCBI): domain Eukaryota; kingdom Viridiplantae; phylum Streptophyta; class Magnoliopsida; order Poales; family Poaceae; genus Miscanthus; species Miscanthus lutarioriparius. Next base: position 113,662,065 of record CAJGYO010000002.1, read on the forward strand.
CTCTTCTTCCTTGTTGTGTGTGTGAATGAGAGGGAGTGAGGGGTTATTTATAGGTTGAGAGGAGGAATGGAGGCCTCTCAATTTGCCATGTCAGCGATCCGTGTGCCTCTTCACCTCAACCCTTGGATCAAACAGTAATAAGATGGATGGTGGAGATGGAGTGGACTTGTGTTTCCTTGCATGCCTTCCTATCTTGAGCAAACCGCCATTCCTATAGGTGTACTATTGTCTGAAAAGCCTAGATTCGTTCACTGTTACTGAAAAGCCTAGATTCATCTGCAAAGCGTCTGTACGATACGATTGGACTATACACGTTCTAATGAATTTAAATTTAATATGTGTACTACATTTATGCCGTTTTAGCAGTATAGTATAATTAATGATTCAAGGAAAAAACACAAAAGTGTCCCTTGCTTCAGGAGCATCCACGGTTACAAACAAAGACATCATTATATAATTCAAACATTTAATCGTCTAAAGTGCACAATACAACCACATCGAACATCACAATCAACATAACATATCCTGCATAGTCTAAATAGTCCACAATGTCCATATAGTCCCAAATAGTTATAGGAAAGTAACTACATACTTTCCAAATCTCCACACATGCAAAATAAGCAAAGTCCATGCAGCCCAAATAGTTTGTGGCATCGAATCTCCACACAAGTCGTCGTCACTGCCTCCTAGTCTTACCCTTACCCTTGTGGCCAAGAGCGTTGGTGCCTGGAGTGTACGTGCAAGGCGGACGGCGTCGTCTTGTTCCTGCAACCTGCATAGGCTGAGTCGAAGGAGCATCCTAGAGCTGAGACTTGGCAAGCTCATCATAACCACGCTCCTTGGCCTCCTCATTGTCTTCCTCGTCGTCCTCGTCTCCGTGGCCTTGGAAAAGTGTCCACGGTCGCAGCGCTAGTACCTCCGTGAGAACAAGTACCGAGGCCTACAGGTGTGTCCCATTATCGTGCGTGTGGCCCGTGTACGTCCATCGCCGCGCTAGTACCACAACCACAACGAGCTGCAGCATGCCGCAGCCTACGTGCTAGCCTCTGTCATGCAAAGATGCAAAGATATTAAGTAGAAAACCACTAACTCAAACAACTTACTTAAGCATAAAACAACAAGAGGGCTAGTGTCGACTTACTCCAAGAAAGCTGTTTAGTGTGTGATCGTCCACGTCTGTCCTTGGAAACCGTTTGATCTCAATCATAGATTGCTTCAACACGTTGCCCTGCAAAAAAAAAACAAATATTAATGTGCTTAAAATCTGTAATTAGAATCTTACTGAAATTTTGATATGGACGGAAACGAAATAACACATGCAAATGAAAATTCCTAAGATAAATGATATAGTGATCAGCAAACTAATACAAATAGCAAGAATCATGGAAGATGTGCGGCCCCGGGCAGTCTGTCGTGCAAATCTCGAAAAACGACTGAGAAGAAACTGTTCTGGACTCGGCCAAAACTGGGAGTGCGGACTGTCTAGGCCAACAGGGGCGGATTGTCCGCGGCCTCAAGAACGCGCAGATGCAGAACTGAAATGAGCAGAGGTAAATCGACAGATAGCAGGCGAGTGGCTCCGGGTAGGGGCGAACACCGCTTGGCTGAGCGGGATGGACGAGATGCTCGACGCCTGAGGCCTGCTGGTGAACGCTCGGGCACTGGTGAGTGCTCCCTACCTGCTGGTGGTGACCGGAGACAATTCCGGTGGCCTGAATCAAGACCTGGTGCACCACGATGTCAAGCACATGGCAGAACAGGAGGGAGAGAGGCTAGCTGCCAGCCACGAGCACCCACAGCAAGAACCGCTCAAGTGAGCTCGCTTGGACTTAGCGTTGGTAGTGCTGCCCCTGGGCTGCTGGACAGCTGCTCCTGCTCGTTACAGTCACGAACACACTAACGGAGAAGAAGCAAGAACGAACAGAAGAAAAAGGAGCGACAAAAAATCTGATGAAAACCAAGCTAACACTTTCGGATATGGAACAAATAACAGTGATCGGCAAGTCTGAACATATGGATAAAAGTGATCTGCAGGTCTGAACATACATAAAAGTGATATTTTCATCCAAAAACACATTCCCCACCAATTGAAATCACCAACATGGTGAGATCAACTACAACAGTGAGTGAAGTCACAAATATTCACAAGTATTCAGTCCAAATTTTCAGACAAGCTACAGCAGCAGCATCCAGTAAATATTCAGGTATTTTTTTACAAAGGATCACAGCAGCAGCATCACAGTAGCTAGCATCATAGTTCATAGCAGGATGACACTAACATGCTTAGTAGTTCATAGTTTTCAGAAAATTAGTGCAACGCCGAAACAAAAACCAAGTGAAATGCACAAGTACAGGTACCACTTGTCATCATTCAGTTCACTAGTAGAAAACAAGCAAAAATGCCATTTCACATTCAGACTCACACTGTACTGATAATCTGATAATGAAAACCATGTACTGATAATCAAAATTCAGCAACATCTACTGATAATCAAAGATGCCCCCCGCCGTGGCTAGTGAAACCGCCGATAGGGGAGGATTGGGCCATGCAAGCATGCATAATCAGAATTTCGCATCGCTGAACCGCAAGTAATTAATTCGCAGAACTTTGTTTTCCCCTGTATATCTAAATGATTTGCAGGCTCATTGACAAGTACAGGCTCAGCATGCCTGTTCTTTCTGTTGTCATTTTTCATATTGCTGGAAACGGTACTTAAGCTTTCCAGTGTCAACTCAGGGATATTTGGTCAAGTTTAAACTGCTCTGCTTAGCTAATACCTACATAGGCCTCTCTGATTAGTGACTCATAGATTTTATTATTTTTTGGCTCTTTAAGCAAAGTTGATACTTTTGCTTTATATATAGTTAAATTAATGAAGCCACAGAAGACAACTGTAACATGTGTACTAACAGACTGATAAGGCTAATAGATGGGGTTTCATAAAAAAAAGTTTCATAAAAAAAGGCTAACAGATGGGTATGGATCTAGTAAACTATAATTAGTTAACCATGCATTGAAGCCAACTATCATGTTAATCATGTGTGCATGCTAATCCAGCTTGCATTAAGTGACATTTTATAAATTTGTTTGCTTAAACTATAATTAGCTAACCATGTTGGTATTGAGATGAACAATTCACAGACATGTAAATATGACGATTCTACTGTGGACATCGAGACACTGGTAACATCTGTGTCTGCTGCTGTGAACAGCATACGAGGCAAAATAAATAATTTGCTAGACAGTACCATGCAGAGTGTTCACAGATCTAAGCGTGCAGCGAGAGTGTTTACGAAACCAAATATATGGCACCTGCAGTATTACAATCTGTGGAAGGAAAATGTGAAGCTAGGTAAAAAGGCATGGGAATCACAGAATATAAGGATGGAACACAGGTACTAACTAATAGGTAGCATAAAGCAGTATGAGATTTAGTTTTGCAAACGATGAAAATGAAGAGCAAATAGAAATCACCCATACGTTGACACCACATATTTTAAGTAGCAGGTCTGCTGTAATGTGGCCTAATTATTTGAAACCATGATGAAAATACGTGTACGGTACATTGGCATCAATTGGTTTGACATGAATAACATGTGCAGTAAAAGAACAATGATTTGAGATTGCTAAAATCATAAGGACAAATGATGAGCCAAAATTTCACAGTACATGTGAGGACCATTCAGTTTGTGTGGTACAAGAATTCACATGTGTATTTCAGATAATTAGCCCCAACATAATATGTTGCAGATAGAGGTGAAGACTCAAGAGCATACCCAGCTGAAATAAATAAGAATGCCAGTTGCAATGGTATTTAAATGATGGGGTTATAGTTGACATTACCACTCGGTCCAGGATCGGCGCAGGCTCCACCTGCGTCCCGGCCCTCGTCGCAAGGTCGTAAGACGTTTGTTCGTCGTCGGAGGACTGAATGTCGGCATAGTCTGTTTAGGTCCATTGCACCTTCAGCTTCGTCCTTGTTGCCCGTCTGTACCAAGATAGGTACGCTCTGAAGTTCTCATTCGTGTGGGGCCGGTCATTCTCGTACAAGTTCTCATGAAAGTGATCCCAGCGGTCGATGTAGTCACGGTGCAAGGTCTCAAAGTCCGTCTCCTTCTTTTGTTTCCGACGATCGATCCTGTAGGGTGCCAGAAATGAAATTGCAAACTACATAGCTTCACATATATACAGAATAAAGACATGTTTCTCTTTTTTTTCTAAATAAATTAAATGTTGGAACCAAAAAATGAATGAGCCAAAAAAGTTAAAGTGATTTATAATTTGGAATGGAGGGAGTAGTTACTTAAATGTTGTATGCATTTCAAAAATCAAGAGCCAAGATTTACTCTAATTATATTAGTCGGCACAAACTGATGCAAATAAAGATCCGATTCAAACTCTAGATGCCTTCAGTTTTCCTCGAACATCCATTTCAAATGCAGCTACAGCTACAGGTATTCATTTCAACAGCTACAGCTCTAGATTTCCTTGTTTGTACAGCTACAGCTACAGCTACACAGTGACTCCTATTTCCTTGTTTGTACAGCATATTGTATTCATCTGTCTTGGTCGATTAAGTATGATACAGTGAGCATTTTGGTGGTGTTCTGTGAGCAAATTGGTATTAGAGGTGTCTTTTCCTTTTTCCCTCACTGTTTGTTTCAAATATTCAATAATGTTCAATAAAGTATACAACAGTTCAAAGACGCTTACTTGTGACGTCGAGAACGGCTCCACGGGCCACTCCTGCCTCAACCCAAATTGGCGTGCAACCCGGTGTGGCAGGTGGAACTCAACCGCGCAGAAACAGATCAACGGGCACCACATCAGGTACAGGTCTTCGTCCATCTTGCACATGATGCTGAACCCAATGTGCTCGTACTATTCATCGTCGTACGGCTCCCAAATAACCTGCATTTGATTCTTTAGTCAAGTAGTGCTTACATCGGAAAAACAAATTAGTATGTGAAATGCAGCTAACTCACCAGCCCTAGCGTGAGTGCGTCGAGCTCGTTCGCGAACTCGATGTAGGCTCATTTACTCCAGGCGAAGGGACCCTTAACCTGGTCCCAAAGGTAGGCATACGTCGGCCAACGTCGAAGGCCATGCACCTCAAACCAGGGACGAGGATCAACAACTTTGGGCTGACCGACCGGTACACGAGACCACATCCAAAGCTGAAGCAGGTAAACACATCCTCCTAATGAAGAGTTCGTCGAACTCCGGCGGCACGCCTCGCAAAGCTGCCGGTACAAGTACCCCTGCACTGCGGAACCCCAGCTGTAGCCCCCCGCCGTGTCCCAGTCACTAAGACAGGGCAGGTACATCCATGACGCGGTGTCTCCAGTCACGTCGGGGAACATAACACAACCAAAAAGGTGCATGATCCATGCCCTGCAGTAGTAGGTAACTGTCTACTCGTCTGCATGATCAGGACACTGACCAAAGTTCTGCCTCAGCCAACTAATGAGTACTCCAGAGGAGCGGGCACCCGGTGTCTCTGGAGGAAGCTCTCTTCCAAGGAAGACTTCCACTCTACCTCTCCAACCAGCAACAGTGCAGTGGCCGATAACTAGGCGGCCACTTATACGGACACCTAGGAACTAATGCATGTCCTGAAGAGTAACAATCATCTCACCGTAAGGTAGGTGGAAGCTGTGAGTCTCCGGCCTCCATCTACAAAACAAGAAAGAAGTACTACGGTTATATGCACATCGAGAATTGAAAATATAAATGGAAGTGAATCTGTTCATAATTTTGGTACCTGTCAACTAGAGTTGAGATCACCGCGGGTTGAAGGCAGGCAACCCACGGCGAACCTGGAATGATACAACGTCAAGTCTAGCCCTCTCAAGGAGAGGAGTGTACCTGTCGTCATACCGCATGTCCTCGAACTTATCGTGGGTTCGAGGACGAAGAGAGTACAGTTCCTGCAAAGAATAGAAATTGTTAGATTAATTCGTGAACACAAGTACATGTGGAGAGGAAAAATAACATGCAGAAGTAAAGTCGTTACCTCCCCCTCCGTGGTGAGTCGTCCTCGGTGGTTCTCCTCGTAGTACGACTCCAGCAGGTGGAACGGCTCCATCCTACAAAATATAATGAAAAAGTACAGATTAGTTTTATATGAACAAATAAATAACTTTTTGGTACTAGTAAACATGCATGTGAAACATTAGTTATTTTCACCTGACTAAGCGGCCAATGGCATGTACGTGAATTATGCCCAAGTCTACCACATTTGCCACATTGGTTTTGCTCGGGGTCAGTAAGAAAGGGGGTTGCTCTCCCTCACCTCGTTCTACCGGAAACCTGGTCCATGACCATCTTGTGCCTCGTCCTCTTCTGGGTTCCACGTTTGTCCCAACGGGTACCTGGATCCGCAATGTATTTTGGCCCAGTGTAATGTGGCCACTGACCCTCGTCCAGGAAAGGCTCGAAACAGGGAGACCAAGTCTGTACAAGGTTGTCAACACTGAACTCCGACGGTATCTGGGTCTCGTAGGCAAAGTTGCGATGCTGAGATGCTGCAACATAATGAGAACAAGAGAAGTGGTACTGCTTGGTTTTCCCACATCGGCATGAGAAATTACTAAGTACCACAATATAACTCCTTGATGGTCGGACCTCACCATCGGACGTTGTACCACCCCTTTATGTGACCTGGTACTTGTCGGTGCAGTGGTCAAAGCAGTCGACGTCATGTGTGGCAGCCCTTTCCTTCGCTTTGTCAAGATGCTTCTTAGGTTTAGGTGCCCATTTCTGATTATTACTCTATAGTGCCATTGCTTGAGCGTGTCTCTCATTAAACCAGGCAACTAGCTTATAAAAGGTGAATGACACAATGGCATTGACGGGCATGGCACGTATACCCTTGAGTACACTATTAAATGACTCCGCCATATTGCTAGTCTGAAACTCGTACCTCCATACACCATCATCGTAGGCTCTTGTCCATTTCTCAGGTTCTCTCATCAATCATCTCAGACACTACCTACCTTCTATGTTTGTTACCATTTTTAGCTACTCCAACTTCTCCTCAAAGAATGACACCTCAAGCATGCGAGCAACCTCCTCAAATAGAGGAAAGTTGTCCTTCGTACCATCCTTCCGAAGTAAATTCTCACAAGGTGTCGAGTGCACCAACGGTGGTGCAAAGGTGCATACCCCAGAATCTGCTCCTGTACGACACTGAGTATGCCCTGGTGTCTATCAGATATGACACCTACCTCCCTATGAGGGCCAACGACATGGATCCTAACAAGCCGCAAGAACCATCCCCAGCTATCTTTGTTCTCCCTCTCCACCAAAGCGAAAGCCAAAGGAACCAATGCGTTGTCTGCGTCACACGAAATGGCTACCAAAAGTGTGCCCATGTACTTGCCTAGCATAAAAGTACCATCAATGGATAACACTGGACGACAGTGCCTGAAGGCCTCGATGCACTGGGGAAAGCACCAGAATGCATGAAAGAATATCTGCCTCCCGTCCTTCCATTCATTTGGCTTTGGGATATACTCGTAATGCATGCCTGGATTTGCTGCTTTCATTGCATTGAACATTGCAGGCAACTGCTCGTACCCCTCCTCCCAGTCCCCATATATCATCTTCTAGGCCCGTTGCTTTGCCCTCCATGCTTTCCCATACTTTATGTCATACTTAAATATCTCCTTAGTCATCTCCATAATTGTCCTGACCTTCAAGTTGGGCTGACCCTTCAAAGTTGTGTATAACTTTCTGGCAATGAGGGTAGAGGTCAACTGTCTATGCTTCTGTTTTAGATCTGTCTGGCCACAAGTGTATGGACCTATAATTTTGGTGATCTTGAATTTCCATGTGGCCTTCTGTTTGCGAGCATAGACCCTCCAATTGCAATCTGCCGTCTCGCACACCACCATGTAACGACGCTCCACATAGGAGTGCCTCATCTTGAATGGTCTCTTACGCCTCACGGAATATTCCTATGGCCACCTTCTTAAGGTGGGCAAGTCCTTGAAGACCATGCCCTTCTGAATTTCCACGCTGTCATCGGCCTTAGGAGCCTCTAGCAGCTCGTCATCTCTTCCTTCTCCATAAGCATGTTGAGAATGACTAAGGTCGCTGAATTTATGAACCAGTGGATCACGATCAGGACACAAGCGTCTGATGAGCTCCATTTCTTGTTCGTTCAAAGCTGCAACTAGGTGGTCATAATCAGAATCAACGGCCCTTGCTGTGCCATAAGGCTCCTCATCATCCGCAATATCAACATCTACACTATTAGAGGCCATAAACCCTGGGTCCACGTTGGTTGATGGATGAACAGGAGCACAACCATCATTATCAGGATTGTCTCATGCATTTAAAGCACAAATATGGATAGCACTGAGACAAAGGAATGTAATGAACAAAGAATAAGGAAAGCCAACGTGTTACTAAATCACTTACTAGGATGATTCTGGGTCAAAGGGATCTCCTGAGGGGCACCTACAACATCATCAGTCCCACATTCTGCACGGACACTAGGACATACACCAACCTCAGTGGGGCGGATTGAGCATCAGGCACCACAACCTTATCTTCCACATCCACCTCACGGTTAGGTAATAGAGGCTCAGAGGGTGCCGGATTCTCTGGTGCTGGCGACAACTCATGAGGGGGTGAATGAACATTAGGGGGTGAATACCCATGAGGGGTGGGATCATTGGACAACTTCCGCACAACCAAATCCAAACATTAAAAGTCATTCTTCATGACAATTTTGACATATTTGTCCCATTGAGCCTCTGATGCAATTGGGACCAACCGCCTCAAAATTGTCCCTGGCCTGCCATGGTAAAGTACCCCCTCAACTAAGATGGCATCTTCATTTGAATTGCATTTAAGCTCATCACGAGCCGTACCAAACAACTCACAAATCAATGGCCGATCATCGAATATCACTGGCACCCTTTGCATTCCAACAAAACTGACATTACCAAACTCATCTTCCTCCACACTTCCTTCATGATACAAGGTGACTACGTTGTCCATCTAGTTGGTATGCACATCAACCAAGTTATTACGGGTATATTATTATGAGATAACTAACCATAATATCTAACTACATTTGCTAACTAAATTACCTAACTATCTACCTAAACAAATAAGTATCTAACTGCCTAACTATCTCTCTAACAAAATAAGAGATTTGGTAACTACACTTACTAACTAGCTAACTAAATTAATAAGTAACTAACTCCCTAATTATGTCTCTAACAATCTAATCTAACTCAATAAGCTACATACATATATTGCTAAGTATATAATATAACTAAATAAATAAGCATCTAAGTATGTAATTAAATAAGCATCTCAGAATCAAACTTGCTTGACCAAAACAAACATTCAGGCACCAAAGAAATTTGAATAGCATGTATACTGGAACAATAAAGCAGGTCACAGTAGCACTCTCTGGCTTTTGTTTGACTACTAACAATTCTCATTAGAATGTAGTACCTAAATAATAGATTTGAACTCTTGCACTGTCGATATCAGGCAAGAGGACTGCAAAGGTTAGGCAAGAGGCCATTACTTAGGGCGACGATGCGGCCGACGGAGGGGCAGGGGGGCGCAGGGCTGGGAGGCCCGCCGGCCGGCGGGAGCTCCGACGAGCGGTGGTGGGACGCCCTCACCGCCGGACAGCGAGGAGGAGGAGGAGGGAAGGGGCGACAAGGCGTCCGGGAATGTCACGGCAACGGGGAATGGCATGCTGCGGTGGATGGCGGGAGGTTGCATGGGGGCGCCGCCAGACTCGGCCGCCGGTGGCCCACCGACCGACGGGGACGTCGGGGAGAAGCAGGGGGCGTAGGGGCACGGAGGGGCAGGGGGCGCAGGGCCTGGAGGCCAGCCGGCCGACGGGAGCTCCGGCGAGCGGTGGCGGGCTGCCCTCACCGTCGGACAGCAAGGAGGAGGGAAGGGGCGACGAGGGCGGCCGGGAATCGCACGGTGACGAGGGCGTGGCGGCGGCCTGCTGCGGTGGAGGAGTCTCTGCGGCGGCACCTCAGATGGAGTGGATGGGGGAGCGAGGGAGGCGACCGGCACGGGCTGGACGGCGGGCGGTGGCCTGCTATCGGCGAAGGAGGTGCCGGTGACGGCGGCGATGACACGGTGATGACGGCGGCTGTGAGAGGCAGAGACAGAGAGCGAGAGAGAGAGAGAGTTGCGGCCGCGGGTTTTGTATGCATGCTCGGCGCCAGAATACATGGCGCCGAGGTCGATGCCAAGATATGTGGCGCCGAGCTCGGCGCCATGTGTTCTGGCACCAAGGTACCGGCTACGTGAACGCCACCTTGGATGCCCTGCTGTGCACGGCAAGGCACCTCGGCGCCACAGATCTTGGCGTCGAGACGTGTTACCTCGGCGCCATGAGTCCTAGCGCCGACCCCAGGGTCAAAGATGAGTTTAAGTCTCCCGGGGGGCCAAACATAAATTTTCTTAAAAAAGGGCCAAATTGAAAAAAATTGTGCCACGGCAACAACCTCAACACGAGCGAGAGGATCAGCGCCACCACGTCGTTAGGTCATCCCCACGCAAGTGCGATGGCATGTGGAAGCCACGACCTGACATAGTTGCCCAAGCTGGCTAGTCACATCGCCCACCTCTGCTTACGCCTTCTGTAGCTCCTTCGCCTAGCCCGAGATCACCTCCCAACAATAAATTGATTGGTGCCCAGGCCCCAGGGGTATCTTTTGCCGCGTAAAGGTGATGGCAATATGCCAATTACTTGCGGCTGATATATCTTGCAGCATAACCGAAACCCCTTTTGGTCCTTTGGGCTGTGGTAGGAAACAAATGAATGACGTGATATTCTTCAACGGCTATTGGGATCAATCAGCATTGCTTGATCGCTCTTGAAGGTGTTCTTTGATCACAAGTTGCTGTAAAGGCCGCACCTCCCATCAACAGTCAAATCAAAAGCATTTTAAGTATTGCCCCCCATGTCTCTACTCTCTTCAATCTTCCTTTCTCAAAGAAGAAGAAACTACTCCTTTCTAAAAGAGTTACGCGCCGGTTAAAATAATTGTTTGACCAAGTTTCTATAAATAGTGTTCATATTTATGGCTTCAAATCAATTTATTATGAAAATATATTTTATAATTAATCCAATAGTATTTATTTGATATCATAAGTATTGGTATTTTTTATATATAATTAGTCAAACTCAAAATACTAAAACATAATGCTACGCTAGATTTGCACTCTTTCTTCAACGAAGTACCGGTGATGCATCACAACAGAGGCCTCACGGCATCCACACTCCACAGAGTGCGCGCGGCATGCGCGCGGCAAGCCCCGTCGTCATGACGTATGATTAAGGTGCTTTAGAGTTTATATCACCAGTTATTTTTCTCAGATCAGATAAAGAAACTGATGAGTGTTACGTGCATGCCGCTGGTTACGTGTAAGAGACATCACCTCCTTATCTACTGTACATGCGTTGCGAGTCCAGGGGCCAACCTAATAAGCCTACAATTGCTGCCGATCACAACAAAGGACCATCTAACAAATACGTACTTATTTGGTGGAACAGCTATATCTACAGTAAGACATGCATTCCTCGAAATGATATTCCCTCAATCCTAAAATAAATGCACGTCTCGCTTCTTGATAAGGAGTTTAGTTAGGAATATACACTATCCCAGATCATGACAATACTGCTGGTTCAAAATACCCCATCACTACCGGATTTTAAACATGCACAATCATATCGGCAGTGATGAGGGTTAGTTATCACTGTCGGTTCCTACAAACCGGCAGTGTTCTTCAACTTCACTGCCGGTTCTTTACTAAAACTGGCAGAATTCAGGTCCACCAACACTGTCGGTTCATAAGACCACCCGGCAGTGTAACCACGAACATCACTGTCGGTTTATGATTCAACCGGCAGTGTTATCGTAAGAATCACTGCCGGTTGTGACCAGAACCGGCAGTGATAGCTAATCTAACGCTACCGGTTTGGTGCTCAAGCCGGCAGTGCCATCATGACCATCACTGGCAGTTTGTTGCTAACCGGCAGTGATAGTTATAACAACACTGTCGGTTTGCTGCTAACCGGCAGTGATGGTTACGACAACACTGCCGGTTTGCTGCTAACCGACAGTGATGTCCCGTTCGCATTTTATTATTTTGTAATTTATTTTAATTTATATTTTTTTGTGGAGACGGGTTTCGCTTTATATACGTTACGTAGACAACAGATCCATCAATATTAAACATTACAAATGTTATGGTTATATGTTCTTATCAAGATCTCGATCACTCAAAATAAAAAAGAAATGTTCCCCGACTACACGGATTGTGCAATGCTTCTTGGACTTCTTACAATAATCTAGCGAGCCGCTCTGGGCTATACTAGTCCTTGAACTTCACGGATTGTGCGATGGAAAATACTCCATCTTTTTCCAATACCTCGGCTAAGATGAATTTTGCCAGCTCCGATTGCAGTGCGACGATCTCCATGTCTAACAGCCTTTCGTGGTTATATTTCTTGCGCTGTCGTTCAAAAAAGATGATATCCAAAGAGGAAGCAGTAAATCATTTTGTTGAATTATTAACAGACATAAATGAAATGGGGATTATACACACCAATTTATCTGCTTCTTTCGATTTCCCGCCGATGTAGCGAAGCATTGCCCACATTATATAAAACCCGCATTCATTGTTTCCCACCGGCTGTTTTAGGTACTTTCCCTCCATTTCGACAACCTTCAATGGGACCTGCGTCCCATCGATATGTCTTCTTCGGAGACTGTGCAACATTAAAAGGAGAAACATTAGAAAGCGGTATGTGTGATTACAAAATAATATGTTATTAGGATCGCTTACTAATTCAGCACTGCCACCAGTGCATCCAGATGATGAAATGGTTTTTTCTTCGAGTCCCACACCTCGATCAGATTTTTAGCAAGATTGACATAAATGAAGATGAAATGGTTGCTGCAATCACAGAATCATAATTATCGAATAATCTTAACAAAAAAAGAAGCATAAAATTAAAAGCCGAGAACACATACTCACAGTTGTAGGCTAGAAGTATGTGGGTTTTGTTCTTCATCTTAAATTCATCAAAAACAACAATCAATCTCACTTTTAGATCTTCCACGTCACATCCATGGAGGACTAAACTTGTCTTCTCATTGACTCGCAAGGGGTCCAAGAAGCCTATGTTATCCCATTTGCTTTTTAGTATGCAAAATTTTGCTATACACCTACATAAAATCATGGGAAGTGCTCAAAAGTTAACAATTTGTGTCCTGAGAGAGTAGTCAATTATAATATCGTGCGTGTATGGTACTTGCATAGTCCACAACGTCAACATTTGTGTATTGAGAGAGCATTTCTTGTATAGCAGGAACAAGCAATCCCACTCGACATCGAACTTCTCTTCTTCAGGATAATGAAAAACATATGGCGAACGGTTAATAACCTCAAAACCAAAGTCCCCCATCTCTATTGTTTGAGCCATGTAATATTCATGAAACTGGCGCATATATGTTGTCAAATTTTTATACTCGTGATCGGGAACCAAAAGATTACCCCTTTCATACTTCATTGCCGGTGTTCCCGTCCCTTGTACATCATAATAGATGTTCGTGGCCTCTTCCATGGTTAATTCGGTTTTGTCTTCGACGTACTTCTATATCTTCCTTAAATCTTCATTGTATACTTCTTCTGCTCTTGTTGTAGCGTACTGATTCTGTATTTGTCTTTCGAATTTGGACTTCAACAAAAACGGAGGCAATGAGGCACAGAGATTGAAGAAACTAACACAATCTTCCTTCGAGATGTGTGCTGTAAATTTTTCTTTCATCAAGTTTGTAACGCTGCCACTGAACGGCCTTTTTCTTTTTTGTTGGTCCACTTTGGGAGCATTATCGACCGAATCCAAGGACCTTTTCTGTGACTGCGAGGATGCCTTTGATCTTGTTTTGGGCTGAGGTGGAGGAGGAGGAGGAGGATGACGAGAATTCTATTTTTTCGGGGCTGATGAAGATGGAGGAGGAGGAGGAGGAGGAGGAGGAGGAGGAGTCTTCTCTTTTTTCGGGGCTGATGAAGATGGAGTCGGATGAGGAGGAATAGAAGGAGACATCTATCTTCTCGGGGGCGATGGCAAGGGATGAGGAGGGGGTGATCTCTGTTGGGAGATGGTGAATGATCATCATGGGTGGGCGAAGACTCGCAGTCGTCCTCATCATCAGAGGACAATTGGTGGTCAAGCTTAATGAAGCGTTTGCGCCAGGCCAGTTGAGAGCCCTTGGTATGACCAAGTTTCGGTCTGTCTTCCGCTACGGGGTACTCAATGTGTATCTTATTATACTTCTTATCAAGTATTCTGTCAATGGTGACACGAGCGTACCCCTGTGGAATTGGGCGGCCATTAATGGTCCTGTCTCCCGCAGGCCAGGCCTGGCCGAGCGCCACCTTGTCCTTTGTCCATTTCTGATGGATGTACAACTTGACATTGACGGGTTCAGTGATGCCGTCCATCGGATGAGGCACATTTGCATCTTCTTCATCGTGTGGGGTCGATCCGTAGCTGCTGCGACCCCTAAACTGTGAGCTAAAGGTAGTAGGAGTAGGATTTTGTGGTACTCTTGACCCCTTGGACAGCAAAATTTGTTGGACTCATGCTTCAACAGTCACCTCAATCCATGCGTCCATTCTTTCTTCCATCTCTTTTAGTCGCCTCAAATACTCTGCCTCCTGATCCGCTCTACCCCTCGAGCGGCTCCGGTAAGTGTTAGATTCTTGGGGGAATGCTACTTTCCAAGGAACAATACCGGTTCCTCTAGTGCGACCAGGGTGCTCCTTGGTTCTGAGTGCTTGGGTGAGCACGTCTTTCTCCCTATTACAAGTGCGAGTCCCTTGCCTCACCTCCACAGTTACCTGGGAGATCCTCTGGATAAGTTCGCTCATGGGTTGATTTGTGGAGCTAAAGCTCCCATCCTCTATGTGGCATACATTCCTCCCCATATAGTATATTACCGATCTTGGCTCCCAATCGGCGGTCTCAACCTAAACGCCATCCTCAGCAAGGAGATCCATCTTTTTAAGTTCTGCTTTAAATTCTGGCATCTTTTTGGCGTAGCCACGAGAGCCGAGATGATGAGGATTCGTCGCTTTCTACGAGTTCTCCTTATTCTTCCTGCTCAGTTCTAAGTACTCCGTGGATAACCTGTATTCCTTGAAATCCTACCAGAAGTCCTTCTGCTTGCTAAACTGTCCATCATCAAAATCTGGCTCTTTATTTTAGAGGACAAAATTCTTGTACAATGTCCCCTTGAAATTCTTGAAGTAGGTCCCCATGATTTCTTTTGCTTTTTTCTTGACTAACTCCTTGTCATACTCCATTAGGAAAGTGAAATACTCTAGGATCTTGATATCCCATATGTAATCCTTCTCACTTTTAGAAACCCTCCACGGGTCATCATCTTTCCCAATCCACTTCCTGTACCTAATCGGGATGAAGTCCCTTACAAGTAACCCAAGGATAGTCTTGTATTTGGTCAAAGCTATAGGCAGTGAGAGTGGATCCCTGAATTCATCGAACTCAGTGATGTGCCAGTGTGCATTCCTACCAACAGGAATCTTTGACATGCCTCGCTTGGATCTGGCCTTCCTGCTACCCGAACCCTCTGCCTCCTCGGCCGGCAGAGGCTCCTGCTGGAGACACCAAGTAAGCTATGACCCTCTCAATTGATTAGCATGTGTGGCTACATAGTCACATGATACCAAAGTTACCTAGCCATCTTGGTCAATTTGACCCAGATCGAGCAGGCCGGACGGGGTCCATGGCTGCTCGTTCTCACCGTCCTGATTGACACCATCACTGTTTGTCAGATCATGCGGCTCTCCCATCCCAGCGATATCAGCCGCTTCTTGTTGCCGATCTGTTCTTCGGTGATGGGGTAACAGGCGAGGACGAGTCATGGCTGTGACACGATCGTGGTTAGTTTTGGCTGCGGACAACTACTAATAGCATATGTTCATATTATATATATATAATATGTTTAATGCAAAGTCTAGTAATAAGTCCACATACAACAAAGTCAAATAATAGCATATGTTCACCTAGAACAAATTCATTGTTTGATTGACCACATACAACAAAGTCCACCTACTGTTCTACGAATCTAAGCGTACATCAACTACCAAATAAGAAAAGCAATGACCATAGCCATAAATAAAAGCATGATATATTTCCAAGACCAAGAAGCAATTCTCCTAATCTTCACATCTCTGGCGGGTGGCTTCTCTTCAATCTCCAGTGCCAGTGGATGGCCATGGTTTACATTCATTGGACCATAGTAGGCCGGTTGCCCATGGTTTGGAAGGTAGGCCGGATGACTATAGTAGGCCCTCAAAGCTTCAGCTTCTGTGTTGTATTTTTTGTGCAAATTACCAGGGTAGCGATTGACTTGAGCATAGCAATCTTTCTAGGTTCGATAAATCCCAGGCACGTGACCAACATGCACTATATACCATGCCATGGTTGCCTATACATTTAAGTAAATTAGGTTGTCATTCAAACATAATGTATTCTTATAAAATTTAATATATTTATGAATAACACACAACCATTGCATAGATAGGAGTGTTTGGAAAATAGCTATTACTTACAACCTATTCCGAAAGAGGGACCAAAAGTTTTTACAGTGGTTCAAGCCTAAGACATGAACTTGAGCACCTTTTAGGCTTGGGAAGCACTATCTAGTTATAGGCATCCTTTTAGATATGAACTTCATAGACTTGTTGAGGCTGGGATAGTGAGCTCCAATTTATAGTTTTTTGGCATGTGGTAAGTGGTAATGGTAACTCACTGAACAAGAGTTATTATTCAAGTTATATGGCCAAACTAAATCTATTTAATGTACTTTATCCTTGATATGATAAAAAATTACCTCAATAATGGGACTGTTTATTATTCGGAGATCAATGTGGTTTAGTAATCATACTTGCTAGCATGCAGCATCATATGTCATTACTTTTTTACTGCGCACACGTAATATTTTAAGGAGGACCAACATTGTAGTCCACTCCGATGCTATCAAAGTCAGTTGAACAATATCTAGCCATTTCCAATAAATACATGGGCGTTTCTAATAGATTAAGACAATTAATAACAACTTGGAAACATGGTCATGTGCCAAGTTCTCTTTGTATCATAAAAAGACAAACACCTATTTTCATGATTTTGATCCCCGGTTATCAGAATGGGTTATATAACTGGTGAGAAATTTGAATCGCCATAAGTGGTCATGATTTGGAACAACAACTATAATGAAAAATCTAGTTCCGTTGTCTGCTAACCCACCAAGCAGTTGGTGCATTCCCAAAGCGTGCTCATGGATGGAGCAGGTTGTGGCATCACAGGACCACTGTGTGGTGCTCCTTCCTAGCTACTAGGCTGCAACGCACACTCACTCACTAATCGTGACTATGGAATCTGCAGCAACTTATGATTATATCAAAAAGATAACAACACATGACCATAGCACACATGTCTGTAGCCTCAGTAATAGTTACTACAACTTATGATTATATCATCATTGCACATGACCATAGCCTCAATCCAATTAATATATTAAGTCATCATAACCTTAGTCTAAGTGCCATCATAGACGAGAGAAAACACTCAGATTAAATATAGTTATCATCGGCACTGACATCATAGGAAATGGATAGTGCTAAGAAGTAAGAAGACACCATTGGCAATGGATCAATGCTCAGATTAAAAACAACCATCATAAGCAAAGACATGTGCTTGGTATAGAGAAATCCTCGGAATATAATCAATCATCATTGGCATGGACATGTGCTCAGATTTATATAACAAACATATTTCACCAATAGACATGTGCTTAGTATAACCATTTTCATTAACAAATTCAACTCAAGCTTGAGCAATCACTGAGAGGCCTCACAAAGACAGTGGGGCATTTCATCAAACACAAAGACGGCAGTGAGCCACGCACAAACCATGGGGGGTGGGAAAGCAGTTGTTTTCAAGCGCTCCTGAAGGCCTCGGCGGTGGGAGTGTAGGCTTGAAGGAGGAGGGGCACGGCTGGCATCGTGGATGAGGAACGACGGCACGAACGGCGCAGTGCTCTGGTGTGGGGTAGTCGATGGCGTGGGGCGGTGCTCAAGCGTGGAGCGGTGCTCCGGCATGGGGCGGTGCACTGGCGTCGGCGTCGAAGAAGAGGAGCGCGGGGCTAGGAATGGCGGCGCGGGGGGCGGTGGATGGGTGCACGGGGAACGATGATGCCCGTCGGCGCGGGGTGGTGCTCTGGCGGTGTGGGGGGAGGGGTTTGCGTGGGGTTGAAATGAATTTGGAAGATTTCAACCCGCGCCTTGCTATATACCAATGAGCTTCATCACTGCCGGTTCTAATAATAAACCGACAGTGATGAGGAACCATCACAGCCGGGTCACTCTTGAAACCGACAGTAATGGGGGTGTAGCAGTTAGAGGTTAAGTAGTATAACTTTTCGCTTCCTTTCGAATTCCTCCGACTGGCTCAATGGTTAAGACTCCGCAACTTAGCCCTCGAGACCCGTGTTTGAGTCCTAGGCGACCCAAATTTTTTGTTTAAATTTTATAAATTATTAAATAACTTTGGGAAATTGTTCATCACTGTCGGTTGTATGTCTAAACCGACAGTGATGAGGAAATATCACTGTTGGGTCAATCCTGAAACCGGCAGTGATGTTGGTGTAGCAGTTAGGGGATAAGTAGAATAACTTTTCCATTTCTTTCGAATACCTCTGACTGGCTCAATGGTCAAGACCCCGTAGCTTAGCCCTCGAGACCCGTGTTCGAATCCTAGGTGGCCCAATTTTTTTGCGCTGGCGGTTTTCCTTCTATTATCATCGCTGTTGTGCCATGCTCTGCTCAATTATCTATTAGCATATGTTTGCTTTAATTTAGGGACATGGATATGTTCATCCTTTTTCTTTTTGTTACAAGGATTGGAATAAGTGGAATTGACACCGTTTCTTTTGCTACCTTTACCTATGCAAGCCACAAATAATCGATGCATATATGTTTTAGAGGGGGAAAACCCAAAATGCCAGCTAACTTTGTCTAGCCTGTGGCCCCACGGGGTTCTGGCTAGTGATTTAAGAGTAAATTGAAATGCTTCTACACCCATGTACTTATCTCCATGGACAAAGCATTGCAATATCAATCGAATTGAATTGGCAGAGTGTCGAGGAAAAAAGGACATGTATGAAAAAGTATGACATGCTCCCTAGAGTTTTGGTGTTGATTGCCTAGATTACTCATATTTGTGTGAATACAGGGAAGGGAAATTATTTCATACTCTCAGGGAGTAGTTACTCCTACTCCTATGTGTATATCTTTATATTTAAGGTGTATATGGCCCGACAAAGTGTACGTTGACGAAGTATATGATCATACTAGACCATCTATGGTAGTATGTATGTCAAGTATGCATTGAGTATATGGTTATACTTATTTTGTATACTACTGTCATAGTATTAGAATAACATATTAAAAAATATAGGTTGTTTTGAAAAAAAATTCACATAGTATGATTTGGAGTATCATAAAATGAGTATATAAACATATTCAAACTGATAAATGAGTATGTACACATAAGAGTAGGAAAAATGCACCTAGACAAGGAATATAGGGGCTCTTGTGTTCTTGCCCCCACATTGATGTGCAATTGTGATTTTGCCCTCGTTTTTCTAACTTTGTGATTTTTCCCTTAACTGTTCACAAGTCAACGCGATTTTGCCCCTGGTCAATGGTAAAAACAGGGGCAAATTCACGTTGACCAGGGACAAAATCGCGTTGACTTGTGAACAGTTAAGGGTAAAATCACAAAGTTAGAAAAACGAGGGCAAAATCACAATTGCACATCTGTGTAAGGGGCAAGAACACCATTTTCCCAAGAATATATATAGTATATATATGCTTTTGTAGTTCCATGTAAGCAGTAAGCCACAAGAGGGAAAAATTATGAATTCAAAATTATGCAATCTTTTTTGTTTCATGATACTACGTGAAATCATTTTATCCAGTTACTTTTGTGTTCTGGGTGATCCTTTGCTCTCTTTTTTTTGTTCTATATCTTTATACTACTGCCTTAATTCTTTTTACGTAACATATATCTAGAGACTAGAGAATATAAGCGTGCATGGTGAATGACCAAATGCAAGTTGGGGTCTGATGTGCGATTTATCAGATGAATAAGCAGGACAAGTC
Organism: Miscanthus lutarioriparius; assembly: GCA_904845875.1. Lineage (NCBI taxonomy): Eukaryota > Viridiplantae > Streptophyta > Magnoliopsida > Poales > Poaceae > Miscanthus > Miscanthus lutarioriparius. Next base: position 113,682,319 of record CAJGYO010000002.1, read on the forward strand.
GCGATTCAACAGAGTCAAATCTTGTCCATTGCCCTGGTATAAACAGTGGTGACTGTGAACGCACAGCAGCCACACAAACCCATGCCATCAAACCGGCAGTGATGTGTGTGTAACAGTTAGGGGTTACGTAGGATAACTTTTTCATTTCTTTCGAATACCTCCAACTAGCTCAACGGTTAAGACCCCACAGCTTAGCCCCCGAGGCCCGTGTTCGAATCCCAGGCGACCTAATTTTTTAGTTTAATTTTATAATTTATTAAGTGGTCTAAAGGTCAAAAAGAAAAAATAAATTACCCTTAGCACATATCCTATACTAGCACAGCGGTTAAGTCTTAGAGCTCTGCAGCCCGAGACCCAAGCTCAAACCTGAAGGTTGGCATAATTTTTTTTAATTTTGTATATATCACTGCCAGTTTTAAAAATAAACCGACAGTGATAACCAGCAACACTGTCGGTTTCGTCTCATCACTGCCAGTTTTTTGGAAACCAACAGTGATATTTATATATATTAAAAAAATTCTTTTATATACTGAATAAATAGAAGCATGTGTATTCCTATGTCGAAATGGCTTAAATTTTTTTTGGCAAGCATGTACACCCAAATTAAGACCCCACACAGGATTTTAGGTTTTTCTGATCAGTTTTTTATTTATTATATTTTTATGTATGCTGAATGAGACAAAAGAGGGTGAATTTCATCTTAGACCCAATAGATTTTTTTCATCGACCTCCACAAAATTCTTATCCCTAGGGCACATTAGAACCTGTGTAAAAGTTTGACACCATTCTGGATCTTTTCGTGGGTAGACTCAGTTCAACCTATAATTAAACGGTGTCGTCGCGCGGAAATTCAATTAAACCTCAGAAAGTAGCAAACTATCTCTGGAAAATACCAAACTAGGTGTTTCCTTCACACATAGCACGTGCAAGCCTTAGAAAAAATTTGAGAACAATACGACACCGGAATGCGTATGAACCACAGAAATCTTGATAACCTATGTGTATAGTCATGGTTCGATGAAAGAATGTATACTCCGTCTATGTCGAAATGGATTGAAATTTTTTTGACAAGCATGTATACCCAAATTAAGGCCCCAAACAAGATCTGAGGTTTTTCTGATCATTTTTTATTAATATATTTTTCTCTGTGCTGAATGAGACAAAAGAGGGTGAATTACATCTTGGACCTAATAGATTTTTTCATCGACCTCTACAAAATTCTTATCCCTAGGGCACATTGGAGCCTGTGTAAAAATTTGGCATCATTCTAGATCTTTTCATGGATAGACTCAGTTCAACCTATAATAAATAGGTGTCGTCGCGCGGAAATTCAATTAAACCTCAGAAAGTAGCAAACCATCTACGAAAAATCCCAAACTTGGTGTTTCCTTCACCTGTATCACATGCAAGCCTGAGAATAATTTTGAGACCAATATGACACTAAAATGTATATATCTAGTAGCCCAACAAATGTTACACGAATTACATGCATGACAATAATTAAACACATAAAGCCGTACAAATTAAAATTAGAACCCAATTAAACTACGACCTTGAAAACCTAGCTAAATAAACATTAATTACTATCGGAATCACTGCCGGGTTCGATCGGACCACGCACACTAACATGCCTCTGTAGCCATATATGGTAATTGATGTCACGGATTGTGTATCCGCTTGTATCGATGAAGGTCAATGCCCGTTTGAGTGCACTCTCTCGTGCCTCACAATACCGAAAGAATGGTCGGCCATAGATGTAACCTACTGAACGACCACTGCCCTTGTTAGTAATCCTTATGCAGTACTGGCGTCCTTCTATAGTGAGCTGGCCGAGGTTTCCATTGTAGAAGTCTGAATCATACCTGAGTTGCTCCGTAGCTTGGTCTAGAACGGCCCATAAGCCACATGCAGCATATAGGTAAGATCCTAGAGTGCAATCTACATGCGGAGAAAAAGAAAAAAATTAGAGAATGTTATTACAATAATAAATAACAAATAACCACGACTCAGGTATAAGTGACCATTTTACCACATCCGCACGGTTGTAGCTCGCAAACCATTCGCTTTCTTGCGGGACGGGGATATCACCAGCATTCAAAGCAAGTGCCTTGAAGTGCGAGAAATCAGGCACATCATAACAAACATGTTGAAGTGCCTCTAAACAGATGCGCACGACACTTAATTGGGCGCTTATCACGTCCGGGCTCTATCTTCCCATCTCGTGGATATGGTTCCGATGATTTGCACCCCTCAAAGGGATGGAAAAACTGAGTTCACACGTCCATAGCCGACCACTTGCATTAGATGTCGTGTTCTCGCCGAGATAAAGAACCAGCTAAGTGTTGTTCGCAGTCAATCTATTGGGGATATAGTATGTGACATATATGTATGCAACAATGATATTAAACTAATTACACTTATTTGTTAGCATCAAAAAACAAAAGATGTTGGAAAATATTTTATACAATAACTGGAACGGGAACCGTGGAATAGCCACAATAGGAGCGAATGGCTCATCGCCAGGGTGGAAATCTGGTTCTTATGGTGGGGAGGTCCGTTGTTCATACCACCTGATCGATAAAATGCCAAAAAATATGAACATAAAATATATGCACAAAAAATTCTTCCAAGCAAAATGTGGCAACATAATTAAATATAGATTGAATGCAAGGAACAAGAATATATATAAATGTAGAATGCAAACAAACATGAATATAAATATAGATCAAATGAATATAGATAGAATATTGGAGAAGACAACATATCAATACCATTGAAAAATGCAGGAGCCATGACCAAATCACGTAGAGAGAGAGAGTGGATTTCTTGAGAAGTGAGAGTGAAACATGAGAAATGAATCTGTGAGAGTTCGTGGGTGGGTGGGATCGATGTATGTGTCCGGTGGTTTGTTTTATATAGGGGGGTATGGACATCACTGCCGGTTTTTAAGTAGAACCGATAGTGAAAGTTAATATCACTGCTGCTTTTTAAATAGAACCAACAGTGAAAGTTAATATCACTATCGGTTTGTAAGTAGAACCGACAGTGAAGGTGCATATATGTAAATGATATATTTATTTAGATAGTACAGTGGGAAAGTTATAACAACAACGATATATTTATTTAGATAGTAATGAAATACATCAAAAAATAACTAAAATATTAGAAATAAATTACATATACGATAACAAAGACTTTACACTAAAATTACATATACGATAACAAAGACCTATATGCGTACAGGTCAATGTTACAATCAATGTGTATCAACACATTATAATGTAACCACCTCAGTAGCATTCTTCTAGCACCAACTAGGGGCAAACAGCAGCACCGAGGTGGTCTACGAGCTATACCAGTTGGAGATGACAAGGTGGCATCAATGCATCCGCCTTGTCTGTACATGGCATTTTTCCAGATGCGCACCACAGCGGATGGCTCTGTAAACCTCGTGGCATCTCCAATCTTCGGCGTTACTCTATCTTCAGTAGCATTATTCTAGTACCTCTTGTGTGCACCATTTTGGTGGACTACGATGCATAACGATATATGTGGTTTGTTGTAAGAGGAAAACATTGTATCATGGCTGATAAGGCTTGTCTAAATCCAACATGCATGGAGAGGCTAGCTCCTGGCCGAGGGCCATTTTATAGGGGGCTAGCATTCGTGGTAGATTTTTGTTTCTGAACTAAAATTGTCGGGGTAGGTGGGAGTAGTTTTCCTACTGTTGTGGTCAGCGGGAGCACTGTTGGCATGTGAGGAGCATCTACATATCATTGTCGGTTTTAGTTTAAAAACTGACAGGGAATGGGGCCTTTTATGTCGGTTCGAGCAACCGACTGTGATAGAACCTATCACTGTCGGTTTAAAAACCAAAACCGCTAGTGAAGGGCCCTACCGCCATCGCAGCCTTTTAATAAAAAAATATAAAAAAATGATTGTCGGTTTGGAGCCTGCCATCGCAGCGCTATCACTACCGGTTTTAAAACCAAAACCGGTTGTGAAGGGCCCTACCACCATCGCAGCCTTTTAGTAAAAAATATAAAAAAATCACTGTCTCGCAGCCTTTTTCTAAAAAATATAAAAAATTTCCTGAGCCTAGGATTCAAACCTAGGTCTCGGGGTTCTTAGTTTAGAGCCTTAACCACTACGCTAGAATAGGGATTACATTAGAATTAGTTGTTCTTTTTCTTTTATCCCGTCGTAATGCACTACTAAATAATAAATGCAAAATCAAAAAAGTTTGGCCCGCCTGGGATTCAAGCTTGGGTCTCAGAGTACAAAGTGCACGGCCTTAATCGCTGAGCTAGGATAAGGAGTTCAGTTAGTTTGCTTTTCTTTATTTATTTATTAATAGAAATAATGCAGCTAGTTTATATTCTAAAATAACACAAAAATTTGTGTCTTGATTATTTAATTCAATGATAATTAATTAATGGTCTATAATTATCAAATAATAGTGTTTGTGAACATCATCTCAATATTTGATTACATAGTCAATAATTAAATTATAGAGATGCGCACAAAATATAAATTAGATAGTCAGTGCGAATTACTGATACAACGTCTGCATAATGATTACATAGTTAACAATAATCTAACTATCTTTAGGTGCATCAACAATGAGGGCCTCATTGTGATCAAGCCATACGTAAGCAGGTTCGTCACCCTCTTGAAGGATAGGTAGGGGTACGTTCGCCCCGAATGGAGGCATTTCCTGGTAGCCCCTGTAGTCTTCTTCGTCCGTCACTCCATCGACAGCGACAATCTTCCTTTTCCCTTCTAGGACTATTTTAGCCTTCCTTTTGTCTTGTTGTCCCTTGCATAGAAGACTTGCATAACATCTCTTGCAAGGACGAAAGGGTCATCTCTGTATGCGGTCTTAGTGAGATCAATGGTAGTGAACCCTTCGCTGTCAGTGTTGATTTCCTCGAGCCGGACCCATTAGTAGCAAAAAAGAGCTACCTTCAACAGACCGTAGGCAAGCTCCCATATCTCCTCTATGAAACCATAGTATGTCGCCTGCACATTGCCATTTTCGTCATGAGCATCAAAACAAACACCACAATTTTACTATGTGCTCTTTCCATCTTGCTTTTTTGTGTAAAATGTGAATCTATTGATCTCATACCTTTGGTACTTAATATATGTACTTGAAGATCCCTTGGCTAAGGCATCTAGTTGATTACCCAACTTTATTCCAAGCAAGCGACGTCGCAACCAGTTGACAAATTCCTCCTTATATTTTTTATCTAGCCAAGCCTATGACCTGCTCGGATACAGAGTTTGCAACGATTGCCTGTGCTCGTCAATGTATGGCATCACACCCTCGGCTTGCTGGAGAACAGCGAACTATGCCTGTCTAAAAGAAACATGGCCGTCTACTATAGTAGATTCTTTCCGATCGTTCCTTTGCCACGTAGTCATCCCTCGTGACGAGATTCTAGAACTCCGACCCTTTTGATGTCTAGATAATATGTGCAGAACTCAATGCCCTCCTCCGTTGACCATCCTTCAACTATGCCCTCTTCTGGCCTGAATCTGTTCCTAACATACCTTCTCAAAAACTTTCATCAATCTTTCGAAGGGGAACATCTGATGCAGGTACATTGGGCCAAGGGCTCTAATTTGGTCAACAAGATGAATGAGCAGATGCAACGAGTTATCAAAGTAAGTCGGCGGGAAATGCATATCAAGCCTAATGAGAGTTTCAGCTATGTCCCGCTGCAGCTGCTCTAGCGTGGACACATCAGTGACCTTTTTTGAGATCGCATTGAAGAATGAGCAAAGCTTTATGATTGGGGCGCGGACCTTTAGGGGGAGGATACCATGCAGGGAAACAGGGAGCAGCTGAGTCATAATGGCATGACAGTCATGGGCCTTCATAGGGCCATAGTTGAACTTGAGTTCTCTCATGTTCACTAGCCTCTTTGGGTTCGCACAGTAGCCCGTCGGGACTTTGAGTTCATTGAAGAAAGAAATAAGCGTACGCTTTTCTTCCTTCTTCAATGTCCATGATGCAACCGGAAGTTTGAACTGGCCATTCTCTAGCTCCACGGGATGCAGCTCCTTCCTGATTCCCATGTGTTGCATGTCCAGGTGTGTGGCTAGTGAATCCTTTGATGTCCCCCCGGTGTCCATCATGGTGTTAAGAGTGTTAGCGCACACGTTTTTAGTAATGTGCATGGGATCAAGACAGTGGCGTACACTCAGAAATGGCCAGTAAGGTAGTTTCCAGAAAAACTGATTTTTTCTTTCAAACGCTCCCATCAGGCGCTGCTACTGCATTGTCTCCCTTCCCAAGGACAACCTCTAGTTTGTTGTGTTCTCAAAGTATCGCAAGCCCGTCTCGATATTTTGGAACTAAGCGTTTCTCAATAGTACCGTTGAAATCTTTTCTATTCCTACAGTAAGGGTGATCCTTAGGTAGGAACCTACGATGTCCCATATAAACTATCTTTGAGTTATTTGGCAGATTTACCGCATCGATGTCGTCCAAGCACTCGACACATCCAGTATAGCCTTTTGTCTTCTCTCTGGACAACGAACCTCGACCTGGCAGGTCGGTGATTGTAGCGATAAGTACTCCCTTGATCGTGACATGTTCCTTTTTGTACTCGTCCCAAACATCTGGCACACCCTTTTCAAACATCTCCACTAGTTCATCGATCACTGGTTCCAGAAACACATCGATGTCATTCCTAGGTTGTCTTGGCCCTTGGATTAGTAGTGGCATCTGGATGTACGACCGCTTCATACAGACCCAAGGTGGAAGGTTGTATATACAGAGCATCACTGGCCAGGTGCTATGATTGCTTCTAACCTGGTCGAAAGGATTCATCCCATCTATGCTCAAAACAAACCAAAGGTGCCTTACCTCTCCACCGATGTCCTTATAGAACATAGTATTGATAGTCCTCTAGTCATGCCCATCGGCGGGGTGCCTCATCATTGTATCTTTCTTACGCTCTTCACCATGCCAGCGCAACAGCTTGGCTGACTTTGCACATGAAAAAAGCCTATGCACCCGGGCAGCTCTAGTGAAATACCAAACGACCTTTATGGGACCTCCTCTGGTTTTGGTACCCTCATCTAATGGCCCTTCCTTGTACCGTGGAGCTTCACACTTGGGGCACTTGTCCAAGTCTTTGTATTTTTCTCCATGGTACAATATGCAATTATTGGAACACGCATGTATTTTTTCAACCTCGAGGCTGATGGGGCAGATCAGTTGCTTGGCCAAGTATGTCTTTATGGGCAACTCGTTTTTTCTGGGAGCATTTTCTTTATTATACCTAACAACTGATTGAAGCCTTTATCGCTCAATCCATTTGTCGATTTGAACTCTAACAGCATGATGTCGGCTTCCAGTTTGCTCATTGAACAATTCCTATACAATGGTGTTTTGCCATCTTGTCTCATTTTCTCTAGCTTTCTCAGCAGTCTTTCACTAAGACATCCGATCTCTACATTACGTAGCAGCTGAGAAATGCCATCGTTATCCTCGGTGTTGTCAGCTAGCGTGTTCCTAAAGATATTATTAACTGTGGCCATAGGTTCCATATTGACACCGGGTTCCTCGTCAGCATCGTGGATGGCTATGTCAGGCATGTCCACATCATCATCGTTTTTCTACAGAACATTCACACCAACCTCACCATGCATAGTCCATATCGTATAGTTTGGCATGAACCCCCTGGTAATCAAGTGCGATCGTATAGACTCAATTTAACGAAAGTTTCTTTGATTCTTGCAATCTTTGCGAGGGGCAGAAAATAGGGTTCCCATTCCCAACATGGGCTTTGGCATCGGTGATAAGCTGGCTGACGCCATGCATGTATTGCTTGTCCGTTCGGGACAGATGCATCCACTCTCGATCCATCTCTGCACAAAAAAATACTGAAACAATAATTACAAAGAATTAATAAGAAATCGAGCTTCATGAACAACAATTGTAGCTCAAAAGTACCATTTATGGAAAACATTATTGTACACTAATTATTGAAAAATTGAAATTGGTAGCCCTGGCCCTGTAAATTGAAAATCGTAGTAAAAAACAATTATTCTACAATAACGAAGAACATCTATTCTACTCTACTTCTAAGAACTAATTATAGCATCACATACTAACAATGATGATCTTGACCACTATGGAATAATTAGCTAGGAATTTAAATATGTTCATAGACACCAACCTTTTGGATGATGTGGATTCACCATAATTTGAGCCTTGCACAAATGTCCAATTGGAAAAGTGCTCTCTAGAATGGAGAAAGAACTAGAATAAGAATCAAGCAATGTAGCCATCAAAACGAAGCTAATTAAGCAATAAAATCAAAAGAGTGGATGTTTGTTACTAACCTTAAAGTAAAAAGATCAAGCCATTCTTCAAAATCCAAGCGCTAGCTTCATGGTCAAGAGCAGCCGCAACAATGGAGGGAAGGGCCCAAACGCGCGCCTCTGTTCTCGGGATGGAAGAGAGGAGGAAGGAGAGGACGGCTGCAGCCTTTTTGTGTTGTAAGCTTATCACCGTCGGTTCTTTGCTAGAACCGACAGTGATAGAGCCCAATCATTGTCGACTCTTGGCTTAAACCGGCAGTGATGAGTGGCCGCCAAAACACTGCCTGTTCAAGCCACAAACAGGCAGTGATGTGGTCCTTCACTGCCGGTTTTAGCCCAGCCCCAATCATTTTTTCATTTTCAAGCTCATAACTGACAGTGAAGGTACATAACTGCTGGTTGTCACAAATCCAGTAGTAATGAGGCCGACAATGATGTCCAAATCTGACATAGTGATAAAAATAGTATTAGCATTTCTATCTCTAAACAAGTTTATTATGAAATTATAGCCCATACCAATCTAATGATACCTATTATACATTATACATATTACTTTATTTTTGTATAAATTTGGTCAAACTTTAAAAAATTTGACTCTTCGAAAACGGTGATGTGTGTTTATTTTGAGACAGATTGAGTACTTTTAAGGGAGGAGACCCTACTGTGAAATTTATTTTATTATAAAGAGATGGTACATACATGGAGAGCGTCCAAAATTGGTGAACGGTGAAATAGTTGTTCACTTCGCTCTCGTTGACATTACTGCTGCCATTTCCTGTTGGTGCTAGTCTCTCCTGCTTGGCGCCGGGCATGCTATCGTTCTACGTTTTGCGTGTACCTCTGCTATAAGCTTGTCTCTGTACCCCTTCCACGGTTCCACCCTTTACGTGTGTTTTGCCTCTTTCCCCTCTTGCTTTCTCTCGCCTCTTGTAAGTTGTTCTTCATCTGTGCATACGCGTATGTTATCGTGCTATGTTTAGGCCGACGTAAACCTTAACTAGTACTAATTATCAAGGTACACGAAACCTATTATACTGTATTTTAGAATAGGACTCTGTCGTGCTACGTTTAGGCTGATGCAAACCTACCTAATATTAACTAGCAAGTTACACGAAACCTAATATACTGTAGTTTAGAATAGGACTTTGTGCCATCGTTATTAGACATAAGTTATTCTAACTCATATAAACATGTGTCATAATCCAGATCAAATACGAGATATGGAGAACGGGACGATAGTTCAAAAAGTAAAACACTATGTGAAAAACAGTTTGTAGCAACGGGTTTTTTTAGAGGCGGCTGTCATTGGAGCAGCCCCTATAGTGACATGCTCGGGCTCCAGCACAGCAGTCGCTTCTATAAATGGCGCAGTAGGGGCGGCTGGTAATATGAGCCGCACCTACAAAAGCGTCGATTTGTAGGGGCGGCTGGTATGTAGAGGCGGCTATTACTAGCCGCCCCTGCTGTATCTATTTATAGGGGCGGCTGCTACAAATGCCCGCTGTATATATAGCAGACACCTTCTTACACCTCGGGCCACTCCCTCCAACCCGAGCAAAAAAGGTTTTGAGGCCTTGGGCTCCTCCCAAAAATTGCTCTACTAAAGGAAGAGGTTTTGATCTCAAATACTTTGGTGGAGAGGTTGTAAAAGGTAAGAAAATGCTATTCCAAGCCTTTATTTGAAGTTTTAATGGTTGGTTAGTGATCGTAATTAGAGTTTTGCTTTTCTCTCTCTTCTATGGTGGTCAAGCTTTGTATGAAGCAAATTAGACTCTTGTTTTGAAGCTATTAGTATAAATTAGTTAGATAAATGAGATTACACCATTTATTAGTCGATCTTGCTTGATTTTAGTTGAGATTACACCCTAGTTTCATATATGTTTCATGTACATGTAGATTTAGATCTAGATTTAGGGTTTGTTTTTTTTTAATTTTAATTTTGTAAATTTATGTTTCATGAAATTGGAATAGGGTTTGCATGAAAGGTAGTGGGTAAAATATTAGTAGTTGCAAATTGTTGTCTTTGAAATTATTTATTTTAATTAATAAATATATATATTTAATTATTTATTGATAAATAGGCCATTAATTAATTACCCTCTACCATGGTGTGTGTTTGATATGCTTCATGTAATTTTATTTTATATTTATATATATATGAAGTATATAGAATTATTGTCAAGTAATTAATTATTAATTTGATTCCTTTACATATATATCTAAATTAGTAGTCCTTTAATATATTTTCTTTGATTGTTGTGTTTTAAAAGATAGAGTACAGGAAGTCTTGGATGTATGGTTCATTAAGGTTCAAGGCAGGTTTCCATGAAGAGGCGGACAAATTTATTGAAGCCGTAGAGAAGCATGTAACGACGTTGATAGAGAATAAGGATATAATTATTTGTCCCTGCAAAGATTGTAATAACCTTATGGCATGGACAGATGTGAGTATCATAAGAGAACATTTGATTGTGTGAGGATTTGTTGAGGACTACACAGTGTGGATTCATCATGGTGAAACAACGGTTGTTGATAATGACGACGATGATGAAGAAGACAACGCCGAAACCCTAGAATACATGTCCCAATACTCAGAAGAGCTTGATGTACAAATGGATCTTGAGTTTGGCAACGAACAAGATGGTGATGCTGGTGGTTGGGATGGTAATAACGAAGGTGGTGCCAATAATAATGGGGGAGCACGTGTTGGTGATGAAGATGATTTTGATGATTTGGAGGAAATGATTCGGGTCCTTGGACCAGAGATTTTACTAAAGAGCCCGAAAGGTCTAGAAAATTTGAAAAGGGTGACAAAAGCATCGAAGGAGACTGTGTATGGTGTTGAAAAGGGTTGTCCGACACATTGGACATTGCTATATTTTGTGCTTGAGCTACTCATCCTGAAGGCTAAGTACGACTGGTCAGACTGTAGTTTCAATGATCTATTGCGTCTCCTGTTATGGGTGCTGCCACAACCAAACTCAGTTCCCGCCAACACATACCAAGTGAAGAAGGTCATAAGTCCATTAACAATGGGGGTTGAAAAAATCCATACATGCCCCAACCATTGTATCCTTTTTCATGGCGAAACGTTCAAGTCACTAGATAAATGTCCCCGGTGTGGAGCCAGCTGGTACAAGAACAATGACCTTTAAGGTGGGGACGAAGCCTCCACGGGGAAAAAGAGGAATAAGAAGGGTACAAAAAGGGTGGTACAAGAATCTCAGCCCCCAGAGGACGCTCCATTAGGCAACGATGCAAAGCAGAGAAGAATTCATGTCTTGGTAATGTGGTACCTACCAGTGACCGACCGCTTGAGATGTATCTTCTTAAACCCTAAAGAAGCCACACTCATGACATGGTAGAATGATGAGCGCAAGGTGGATGATGATAAGATTGCACACCCGGCTAATTGTAGTCAGTGGCCAAGGATCAATGAGAAGCACAAAGAATTCAGCGATGACCCAAGGAATGTACGTTTTGGTTTGAGCACCGATGGAATGAATCCCATCAATGAGAGGATGAACGACCATAGCACTTGGCCAGTGATCTTGACCATGTACAACATCCCAACATGGTTGTGTTAGAAGAGAAAGTACCTTCTCCTCACTATTCTTATTTTTGGCCCTAAACAACCAAGCATTGATATAGACATGTTCCTCGAGCCTTTGATGCAAGAAATGGAGAGGCTATGGAGGCATGAGGAGCTGATGTACGATGCATTCTGAATGGAGGACTTCATATGTAGAGCAATAATATTTGTTACTACCAATGATTACCCCGCGCTGTTTGCTTTGTCTGGACAGATCAAAGTTAAGAAGGGATGCTTAGTTTGCTTGGATGGTACTACATGTCTGTTCCTAGATGCATCCAAGAAGATAGTTTACCTAATGAACTAGCGCTTCTTAAAGACAAGTCACAAGTACCGCAGCAAATTGTTCTTTAGATTTTATGACAGCACCCCAGAGATTGAACCCCTCCAGAGAGACGTCATAACGAGAACACGTGTACAGAATGGTGAAAAACTTATGCGTCGTCTATGGAAAGAAGAATCCGGATGGGACGAACAGAGATAGAAGCACACCTCCTATCAAAGGCGTACCTTTCAAGAAACAATTGATCTTCTTTCAGTATTTGTCTTATTGGCCAGACTTGGAGGTCTCCCATGCCATTGATGCTATGCACATGTAGGAGAATGTCTTTGAGAGTCTCATTGCTACCTTGATGGACATAGGTAAGTCAAAGGATGGTCTGGAATCATGGAAATACATGGTGCAGCTAAATGTGATGCCATAGCTTCACCCAGTACCTGAGGCTAATGGAAAATACACTCTGCTTATGGCGTGCTTCAACATAACATAGTGCAAGGCTCATGATTGTCATGTGATGCTGATAGTGTTTTTACCTATTGCAATCAGGGCTATAAAGCCAGAGTTCTTGAAAATGGCCATCACCTGCATGTGCTACTTCTTTTCGAAGATCTCAAAAAGACAATTGGCAAGAAAGAGCTGAGTGACCTACATGAATTTGTGGTGGAGACACAAAACCAACTAGAGTTGTGTTTACCTCCTGTTTTTTTTATATAATGCCACATCTCATGATTCATAGGTTCATCAGATATAGGCGTTGGGCCCTTGCTACTTGCATGAAATGTGGTCCTACAAGCTATTCATGTCGGTTCTAAGCCAATACGTGCATAATCGAGTATACCTAGAGGGCTCCATGATAGAAGGTTACAGTACTGAAGAAGTCATCGAGTGCTGTCAAGAGTACCTAGAAGTACAGAAAGGGATTGGTAAATCCAATTCTTGTCACAAGGGTAGGCTGGCTAGGAAGGGCACCAGTGGTAGAAAAGTGTTCATCGACCATGATAACAAAGAAGTGAGTCTGGTGCATTATAGTGTCTTGCAGAGTACACAACTGATGCAACCTTATATTGATGAACACTTGGCTATCATTATGGCGAAGAGAAATGGTCGTTCAAATGACTGGGTCACGAAACAGCACAAGCAACGACTAACTACATGGTTGAAGGAACAAAACATACCGCCTGAAGAAACCATAGACTCTATTACCATCAGTAGGCTAGCGGAGGGGCCATGGAGACAAGTGACATCTTGGAAAGCTTATGACATTAATGGGTACACGTATTATACCCATGCAAAGGATAGTAAATATGTGAACCAAAACAACGGCGTTCGAATAGAAGCTCTCGATGGAGTGGGGCGAAAGATCTAATACTTTGGCATCATTGAAGAGATATGGGAACTTGACTATGGAAGGGATATAACGGTGGCCCTGTTTCGATGCCGTTGGATCAAACAACATCAACTGAACGAGATCGGATTGAGAGTCCTAGACCTCGAAAATCTAGGCTACCAAGATGACCCATGGGTGCTCGCTTCACGTGTCGCATAAGTTTTCTATATGTCTGACCCACAAAGTAACCTCCCTCGAAGAAGAAGACAAAGCACGTGGTTGCCTCCGGGAAACAGCACATTATCAGAGTTGATGGCGTGGACGATGTTGAAGCTTACAATAACTACGATGAGATGCCGCTATTCACAGACTTTTCTAAGAAGATCAGTGTTGTGGAAAAGAACCTGCCCAAAGACGTATTGCCATGGGAACGAAAAGATGTCGAGGGAAAAGTCGTTACAGTGGGCTAGCTAGTTGTTGAACATGGAGTATTTGTGTAAGTGTGTGTGTTCGTAAGACTTTATTTATGCATGTGTATGAGACTATATATTTATGTATGTGTGTCAGACTATATATTTATGTATGTGTGTGAGACTACATTTATGCATGTGTGTGAGACTACCCTTTGCAACATCCAGATGAACCTATTGCAACATCCACTCTATTACTACTAAAACAGTTGTAACACGCAGACACTTGAAATAGGCACTTATTATTACTGCAACATTTTCGGACTACTATTGAAACACTTAAAACAAGCACTTAACACTTTATGAAATGAAGAAATGACAAAAATAAAAGTTGGAGATCTTGATGAGTTATACAACTTTTATATTCATCACTTTTACAGTTGAAATCATTTAGTGGTTGACCATTAGGTTTGAAGTTGTTATTTTCTGAAATTCAAAATTTGAATTGTTCAAAATTAGTGACAAAGATAGATGACCAGACTAAAATAATAGAGGATGATTTTAGAAAATTTTATGAAAAAAAAACCATCACATTTGGAGTTAGTATGAAGGAGAAAAATACTTACAAGTTTCAGCCACAGATTAAAAAGAGAAATCATACTTGTTCATCATTAATCATCATGAATAGTTATGATTTTTTTAATCTCTGGGTAAAATTAGTAACTAGTCTTTCTTCCTCATACTAACTCCAAATGTGATGATTTTTTTCTAAAATCATGCCCTATCAAGTTACTGTGTTGATTTAGTCATTCTTTTCATCTGGCAAAGTTTGAGCAATTCAAATTTTTAAATTTAAAAAAATAACAAGTTCTAATAAGATTTTGAAACACCAAATTATTTCAGCTGAAAAAGTGATAAATACCAAAGATGTATAACTCATCAAGATCTACAACTTTTATTTTGGTTATTTCTTCGTCTGATAAAGTAATAGTAAACATTGTTCATAAATTAACATGTCTCTCATATAGTTCTTGAAACCATGAGTGATATGTCAACATTGTTTACTAATACTTTGTCAAATAAACAATGTTAACTAATACTTTGTCAATGTTGTTTACTAATACTTTGTCAAATGAAGAAGTGATCAAAATAAAAGTTGTAGATAGTGATGAGTTCAACAGCTTTTATGTTCATGACTTTTGTAGTTGAAATCATTTAAGTTTTTAAAATCTTGTTTGGCGTCAAATGAAAAGATGACTAAAATAAAAATTATAAATAGTGATGTGTTCAACAACTTTTATGTTCATGACTTTCTTATTTGAAATCATTTAAGGTTTCAAAATCTTATTTGAAGTTGACATTGATTGAAATTCAAAATTTGAACTGTTCAAATTTGGTCAAATGAAAAGATGACCAAAATATAAGTTGTACATCTTGATGAGTTCTATAACTTTGATATTGACAAAATTTTCATTTGAGGTCATTTAGTAGAGATGAAATTATTTTAGTTGTTTTAAATTTTAATTTTTCAATTTTTAAAATATTCTTTTTGTAAAGAACAAAATATATAATTATATCTGTAGATATATATATATATCATGAAATTATATATATATACATATATAGAATAATCAAAAAAATCCTAGGCTGTAACAACCCAGAAATCCACACACCAAAAATACCAACTACAAAAAAAAATTCTTAAAAATCCCATGTGATGATGAGTGTAATGTATAGAAACCCGACCTAAGAGTTGCATTAGGTCTAACCCCAACCCAAGATAACACCTAAGCATGGCATATCATTAGTTAATCATGTTCATTTAAATTCTAACAAATAAAGTATTGCATGCACTGCTAAATTCAAAATGTGAGTTGGATTTCCATTTGAGTTATGATATGCTTAATAACTCCAATAAAATAATAAACCATCAAATCAAATCAAAGAATAAAGACTTTTAGTGAAAAACTATTTATATTTTTGTATAACAAAACTACACTTACTTTTGTTATACAAAATGACTAAATAAATTTCTAATATATATATATAAGAATGTGGTGGGCCACATATCTAAAACTCTAATGAATTTGGTGCACCAATTTTTGAATTCAAAAACCAAAACCAAATTTGAATTCAAACTAATGGAAGAGGAATGAAAAATAGAAAAAGGAAAAGAAGAAGTGGGCCTCGCAGCCAGCCGCTCGGCCCAAGCTAGCTAGCCCAGCCAGCACCATCGCGACCGCCACCCCCAGCGCGTGCGCGGCCCAGCTTGCGGCCCAGCAACGCCCGCGCGCTCCCCGCCTTCGCTCGCTGCCGCTGCCGCTGCCGCTGGACCTCGCGTGTCAGCCACACGTCGCCCACGCCCGCGCATCTTCCCGCCTCCGCTTGCAGCCGCTGCCTGCTGGACCCCGCATGTCAGCCCTACTGTGCTTCTTCTCCACGCCCACGCTGATTCTCCCCTCCGACAGAACCCCGACAGCAATGGCAGGGCGGGCTAGGGGTCACGCCCGAGGCATGGCCTTGCCCCCCCCTTGCGCCGCGCCCACGCAACCACGCACGGCTGTCGGATGGGATGCACGCCTCCGATCCCCCTCAATCTCCAGCCACCAAACGCCAGGCTCTATGGCCAAGCTCAGCTATAAAAGCCCTAGCCCTGGAGCCCTAGCGCTCGTCCCGTCACCTCGCCGCCACCTCGGAGGCCGTCCACAGCCCACCCAAGCCAAGGGAGAAGAGGAGGAAACGCCGAAGCCGCTGTGGGGGAGGAGACCGCTGGAGCCGAGAGTGACGACGTTGTCTACATCACCGACGCGGTTTGGCACGGCACTGCACGGCTACCGAAGCTTCACGGCCTCGAATCGACACGGCATCACCATCCATTCTTCCATGCCACCCACGGTGAGCCCCCCCCTTCCGGTATCTCTCTGCCGCCGAACCTCACCGTCGGCCATGGCGCTCCACACCTGGAGCGCGTAGGCCAGTGCCTTGTCTCCGGCCACTAGGAACACATGCACCCACGCACACCCCGCGACCATGCTGTGACCACCCCGCGGGAGCCCCCTTGATCACCCGTGCGCATCGCCGTCATCACCATGTCGCCATTACTGCTGGAGCCCCTACCGGCCACCGAGAAACTGAAGCCCCGCCTCGAGCTCGGGACGTCCTCGCCGCGTCCACATGAACCCGTAGGAGCCAACACACCCCACCGTGACGCTTCACCGTGGTCGTAGCACACCCGCGTGCCTCGCTGTCGTCCTCATGATCGTCGTGTCCACCGGGATGTCTCTACCGGCCACCTCAGAACCCGTAGCCTCGCCGTGAGCCCTGGACGCCATCGTCGTGCACCCACGAAGCCGTAGAAGCCGCATCTGCCCAGCACCAGCCATTGGAGGGCCTGTGTGCATGGCCTCGCCACCGGCGAGCACTGCCGAGCCGCCAGCCGCCATGGCCAACGCACTGGAGGACCTCGACCAGCACTTAGACCTCAGGATCATGATCGTCGTGGCCTGAGGAAGCTTTCCCCCTCTCCAATTGGACACCAGCACTGCCACGGAGGCTCACTGGGCGCTCGCCGCCGATGGGAGCACCGCCGCGGAAGAAAACAGGGGAACACCCCCTCGCCGACCACCCGTGCGTGAGCTCGGTGCACGTGAGCCGAGCGAAGGAGAAGAGACGGTGGACTTGGTCCACCATGCGCCCTGCCGTAGGTCCATGAACCATGAGCGCTGGTCCACCGTGAGTCACACGGTGTGAGCCGCGTTGTGGACGAAGCCCAATAAGAGCCCACGGCCGTGACGTGGCAGCATCACAGCGTGCCACGTGTCCGGGTCAGCCCAGCCCAGACCGGCCCAACCTGAGCCCACCAGAGCCCAGTTCGGACCCAGCCCGTATTGACCGTTGACCAGTCAACATTGACCATTGACCTGGCCCCACATGTCAGCGACACAGTGTTGCTAGACCCACACATCAGATGATGACATCATGCTGGCGTCGTGATGACGTCACGCGGGGACCCACACGACGAGAACCTACACTGCCGTGATGACGTCAGGCTGACGTCACGCTGACATCAGCTGCTGATGTCAGCAGCCTTGGCCCCACACGTCAGTGACCTAGACCATTGACCGAAGACCGTTGACCGTTGACTCGCCGTTGACTTTGACCGGACCCACCTGTTAGTGACTCAATAGCCTCTGGCCCCACCTGTCGATGAGGATGACGTTGATGACATCATGCTGACGTCAGCAAGCCACGTGGACCAACCCCAGCATGACACGTGTCAGCCTAGGATTAATTCAGTCTTTTTCCATTTTCAGAAATAGATTTAATCTTTGGAAATTCATAACTAATTCATACGACCTCGGAAAAATATGAAACTAGGACCAAAATTCATCTAAAATCGAGCTCTACGCAATGGACCCATGTTTGAGTGCATTTGGCTCTTTTGAATTTTCATTGCTTCTTTGTGCTATTCTATAGACGTCGCTAACGCGACTATAATGCGGTCGTTTGTAGACTCGGAGGAGAACCGGACGGACGAGGATCGTGAGTACCGTGAGGAGTACGGAGACAACTACACTGAAGGTGCCACATCCCACCCAATCTCGTAGCACCTATTACGCATGGCTAATATAGAAATGCTAGTGCTTACTTTATTGTCATGATCACATTATGGTAGGACTTGCATGGTAGTGTGATTTCTTGATGGCCTTTACCTTGACGCAACCTTACCCCTGCTCACCCTGCTGTTAGGCTAGTCACACGCTTGCTATTACATTTCATCGCTTATTACTTCTACTACGCTTGCACTACATTGATACGTGGTGGAAACTGGCGTTATCTGGGCCATGGGGAGAGTGCTGCGTGTGTGACTTGGGTACGTGGAGGGTGAGGGTTGTGTCAACCAAGTTGGAGTATACGACGAGCCTGGGGCAAGTCTTGCCATGGGGTGCTACCTGGGCACCCCTGGAATGGATACATGTGGTGGGTAAATGGTATATGAGGTGGCCCGGGGTGTGAACCTGTAATGGGAGGAGCCCTGTGGTGTCACGGTAAATGGAAACCCTGATGGAGACATTCTGGCTTGGTCATCCCTAAGGACTTACTAGTACTCAGATTCACCGGGAAGCCTTACGTACCACTCGCCCTATATGGTGCGGGACGGCCGGACTACTTGGTAGGATATTGCCACTACTGCTTGGTTGATAGCGGACAGTGTGAGGAAGGTACGGGGTGCGGAGGATTTCCCCCACACCCTTCCGAGACTTCATGGAGACCTTGTGGACCCGGCTCATGACTCACAGTTTCAGCCACCCCATACCAGACTTGGGGTGTACCAGGGCTGAATGGTAGAGTGGCATTATCCTAGGCTAGCAAGCGGCCAGAATCAGCCCAGTTGACGATGGTCAGCGAGGAAGGCAGATCTTGTGGTTATGTAAAACCTCTGCAGAGTGTATGGTTGATTGATCGATACATATGCCGACTCGTCGGCAATGGATGTTTCCTGGGTTTCGCTTAAACTAGATAGTGAGATGAGTCCTTCTTTTCTCCCCTAGGAGTGTGTGTTCGGACGTAGCCAGGGGCTACAGGCCTTGAGATAGTGCCGAGAGGGAGTTGGCCTGTCGACTGAGCGATGGTATGGCTGTGGTATGATGATGGTGTGGGGATGGTGGTTTATCGTTCTTGGCTCTAGAATGGGAATGGGGTGGAATGGGTGTGTGAATGGAGTTAAAACTTGACCAACTATTATTATATACTTGATTTACTAATGCATAGGAAACCCTAACCTTATAGGTTCCTCTTGATTATATCCAATTTGCATCCAATTTCCACAAAGCAATGCTCATAGGGTTGGGAGTGGCCAGTACAAATCGTCACTGATAAATTTTGGCACACAGGTTCTGCTGAGGAGTATAGCTCCAAGGAGTTTGACGGTTGAGGGGTTCGTTCCTATGCTCGAGTTTGGCGATCCTATCTTCAAGCTGTTCTGAATGAATGCTACTTTTGATTCCGCCAATGCGGCGATGTAATAATCTATGTACTTCCGCACTATTTGTACTCTGATATTATCGTTGTATGGATGTGATATTCGATTGGAATCTGGGTAATATGATCTAGAGCGGTCTTATTACACTTCGACTCTTTCATAGGCGCTTTCTTCCTATCGGACGTCGGTAGGCTGCTGAATTTTTTCTCCGCCGCCCCATTGCCGCCGCCACCGTCTCCGTGGCCTACAAGCGCCTTCTGTAACCTCCTCCATCCTCACCTAACTGCATCTCCATCCACCATTCCCCAACCACCGCCTTTCCCTAGGCCGCCGGGGTGGCTAGGGTTTGCCAGATCGAGCTCGCAGCGCCGGTCGCCCTGCCACAGCCCTGTCTGGGACCTGTACCTCTGACCTCGCCGACCCACGTGCATGCTCTAACGACTTCAGTGGGGGCTAGGTTTTGAGCTCCGCCTGCTCGGCCGCGTGCTCTAGCTAGCGTCCTCGCCACCGGTGCTCCATCTCTGACCTCGACCACCGAACTCACCGGCCCGCGCGCGCTCTGGCATCTACTTCTACCACTGCCTCCTCCCATGCTCTCTGGCATCCGTGCTCCTCCAACGATGGGCGACCTGGCTGCCCATGATCTCCGGCGTCCAAATCCCTGGCCACCGCGCATAGCCGCCAGCGTCCCTCTCTGTTAGGTCTTCTACAGGTACTCCCAACCCCTTCTCCATTCCCTGGCCCTGTAGGTCTTGTGTGATGGATTGCAGGCGGCATTTCTCAAGTTTGCAGTGATTGGCAGCGACATTTCTCAAGTTTGCATTATTTGCCTAGTCTGAATTGTTGATTATGTTTCTGTTGCTATCAACCAGTCGTATTACTTAGCTTGTGAAGTTGGGAAATGTCTATCTAGTTGTGTCGGTGTAGAAAGTGACCAACACGTAAATATTTGTAGTTTTGCCATATGTTGTGATCGGAGGTGGCCTAGCACTTAATGACATAGGGTTTATACTGGTTCAGGCAACGTGCCCTACGTCCAGTTTGAGTTGGTCGAGGACTTTATTCCTGAGCCTAGGTGCTCGAAGTTTGCAGTGGGGTTACAAACAAGAAGGAGGAAGATGGGGGGTACAAGAGGTCCGGTCGGACTCTGGTTAGAGGGACCGAGAGCGATGGGAGCTCCGTTATATGCTAAGTGTTCGATCGTGTGCTCGTGGTTTGAACCTGGTGGTTCTACTATTGTGGACTAGTGAACTTGATCAATCTGAATCAACCTATCCATTGGAAGAGAGCGCATCCCCTTTTATAGATGAAGGGGATGGCTTTACAAGCGAGAGGGAGGGAGTACGTTCGCCGCTAAGTCTTGCTGCCCACGCCGGTGGGTACAAGACGATGGTAGGCGCCCATAATACTGTTGAATGTCAGATGCACGTGGCAGGTTGCATCGTCTTCTTCAGGTATGGTAGATGTCGGTACCTATTATACTGTTGTTACCGAGAGGCATGTAGGGGGTTTGACCATGTTTGCCTGGTACGGTAAATGCCGGGGCCCACAACACTGTCGATGCCTCAGAGGCACGTGGGGCGCCTTACCGTATTTGTCTGGTATGGGAGTTGATGGTGCCCACAACACTGTAGGGAAAATGTCGACGCCTACAACATTGCTTGCGTTCTGTCATGTCAGGGAGGTCGCAGGGTACTGTCCTGCAGGTGTATAGGGTACGGTCCTCGGTATTACGGTTGACTTGAGTGTGTTGCCTTACTTTCCCTGTCTGTTTCCTTGTCCTTAACGAACGGGTGTCTCCGGTCGGTTGGTCCCAGTCGGCTTTGATTGCGCCAGTAGGAGAGGAGCCGTAGGCAAGGGTCCGGTGTTTTCCCAGTCAGAGAAGCGGGCCGGAGTCGGAAGTGGCGTTTTGGCCAGGCCTTCCGGTCGGAGTGACCGTCCGGAGGCGGGCTGGAGACCGAAGCGAGTGCTCCGATTGGAGAGGTTGGCCGAAGTCGAAAGTGGGCGTCGTTCCTCCTTAGCCAGGCCTTTCGGTCGGAGAGACCGTCCGGAGGCGGACTGGAGTCCGAAGCGAGCGCTTCGGTCGAAGAGGTGGGCCGGAGTCGGAAGCGGGCGCTGTTCCTCCTCGGCCACTCCTTCCGGTCGTAGATTGGATCGTTTTTCTGGCCTATTGTCTAGGTATTTGGGCCGGCCCATGAGTTGCGCGTTGCTCGCAACGTTGTCTGTTGAGCCAAGTTTTTGTTGGGAAGCCGGTCCACGAGGGACATCCCTATGATCCCCTGAGCATGGTTGGGCCTTTGGTTACCTACAATGATGTTCTATCATGCATCCATGTACACACACAAGTAAGTATATGCTGGGGTATTTGAACGGTCTAATTTGATGATTGAGGCCTACTGTAATATATAAGCAAATAACCATGTCACATTCACTTAACTAGTTATATTGACCGATGATATACTATATACATAAGATAGTTTGATGAAATAGTTTGATGAACTTCTCTGTTGTTGTCTTGGACTGGTGACATGCAACCTTAAGTATTAGAGGTGAGCTTAGAGTGGAGGTGATCAATTTAGGTGTTTGGGTTAATGGTGCTGAAAACTGCAGCCTGTGCAGTTTGTGTTGGGATAATAATTTTTTGTTTAAAATATCATTTTCTGGGAAACTTGTTTATACAAAAGTCATAGGGGATTTAGTCATCTGTGCTGTCCAAAAATTTCATGATTTTATCTCCTCAGGTTTGGAAGATATGAATTTTTGAAGTTTGCTGTTAGGTTTTGACTGTGTGCTGTAAAGTTCTGGAATTTTGTGTATTTCGACCTAGTTAACATCAAAACTAGCTCCTATTGATAACTAGGAAGTTGTAGTGCTTTTATTAAGCTTCCATGTTGTTATGAAACAAAATTTTTGGTTGGGTAGAACTCTAGATATGAATTTCTGAAGTTTCAGCTTAGGTTTTGTCCATGTCTGTGCAGCAATGCTTCCTTGTGCTTTTGGGCCTCTATAAACTTAGATTTATTTAAATAACTATAATGTTGTTGTCTAGTGTTTGTATTTTATTTCTTGGCTATGTATGCAAAAGCTTAGCTAATATTTTAAGTATTAAATTTTTTCCTTGTGTGAAAAATTTATCTTGCCATTTTTGGTGTTTGTAGCCACATAAATTCAACTTGTTTCAGTAACAAGTTTATATGGAATATTTCAATGCAGTTCTGAATGAAGCTCAAGACCTAAAATTAATACTTAAATCAAGAATCTTAGGACAGGGCCATAATAATGTTCAATGTAATATGAAGCCATGCTTCTATAATTGACCTCCACATTCGACCAGATGGAGCACATCACAATATATTTTGTCAGTTCACAAGGACACATAACTGCATTTCTTTTTACAGACTTAGGAATTTCAATGTTTCTAATAAGATAATATTTTTTAATAGAAAAAGGTACTCCCTCCATTCAAAATTATAAGACGTTTTGGCTTTTTTTAAGATACATAGCTTTTGCTATGTACTTAGATATACACTATGTCTAGATACATAGTAAAAACAACATATCTAGAAAAGCCAAAAAGTCTTGGAATGGAGGGAGTAATATATTATTCCCACCTCAACTCTACAATAAACAGAAAATTGTATCCAAGTGTCAGAACTATTTGTGAGTTAGCAAATAAATATAGCTTGCAGAGATCAGCTAGTCAAGGGATGTTGCCCATTATCTCTAAATTGATTGTCACTTGAGGAAAAGGTAGAAAGAGTGTGAACACAGAAACAGTTCATCAGAACATACTAGAAAAGAAACTTTAATACACAAAACTAGGAAATATATAAAGAACCAAAAAAAGTAGCATAGAAGAAAATGTCCCACTAGAAAAAAAAAAAGAACATGCAAGGCATCCCAAAAGCCTACTAGTTAAGGTCTGGAAGCATCAGCTCCAAAGGGATGAAGATCATGTGAGATAACCACGCATTGGCTCCAGATGTTGCACATTAGTCATATTTTAGTTTCCTTTCCCAAAAGAAAAGGCAATCTGTAACTTTCCGAAGGGACTAGATAGTCCAATGAAGAAAAATATGCTGAAATGAATCGAGACAAATATAACACCATGTTTACAGTCTTAGGAAATCTAAATGAAGAGATATATCAGTCACAGATGTTAAGTCCTGTTCACTAAACCGTCCATGAAAGATACATATCACACCTGTAACTTACCAAAAATGACTTGTCAACTGTGAGAGGGACAACTTCCTGTACTTGATTTTACGCCGTGTTTAGTTGAAAATTTTTTTTTCCAAAAAGTACTACAGTATCTATCACATCAAATCTTGTGATACGTGCATGGAGTATTAAATATAGACGAAAAAAAACTAATTGCACAGTTTGGTGGGAAATTGCGGACGAACGTTTTGAGCCTAATTAATCCATGATTGAACACTAATTACCAAATAAAAACGAAAGTGCTATAATAGCCCAAATTCCAAACTTCAGCCAACTAAACACGGGCTTAACTGACCTGAATGCCAACTTGAATGTGCGTATTTGCCGTTAGAAGCCACATAAGCTGGGCTTCTCGAGAAAGCTTGGGTCCAGGATGCCCTCATGCTTTTCAGTACAAGTGTTGTTTAGTCTTATCTGGGAAGCCATCATCATTGCTGCATCTATGATGTCATAAGTTCATAGTATTTAGCGCCCAAGATTCCCCAAGCTTGTCCTGATTGTTTAAGGGCGTTTCAGGTTAGTGCCAAATTGGCTATACCGCTATAATAAAAAAGAATGAAAAAAAAATGTCAGAAATCATACAGCTCATAGTTGCAATGCACAGTAGATCAACACTCAGAGTCAGGGTAGGACATGCTAGTTGGCACATCTGTTCAAAATATTACTAGTCAGTGTCACCTTGCTTTTTGCATTTGTCAGTTTCCTGAGTTACTTGAACTCTATGTACATCTACTTCAAGGGTTTGAAGTCCGTATTAGTAAGGTGTTGTTTAATGCTTGTTTGGCTCATTAACTGACATACGTGATGTTTACTACCTTCTGTCAGACTAAAGTGTTGCTTTTTACTTTTTGGAGTCTTCATGATTTTATGTCGAGTGTTGGTTTGTACAATCCAATCACGTATTCAAGTTGTAAAATAAAGACTATGAAATAGACTTTTATTAGTTTGATGTGGCGAATCTAAAGATTACATAGATGTTAATGTAATTACTCGAAGTTGCTTGGTTCAAATTTCACGCTTTCCATTGGCACCTTCTATTGGCTAGTTGAGACTACATAACTTGCAGTTTGGTGGCAGTGACCATTCATCTGGCTGTAGTATTTGATAATTCATTTGGTACTCACTCGAATTTTAGTTTTCTCTAGACCCCAGCACGATGCATACAATTTGCCACCTAAAAAAACCTGTCTGCATACGTGCAGCTAGAAAAAAAATATGCTGAGGCAGTGGCATATGCAACGATATGTGAAACTTTTTATGCTGAGGCAGCGGCTATGATGATGAAATGTCCCCATACTTGTGATGGTCACTAGTTCATCGATTTTCTGCTAATAATGAGACCAATGCTACTGTTTTTTGGCTATTTTTGCCATCAACTGCTGCTCTATATTTGCTAAGCAGCTGTTGCTTTTTTTTGCCAAATCTCCCCTCTTCTCTCCTCTCCTTTGTTTTGCTGATGATGAAATTGTCCAAGTCCATACATTATATGCAATATGAGCTGATGATCAAAAACTTATGAGAAACTTGGCATCATACCAGCCGCCCCTACATTACCTTCTCCTCTCTTCTTTGTTATGATGCCTTGATGCTTCAAGATCATGATCAAATGATGATTGACATGTTTTTGAGGCCTCTACTACTGCTACTACTCATTTTTTTATATATTATTGTTTTGTATGACTACTTTGGTTTCTAGACCTTTTTTTATTTTTTATACCTTCTCGCATATATAAAGCGCACTTTCTTGCATCTATTAGAACAAAGCGCGAAATAATGTCGCGGACACCAGACAGTGCAGCCCGATGCCCCGAGCATGATGAGCAGCCAACCTATGAAGAGCAAGCACTAGAGGACTAGCTTACTCAGGAGCAGTTCGATAACGAGTTAGAAAATGATTTAGAAGTGATGCTTACTTAGGAGCAGTGTGACGAGAAGGAAGGGGGAGCAGAAAGAAGAGCAGGAGAGGCTGCTGAAGGCGAAGAAGAAGAGGATGATGATGAGGAGGACTCAAAAGAGGGATATGTAAGTTTTGAGGATCCTTTTCCACGTGAAGCCAGAAGGAGGCCAGCGGAAGAAGATTTGGACAAGGATTTTGACCCGAACGAGATAGGGATAAAGCCTTAGCTTGTAAATTTTGCTAAAGCTTTGGTTGTGTTACCTCTGCTAACACTTTGACCTATTGTATATATAGGTCCCTCCTGAAACTCGAAAAAGATGACGTCGACGTCTGTGACATCTCATCAGACAAGACAGAGTAGAGGAAAGGAGAGCAGAGGCAACAGCCACAGAGACGGACATTGGGGCCTCTGCTCCACAACCTCAAGACACAATCACGAACATGACTACCAAGCCAAAGAGGAAATGAGGGGATAGAAAAGCAAACCAATATCCAGATAAGGCACACTATGTGATAACAGAGGTCAGGCCAGCAGGGGAGATCTTTGAGCCGAAGGAATTCAGATGATAATTCCGTAATGCGATCGGGGCCTAGTAAGAGATAAATTGAACCCAGCAATCCCTAACTAGAAAAAGGTACCAGAGAAGAAAAAGGATGAACTATGAGATAAGCTGCTGAAGCTCAATTTTAGATTTCCAGAGGGTAAGCAAGAACTGGTAAAAAAAGCTTTCAAGATCATAGGAGAGTCATTCCGATGTTGGAGGTCGGAGCTCAACAAGAAGTATATCCAAAAGGGGTTAACTCCCTTCAACGAGTTTGGCAACATAACTCCTAGTCAATAGGAGGAGCTAGTGGCTCAGAAGACTTCACCGGAGACATTGGAGCTCAGTTCCCGTAACACCGAGCTGGCGAAGAGAAACAAACACCACCATCATCTAGGCCCCGGTGGCTACTATGCCAAGAAATAGCAGTTGAGGAAGATGGACGAAGAGGCCGCAGCTTCTGAGAATATCGATGTGAAGAATTTGAAGGTACGCTCAAGGAATTGGATATATACGAGGAGTACATAATCATCCAGCGGTAATCTTAAGTTTGATTAGCCAGAGACCCAAGAGGCAGTATCAAGGATACTGAAATGTGCTGAAGACAAGGAGAAGGGCTCATTCAATCCTTCTAGAGAGAGACGAGCTTAGCCTTGGCTTGGGAAATAATGAGCACACAGGCCACACCAGGGGGCTAGGGAAAAGGACGACCTGGAAGCACGGATTCGAAGAGGACAGGCACATGTACAAGAAACATGGCAGAGACCAGGAGGCTAATCTTGAGCTCCAAGTGAAGGCTCTAGTTGCGAAGGCGCTGGAGGAGCAAGGACTGTCTATGGAGCCACGGACATTAATGGTGCTACCGGGAGAATTGGCATTAGTTGGCAGCCCTTCGAAAGTTCCTATTAGCCAAGGTTCCACTGCAGCCACAACCCCCGTTGATCACATGCGAGAACCAACTAGTTGCGCCTTGGTGTTTCTCAGCGGCCAGCAGAACATTGTGATGGAGGTGTCAACGGGTGTGGCACATCCTCCCGGTGGCTTACACCACAATAATAAGATACCTCCGGACTACACTAGGGTCGAGGTGTATACCGTGAAGCCCGAGTTCATGTGGTGGAGGATAGACTACGCAACTCTCGAGGGGCTAGTGTTACTCGGAGATGTAATGGGGCAGTTCATCCTCTGGCACAAATGGGGCATTATATTGACTGCTTCTTCGCCGCCTCCCCCTCTATCAAATTTGGAGTGAGTTGTTGAGGAGGGGGAGATATTTTCACCATCTCATGACCACCACATTCCTGAGATGTCACATTCTTCCTCGCCTCCTAGTGAGCATGTGCCTGATAAGCCACAACCTTCTCCAGCTCGTACCGAGCAAGTGCATGATGAGATGCCACAGTCTTCTCATAAGCGCAGCCGATACATGAACAACGAGTGATTCCTAAAGAAGGTGATGCACAAGAAGATGAGGACGTGCCTGAATGGGAACTTCGAAAGAAGCATCCAATCACCATAAGGCCAATTTATATTCCGATGAAAGACGTCTCGTCGGTGCACAAGTGGTATGCCCATGACCAGTTCAAGCCTGAGAACCAAGTTAAAAAAGTCCCAACACGGGCTTCTAAGGAGGCCATCACTAGCAAAGTCCACCAAACAGCAAAGAAGTATCTAAATGTTGATGGCATCAAATGGTCAAAGGATTGCCTGAAAACATACGAAAGAGGCAAGCCCTTCCTACCAAACCGGGACATCCAATGCCTACCACTTGGAATGAGAAGGTTCCATGATTGGTACTTGCGTATTCTCCTAACGAGCATAGACCTCGTACAAGCATGCTTCCCCACCGGCACATTTGGAAGCCCAGTTGGGAAAATTATCTTTGACTTCAATGACATGCAGACATGCTTTCACCTCGAAGCAATGGAAATGAATCTAATTCACACGTGGTGCCTGTAAGTCCTTGCCCTCCTGATATGATATGAATGTAATCTTTGGATTTTGTTGTAACTAACCCACGCCATGATTTGTAGAATGCAAGTGCACATTGTAAAACAAATGCCAAGTGTGAAAGCTGGGAATATAGACCATCAAGCTATAGCACAAACAAATTTTAATTACCCTAGACAGTGGAAACTGGATGCCAAAGAGCTAGCTGCTGAAAAGACCCTTCGGGAGAAAGAGGACATCCGTGCGAAGAAACTAAGGCAAGAGTCCCTTAAGGTTTCGGCATACATTGCCCTGGCTTTTAAGAATCTCCAACAGCACTCTACTATATGGCTACCATACAACTTTGAGTAAATTCAATTCTATACTTAAAGCTTTGTTCAATATATTTTATTCGATGCAAAAGAGCTTATCTAGTTCTATGATTAAATTCATGAAGCAACCACTGGATTTGTATAGGAGTCGATGTCAGGAGGAGCATGGCATGGGTCTTTGATTCAATAGATAAGGACCGGGTGACATACAAAGACTTCATATCGATTCTCAAGACGTATATATATCGACAATCCTCATTAGCTTATATGTTTGTATACATAATTGTAACGTTCACTTTTGGATACTAACAAGTTTTATTTGTTAAAATAATTCGAACAGGGCATTCAGGTTCTATGTCAATGAACATCATGGAAAGCATGATCCAGTAAGGAAGGAAAGGCTGGCTATAAAAACAGTATGTACGGTAAGTGTAACTTACTTTAGTACTCCAGTACATGGCTGTCAAAAGCATTACTTAATATTTCCATATGCAAAACACACAGTGCCCCAAGCAGAAGCCTGGGAGTGTATATTGTAGATACTATGTATGTTCTATGATGAGTAACACCGGTGCCTACAGGAGACACCCCTTAAGGGTAAGTTTGAACCTCTTCACCCGTAGTATAAAAACTTCGCACATGATATGAAATACTAAACCGAAACTTATACTCTTGTAGTGTAAAGAAGAGAAAGAAATAAAAAGAGACCCATACAAGGATGACCAACTCTTAGAGTTCGTCGGCGACCTTTTCAACTTCATATTGGACCAGATTGTACACGTCAAAGGCACCTACCATGACCGAGATTCTTACTTTGGTAGAAATTCACAGTACCAACACCTTCGTAAGACTGAAAGGCTAACTCTAGGCCGTTGATAATAATGTGTATGGAATTTGACATTGGTCTTACCTTGTGGGACGATTTGGACTTGTGGAACGAATTAGACGTGTTCATTATGTCTATTTAACGATGGATTATATATATTCTTGTGAATTGGACTTGTAACAGTAGTTTATATAATGCTCTTGTGCCTGTGGTCATATTTGAATTATATATGTTATGGTCAGATTTGATTTATATATGCATATATATGTGTGTGTTCTGGTTAAATTTGAATTGTAAATTTGAATTTTTTTTTGTTGGAAAAATATACTGTAGGGGCGGTTCTAGACTGAACCACCCCTACAAACAGGTATTATAGGGGCGGCTGATAACACCAGCCGCCTCTACAAATCGATTTATAAGGGCGGTCTGGGAACCACCCCTACAAATACATGATTTGTAGAGACAGTATGGTAGGAGCGGCTGGCCGAGCCGCCTCTACAAAGCCTCACCAACCGTCCCTAGAAACCATTCCTATAGTAGTGAAAGAAGAGTAAAATGATTATTTTGTCTGCCTGTTTTTTCCCTTTCTACAATGCTCTTGCACCCCTTTCTGTCTTATACGTGGCACGGACTCACAACCTTGCTCTTATAAGTTAGAACCATACTCATATACGTATTGAAATAGATAATGCAACCATTACGTAAATCTCTGAGCTATAAGTTGTTCAGGTTAATCGAGCGATAAGGTGTTCCGTTGCAACGCGCCAACATGTTTGCTATTATATACATATGCTTGCAGTGGTCTCCTTCAATTCACTTCAATCATTCTATACAGGCAGAATCATTATTATAGTGAGTTACCCACGGATTTAGAGATCTACCCAGATTTTAGCTATAATTCTAAGAACCACTACATACTCTACCTCCATCAAAAAAAACTTGATGTTCTAGGATTTTAGGATAGATTAGTGCTCAACAAAAATACCAATATACCCCTATTTATTGAAGGTGAACTATGCAAATCTCTCACAACTTAAAAAGAACAAAACGTGGACACTATTTTCGTGCGACATTCGTGGCCTCGTCCTGCCGCGCGCCCCTGCGATCCTGCTCGGCACCGGCAGGTGGGATGGCCCCTGCGATGCCGCTCCGTGCCGTTGATTCCGCGCCGCACCAATCCGACGAAAGGGAAGAAACCAGAATCTTGGGCGCCCAATCTCCTCCCCAAGTCCCGCACGGTCCCGATCTCTTGAACCTTCCTTCCCAGTCCGTGCCGCGATGTCTCCTCCCCTTCGGTCGATGACCGGCAGCACTAGCCCTCTCCCTCGCCGTGGCACCCGCGCCGTCGTCGCCCTCGCCATCGTACCCACACCATCGTCGCCCTCGCCATCGTACCCGCACCGTCGCCCTCGTCGTCGTACTCGCACTGTCGCCCTCGCCAAACGGACGCCCTCGGAGGCGCCGCCATCAGGAGAAGCTAGCCAAGCCTGAAGCGCATCGCAGTTCTCCGTCCTCGCCGAAGCACCGGCGCACCCACAACGTCACCCTCGTCGTCGTGATCTAGGTAGGGCTCGTCGTGATACTCGGGTCCTTTCCCAATGGCGCTCGGCCCCTTCTCCCTGGCCATCAGTGGCTCGTGCGGCCCACTCCGGTCAACGGTGATCGGACCCTTTCGTTCTGGTTGCACACCTCACCACAAATCCGCATCCTCTGGGTCTCATCCATGGATTGCTGTCTCAACGCTGAAGAATAAGGCCGTCTCCTCCAAGCACGTGCCACATGCAACAAGAACTCGATGGGGAGGGCATGTTGTGGTTCCGGCGCTGCTGCTGCATGCACAAGGTCAACTATTTCAGACTTGTTCTTTTATTGCATGACAAAACTTACACCATATTTCCACCTGCATGATCTCCTATGTACGTTAGTCAAACTTGGACGACAAAATTAAATCTATGTGCTATTACAAATTGCTTCCAGTTTATTAGAGAAAATTTATTCAGTCAGGTATGGAGGTATTTTGTTAGCTTTCCACACTGTTTTTGTTTAGAGATGCGAATGTTCAGATATATATTATTTGTTTTCATGCTTTTACTTTTAAAATAAGAATTATTTTCTTAAACAAACTCTTGTACTTAGAATCTTAAGATGCACCATGATAATGTTTTAATAGGACTACATAGGTGGATAATGGTTATGCATCGTATGGGATTTGGCAAATAACAGAATCATAATTAATAAGAATCATCCACGTGGAATTGAATAAGATGGAGTATATAAAAAAAAGGGAGCAAATTGAAATAAGTAAGAGCGCTGAAGTGAACCAGTGAGAGCTCACAGCTCTGCACAATTTTTGAAAGTAGAAGAAAGAAGAAAACAAGAATTGATTGTCGGCCCATCTTGCTTCCTGCCAATCTTCAGTTGTACCTTGAAGACTAGCGATACAAGTTGATGTTTCTGACCATTCTTCTCCTATGATGCAGGCAACGGTCAAGATTAACTTCCTCTCCAAGATAATTACCGTTCATCTTCATCAGATCTGAACTCGGTTTTTGTAGATCTAGCAGGAAGGCTATGGTCCTAAAAACGAGAGAACGTAGCCCGTTGGTAGCCTGATATTAGTATCTGGTATACCATTTTCTCGTTACCTTCACTATTTCAGCTTGTAGTTTGCTGTTTGGGTAGGAAAAGGACTTGCAACATTTATCCCACATCAATTCTATCTGAAGATATAGAGTGTTGTCTGAATGAGCTGTAATCAAGGTGTGTGCTGATGGACAGTGGTCCATGTATGTTCACAGGGTACATATTGTCCAAATTTTAGGCATAGAAGAACATGGAAATTGGAGGTGGTAATGGTAAATTGATCGGAGCCGTCGTCGGCCCCGTTGAGCTCTGGAACCCACGTACACCAAGTACTATGCTATGCCTAATGGAGCCGGCTGGTCGGAGTGCGAGTGGAAGCCGCTGTCGGAGGTGGTCGGCGACTGCGTCCAGCGCTGGTTCCAGGACGCGTACAAGGAGGCACACAAAGGGGAGATCGCCTACCAGGTGCTTGTAGCTCAGATGTTCTTCTCGGGTTATGGAACCCCCAAGAACGAGTACAAGGTATAGCAACGTACCTTGTTCAAAATTAGATATCTTTTGATTCAGGTTCCTTATTTAGTCATGTGTGCTAGGTACATGGGGATTCGATTCAGCTTCCTTGTTTACTTTAATTTATTATAGTTTCTGCTTTTCATAGTGATGATTTTCCTGTTTGGAAGATCAAACATGTAAATGGTGACTTTCATGTCACTTTTAGGCATTTAGCAATAACTTTTGTGGATACATATTACAGAATGATGAAACTCATCAACCTCTATCTAGTAAAGTGTCAATTCCTTCATCCAGAACAAATCCATACACTGTGGTGAGTTGCTTTCCCCTTCGCAATGGATGTCAGTTCATGGATATATGAATGGATCGATGAAGAGTGTTTCTGTTGTTACTGGAACCACCATTCTTCAGTGCAGGTACACCCCATCTCTCTCCCCTCTATTTTTTCCTCTGATTTCCCTGATTTAGTCAGGAAGTTCTCTAATTTCAGGATTCTTCAGTGCACCCCCTCAAAATTTGGTCCTGATTTCCCTGCTGGCCATAGGTCCTGATTTCCCGCAAATCTCAATTGTGCAGAATACATGTCTATTTTATCTGTCAATCTATATACCTGCAGAATACATTATGCTAATAGTGCATAGAAATGCTAACGAGAGCAACTTACTGAGTTGAACATATTGTTGTTCAGGTGCTGTGTAGTTCCTTCTCTCTTATAGTTCTCTGAACAATAGCTCTACAATTTTGCTCGACACTTTTCATCACCACAAGCAAGCGAGCAAGCAGCTGTGAGCTCTCTGCATCCAGACACTTGAAATAGCAGCTTGTGATCTGCTACAGTAAGCAATCCCGTCAAGCTATATGGTATTGCATAATTGTTAATGGCTTGTGAACTGATAGCATGTTAGTGATTAAGCTTCTCTGATTTCTCCTACCCTAAACTGTTGCTAAATTTATAGAAAATGTAATTTACAAATATTTTATACTATGCTGCAGCTCTTGTTAATTTTGACAGGGCGGCAAAACAAGGCTAATTCTAAGTGCATGAATCTTCATTTTCAATCTCTTTTGGTATGAATCTTAATCTATCTCACTATTTACTTCATTTTTAAGAAACATATTATCTTTTTGTTTTTACCGTAGCGTTAACATTTTCACAATAAGAGCAAGATGACACGTATACTCCAATATGTCACTTCGGAGCTGTTGAAACATCGGTTTCTAACAAGGGTGAGAAGTGGGCGGAGGCCTTCGTCTTAGGTCGGGGTCTCCGCCCGGGATGGGCGGAGGCCGGCCTCCGCCTTAGACGGGCGGAGGTCCCTGAACGCAGCGCACTCCTGTCGGACAAAATCCTCTGTCGGAGGCTCCAAACAAAAGGTCGCTAAACAAGGGATTCAGTAGGCTTTGGCCAAGTAGGAGTAAGAGAAAGGGGCGGAGGCCCTCGGCTTTGGCCGATGCTCCGGACTCGGGCTTTGGCTCAGGCTCTGCCTGAAGGAGAGTGAGGATCAAGTACTGCCTCACAAGAACTAGGGTTTTATAATTGCTTCACCAACCCCCTTCTCATAGTTACAAGTGTTCCCTATTTATAGGGCTCAACTACCACTTTACAGAGTTTACAACAGTGCCCCTCAACTGCTACGGTACATTCCAGGAATATTCCAGCCCTAGTGTCTAACCTCAAGGGTGTTCTTATCACACCATCTCGCAATGTCTTCATCTCGGGCCTAAGCCGACGCCCACTAGAGGCCCGTCAACTGTCCTCACGTATGCCTTGCTGACCTGATCGTTCCTTGATGGGCCTCCACCGCCCTGGGGAACACCTTCGCCATGATTACTGCGCTTGGCCTCCGCTGTCCCGCAGAGAAACTCCACCGTCAATCTTGTACTAGGCCTCCGCCGTCTTGGGAAGAGCCTCCGATGGCTAGGCCTCGCTGTCTTGGGGGGAAGCCTCCGCCGGCTAGGCCTCCGCCGTCTTGGGGAGAGCCTCCGCCGGCTGGAGCCTCCGCCGGCTAGGCCTCCACCGTCTTGGGGAGAGCCTCCACCGGCCGGGCCTCCGCCATCTTGGGGAGAGCCTCCGCCTGCTAGGCCTCCGCCGTCTTGGGGAGAGCCTCCGCCGGCTGGGGCCTCCGTCGGCTAGGCCTCCGTCGTCTTGGGGAGAGCCTCCGCCGGCCGGGCCTCCACCGTCTTGGGCAGAGCCTCCGCCTGCTAGGCCTCCGCCGTCTTGGGGAGAGCGTTCGCCGGCTAGGCCTCTGCCATTATTCCTTCATCAAGCCTCTTCGAGGGGGAGTTGACCCATACTCCATATGGGCTCCCCCAACAGTAGCCCCTCAGCTACTAGGTTATGGACGGTACTACATGACCTGGTAGATGTTCATACAAGAAGAGGCACTATACAACCCAGATCTTGGTTGCGAGGATTGCCCTCCGCAACCCGTTCATGCACGCCTCGCTAAAAACTCCATCCCAAAAACTATGTGGGAAAAAAGGGCATGGAGAAAAGAGCACATGCATGACTCTAACCTATACACGCACTAATTCTTAGGCTTTTAGCTCTGGGTGCCTTTATCTTCCAGATTTCTTCATCTATGGCCGTCGGCTCCTTCTACTGCTTCTATGGCATGGTTCATCGGCTTCGCTCGGTGCTCTGATCTTCATTTCTAGGACCTTCACGATGCATGGGTCTTCATCCTTGAGGCCTTTCCCTCTGATGACTTGTTGGCACGCAGGTGTGTCTCCAAGGCCTGATGTATGGGCCTTCGTCTCCATGTCTTCTCGGTGCAGGGGTCTTCAATCGCCTTCAGGTCTTCCGCCTCTGGTATCACCTCGGCGTGCGGGTCTCCGCCTCCGAGGTCTTCCCATGTCTTCATCTTCGAGGTCTTTGCCTCTAGTACCTTCACGATGTGCTGGCCTTTGCTTCCAAAGCCTTCGCCGGTGTTCATCTCCGAGGTCTTCACCTCCGAGTCTGGTATCGTCTTGGCATGCTGGCCTCCATAGGCCTTCGACTTTTCTTCAGGCGGAGGTCTTCATCTCCGATCCTTCTTTGGGGGGAGGTCTTCGTCTTTTCTTCAGGCAGAGGTCTTCGTCTTCGAACCTTCTTTGGGCGGAGGTCTTCAAATAAAACTTCACTCACGAGCGCCAGACAAAAGACCTCACGCTCCTGAGCGGTTGGCCCTCTGGTGCACTCCCCTAGCCCCTCTTGGCTGGCGTTTGTGGCCGAGTTTTTAGCCACGATTGGTGTAGTCGACGTAGTTGTAGTAGTCGAGGTAGAACGTTGTTGTGAGGCCTTCAAACTGTTGCTCACGAGCACCAGGCAAAAAGACTTGATGCCCCAGAGAAGCTGGTCCTCCGCGTGCTTCCCTAGCCCCTCTTGGATAGTGCTCGCCGCTGCCTATGCGGGTCTCCACCGGTCCGGTCGGAGACATCATCCGTAAGTCTCCGCTCGGCCGCGCGGACCACGAGCGCCTACGCTTAGGTACCTGCACACACTTAGGCAAGATTGTTTGTTTGATTAGTTCAGG
This sequence comes from Miscanthus lutarioriparius, assembly GCA_904845875.1. NCBI lineage: Eukaryota > Viridiplantae > Streptophyta > Magnoliopsida > Poales > Poaceae > Miscanthus > Miscanthus lutarioriparius. The sequence continues at coordinate 113,718,609 of CAJGYO010000002.1, forward strand.
GGTAGGGCGGCCTCCGCCCTCAGCGCCGGAGACGCCCGTTAGCCGAAGCAGGGCGGCGTCCGCCATGCTCATGACGGCCACGCTCGTGCACGCCCTGGACTGGGACCTCAGCATCGACGTTAAAGGCAATGACTTTGAGCTCATCCCGTTCGGCACCGACCGGAGATGTCCGTGCTTGGCCCGGGCGGAATCCACGACAAGCTCACTGAGCCTCGTGCAGTGCCCTACGAGCATAGCCAAATGTTGTTGTACACGATGAAGGTGTCGATGAAGCCCCTCATGCCGTCGCGTTGGCGGAGGCAAGCTATCATGGTTTTGCCGAAGGTCCTCCTGCAAAGCTGCTTGGTGAAGGCCCTCCTAAGAAAAAGTTGTTTTGGCGGAGGCAATGTTGGTGTAGTCACCAAAGATGGTAGCGGAGCCCCTCATGCCGAAGAGCTTGGCGAAGGCAATGCCGACATAGACGCCGACGCCGCGTGTCGAAGGCCGGAGAAGTCATAAAAATGCAACTGAGTTGATCTCCTGCATTTTTAGGGACTTAGGTTAGGCATTATAGCTTCGTCGAATATCGACTTGCTTTGCAAGTCTTTCGACACCCGGAAAGGCACTGTTTTTTCTACTAGCTGCAAAAGATGGTTAGTCATTTATATGATACGTGAAGGTAGCACGAGAGCCTTAGCTTCGTGACCTGGTGCCCGTGTTGGTTCAGGACTTCTTCCAGGATTTGATGCATAGAGTCACGGCACCCGTGCATTCTCGGCACGATAGCCTTAGCTTCGTGACCTGGTGCCCGTGTTGTTTCGGGACTTCTTCCAGGATTTTGATGCATAGAGTGACGTCACCCGTGCATTCTCGGCACGACAGCCTTAGCTTCGTGACTTGGTGCCCGTGTTGTTTCGGGACTTCTTCCAGGATTTTGATGCATAGAGTCATGGCGCCCGTGTATTCTCGGGACTTCTTCCGGGTGGCCCGAGCCATGTATTGCAATGTACTTACGCAATATATGTATGCGATGATGAGAATGATAGCATTTGCGCAAAAATATTTAAAAAGGTGTAAAGTTATTATGCATCCTGCAAAAATGATGGTAAAGTTTGAATAAAAGATAAGCTCTGCATTATATGAGAGGGTTATAGTTCAGATAGCTTGCGAAGGCTGCCATTTGAGGACCTGCACGTGTATGGATGTAACTAGTATTGAATATATAAGTAATCAGTTCCCTACGAATGTTGGACAAAATAACATTGGGTTGATGCATATTAATATATTATAAATACTTTAAGGAAGAAATTGAACAGCGCCACCTGCAAAAATGAGGGAAAGCGTTAGCGTTAGAGGGCTCGAAGGTTTAGTCACTGCTGAAGGTGTGATGCTGATGGAAACCAACTGACTGACGAAGGCCACTGACTGATAGAGTTTGCTCACTGTCGAAGGCCTATGACTGATGTAGGCTGCCTAAAACCAATAATATATGAAGTCCACTGATTGATGAACGAAGACCATGACTGACGGAGGCTCAAACTGACGAAGGCCAAAGACTGATAGAGTTTGCTCACTGACTGATGATGGAGGCTGCACTGATCGAAGGCTGCCCACTAACTGATGACGGAGGCTGCTCTGATCGAAGGCTGCCCACTGACTGATGACGGAGGCTGCACTGATCGAAGGCTGCCCACTGACTGATGACGGAGGCTGCTCTGTTCGAAGGCTGCCCACTGACTGATGACGGAGGCTGCACTGATCGAAGGCTGAGTTTTATGGGGACTACTAACTAATGTACCCTAATGTATTTTGAGATGGTGGAAACGTTCATACAGCAAGACAAATGTGCTCTATGTGAGGGGTTAGGTTTGGATGGTAAGAGATACTTACAGTGCTGGTGACCAGCATGTTAGTAAAAAAAAGATTCGACAAAAGTTAAAAAATATTTTAAGTTTAGCCGGGCCTGGGCCAAGCATGTATAGCCACTCAAGCCATGCTTTTGATGTGGCGAAGGCTGCAACAACTTTTTTGGTCACATTGGTGACAAGTTGTACATGAAGGTTGGTTTACGAAATTTGCCTCGAGAGGCAGAGGTTAGACCAAGAATGTGTAAAAATAAATGACAAGGGCGAAATTTGTTAGGATTATAAGCTGATGAAAAGTATTCTCTTATGCTATTTTGATACCTTTGGTGTTGTAGTTCAAGAATTCGAAGTTGCGAAAAGATAAGCAACTTAGCTGCGGTTTGCGCCGGAGGTCAAATTCTTTGTTGCTGAGATGTTTGGGGGCAAAGCAACGGATAAAATCAGTTGGGCCCCTTCACTTTGGAGTTGTTCCATAGTTGTGGGGAAGGATGCAGCCTCCGCGCCCGCGCGGAGGTCGCTGGGCCGAAGCCTTCGTGTACTGGTCCTTTTTGGTTGTGCCGACGGCTTCTTGGGCGATGCGATTGATGAGTACAGGCCCGATCTTCCGAGAGATAGCCGGTAAGTTCGATTTGTGGAGATCTCGACGTTGGCGATCCGGCTTCAAATCAGACACGATTCGAACCCTGCAACCGTTACACCACCGCTCCGTTGGTTATCAACCAAGCACAACTTGATTGACCTCGCCAAGAAGGCTTTTCCTGCAAGCGAATCGAAGAGCACAAGCAAGAAGGTAAAACACGCAATCTGAAATTGCAAATATGAATGACGCGAATATCAATAGAGGGTTCAAGAACTCGGTTCCAAAGGACTAATCGACACAGTGGAGGAGATCAAGAACGGGGGCCCTGGATCACTGTAAAAGGATTTGTCACCACAGTTACAATGAACGATTCAGTTTCTCGATGGAAAACTAAACTCTAAACAAAACCCAATTGTGTAGCAGCGGTGGAGGCTGTGTTTATAGTCTAAGACTTGACATAGGGTTGGGGACGGCCAGGGGTTGGGCGCCCACAACTTGGGCTTAAGGCCCGACACGATATATGGCCAAGTTGGCCCAAATAGGTGATGCAGCACCTTGTCGTGGTCACACAGAATGATCCACGGACCTTCTGGAGCTGGGACCAGATCCAAAACGACGGCGTCGTCGTCCCCTTTCCAACGCATCCAAGAACGGCCCGTTTCGACGTCATATGAGGAAGTTATGACCGAAACAGTGACGACGTGTCTGCTGAATCCGAGGGTGACGTGGTAGCTGAGTTGGGAACGAATTGCAACTTGGGGAAGACCATGGCGTCGGTGTGTCCAGCGTGGCGATGTCCTCATCATCCTCCCCTTCTCGAATTGGAGTCGTCCTCGACTCCATCTTGGCGATGTCCTCATCATCCCCTCCTTCTAGAATTGGAGTCGTCCTCGACTCCATCCCATCATCAGCGAACTCCTGCAAAAGGTTAGTAACAGCAGGCAATGCACCATACATAAAAGGTTAACAAAACATAGTATAACATGGTGCATGAGGATTATCACATAACTCAGCAGTAGTAGAAGTTGTAGCAAGAAAAGCACCTCCTTTTAACTTAATCCTATTATTTTTAGCAATGTCTGTTGGAGGTTTATTTTTAATCTCATTAGCATGTTTAACAATATCCGTAGGAGACAAAGGCAGCAATGTAATTTTCTTGTCCTTATGTATGATAGTGTATGTATTAGTTCTACCATGGTGTAAAGCATCATTATCAAATTCCCATGATCGACCTAACAAAATGGAACAAGCTTGCATAGGAACAACATCAAAATCAGCAGTATCATGATAAGAGCCTGTGAAAAAGCTAATGCGTGCTGATTTAGTTACCTTAGTCTTACCACTATTATTGAACCATTGAAGTTTATATGGATACGAATGTTGTCGTGTGGTCAAGCCAAGCTTGTCAACCAAATCTGAACTCACCAAGTTGTTGCAACTCCCGCCATCAATGATAGTGAGAACACGACAACCCTGCACAATGAGATACATGTGGAACAAATTGTGGCGTTGGATCTTCATCTCTTCTTCATGTCCCACACGTGTACTCAACACACGCTGCACAAGAAGGCTAGGGTAGTCCGCGGCAGCAGCCACGGAGTCAATGGTGATGGTCTCCTTGTCTTGATCGCCCTCGGTGGGATCTGCATCAATGTTAGCAGCAAGGGCTAAATCATCTTCAACATCACTAGCACTTACATATCCATCCTCGGTAGCAATGAAAGCGCGACGACTGGGGCACTCCTTCATGACATGTCCCATGCCTTTGCATCGGTGGCAAATGATTTTAGAGCTGGACGAGGAGGAGCTAGTAGAAGCACCCGGAGTTCCACCTTTCTTCAGCTGTGGAAACTGCACATTAGACAATTTACTTACCCCGGAAGAAAATGGAGGTGTAGATGGCTGTGGTGCAACAGGAAGCTTGGGCGTCTCCGGCTCGGAACGCTGCTGAAAATTCCTCCCATTGTTAGACCTGAAAGGCTGGTGTTGTTTGCGTCCCTGTACTTCTCGTTCTGCCTTAATAGCAAGATGATACAATTGGGAAAAATTGCGCCATTCTTTGTAATCAAGTATGTTCTGTATATCATGGTTTAAACCACCAAAAAATCTAGCACTAGCATCATCATCATCTTCATTTATACCACAACGTGCTAAACCAATAAGCAATTCTTGATAGTATGCTTCTACTCCTTTATCACCTTGTTTTAAAGTTTGTAGTTTCAAACGTAAATCACGTTGGTAATAAGGAGGAACAAAACGAGATTTCATACGTTGCTTTAAAACATTCCAAGTTTGAGGCACAGCAACAGCATTATTAGCATTGCAAAGATCACTCCACCGAACAAAGCAAAATTAGTAAACTCACTAGTAGCAAGTCTAACTCTATGCTCGGGAGGAACATTATGAGAATCAAATTTTTGTTGAACAACAAGCTCCCAATCTAAATATGCCTCGGATCAACATTACCAAAGAAAAAGGAGGTAGACTAAATTTAATTTTAGCAAAAGGATCATTATTACCATGATTATTACCTCCCATGCCATGACGATTGAAGTTGAGGCGGCGACGGCACCACCGTCAAGATACGCATCTTCATCACCAAAAGCATCCGCATCTTCATCATCAAGACGATAAAGGAGGGCGTTGCTCAATCTGTTCAATGCGGGTGACCAGATTGTTCACGTTATGCCGCGTCACTCGGTCATAAGATTGCGTTGTTCGGTCATGAACGTTGCAAGCTCGCCCTTGGACACGCACTCATTGAAGTCCGTCGGAGTTCCTGCCATGGTTAGACGATAGAAAAAGACAACACCAAAGTATTATCCCTATCAACTAAAAGGAAACAAGTGGTGGTGGTGGTGAAAGTGGAATGCAAAATCACAAGCGGCTTACCACCGTCTTGCCTGTATTCTTACCAACGTCAAACAGGAGCAAAACCAAAGTGGCGAAGCAATCTATTGTGGAGCGTGGGTAACAGTTGCAAGATGAACCTGTGCTGACAGAAGAATATGTGGAGCTATGGGTAGGCACACAATATGACAGCAAGGATATGCAATTAACGAATACAGATTAATGATTGTTCAATCCGGATCCAAAGTACAAATCACAGGTGCTGGCTAGGACGTGTCGAGACGTAGCGCAACAAGGTGAAAACAAAGGACGATCGAAAGAACTCACAGAACAAGCAAATAGCCCGGATTTCTCCTTTTCCTGAATTTTTTCCCAGATTTTTCCAAAAGGCACAAACTTTTTTTTATTTTTAACTAATTTTTTATACTTTTCTCTGAACAAGGATCACAAAAGATGCAACCACAAAAATTGGCACCTACAACTGAGGTGGGATGTGGTCTACAGAAATTCAACACGTTCTCTGAAAAGCGTGCAAAAACTTTGACAATTTTTTTTCTTTATTTTCCTGAATTTTTTTGGCAATTTTGATGAAACCAAATAGGGCAAAGCCGAGTTTGGGTCGGGTCCAAATGGTGTCAAGAAGCTGCTGAAAAAATTTCAGATTTTTCTGATAAACGAGCGAAAAGTTATGCCTGTTTTACCGAAGGTATCTCAAGGTATGTTTTTCGGGAGGCACAACACGGCGGCGGCAGTTAGGGCAAAGCGTCCCTAAACTCTAACACCGATCACAGCAGTAGGTATTCGCCTGATGATGTAAGGAGGGCTGCGATGCAGGCAAAATAAGAGCGGCTGGCAACCTATCTAGGGTTTGCGCGGCGGCGAGAAGTTACACAAGGCGGCTAGCGGGGCAAGTCGAGTAATGTGGTGGCTTCGACTTGTTGTGTGGGAACGGTGGATGGGATAGCGGCGGAAAACAAAATCACAGCAACGGGCGAGTGAACTACGACCACGAACACAATCCTAAACCAGCAACAAGACTCGACCACGGACACAAACTCAACAACACGAATCTGAAACGAAATTGCAAAGGCACAAAGGGCGATAGGACAGCGGAAATTGAAATATTTTTGGGCTTTTTGTGGACTCTAGGTAATGAACAAATATGAATCTAAGGCAAACGAGATTATACCTCGCGGTAAACCTGAAATATCTGATACCAATTGATGAGTACAGGCCCGATCTTCCGAGAGGTATCCGGTAAGTTCGATTTGTGGAGATCTCGACGTTGGCGATCCGGCTTCAAATCAGACACGATTCGAACCCTGCAACCGTTACACCACCGCTCCGTTGGTTATCAATCAAGCACAACTTGATTGACCTCGCCAAGAAGGCTTTTCCTGCAAGCGAATCGAAGAGCACAAGCAAGAAGGTAAAACACGCAATCTGAAATTGCAAATATGAATGACGCGAATATCAATAGAGGGTTCAAGAACTCGGTTCCAAAGGACTAATCGACACAGTGGAGGAGATCAAGAATGGTGGCCTGGATCACTGTAAAAGGATTTGTCACCACAGTTACAATGAATGATTCAGTTTCTCGATGGAAAACTAAACTCTAAACAAAACCCAATTGTGTAGCAGCGGTGGCGGCTGTGTTTATAGTCTAAGACTCGACCTAGGGTTGGGGACGGCCAGGGGTTGGGCGCCCACAACTTGGGCTTAAGGCCCGACACGATACATGGCCAAGTTGGCCCAAATAGGTGACGCAGCACCTTGTCGTGGTCACACAGAATGATCCACGGACCTTCTGGAGCTGGGACCAGATCCAAAACGACGGCGTCGTCGTCCCCTTTCCAACGCATCCAAGAACGGCCCGTTTCGACGTCGTATGAGGAAGTTATGACCGAAACAGTGACGACGTGTCTGCTGAATCCGAGGGTGACGTGGCAGCTGAGTTGAGAACGAATTGCAACTTGGGGAAGACCATGGCGTCGGTGTGTCCAGCATGGCGATGTCCTCATCATCCTCCCCTTCTCGAATTGGAGTCGCCCTCAACTCCATCTTGGCGATGTCCTCATCAGCGATGCCAGCCTTTGGGCTTGCGTTCTGGCCGGCGTAGACGCTAAGGACGACGGCCACGTCAGGTCGCTGGCAGTGCTTGCTATGGTGATGTAGTGGTCACTTGATTACCTGCAGGCAAACAATAGGAACGCCATGCGTGCTCTATTGGTTAGCCGGAGGCTATATATTATTGTCAAAAGGTCTGGGACTCGTAGATGATGTATGTTTTGTAACAAAGAAAACTCATGGATGTATGTGTTGGACTGCCCTGTATGATCCAAATCTCGGAAGGCTTATATAGACACAGAACATCTTTGTACTGTGGACAAAGCTTAGTGAAGCATTGCACAGTTACTGTATGTAGGTGCATCATGACTGTAAGCAGACTAGGTGTACGAATTGGTATCGTGTGGGATTAATGGTGAGGCAATAATTACTGCTGAATTGGAAAGAGAGTATATGAGTATACGTTACTTATCTGCCCTTCGTACGATGGTACAGTATGTGTTTGCTGGCCGGAGGTGAACTGTCGTAGCAGGTAGAGCCTTTGCTTTGGCGTTTGGGCTGTCCGACTTTAGCAGTCGACGCCGCGCATCTTGAAGGAGGTTGAGCGTTGGCGAGCCTAGGCCACGGCCTACGGCGAGTGCAATGCTGCCTGATGGGTGCACAGCGAGCACGGCAGTGTGGCATGCGAAAGGTCATGAGCACCGCAGAACCATTGGCGTCGTCGAGGTTGGGGGCGCCGTCGTCGTGGGCGTCCAGGTGTTCTGGGACACGGGCGCCCGGGCGTCGAAGGCGAGTGCGGAGACGGTGGAGTGGATGCCGCGGCCTGCGGAAACTGAGTATCGTGCGTTCGCACGTAGGACGTTTCGTATGGCGGAGGTTGCCTAGGCCTGGCCTATTAGCTTGTGACTTTGTTTCCACACATTTGCTGTTAGCAACAAACACTAGAAATGAAAGTAGCAATGCATTTGTTAAGAAAATGAGAGGAGGCTAACGCTAAGAAGTTGATGCTGCATGCAATGGTGCAAACCAGACTCCGGAGCTCGGAGACCCGGAGGTCCTGTAAACCAGGACGTGGCTTATTGGACTGAACCGTAGTTGAGGTGCGAAGGCTGTCAGAATGACATCCCGCGTAGTTGAACCTCCATTGCATAGAGGCCGAAAGCTTGGTGCCAAGGTTGAGCACCCGGAGGTCTTTGGGATTCTTTTTTATGAAACTGACGTGAAGGTTCCAACTCTCAACTCTCAAAAAAAAAATCGTGCCGAGCACGGTGGGCGCCACTGTTGAAACATCGGTTTCTAACAAGGGTGAGAAGTGGGCGGAGGCCTTCGTCTTAGGTCGGGGTCTCCGCCCGGGATGGGCTGAGGCCGGCCTTCGCCTTAGACGGGCGGAGGTCCCTGAACGTAGCGCACTCCTGTCGAACAAAATCCTCTGTCGGAGGCTCCAGACAGAAGGTCGCTAAACGAGGGATTCAGTAGACTTTGGCCAAGTAGGAGTAAGAGAAAGGGGCGGAGGCCCTCGGCTTTGGCCGATGCTCCGGACTCGGGCTTTGGCTCAGGCTCTGCCTGAAGGAGAGAGTGAGGATCAAGTACTACCTCACAAGAACTAGGGTTTTATAATTGCTTCACCAACCCCCTTCTCACAGTTACAAGTGTTCCCTATTTATAGGGCTCAACTACCACTTTACAGAGATTACAACAGTGCCTCTCAACTGCTACGGTACATTCCAGGAATATTCCAGCCCTAGTGTCTAACCTCAGGGGTGTTCTTATCACACCGTCTCGCGATGTCTTCATCTCGGGCCAAAGCCGACGCCCACTAGAGGCCCGTCAACTGTCCTCACGTATGCCTTGCTGACCTGATCGTTCCTTGATGGGCCTCCACGCCCTGGGGAACACCTTCGCCATGATTACTGCGCTTGGCCTCCGCTGTCCCAGGGAGAGCCTCCACTGTCTCGGGAGAAACTCCACCGTCATTCTTGTACTAGGCCTCCACCGTCTTGGGAAGAGCCTCCGCTGGCTAGGCCTCGCCGTCTTGGGGGGGAAGCCTCCGCCGGCTAGGCCTCCGCCGTCTTGGGGAGAGCCTCCGCCGGCTGGAGCCTCCACCGGCTAGGCCTCCACCGTCTTGGGGAGAGCCTCCGCCGGCCGGGCCTCTGCCATCTTGGGGAGAGCCTCCGCCTGCTAGGCCTCCGCCGTCTTGGGGAGAGCCTCCACCGGCTGGGGCCTCCGTCGGCTAGGCCTCCGCCGTCTTGGGGAGAGCCTCGGCCGGCCGGGCCTCCGCCGTCTTGGGGAGAACCTCCGCCTGCTAGGCCTCCGCCGTCTTGGGGAGAGCCTTCGCCGGCTAGGACTCCGCCATTATTCCTTCATCAGGCCTCTTCGAGGGGGAGTTGACCCATACTCCGTATGGGCTCCCCCAACAGGAGCTACGATGCCCTGGTCCTTGGAACAGCCATCAGCCAGATCAGAGAGGGGGAGCAACAAAAATGGAGGCAAGGAGAAGGAAAGAATATGTTGCAGCGCTGTTGCCCTGTGGTGCTCGCTACTGATGTCTAACAGCCTAGGATAGACAAAAACTTGGAAGGAATGGATTCGCAAGGATGATTCCGTTTTCCTCATTGGTTGTTGAGATGGGTATCCTACAAAAATTATTAAGTACAAATGTTGTTGAGATTCATTAAAGTATCCAGTTTTTCCAGATTTTTTATTTTATTTTTTCACTTTCTTATTTCTGAAGTCCAATATCTTTTAACACATAATAATGCATGGTCTTATTTCATTAGTTTGTGAATTTATGTTTCTTTTATCGGTTGATTTACTTTTCAGTTTTTTCTAGATGCCACCGTAGCATTAGTATGGACAATATTTATGATTTAACTATTGTCTGCGTGAAATAGATCTAAAGCAACATATAGTTATACGGTAAATATAACATACTTTGTTTTAAGGTTATATGAGAGATTTTTTAAGACATGGAGTATTACCAATGTGCCAGGAACTAATATTTACATATATATATATATATATATATATATATATATATATATATATATATATATATATATATATATATATATATATATAAGATAGGATGGTATTGAAGATATGGAACTTATTCGTGGATTTATCGGCGTACGAAAGAAATGGATATTGGAGATTTCTTCCTACCGATATAAAATATTATCTTAGCCGTATCACGGAAATGTCTATACAGTAGAGTTTGTGAGCCTACGACGCTGCGCTCTCAATCCGTGACTGTGTTAATTTCACGAATTTTTGCTTTTTGGATTAAATGTCACTTTAACCTCGGTATTTAATTTTATAGTATTGTTATTTTATCGTGCGATCCGTATGTTTTTAGTACAAAAGTTTAGTTGTCCCATAGCAACACACGGGCACGAACCTAGTTAAGGAATAAATACCTTACTTAAGATTTGTCCAAATATATTGTCTAAGCAAAAATATCAAGTTTTTTTGGACAATTTTTAAATCCGAGAGTTTTTTGGGCAGAGGAAGTACAACGCAACAGCGACTTTCTCTCGCTAGCAATCAGACTTTCTTTATCAAGTTTTTTGGACGGAGCAACAACTACTTTCTCTCGCGAGCATGTCATCATCATAGGGCTGTTCTTCGTCTAGTATTTGTCTATATCCGCTAGACACTCTCAGTCACTTATGACGAATGCACCAAAAGCTTCAAGATCACGGTGAAAAACAGTGCACTCAATGTGAAGAGAGGCTTCGTTCTCATCAGTCATCAACACAAGATCGGAGGAGCAGTAGCACTGTAGTAGTAGGTAGGAAGGCCTGCAGGCGTCATGGTGGCAGCTAGCATCTCCAAATGCTCTCACTAACTGCGTTGTCGCTCTCATTAGCTAACCGAGCCGGAAGCACATCCTTATTTCATCGCCTTTTGCTTGGAGCGTCTAATCCTCGGTCATAAGTCATAACCAATGCCGCCTTATCCATTCAGATACAATCAATCAATTATTACCTAATGTCTATTGCATCACTTGTTGTATCAGCCACTCGATCTCTTGTCTAATACAAGAGGTGTGTTGACGATCTCGGCTTTAGAAGATAAAATGGAAACCCTCTGCATGCTTGGCACGGTTGCAAGTATATATTTGCATTGGGCGTGGCTAGTGCCCTGACGCTAGTCCCTGTCCGGACGCCCGTCGTGCCTGCCTGCTTCGCCTACACTTGATGCTGCTGCATGCTCGGCATGTTGCACGCGCCCGTATGCATCTGATGCTACTGCGCGCCTGCGCGCCTGAGATGTTGCTCCTACATGCCCCGCCTGCTGCACGCGCCCGCATACGCAAGATGCTGCTGCACGCCTACACATGCTGTTACTGGGCTGCACACGCCCGCATGCGCCTGCTGCTGCGCGCATATGCATGCCCGTTGCTGCTGCTTCGCATGATGTCTGCTAATGAAAACACTTATAACATGAAGCACTCCGTAACATACGTCTAAATCAGGTGAAACACTTGGAACATATGCTTGCAATAAATGTGCATAGCCACTGCAACATATGCAACATCCAGATAAAACACTTGCGACATATTTCTGAAACAACTAAAATATTTGGAACATACACTTGCAACCTACGTGTGTAGCCACTGCAACATATGCAACATTCAGATAAAACACTTGCAACATTCGTTTGAAATAGCTGAACATTTGAAACATACATTTTCAACATATATGTATAGCCATTGCAACATATGCAACACCAGATCTACTTTTGCAACATCTAGATGAAACATATGTAGCATACATCTGAAACGCATGAAACATATTGTCGGGTTCATAAACCCGGGGTCCCTCAGGGACCGGCTACCACACCAAGGCTCGGCCCAAGCAGACAGCGCACAACTCATAGGCCGGCCCAAGGGTCTAGGACAACAGGCCGAAAGGGCCGTCCAGTCACCGACCGGAAGGTCTGGCCGAAGAGGAACAGCGCCCGCTTGTCGACTGTTTCAGCCCACTTCTCCGACCGGAGCGCTCGCTTCGGACTCCAGCCGCCTCCGGACGGCCTCTCCGATCGGAAGGCCTGGCCCAAAGCGCTACTTCCGACACCGACCCCACGTCTCCGACCAGGGTCCGCTGGAACCCTGCTCATACTCTTCTCCGATTGGCACGACCAGGGCCGACTGGGGCCATCCGACCGGGGACGCCCGCTCGGAAGGAACCAGGGGACAAACGGAGAAAGCAAGCCAGGGCGCACAAGTCAAACCACAATACTAGGGACCAAACCCTGTACGCCTGCAGGAACAGTACTCTGCAACCCCCTGACACAAACAGTATTGTAGGCGCCGACATTTCCCTCTACAGTATTGTAGGCGTCGTTAACTCCCATACGGTAAGGCCCCCCACATGCCTCTAGGCATCGATAGTGTTGTGGGCGCCGGGATTTACCGTACCAGGTGAACGTGGTGAAACTCCTCACATGCCTCTAGGCATCAACAGTATTTACAGGTACCAATATATGTCATTTCTGAAGAAGACAACGCAACCTCCCACGTGCATCTGACATTCTACAGTAACATCAACAGTGTTGTAGGCTCCTACCATTATCTTGTACCCGTCGGCATGGGCAACAGAGCCCGGTAGCACACGTACCCTCACCCTCTCACTTGTAAAGCCATCCCTTTTATCTATAAAAGGGGATGCGCTCCCTACAACGAAGGGGGCCTTTCTCAGAGTCTTTTGAGTCCTTTTTAGTGAACCAGCATCGATCAAGTTCATTAGCTCACAACCACAGAACGGCCGGGTTCGTACCCCAAGCACACGCCTAAACACTTAGCTCATAGTGGAGCTCCTGTCGCTCTTCACCCTTCCAACCGGAGCCGACCGGACCTCTTATACACCCCATCTTTCTCCTTCTCGTTTGTAACCCCACTGTAGACTTCGAGCACCTGGGCTCAGGAATAAAGTCACCGACCGACTCAAACTGGACGTAGGGCACATTGCCTGAACCAGTATAAACCCTGTGTCATTGAGTGCTAGGCCACCTCCGATCATAACGTACGGCAAAACTACAAATATTTACTAGTGGGTCACATTCTGCACCGACAGTTGGCGCCATCCATGGGGAAGACGCTGTACGTTCAACACTATTTGGTCATCGGATGGCCCACTTTTCCACCACCCTCGCCGTGGCGGGCGCGGGCAATACGATTCGCTTCGGCTCACTGGAGTTTCCCACACTCTCACCGGCTGAGATGCGGGTTCCACCCGTCTTCGAGCCATCCTAGGCCTTCCTCTTCGAAAGCCTGGACTTCATCGCCAACCAGCTCGGCGTACTACACCCCCGCGAGGAGGCCCACGTCCCGGCACCTATCGGAGGGGCGCCCTCCATCAACTCTGGGACACACGACTTCGACGATGCGACATCTACGCTTCTTTCCAAGCAAACTCTACTCAAACCCCGCTGTAAGTAATATGTGTACTATTATTTACTCTTTATTTATTATCTCCCACCGATCATCCGGAGGGACTGTATCGCCCACGCCACGAACATTGTACGATCGGATCCCCTACGGCCTCGCGTCCTCCGTGGATGCGTATGCTCGGGGGCTCCAGAGGATGCTAGCGCCATCCCCCCTCACATCCGAATTCGTGGGAATGGCAGGCAGCGCTCTCGATGCTTTCCACGAACTCCCGGATGACGAGGGCGAGAGCGACGGTTCCAGCATCGGCGACATGGCACCCCGCCACCGTCTGTCAGGGAGTGCGCTATGGCGGACGCTCTGGGACAGCCGCCGGTGGTTGTGGAGTCTGCGCAGACTCACACCCCTCTGGACCCGCGTGCGGGGGCCCTCGCGTATGCGTAAGCGCACGCCGAGGAATTGCGACAGCGGCGGCAGAACCAGCCGCCGCCTGCGCCGGCGCAGTCGGTACAGCACGTTGCGCCCCATGCGCATGGCCCGGCGGGTGGCGCCCGGAGTCGCGCCCATCAGGTCCAACACGACATCATAAACGATGGGAACGATCTCCCACAATTCACTCGGTCCGGCCAGAATATCACCGCTGCGGTAATGCTTCTGCATGGCGTTCCCGAGCCCGCCGACCCCCAGGAGCGGGTAGTCTACCGGAACCTCCGGGTTCTAGTAGAAGCCATCGCCGTTCAACAGGCGGAAAGCTCCGCATCGTGACTCCAACTCGCACCCTCTCTCCCCACTAGGGGGACGGGGACGCACCAGACGAATCGCTCCAGTCGCTCGCCGCTACAGCCATCAGGCGTGGCTCGGGGGGCGGCAGCCGTGCCACGGTCTGACCCGGTGCCTGCTCCACACCGACCGCCGGTACACGAGCGGCCTGATCCACACCAGGATGCTCGTAGCATCGTTAGCAACCGGCATTGGGCCCGACACGATGATGATATCCACCGTACGACGGCGGGCGACACGAATCCCGGCCGAACCATCGAGGGGAGCGGTGAAACGCGCCCCAGGCGCTCTCACTGGGCGGATGACCGGAGCCCCAGCCCTAAGGGCCTGGGACCACAGGCCTTCAGCCGGCGTATCCGGAGAGCACTGTTCCCACAGCATTTCCGACCACCCGTCCACATCACCAAATACATCGGGGAGACAAACCCAGGCATTTGGTTCGAAGACTTTCGGCTCACCTGTCGGGCCAGAGGAGTGGATCATGACTTTTTCATCATTCAGTATCTTTCCATTTGCGTGGGGGAACATGTTTGGGCATGGCTTGAGTTCCTCCCGCACGACAGCATCCACGACTGGGCAGACCTCAAGAGAATCTTCATCGGAAATTTTCAGGGGATGTATGTCCGCCTTGGAAACTCCTGGGAACTCAAGAGCTGCTAGCAGAAGCCCAGCAAGTCCCTGCGGGATTACATCCGTAGGTTCTCCCAACGATGCAACTTCCTCCCTGATGTCGTCGACGCAGATGTCATCAGCGCATTCCTCTCTAGGACAAACTATGAGTCCCTAATCCACAAGCTTGGCTGCCTGAAACCCCGTACCACCCGCAACCTGCTCGATGTCGCCACTAACCACGCCTCTGGCAAGGAGGCGGTCGGAGCGATCTTCAGTGGAGGCCGGGACAAAGGCAAGGCTAAGCACGCGGACCCAGACGAGGGCCCCTCCACACAGAGGGGCAAGAAGAACAAAAAGGATTGACGCCGATCGGACAACACCACGATGGTCGCCGCGCCTGATCGCACGGCCAAGCAGCCCCAACAGGGGATGCCTGACCACTTCAACAAACTCATGGACAGTCCATGCACCAACCACGCCTACTCCGTCAAACACCTCTACAAGGACTACGAGCTCCTCAAACGTTTCCTCCGAGAAGCCGGTGGGCCAAAGGAGGGAGACGGCAAAGAGGCGGCAGCTAAGAAAGGAGGCGCGGTAGGCAAGGACGGGGATGGTTTCCCCGACGCTGACGAATGCATTATGATCTTCGGTGGATCCGACGCCATCTGGTCCAAGCGACAGCACAAGGTTCGCTATAGAGGGGCATGCACCGCCGAAACGGCCATCCCCTCCTTCCTCAGCTGGTTGGAATCTCCAATCACCTTCGATCAGAGGGACCATCCCTCCCACGTCACGAGACCAGGGCGCTACCTTCTCGTCGTTGACCCCGTCATCTGCAAGAAGCGCCTTACCAAGGTGCTAATGGACGGAGGCAGCGGCCTCAACATCCTTTACGTCGACACCCTCGACGCCATGCGCATCCCCTAGTCGGAACTCCACCTAGAAGGCTCTCCCTTCCACGGGGTGATCTCGGGAGTGCAGACATACCCGCTCGGATAGATTGATCTACCCGTCACGTTTGGCAACCGAGCCAACTTCTGCTCGGAGGTCCTCACCTTCGAAGTGGTGGACTTTCCAGGGTCCTACCACGCCATCTTGGGGCAGCCATGCTACGCAAGATTCATGGCAATCCCCAACTATACCTACCTCAAGCTAAAGATGCCGGGACCAAACGGCGTCATCACCGTGAGTAGCGCCTTTTCGCACGCCTTCGCGTGCGACCGTGAGCACTACGATCTCGCCACTGCGGTCGTCAACTCATCCGAGCTCTCACGGCTCAGGGAATCGTCGGCCCCGGTAGTCCCAGACTATAGCAAACCAACCTCCTCGGCGGCCTTCTGTCCGCTCGAGGAAACCAAGGCGGTGGGAATCGACCCCACCAACCCAACCAAGATGGTTCGGATTGGGACCCAGCTCGTGGCCAAATTGGAATGCAAGCTTGTCGACTTCCTACGCGACAATCGCGATGTCTTCGCATGGCAGCCTTCTGACATGCCAGGCATACCGCGGGAGGTCACCGAAAACGCACTGCGCCTTATCCCAGGCTCAAAGCCCGCCAAGCAGCGCCTGCGTCGCTTCGACAATGAAAGGCGCAGGGCCATAGGCGAAGAGATCGCCAAACTCCTGGTAGCCAGATTCATCAGAGAGGTATTCCACTCCGACTAGCTTGCCAATCCCGTTCTTGTCAAAAAGAAGACCGAAAGTGGAGAACGTGCGTCGATTATACTGGACTCAACAAGGCGTGCCCAAAGGATCACTTTCCCTTGCCGCGCATAGACCAGATAGTCGACTCCACCTCGGGTTGTGAAATCCTCTCCTTTCTGGATGCCTACTCAGGCTATCACTAGATCGCGATGAAAGAATCCGATCAGCTCGCAACCTCGTTCATCACCCCGTATGGTTCATACTGCTATGTGATAATGCCTTTTGGCCTGAAGAACACTGGCGCCACCTACCAAAGGTGCATGCAGTAGTGCTTCACCGACCAAATCGACCCGCTCGATCAGCCTGATCAAGCCGAGCGGCCAAAACCAACAAACGCCGTCTATGTTGTTGACATAGTGGTCAAAATAGCTCAAGCTTATGACCTGATCACAAACTTGGCCGCAACATTAGCGAACCTCCGAAGGTTCAACATCAAGCTGAATCCCAAAAAATGTGTTTTCGGGGTTCGGAAGGGGAAGCTGCTTGGATACATCATGTCCAAGCGAGGCATCGAGGCCAACCCCGAAAAGATCATGGCCATCTCCAACATGGGCCCCATATGCAACGTCAAGGGCGTGCAAAGACTCACCGGCTGTCTGGCTGCCCTGAGCTGCTTCATCTCTCGGCTTGGCGAACGGGGGATGCCACTCTACAAGCTCCTCAAAAAGACGGACGCCTTCGCCTGGACTGAGGAAGCCCAGTAGGATCTCGAAAGCCCCAAAACGTCCCTGACGTCAGGCCCAATCCTCGTCGCTCCCGAACAGGGAGAACCCCTCCACCTTTACGTCGTGGCAAGCAACCATGTGGTGAGCACCGCCCTGGTCGTCGAAAGGGAGGAGCCAGGACACCAGCTCAAGGTACAATGACCCGTATACTTCGTCGGAGAGGTACTTACCGACCCCAAGATCTGGTACCCCCAGGTGCATAAGCTCCTATATGCCGTGCTAATGGCGACCAGGAAGCTCCTACACTACTTCACCGACCATGAAGTTGCGGTCGTCACTTCATACCCACTCAGAGACATCATCCACAACCGCAACGCCGTGGGACGAATCTCCAAGTGGGCACTCGAACTCATGGGCCATGACATCAGGTATACCCCTCTCAACTCTATTAGGTCTCAGGCTCTTGTGGATTTTGTCGCCGAATGGATGGAGGTCCAGTTGCCGACCCCGGACGTCACCCACGAGTACTGGACAATGTACTTCGACGGGTCTATAATGGCGCTCGGCTTGGGGGCTAGAGTGGTTCTGATCTCCTCAGACGGGAGTAGGCTCCGCTACGCCATCTGCCTCCATTTTTCAACCTCAAACAACACCGCAGAATATGAGGCCCTTATCAACGGACTACGCATCACCATCGAGCTCGGAGCTACGCGACTCTACGTTCGCGGCGACTCGGAACTGGTCATGGATCAGGTCATGAAGGAGTCCTCCTGCAAAAGCCCCCTCATGACAGCATACTACCAAGAGGTGTGCAAGCTCGAGAACAAATTCCAGGGGATCGAACTGCATCATGTCCCTCGAAGGGACAACGATGCCGCTGATTTCCTTGCAAAATTAGCCGCCAGACGGGATCCATCCCCGAGCGGGGTCTTCGTCAACGACATCCACGAGCCGTCCGCCCGCATCCTGGAAAGTCCGATCCAAACACACCCCGACGCCCGGCCGGCGCTCGGGGGCTCTAACCCCAACACCAAGCCAGCGCTCGGGGGCTCCGATCCCGGTACCTCTAGAACGACATCACCCGCGAACGTTGCCGTACTAGCACTCGATCAAGCCAACTGGTGAGTACCGCTACTTGCCTACCTCCTCGAGGAGGTTCTCCCCCCCCCCGAAAGGACTGAAGCCCGATGGATCGCTCGATGCGCCAAGACCTTCGTCGCGCTCGGGGACGAGATCTACAAACGAAGCCCATCAGGGGTACTCATGAAGTATATCCCCACTAACCAGGGGAGGCAGCTCCTCCTCGAGGTCCATGCCGGGATTTGCGGACATCACGCGGCCCCAAGGTCACTGGTCGGAAAAGCCTTTCGCTAAGGTTTTTACTGGCCCACTGCGCTGCGAGATGCAGAGGAGGTCGTCCACAGGTGTGAAGGATGCCAGTTCTATGCTCGGCAAACCCATTTGCCGGCATAAGAGCTCCAAACCATCCCCATCACCTGGCCATTCGCGGTCTGGGGCCTCAACATGGTGGGACCCCTCAAAAAGGGCCCAGGCGGTTTCACTCACCCACTCGTAGCAGTCGACAAGTTCACCAAGTGGATAGAGGCCAAGCCCATCACCAACATCCGCTCGGAGGAGGCAGTCAAATTCTTCCTCGACATCATCTACCGGTTCGGTGTTCCTAACTGTATCATCACTGACCATGGGACTAACTTCACTGGAAAGAAGTTCCTAGACTTCAGCGAAGGATACGACATCAGGATCAACTGGGCTTCGGTCGGACATCCATGAACTAACGATCAGGTCGAACGCGCTAATGGCATGGTCCTCCATGGACTTAAGTCACGCATCTTCGACCGACACAACAAGTACGTCGGGCGATGGGTTTCAGAGGTCCCAGCAATCCTCTGGATCCTAAGAACGGCCCCAAACCGATCCACAGGGTTCACACCCTTCTTCCTGGCCTACGGAGCTAAGGCAATATTACCCTCTAACCTCGACCACGGCGCCCCAAGAGTGAAGGCTTTCGACCGTGACCGAGCCATGGAGGACCAACAAGACGTAGTCGACCTGCTCGAAGAGGCCTGCGAGACGACCATCATCCGGTCCGCTCGCTACCAACAAACCCTCCGTAGGTACCATGAAAGGAAGATCAGAGGGAGGATACTCGAAGTCGGCGATCTCGTACTCCGGAGGACCCAATCGATAAAGGAAAAACACAAGCTCTCTCCACCATGGGAAGGGCCCTATACGGTGACCGAAGTAATCCGACCGGGCGCCTACCGACTAGAGGACAACAACGGCAATGTTCTCACCAACACTTGGAACAATGAACAACTACGAAGTTTTTTCCCCTAAATTTGGTCTAACCGCTTTTTAGTTAACACATGCTCCTGTAAAGCGCCCCAGCCCTAACACTTTCAGCCCATGGCACTTGGGGGCTTCATAAGGATACAATATCAAATATTACCTCTCTTCTCCTTACTATCACATGATAAAACAATTTTGTCCCCGAGAGGAAGCACATTCCATTCCTTTGATTGCCCTACGTGACTCTGTTCTTACTCCCAACCGAATGCACCCCGCCACGACCTACGATTACAGGCAGCTGAGCCCCGCGGGCCACGCCCAGGCTCTTAACAGCTGTGGCCTATAGAACTAACGAGCAGGTGAGAGAGGAAAAAGGATAAAAACGAAAGTCATGCCAGGATAGAAACAAGGAACAAATATCGTGGTTCTATCACAAAAGTAGTACTGGTGTATTCATTGATACAAAAAAACTGTTCACACGGGGGCTCACCCACGAGCTCAACTATTATATTTTCTACTAAATACTACTGCGGGCGCTCGACGACATCGCCTGAACGCCAAAACAGAAACCATGGCACACGCCGCCGGACATAACCACCTTCGCTGGGGCCCCACTCGGTTCCGCTCCCTCAACTTCGGCGAGCGCAACGGGTACCTCAAGGGACCCACCCGGTTCCGCTCCCTCGACTCCGGCAAGCACAACGGGTACCTCAAGGGCGTCGCGCCCATAGATGCTCAGCGGAAGAGCATAGAGCTCCTGACCTTCTCATGCACTCGAGGCAGCTCCTAGTCAGGGACGATGCTACCGAGGTATGGCCACCATGGCTAGAAGAGATCTCATCAATCTTTATGAACTGGCCAACCTGAGTAGCTACAGGCGCAGAACCCTCCACCGACATGATCCCAAGCAACTTCCCCTCCGACAAGGCTCGCCCGACGAAGATCCATCGGAGAGAGTCCGCACACGGTTCCATCCTGAAGAAGGCCTCGCAGATAAATCCAGCAAGCCACCCCCTTCGACGAAAGCCGCCCCTTCTCAGGCAAAGACGGCCAACACCGCCCCAGGCAGCCTCAAGCTCGACATCATGTTTCGGATTCACAAAAGGATCTATAAGTCCTCCCCTCGCTTACCATCTCTCTCACTTAGGAACCGCCGTGGCATACAGGCACTCTCGGTGAGGAGGAAGAAGGAGGAGGAACAATAGTTGGAGAACAGGCAAAAGACTGCGATGAAAAGCCCCCCCCCCCCCTATTTAAGGATGATACACGACAGCTGAAGAGGGGCAAAAGATCAGAGCAAAAAACTCTCTCCCTTCCCCCATTCAATACGGATGGGAAACGATGGGACGTACACTGACCGACAGAATGATGCCCGGTCAGACGGAGCGATGCCCGGTCAGGCAGAACATGGCCTGGGTATGGCCCACCACTACCGCATGACCAGGCACGAGAGACAAAGCGTCACCACGCGCAGCGGGCTCTCCACCTTCCCAGGCGGGACTTGGAAAAACCCAAAATGGGATCTCCGCCGGGAGACACCACCGGGCTTCCCAAGTCGATCGAATGGCTCAGAAAGACACACCGACACACAGGTAGGAAGCAAAGGGGCGCCCCATGTAGGCCATACCGACTCCATCATGAACGATGAGCACTAAGGTGAACACTAAGGTCGAACATTTCCGACTGAAGCTATCCAAAGCCCGTCACTCTAAGTCACTAAGGTGAACACTACAAACCCCCTCTATTTTTTATAATCATTTCATACATCCATACACGCATTCATCCCATACACTCGTGCCTCCCGGATGATTCAGGTCCTGAACCGCCCGGGGGCTCGAGAACTAAGCATCGCACGTGCAGCGAAATGCATCACAATGCTCCGTGTTGCGTCACGAAGCGGCGGTTGCCTCATTCGACATGAGCAACCAACAGAGACAGGGGAGAAAAACATAGATGAGCCCTGTGCGGCCCTCGCTCGGTCTGGCAGACTAGGTCATCTCAACCTTCTTGTTCGATCCTGAACCTCTCGCCAAGCCCACAGAATCTCCATCGAGGGGAGGCCATTAGGCCACCCGGTCGGTCTCTCCAGAACGACCCAGGCATCTATCGGGTTGCAGGTAAAGGAGTAGTGGAATGTCACAAGAGGGCAATGCCGACCCCGTCACGAACGATGGACCCGGATTCCACTCGATCACACCCGTTAGCAAACTCACCGAGCGCGTCACTTGAGCCCGAGCGATCGGGACAAGCGACAAAACTCAGCCTCACCGGTTGTGAGGAACCGAGGATGGGGTAACGCACACCACTCACACCAACCCCCACTAAGGCCCGACGGGGCTCGGGGGCTCAAGACACGAAAAGCCCGGGTCTACCACCCCGATCTTGCCCCATCCGGCTACGCTTTTGACTACGCTCCAAACACCTGGGTTTGTGACCCCGATCTCGCCACATCCGGTTACACTTCCGACTGCGCTCCAAACACCTGGGTCTGCCACCCCGATCTCACCCCATCCGGCTATGCTTCCGACTACGCTCCAAACACTTGGGTCTGCGACCCTGACTCGCCCCATCCGGCTACGCTCCGACTACGCTCCAAAGCACCTGGGTCCGCGACCCCGATCTCACCCCATCCGGCTATGCTCCGACTGCGCTCCAAAGCACCTGGGTCCACGACTCACCCGATCCCACGGTGCACATCGACGTCAGGATCAGTGAGCTTTGTCTTGTCCAAACTAACTTCCTCACTCGATCCCACAGCGCGCATCGACGCCAGAATCAGTGAGCTTTGTCTCGTCCAAACTAACTTCCTCGCCTGATCCCATGGCGCGCACCGACGCCAGGATCAGTAAGTTTTTTTTCTCAAATCTCTCAAACAAAAAAACACCTCGGCTGCACAACGACGCCTTGGTTAAAACAAACTCCATCCCAACTAAAAACATGCACACACGCCCGCTACTGAAACACCCCCCAGACGGTTCTACCCGAACCGCCGAGGGCTTGGGGGCTACACCCACCGTCAAAAATAAGATCCCCCGGATGATTCTGCCCGAATCGCCCGGGGGCTCGGGGGCTCCTGTCGGGTTCATAAACCCGAGGTCCCTCAGGGACCGGCTACAACACCAAGGCTCGGCCCAAGCAGACAGCGCACAACTCATGGGCCGGCCCAAGAGTCTAGGACAACAGGCTGAAAGGGCGGTCCAGTCACCGACCGGAAGGTCTGGCCGAAGAGGAACAGCGCCCGCTCATCGACTGTTTTGGCCCACCTCTCCGACCGGAGCGCTCGCTTCGGAGTCCAGCCGCCTCCGGATGGCCTCTCCGATCAGAAGGCCTGGCCCAAAGCGCTACTTCCGACTCCGACCGAGCGTCTCCGACTAGGGTCCGCCGGAACCCTGCTCATACTCTTCTCCGACTGGCGCGACTGGGGCCGACCGGGGATGCCCGCTTAGAAGGAACCAGGGGACGAACGAAGAAAGCAAGCCAGGGCGCACAAGTCAAACCATGATACCAGGGACCATATCCTGTACGCCTGCAGAAATAGTACTCTGCAACCGCCCTGACACAAATAGTATTGTAGGCGCCGACATTTCCCTCTACAGTATTGTAGGCGCCGTTAACTCCCATACGGTAAGGCCCCCCACATGCCTTTGGGCATCGATAGTGTTGTGGGCGCCGGAATTTACCGTACCAGGTGAACGTGGTGAAACTCTTCACATGCCTCTAGGCATCAACAGTATTTACAGGTACCGACATCTGCCATTTCTGAAGAAGGCAACGCAACCTCCCACGTGCATCTAACATTCTACAGTAATATCAACAGTGTTGTAGGTGCCTACCATTATCTTGTAACCGTCGGCATGGGCAACAGAGCCCGGTAGCATACGTACACTCACCCTCTCACTTGTAAAGCCATCCCTTTTATCTATAAAAGGGGATGCGCTCCCTCCAACGAAGGGGGGGCTTTCTCAGAGACTTTTGAGTCCTTTTTAGTGAACCAGCATCGATCAAGTTCATTAGCTCACAACCACAGAACGGCTGGGTTCGTACCCCAAGCACACGCCTAAACACTTAGCTCATAGTGGAGCTCCTGTCGTTCTCGGCCCTTCCGACCGGAAGCCGACCGGACCTCTTGTACACCCCATCTTTCTCCTTCTCGTTTGTAACCCCACTGCAGACTTCGAGCACCTGGGCTCAGAAATAAAGTCATCGACCGACTCAAACTGGACGTAGGGCACGTTGCCTGAACCAGTATAAACCCTGTGTCATTGAGTGCTAGGCCACCTCCGATCACAACGTACGGCAAAACTACAAATATTTACTAATTGGTCACATTCTGCACCGACACATATAGTTGCAAACATTTGTTGTTCTACTTGTTGTCGTCGCATGGAGCTCGTTAATGCGGTGCGAGGGAGCGCAGCGCGAGGCGCGGGCGGCGCACGACGAGAGGCACGAATGGGTGCGTGAGCGCGAGGAGCGAACGGTGCGCAAGGCGAGGCATGGGTGGGGTGCGCAGCACGAGGCACGAGGTGGGTTTGGCTCGAGGCACGAGGAGCAGGGGTGCGCGACGCGAGGCGGGTCCAGCGTGATGCGCGAGAAGCAAGGGCGCGCGAGGCGAGGTGGGTCCGTCCGGTCCGGAAGGACAAACGCCCTGAGGGTATCTTTATCGATTTACATTTGCCGCACATATAAATACACACACTACTAAACATACCCATATTTTGCAATGGGACATATAATTTCTTGCACAGTGCCAAGCTAATGACAATGAACGATCTATTTTTGGTGGATTTAATTGCGCTTGGCTTAACCTTAAATCAAATAAATTCTAAGACCCATACAGTAAAATTAGTGCAACAAAGATTAATTCTATATGAGAAATTGATAGGAGATTGACTTAATTAAATTGATAACTATTCAGTGCATCTGTTTTAAGTTTAAAAAAAGTGGGATGGGTAACTTGCCTAGATGTGCGCTGCGATGCATACAAGCTTGGGAAGCTTAGTTGTAACATGAGTGCTGCAGCGGTGACAAAAGTTTTGTATCTCCAAACACAAAGCAACATGGTGACAACGAGAGACGATGGACCGAGAGACTAAAGAAGAACGAGAGAGACGCACGGAGCCGGGGAGAGTGAGGGACGAAATTGAGAAATTTTCGCTCTTTACTATTATACCCAATATACACACACATACATAAACACTAAATATTTTTTTTAAAATTTACAACAAAATTTATAATAGAAATTACCGGCTCATAGGTACTTTATTTGAATACTACATCAATATCTAGTTATTAACTTATACACATGCTGCTGGAGGGAGTATATTTGTTCATGTGCAAACATAATTGCTGTTAAAATCGACTATTCCGACTGCTTATGTCACTGTGCTCCCGGAGAAATTTATCCCATAGACTTTGCTGGTAAGAGCGTCATTGCTAAGATTTTTGAGACGTTTGCGTCCTTTTCAATGACCAGATCTGAAAGAGATACATGGCGTGGCTGCGCATTCTGGAAAAAAAAAAGAAAAATGCTAAGTTTTTTTTTGAATAGAAGAATAGAACAAACTCATTTCTATGGACGAATGCACACACACCCATACACCTAAATATATGAACACCTCTTAAATAGATACCAAGGCAATAGAGATTGAGATTTGAGGATGGTAACACTACTCCATTGAATCAATGGGCACTGAAAATTTCTTCTTGGAAAATCGGCAAATTAAACAGAGTGGACAGGTTCCACTATAGTAAACCTAATCAACTAATCGAGTACATTAAGGGTCTGTTTATGTCACACCTAATTTTAAGGATAAAATTGAATACACAAAACTCGTGTGTGTGCCCGGAATCATTCACACACACAAGCTGACAAATTACATAAAGTATCATCACGGTGTCTCATACATCAGAGTTATAATAAAACTTAGTCTTATACATCACAGCGGAATAATAAAAAGATAATAAAACATATGCAACATCCAGATAAAACACTTGCGACATATTTTTGAAACAGCTAAAACATTTGGAACATACACTTGCAACCTACGTTTGAAATAGTTGAACATTTGAAACATACATTTTCAACATATATGTATAGACATTGCAACATATGCAACACCAGATCTACTTTTGCAACATCTAAATGAAACATATGCAACATACATTTGAAACTCATGAAACATTTAGTTGCAAACATTTGCTCATCTACTTGATGCCGTCATGGTGCGAGGGAGCGTAGCGCGAGGCGCGGGCGGCGCGCGAAGAGAGGCACGAATGGGGGCGTGAGCGCGAGGAGCGAACGGCACGCAAGGCGAGGCATGGGTGCAGTGCGTGGCACGAGGCGGGTTTGGCTCGAGGCACAAGGAGCAGGGGTGCGTGACGCGAGGCGGGTCCGGTGTGATGCGCGAGAAGCAAGGGCGCGCGACGCGAGGCGGGTCCATCCCGTCCGGAAGGACAGACGCCTTGAGGGTATCATTATCGATTTACATTTGCCACACATATACATACACACACTACTAAACATACCCATATTTTGCAATGGGACATATAATTTCTTGCACAGTACCAAGCTAATAAACAATGAACGATCTATTTTTGGTGGATTTAATTGCGCTTGGCTTAACCTTAAATCAAATAAATTCTAAGACCCATATAGTAAAATTAGTGCAATAAAGATTAATTCTATATGAGAAATTGATAGGAGATTGACTTAATTAAATTGATAACTATTCTGTGTATCTGTTTTATGTTTAAAAAAAACTGGGACGGGTAACTTGCCTATATGTGCGCTGCGATGCATACAAGCTTGCGAAGCCTAGTTGTAACATGAGTGCTGCAGCGGTGATAAAA
Source organism: Miscanthus lutarioriparius (assembly GCA_904845875.1). NCBI lineage: Eukaryota > Viridiplantae > Streptophyta > Magnoliopsida > Poales > Poaceae > Miscanthus > Miscanthus lutarioriparius. The sequence goes on from CAJGYO010000002.1 coordinate 113,745,264, forward strand.
GTTTTGTATCTCCAAACACAAAGCAACATGGTGACAATGAGAGACGATGGACCGAGAGACTAAAGAAGAACGAGAGAGACGGACGGAGCCGGGGAGAGCGAGGGACGAAATTGAGAAATTTTCGCTCTTTACTATTATACCCAATATACACACACATACATACACACTAAATATTTTTTTTAAAATTTACAACAAAATTTATAATAGAAATTACCGGCTCATAGGTACTTTATTTGAATACTACATCAATATCTAGTTATTAACTTATACACATGCTGCTGGAGGGAGTATATTTGTTCATGTGCAAACATAATTGCTGTTAAAATCGACTATTCCGACTGCTTATGTCACTGTGCTCCCGGAGAAATTTATCCCATAGACTTTGCTGGTAAGAGCGTCATTGCTAAGATTTTTGAGCCGTTTGCGTCCTTTTCAATGACCAGATCTGAAAGAGATACATGGCGTGGCTGCGCATTCTGGAAAAAAAAAAAAAAAATGCTAAGTTTTTTTTTGAATAGAAGAATACAACAAACTCATTTCTATGGATGAACGCACACACACCCATACACCTAAATATATGAACACCTCTTAAATAGATACCAAGGCAATAGAGATTGAGATTTGACGATGGTAACACTACTCCATTGAATCAATGGGCACTGAAAATTTCTTCTTGGAAAAATCGGCAAATTAAACAGAGTGGACAGGTTCCACTATAGTAAACCTAATCAACTAATCGAGTACATTAAGGGTCTGTTTAGTTTAAGTATGAGGTGTGGAAAAGATGTTGTGAACTATGAGCTATGTGTTGTGAAAAAATTATAAACTATTTAGGTGAAACAAGGATAAACAATAATATCTAGTAGGTTCCATACTCCTCGCAAAAAAAAATCTAGTAGGTTCCATACTATAGTAACCCTTCTCTATCTCCCTTTAAAAAATCTATGAAACAACTCTATTTTCACCCGTTTCGAAAGCAGAAAGGCAAGCTAAAAGCAGGGTCCAATGTGCTTACAAAAATGTACTACAAGAAACTAGTTGAGCTTTAGGTTTCACCTGTTTGGTGGCTTTTTTACTTTTTGACAACATAAGCATTTTTCAAAAGCTCGACCAAATATAACCTAAGTTTGCATGCTAAACCTTTCTTAACGTGAAAATAAATTTCAAAGTTAACATAGAAAATAACACGGTCAAAAGTATTTTTAGCCAAAATATAAGTAGAATTTCTTAAATTGACAAATAATAAAATCAAGGATTTTATTTGGTTTGCCCTACACGAGAAAATAGTTTTGGTACTAATTGCTGACACAAAGTTTGAAAGTTGCCTGAGTATGATCCCATATTATCGAGCCTAGTAAAATAGTTAACCGATGGCTCCGACCAGTTTGAGTGGACCTCCACTCAAAAAATAAACAACCAAAACAATAATAACCTGCGTGGGCATTATGGAATAATAGTGAATTTATTAATGAAGACATTCTAAAATGAGGGCCGATGCGAATTGTCAGTCCTAAGAGAAAACTAGTTATCTGATAAAATGAGCGCTGAAGAGAGGAACTAGATAGGACGGGCGATGTTGGAATTTTGAGACTGGAAGTGCATATTGGTCTCTTGCAATTGCAACTTTAAATAGGTTTAGTTTGATCACTGTCTATAAATAATACTTCTTTCTAAAATAAATCAACTCCTATAATCACCCTAAGTCAACAAAGGTAAGAGAAATTATTGCATACGTAATTCGATATGCCATTTTGATACTAACTTGATGATATGCATTTTCAACATATGAACCTACGTGTATAGCCACTGCAACATATGCAACATCCAGATAAAACACTAGCGACATATTTTTGAAACAGCTAAAACATTTGGAACATACACTTGCAACCTACGTTTGAAATAGTTGAACATTTGAAACATACATTTTCAACATATATGTATAGCCATTGCAACATATGCAACACCAGATCTACTTTTACAACATCTAGATGAAACATATGCAACATACATCTGAAACGCATGAAACATATAGTTGCAAACATTTGCTCATCTACTTGCTGCCGTCCCATGGAGCTCGTTATCATGGTGCGAGGGAGCGTAGCGCGAGGCGCGGGCGGCGCGCGACGAGAGGCACGAATGGGGGCGCGAGCGCGAGGAGCGAACGGCGCGCAAGGCGAGGCATGGGTGGAGTGCGTGGCACGAGGCACGAGGCGGGTTTGGCTCGAGGCACAAGGAGCAGGGGTGCGTGACGCGAGGCGGGTCCGGTGTGATGCGCGAGAAGAAGGGCGCGCGACGCGAGGCGGGTCCATCCCGTCCGGAAGGACAGACGCCTTGAGGCATTTGCCACACATATACATACACACACTACTAAACATACCCATATTTTACAATGGGACATATAATTTCTTGCACAGTACCAAGCTAATAAACAATGAACGATCTATTTTTGGTGGATTTAATTGCGCTTGGCTTAACCTTAAATCAAATAAATTCTAAGACCCATATAGTAAAATTAGTGCAATAAAGATTAATTCTATATGAGAAATTGATAGGAGATTGACTTAATTAAATTGATAACTATTCTGTGTATCTGTTTTATGTTTAAAAAAAACTGGGACGGGTAACTTGCCTATATGTGCGCTGCGATGCATACAAGCTTGCGAAGCCTAGTTGTAACATGAGTGCTGCAGCGGTGATAAAAGTTTTGTATCTCCAAACACAAAGCAACATGGTGACAATGAGAGACGATGGACCGAGAGACTAAAGAAGAACGAGAGAGACGGACGGAGCCGGGGAGAGCGAGGGACGAAATTGAGAAATTTTCGCTCTTTACTATTATACCCAATATACACACACATACATACACACTAAATATTTTTTTTAAAATTTACAACAAAATTTATAATAGAAATTACCGGCTCATAGGTACTTTATTTGAATACTACATCAATATCTAGTTATTAACTTATACACATGCTGCTGGAGGGAGTATATTTGTTCATGTGCAAACATAATTGCTGTTAAAATCGACTATTCCGACTGCTTATGTCACTGTGCTCCCGGAGAAATTTATCCCATAGACTTTGCTGGTAAGAGCGTCATTGCTAAGATTTTTGAGCCGTTTGCGTCCTTTTCAATGACCAGATCTGAAAGAGATACATGGCGTGGCTGCGCATTCTGGAAAAAAAAAAGAAAAATGCTAAGTTTTTTTTTGAATAGAAGAATACAACAAACTCATTTCTATGGATGAACGCACACACACCCATACACCTAAATATATGAACACCTCTTAAATAGATACCAAGGCAATAGAGATTGAGATTTGACGATGGTAACACTACTCCATTGAATCAATGGGCACTGAAAATTTCTTGGAAAAATCGGCAAATTAAACAGAGTGGACAGGTTCCACTATAGTAAACCTAATCAACTAATCGAGTACATTAAGGGTCTGTTTAGTTTAAGTATGAGGTGTGGAAAAGATGTTGTGAACTATGAGCTATGTGTTGTGAAAAATTATAAACTATTTAGGTGAAACAAGGATAAACAATAATATCTAGTAGGTTCCATACTCCTAAAAAAAAAAATCTAGTAGGTTCCATACTATAGTAACCCTTCTCTATCTCCCTTTAAAAAATCTATGAAACAACTCTATTTTCACCCGTTTGAAAGCAGAAAGGCAAGAAAAAAAGCAGGGTCCAATGTGCTTACAAAAATGTACTACAAGAAACTAGTTGAGCTTTAGGTTTCACCTGTTTGGTGGCTTTTTACTTTTTGACAACATAAGCTTTTTTTTCAAAAATTATTACCAAATATAACCTAAGTTTGCATGCTAAACCTTTCTTAACGTGAAAATAAATTTCAAAGTTAACATAGAAAATAACACGGTCAAAAGTATTTTTAGCCAAAATATAAGTAGAATTTCTTAAATTGACAAATAATAAAATCAAGGATTTTATTTGGTTTGCACCTACACGAGAAAATAGTTTTGGTACTAATTGCTGACACAAAGTTTGAAAGTTGCCTGAGTATGATCCCATATTATCGAGCCTAGTAAAATAGTTAACCGATGGTTTCCGACCAGTTTGAGTGGACCTCCACTCAAAAATAAAAACAACCAAAATAATAATAACCTGCGTGGGCATTATGGAATAATAGTGAATTTATTAATGAAGACATTCTAAAATGAGGGCCGATGCGAATTGTCAGTCCTAAGAGAAAACTAGTTATCTGATAAAATGAGCGCTGAAGAGAGGAACTAGATAGGACGGGCGATGTTGGAATTTTGAGACTGGAAGTGCATATTGGTCTCTTGCAATTGCAACTTTAAATAGGTTTAGTTTGATCACTGTCTATAAATAATACTTCTTTCTAAAATAAATCAACTCCTATAATCACCCTAAGTCAACAAAGGTAAGAGAAATTATTGCATACGTAATTCGATATGCCATTTTGATACTAACTTGATGATTGTCATTTTCAACATATGAACCTACGTGTATAGCAAAATTAGCAATATATGCAACATCTAGATAAAACACTAGCGACATATTTTTGAAACAGCTAAAACATTTGGAACATACACTTGCAACCTACGTTTGAAATAGTTGAACATTTGAAACATACATTTTCAACATATATGTATAGCCATTGCAACATATGCAACACCAGATCTACTTTTGCATCATCTAGATGAAACATATGCAACATACATAGAACAAACGCATGAAACATATAGTTGCAAACATTTGCTCATCTACTTGCTGCCGTCCCATGGAGCTCGTTATCAGTGCGCGAGGAGCTAAAATGCGAAAGTTATGATTTATGACAGAGACTATAGCCATATATTTGGGGGCGCTAATGAGGATTAAAAGCGCAAAGGCGACTAGGCATGGGTGGAGTGCGTGGTACGAGGCACGCAGGCGGGTTTGGCTCGAGGCACAAGGAGCAGGGGTGCGTGACGTGAGGCAGGTCCGGTGTGATGCTTGAGAAGAAGTATTTTGCTTGACGCGAGGCGGGTCCATCCCGTCCGGAAGGACAGACGCCTTGAGGCATTTGCCACACATATACATACACACACTACTAAACATACCCATATTTTACAATGGGACATATAATTTCTTGCACAGTACCAAGCTAATAAACAATGAACGATCTATTTTTGGTGGATTTAATTGCGCTTGGCTTAACCTTAAATCAAATAAATTCTAAGACCCATATAGTAAAATTAGTGCAATAAAGATTAATTCTATATGAGAAATTGATAGGAGATTGACTTAATTAAATTGATAACTATTCTGTGTATCTGTTTTATGTTTAAAAAAAACTGGGACGGGTAACTTGCCTATATGTGCGCTGCGATGCATACAAGCTTGCGAAGCCTAGTTGTAACATGAGTGCTGCAGCGGTGATAAAAGTTTTGTATCTCCAAACACAAAGCAACATGGTGACAATGAGAGACGATGGACCGAGAGACTAAAGAAGAACGAGAGAGACGGACGGAGCCGGGGAGAGCGAGGGACGAAATTGAGAAATTTTCGCTCTTTACTATTATACCCAATATACACACACATACATACACACTAAATATTTTTTTTAAAATTTACAACAAAATTTATAATAGAAATTACCGGCTCATAGGTACTTTATTTGAATACTACATCAATATCTAGTTATTAACTTATACACATGCTGCTGGAGGGAGTATATTTGTTCATGTGCAAACATAATTGCTGTTAAAATCGACTATTCCGACTGCTTATGTCACTGTGCTCCCGGAGAAATTTATCCCATAGACTTTGCTGGTAAGAGCGTCATTGCTAAGATTTTTGAGCCGTTTGCGTCCTTTTCAATGACCAGATCTGAAAGAGATACATGGCGTGGCTGCGCATTCTGGAAAAAAAAAGAAAATGCTACGTTTTTTTTTGAATAGAAGAATACAACAAACTCATTTCTATGGATGAACGCACACACACCCATACACCTAAATATATGAACACCTCTTAAATAGATACCAAGGCAATAGAGATTGAGATTTGACGATGGTAACACTACTCCATTGAATCAATGGGCACTGAAAATTTCTTGGAAAAATCGGCAAATTAAACAGAGTGGACAGGTTCCACTATAGTAAACCTAATCAACTAATCGAGTACATTAAGGGTCTGTTTAGTTTAAGTATGAGGTGTGGAAAAGATGTTGTGAACTATGAGCTATGTGTTGTGAAAAAATTATAAACTATTTAGGTGAAACAAGGATAAACAATAATATCTAGTAGGTTCCATACTCCTCGCAAAAAAAAATCTAGTAGGTTCCATACTATAGTAACCCTTCTCTATCTCCCTTTAAAAAATCTATGAAACAACTCTATTTTCACCCGTTTCGAAAGCAGAAAGGCAAGCTAAAAGCAGGGTCCAATGTGCTTACAAAAATGTACTACAAGAAACTAGTTGAGCTTTAGGTTTCACCTGTTTGGTGGCTTTTTTACTTTTTGACAACATAAGCATTTTTCAAAAGCTCGACCAAATATAACCTAAGTTTGCATGCTAAACCTTTCTTAACGTGAAAATAAATTTCAAAGTTAACATAGAAAATAACACGGTCAAAAGTATTTTTAGCCAAAATATAAGTAGAATTTCTTAAATTGACAAATAATAAAATCAAGGATTTTATTTGGTTTGCCCTACACGAGAAAATAGTTTTGGTACTAATTGCTGACACAAAGTTTGAAAGTTGCCTGAGTATGATCCCATATTATCGAGCCTAGTAAAATAGTTAACCGATGGCTCCGACCAGTTTGAGTGGACCTCCACTCAAAAAATAAACAACCAAAACAATAATAACCTGCGTGGGCATTATGGAATAATAGTGAATTTATTAATGAAGACATTCTAAAATGAGGGCCGATGCGAATTGTCAGTCCTAAGAGAAAACTAGTTATCTGATAAAATGAGCGCTGAAGAGAGGAACTAGATAGGACGGGCGATGTTGGAATTTTGAGACTGGAAGTGCATATTGGTCTCTTGCAATTGCAACTTTAAATAGGTTTAGTTTGACCACTGTCTATAAATAATACTTCTTTCTAAAATAAATCAACTCCTATAATCGCCCTAAGTCAACAAAGGTAAGAGAAATTATTGCATACGTAATTCGATATGCCATTTTGATACTAACTTGATGATATGCATTTTCAAAAAAAAACTTGGTGATATTCAAATAGTATACAGGTGGGTATGCAAAGGTGTGGACCAAAAGTCCAAAACGAAATAAGAGAAAATAGATGTCCGTTCACACAAGCAGAGTCGATAATTGATAAACACACCATACATTGTACTAGTCTATGGCGCATAATAATAATGAACAGAATTATTAGATAGCGACTGACACATTGTTTTGTCGTTACTATATGTTAGTACTATGAAATGGCACGAGCAACCTACCGATGGCGCCAGAAACCTACTGGCAACGTGCTCGAGTAGTACATGTGCAAGTGCAAGTACCTTCAAGAAAACGGAAGGTGTAGGGTTGAAAACGGTCGGGAACGGTCGGGAAAACACCGTAACCATTCCCGCTCCTGCATTATATGACCGAGAACGGTGGCGGGAACGGAAAAGCCGGACGGGAAAACGAATTCGATATTACGGGATATCGGGAACGAAATACTTCGATCGGGAACGTGTCGATTACGATCGGGAATCGATAGCACAAAAACGGAAACATCGATATACATGTAACCACTTAAAACAGTTAGCTCAACGTAATAATTGCAACCATGCATTGAAGCATATACGGATGAAAGCAACACAGAATGAAGCAACCACACACAGTACATCACAGTTCACAGGCAATGAGGCAACAATCACATAGCACACAAGTCACAGCCGTACATCACAGTTCACAGGCAGGCAAGGCAACCACACACAGGCAATGGTCCAACACTCGGCTCACTCACAGACAAGAGACAACGAGACAACCTACTGGTCCAACACTCAACTCACAAGTACAAGTCCAAATTAAAAATAAAACATGCCCAGCTGCCAAGTGCCAACAGCCAAACACACAATAGATGAACATATCATAAGCAGACAACACTACATGTCAAAGAAACCCAGATCATCTCCATGTGGTCCATCTCCTTCGTCATCGCTGTCCGCGACATCGTCGTCCTAAAAAAATAGGAGGCATCAGTGTTGGAAAGAACTGATCTAGCCACAGCCCAGTTATCAACTAATATGCAAAATCATAGACAAGGGTGAAGCTCTGTCCCTCTGTTATTCTGAATCAAGATATATGTAGGAAGCATATGTAACACATGCATGACACATAAAGTTCTTAAGTTTAATAGAATCTTTATTTTTAAGTTGCTTTAATTTTAAGGGTGTTAATTCACTTCTAGGTAAGTTTTTTTTTGTTTTCATACTTACTTGATTTCTAAGTTGCGCTTATTTAGATTTCCCAAAAACTCCTAACAGTTTGTTTCTTACTTTGAACTTTTCTGCCCAGTTACCAACTCACAGTTGCTTGAAGCTAACCTTCGGTTCAGTTGCTAATAGTCTATCAAGTGATGTATAAATACTAGAATTATTATCCTTTCCCCTAGATTAGTAAACACTAGTAGTCTAGTACACTACACAGCCCCAGTCACATACAACAGCAACATATATATAACAAACAATGTAGCCAAATGACTAGATAACTTAATTGACAATACCTCAATGTTCAGCTTTGAAACAAGGGCCTCAATAACTTCAAGATCACCAACAATAGAACCAATCTTCTTATCTGAAATTCAAAGTAAGCCAAGACTCATATATCAGCAAATATGATTATAATAAAATATTGTACAATTAAAACTAAGATGCTTTTCTAACCTCTTCTTTCTGCAGCAACCCAATCTTTCATGCATATCAAAGCTTCAACCATTTCAGGGTCAAGGCGGCTACGGAAAGGATCAACAACACGTCCACCAGCGCTAAAAGCAGACTCAGAAGCCACAGTTGAGACTTGTACAGCTAGCAAATCACGAGCTATTTTTGAAAGAATAGGATACTCATCGGTCTGGTTCTTCCACCATGCCAAGATATCAAATTGACCACTGAGCCTCAGAGGCAGATCTGCCATGTACTTGTCCAGCTCATTCATATCATCAGCACCATGCCCACTAGACTCATACAAGAAGTTCTCTAGTTCATCATCTCCACTGTCCACTAACATGTCATCTGTATCCTTAGCATCATTTGATCCACTTTTAGGCCTTGAAGATGAAGGAGCAGCAGCAGCATAGAACTGGTACAATTTCTTCATGACATCAACAAGTTCATCAACATGAACTTGAGATGAGATGCCATGGAATTTTCTCATGTAGAACTCGATAAGCCTTTTCTTATATCTAGGATCTAGAAAGCAGGCAACAGCAAGTGTAGTGGATGATTTCTTCCAATATTTTTCAAACTTCCTACTCATAGAAGTAGCCATTGCACTAATAGTGATATCTTGACAAACAGACCATTCATCTAGTAAAATCTTTATCTCACAAAACCCTCTATAGAACAGATTTGCAGTTGGATATAAAGTACCAGACAACAATTCAGTGAGATCAAAGAATTTCTTCAAGCATTGGAACAATTTAAATGCCATGGCCCATTCACCAGGAGAAGGAGTGATTTTTTCATACCTACGACGATCTGATGATTTAAGCCTCATGAATGCATTCTTGTAGTACAAAGCATCTCGAAGCATCAAATACGTGGAATTCCATCTGGTTGACACATCAAGTGAAAGACCTTTGTTTGTATCCAGCCCACACTCAGTTGCACGCTTCATGAGCTCCTCCCATTGCAATGGGGATCCCTTGACAGCAAGAACTAGTTGTCTAATATTCTCAATTGTGGGTGTGATTACACTCAAACCATCCCTAGCAACAAGGTTCAGTATGTGACAAGCACACCTCACATGGAAGAATAGTCCATCACATATCAAAGCCGTTGAACTAGCATTGGCCCTTAGATCAGAGATGATGTCTTTGACTGCTACTTCATTTGCTGATGCATTGTCCAAGGTCAGAGCAAACATTCTCTTGTCAATATACCACTTAACCATAAGTTCAGTAAATGTCTCAGAGAGCTTTGTACCAGTATGACGGCCCTGTACATGCACAAAGTTCACAATCCTTTTCTGGATATGCCAATTGTCATCTATCCAATGTACAGTTACACACATGTATGACTTGTTCTGATTTGAAGTCCACATGTCCATGGTGGCACTAAACCGACAAGAGACAGATTTGAACATGCTATACAACCTCTCCTTTTCAGCTAAGAACATGTTCATAATTTCTTTTCTAATGGTAACACGAGATCTGATTGGAAAGGTAGGACGCAAGGATTTGATGAAATCAACAAAATACTCATGCTCAGATATATTAAATGGGTACTCATGCATGACTATTGCCAAGTAAAACTTTCTCAAGCTAGCCTCTTCATCATACCTGTATGGTACCACAGCAGTCATGTCTTTCCCCCCATCTTTTTCCACTTTGAGCTGCTGCTGGCCCTTCACTATACTATGTGCCACCCTCAGATGGGTCCAAAATCCAGTTGTTCCGTAGTTGCTCTCACATCTGCCCTTGTGATTGCATTTGGGCCAATCGCAATAAGCCCACATCTGAACATATGTCTTGCCATTATCCTCAACGACCACTCTCTTCTTGGTAAAGTACTGCCATACATTGGATGTGCACCTCTTATGCCTCTTTCCACAAGGTACATCTCCCTCTTGCACAGGCTCATCACCGTCAACGCTGATTGCACTTGCAGTACTTGTTCCAGCAGCAACAAAACCTCTATCACTTGCACCAGTAGCCCCTATGTCACTTGCAACAGCAGCACCTAGATCACTCGCACCAGCAGCACATATGTCACTTGCAATGGCAAAGACCATCGCCACTCAAAGCACCTTCTAGGCCAAGCACCACACGAACCATCGCCACCAAACACCACGAACTGAACCACTGCCACCACCAGCAAAGACGCCACCTTGACTTGGACTAGATGCGGGAGTTGCACTTGCGAGATGATACTGATGGACATATACCAAGATCTTTACCACAATTACTGGGCTTTCACTTGACCTCTTAGATCCTGCCAAGACAAGAATAGAACACAACAATATGAATCTAAGACACCAGTATGAATCAAAATGACCAAAGTAATTGGACCTTACTCAATTACTTTTACTCATGCATCTGTTGGTTGCAATTGCAATATGAATCTAAAACATTCATTTGGGAATCAAAATGACAGTAGCAATCGGACCTTACTCAATTACTTTTACTCATGCATCTGTTAGTTTGATAGTTTCATCTAACACACAAGCAATAAAACACAAGGGGACAATATTCATCTGTTAGTTTCATCCCTAACAACAAGCAATCCCATGTAGTGATTCACACATCTAACATCTTTGCCAATAAATGAAACATACACTAATTCACACATCTTTACCTGCCGTTGGAAAAGGCGCGAGGGTGCTGCTGTTCACCGGCGGAGGTGGTTCCAGGAAGAGGCGGCGCTTGAGGCGGCGGAAGGCGGATGCGAGAACGAAGCTTGCTCACTTGGTGGTGGCTTCATCTTGGCGTCCGGCCTGCCTCCCTAGCCCCCCAAGTCGTGGATCTGTTGTCGCCTCGTCGGACGGCGGCGGCCACCGGCCAGGCAAGGCACCAGGAGGGACCGAGGGAGGCCAGGCCGCCAGGCGCCAGGAGCCCAGGAGAGGAGAGCTGGAGAGGCGCTTGAGAGTTGAGAGAGACTGAGAGTCTGAGAGGGAGAGCCGGAGAGGAGGGAATGCGGGCTTGGCGAAGTTCGGTGTGGGCGGCGGCGGCTTGGCGTCTGGCGTCTTGGCGAGTTGAGAGAGACTGCCGAAGCCGAAGAGGCGAAGATTGGGGATTTGGGTGCTTAGGGTTTGCGGCGTGTGGGCGAGTTGAAAGACTTGCGGGCTTGCGGCAATGCGGCGTGGCCGCGTGGGGTTTCAGGGTTTGGGCGACGGACGTGGCCGCGCGACGTGGGGTTTGGGTGGACCGGCGGGGTGAGTTGGGCCGTTTGCCTGGAGGCCTTGAAAACAGGAATTTCCTGCGGTAGTTTCCCGAACAAATACGGGATCCGCTAATTCGGTCAGGAAATCACTCTAACCGATTTCGACACCGGAGTCGCCGTATTTTCCCGGATTTCTTCCTGATTCCGTTTTTTCCCGAGAAAACGATATTCGGTCGGGATTTTCGGTATTCGGTGTCGGTCGGTACGGGAATTTCCCGTTCCCGTTTTCAACCATAGGAAGGTGCAGAACCAAGCCCGGCCAATGACGTAAGAGTTGATCATCATATATGCTTATATATTGATCACCAGCAATATTTAACTCCTTTTGTTTTTTGTTTTCATTACAGATGCCGAAGATCCATAAATAAAACTGCTAAACATCTAAACTACTGGCATTTGCGTCGACACACTACCCCAAATCTGCGGAAAGCATACGGTCGCCGGACCGGAGCACTGTGCCGAACAGTGCGCGGGAACAGGTTGCGTGGGAACAGGACGTCGGAGACTGTGCGGGAGGCAGTAGACAGGTACGGATGTTTCCTTTTCTTTTTCTTATTTTTTTCTTATTTATTTTTCCTTTCCTTCTTTTTTTTTCTTTAGTTTTCTTTTTTATTTGTTTTATTTCATTGCTTCTATTTATTCTTCTTTTTCTTTTCTTTTTTAGTTTTCTATGTTTTTCATTCTTATTTTATTTTCTTTCCTTTTCTTATTTATTTTTACCTTTTATTTTCTTTTTCCTTTTGATTTCTTTTAATTAGTTTTCCTTGCTTCTATTTATTCTCCCTTTTCTCTTATTTGTTCTATATATATCATGTTTTTATCATTTGTTTTTATTTTATTTATGTTTTTCTTTGATTCTTGTTTTTTATTTTTTATCTTTCTTTAATTTTTTATTTTTTCCTTTTTTCGTGCATCATTCATTTTTCATTTTCTTTTTCTGTTTTATGTGTTTATTATTATTTTCATTTGTTATATTTTTTTATTTTTTTACTTTTCTTTTATTTCTTTTTTCTTTTATTTTCTTATTATTTTTTAGATGTTCTATATTGTTTTTTTAATGTTCATGTACATACATATGATGTTTTATGTTTTTTATGTTCACGTGTTATACATGTGGTGTTCTGTTATGTTTTTTTATGTTCACGTGGTATATATGTAATGTTCTATGATGTATTTTGCGATGTTCGCGTAATATACATGTGATGTTCTCGTAGTATACGTGTGATGTTCCATGGTGTTTTTTTATGTTCACACAGTATACATATGATGTTTTATGATGTATTTAATGATGTTCACGTAATATATATGTGATGTTCTATAATATTTATTAGTGATGTTCACTTAGTATACATGTGATGTTCTATTATGTATTTAGTGTGTTCACGTAATATATATGCGATGTTCTATATTGTATTTAGTGATGTTAACTTAGTACATATGTTGTGTTCTATGATGTATTTAGTGATTTTCACGTTATATATATATATATATATATATATATATATATATATATATATATATATATATATATATATATATATATATATATTCAGTGATGTTCTATGGCGTAGTTAGAGATGTTCACTTAGTACACATATGATGTTCTGTAGTATATTTTAGATGTTTAAAAAGTATCATGTGATGTTCTTTTATTTATTTCTTCTATTACGTGTTTATATTTTTTTCCTTATGCTTTTGCTCTAGATTTTATTATTTTTTATTTATGTTATGTATTTATTTTTATGTATATTATAATATCAATTTCATTAACTAAAACTAGAATACTGAGTATTTTTATTGTGAGGGCGGAACATTGAAGATATCAATGATTTATGTGCTATATTTTATTATTTATGTTATGTATTTATTTATTTATTTATTTTTATGTATATTATAATACTAATTTTATGAACTTAAAACTAGAATACTGTTCTTCTAAACAAGAACATTTTTATTACGAAGACGGAATATTATTCGTGAATCTACAACATTGTCTCTTCTCAATAAAAGATAATGTTATATCTTCATAAGATAAATGTTCATTAATAAAATTTTATTTAAATATATTTATGTTAGATCTTGTTTTGAAGAATTTATTATAAGAAATCCGACGGTGTAACCAGAATTTAATTTGAATGTTTGATTTAACAGTTATAATTTTTTTAAAACTTAGGAAATGTTTCGTAAGTCTATCCTAAGCATACTTTTCTTTTCTGCAGCATACATGCATGTGGAGGCGGATTCAATAAAGCAATAGTACCATTAAATTATTATTTTTGTAAACGAGAGAAGCGGATTTCAATAAAGCAATAGTACCATTAAATTATTATTTTTGTAAACGTGAGAAGCGGATTATTATTTTTGTAAACGAGAGAAGCGGATTTCAATAAAGCAATAGTACCATTAAATTATTATTTTTGTAAACGTGAGAAGCGGATTCAATAAAGCAATGGTACCATTAAATTATTATTTTTGTAAACGTGGGATGTGTTTCCGTGCGTGAGTGGGCGGACGCCCCCCCCCCCCCCCCCACACACACACACAGAGATGATAATCACCACCGGATCGAAATTCCCATCACCGGCGGGGGAGGGGGAGGTCCAAGCTAGTTTTTCCCAGCAACAGCTTTTCAAGATGGGATTTCGAAGCCACTTATTTTACTGTTCTCGCACATTTAATTTGTCGC